>CM076584.1:419108487-419741866 GCA_034641835.2 Pinus albicaulis
CATATTTTTATTGCAAACTATGCTTTGACATAAAAACAAGAATTGTAGAGAATTGTCTTACCTCCATACCCATATTTATTTATTTTTTTAAATATTGACATATAGAGGGGTAAATTTCTTGTTTACTAACTGCATATACTTGAAATTTTCAGGCAAACATAAATAGTCACTTTATCATCCTTTACTTTTTTTAGGGAAGGTTATTCATTTTTTGGAAAAAAACCATAGCATCATAATCTGCATATATTGCACTAGTGCACAGACTATTTTTCGGTAATTTTCTGATTAAATCACTATTTTTTATTATTTTTTGAAATGGACGAAGACAAAAAAACAGTGATGTTTCAGTACATTTTATCATCCTTTGATTTTCTTTTCAATGTGATCGTCAATAAGAAAAATGAGAGTACCCTTTTGAAGTAGACAGTGAGAGGAAGTGCAGTATGATTTTTTTGAATTTTTTGGTGTCCTCATTTGAAAGTTATTGAATTTTCATTCAGTGCAATTTTTCGAACAATGAAATTCCACATTGACACAGTTTAGTAAAAAATTAATAAAAAATTGAATTTTTTAATGAAACTCCACAAATCTCATATCATCAGAAACTAGATTCAGAGATGAATCTAATGGTACTTTTTCCAACATATAAATTTTTTTTTTGTAGGTGTTCTGCCCCTCCAAAGTTGCAGGTTCCTAAAAACTGCAAAATTCTCTGTGTTTTTCGTTGACCAGAAACTCTCGGACGAGAAATTTCTCAAACTCTCGACCGAGAAATTTAAAACTAGTTTAACCCGCCTAGAGTTAGATTTACCGCACGGGCAAACTCTCGACTGAAAGTTTAAAAACTCTCGGACGAGAGTTTGCACCCCGAGATTTTTCTGAGAGTTTGCACCCCGAGAGTTTTCCGAGAGTTTTCTAAACTCTCGACCGAGAGTCTAGAATGTGATTAGTATTCTCGTTGAAGAGGTAAGAGAGAACAAAACTAAACAAATTATTATGCACGCATGCAACAACCTAAGCATGATAAAATGAAAAAAGTTGACACTTGTCAAATCCAATTATAACATGATTTGTATCGCTATTAATGAAACTCGTGTTACCCACTATTGATATGTGTCACGCCCCTACACCACGGGTGTCTTCCAACCACGTCTTGTAGGCAGGTGCGACACTGCCGTACTTTTTCTTTTTCTAAATACTCAAGTACCCAGACTACACCTATAGCAACATTCGTTAGTTATATTACAAATGTTATTTCAATGTGCGGAATAAAACATAAACATCAATATCTATCCACAAGTACGCCCATACATACAAGGGAGGGGCAACTCCCTTTTAAAATGAGTCCGCCTAGATATTATGTTTCATAAAAATATGATTACAATGTCCAATCCAACAAAAACCACTTTTGCTCCTTGGCAAGGCTATTTGCCTTTTGGTCAAGCTCTAAGGCTTACCAATCATCAAACTAGCTTACAACAGACTTTTACAACCATTTACAATCATCAAGTTCACCTTCGGAAGTGCTGCCCCAAAACTGCCCAAGTGCTGGTCACTCGGGTCACTCAGCCGTTGCTCCAAATCAGTGCAGAGCATTTTCTGAGCTGACCATGCGTCCAATCCATCCCTCACCCATATGGTTGGATGCGTTTCAGAAATACGCACCTTCTGCAATTTACGGCACCTCAATTCGATACCCGACGCTCCCGAAATCGCGTTTTTAGTGTTGGGCCCCTGCCGTTACTCGGCGCCCAGAACCGACCCGACTCGACCCGACCGTTGTGCAGCTGCGCCCGACCCGACCTGACCAGAACTGCGGTGCGGACTGTGGTGCGACGTGCACAAGCTCGACCCGACTCGACCAACGCCCGTTCGCTATCGTGCCTTCGCCGTTTCTTCCACCAACGAGTTGTTGGCAACTCGTGGTGCAACTCCCTTGATGTTGTTCGTTGATTGATCTTCTCTTTTCGCTTGATGCCTCCACTCTCCATCATGCCATCATATATATACGCACGTCCAAGTGAAGTGTGGTCGCTCATTTTCCATGAGCCGACCCGCCCGTTTATTCATCCGCCCACGAAACGTCGCGTCGTGGGGTGTGGGGCGCTCGACCGACCCGAGCCGACCCCCACGTTTGGTTTCTCGCCCACGAAGTGTGGCGTCGATCACGCCCAACGCACCGGCCAACCCACCGACTCGCCCGTCGGCTCGCTCGCCCAAGGGGCGCTCGTTGTGGTATAAACGTCTTGCCAACGCCGTGTTGGTTTAACTTGACGCGCTTCTCCTCCAACTCGCCCTCGTGACTTGCCTCGCTACATGTGTGCCCGTGCCTCTCCAACGGTGCGACGTGCTACCCGTTGCGTCGCATGGTGCCCGAACTCGTCCAAACGCCCAACCGGCGCACCCGTCCCACCGAACGCGCCCATGAAGTCTTGGGGCCTTACAATATGCCTTGTTGCTTTGTGAACGTCCTCAAATTGATTGCTCGATCTTGATATTCTCCTACGGTAATATAAAATAAAAAGGCACCATAATTCTCTTTGGGGATTTGTAAAAGCGAGCGGTGGTTAGTTATGAAGAAATTTGATGGTCGATTCCATTGTGATTGTATAAATCACGACTACAACAAGCTCAACTTTCTCTTTCATTAAGAAGGCTTCATATTTAACAAGTGGCATCAACATCTTTTTGGAGGAATCGATAAACTCAAGGGTCACCGGTTAGATTGATATTGGATTTTCTATTCCTACGGGATTGTGTAGATCTTGCATGGAAAGGGATGGGCCTCTTTCTAAGAACATCAACCTCACTTATTCTCGTTGCTCATTTTCTGAATTAGGTTAACCTCTAGTTTATGGGATTTACATTCTTTTGACGGTTGACTTCATATACATGTATTTGTGTGTTCAAATTCATATACATGCATTTGTGTGTATTGCAAGTTAGAAATTGAGCATCAAATTCATTTAGTACATATATAATTTATTTTGGAAATAATATATATTTAACATTAAAATAAAATTCATAATATGTATATTAATGTATTTTATTTATGCACTACATTTTAGATATTAAAATGCTTTTTGTTATTTTTTTTGCATTAAAATATTTTTAAATATTTGTTAATATTATTTAATCCTAAATATTAAAAGATTTTATGGATGTGTGAACACTTTTTAGTTGCTCCCTCATCTAAATATTTTCATAGGTAATTGCAATGGAATGTGATAAAATGAAATGACTAGATTGTGAGAAAGGACCGAGATTTATAACTCTAGGAGGAAGCTCCTTTAGAATGGCTTGGGCAAGTAGGGAAAGTATAGAATGGCTTGGGGAAGTAGGGAAAGTATTGAATGTTGATTCCCACCCAAGTCCTTTTCACGTTGTACTCATAATTGATGATGATGTATGGGAAATAGAGAAATAAAGGAAAAGTCAGTCACCCACATCATTTCCACATTGTAATAAGAATTGACGATGTTGTATGGGAATAGAGAAATAAAGGAAAATTCGGTCATGTGGAATGGTAGACGCTAGTCAACACAGTTGGGAGATGAGAGCACACACTCTCTCAAGGGGAGTCATTCAATGATTGATGCATTCAAGCATTATTCATAGAAAAGGGAATTCAATGACATAATAATCACATCGTAGTGATGACAACTATGCATTAAGAGTGTGTGGAAGCATTGTTAGTGCACACTCGCAACTAGTCTGGAAACATTGCAAAAAGTAAAAACAACCACGTTAATAAGGTAGGGTGATTTGTTGATTCCTGCACAAGTGGAGATGTTGGTTACTCCAGAACTTTTCTTGGTTTTCAAAGGTGGAGATCCTTTGGGTGGACTTTGGATTCCCATGAAATTTATTAGGTGGAAGTGTAGTGCACTATGGATTCCTACCTAATTTCATGTGGAGGCATTATGGGCTTTGGATTCTTATGGTGTAATCGGGTGGAGATTCCAAGCTTCCCAAAGGAATCTTGGGATCATGTGAATGTCTTCCCAAAGGTTTTTGTTTCCATGAGGCTGGGGCGAGAATTTGGGGTTTCAAGTTAAGCATAGCTAAAATCCTATCCTCATGCCCATTAGCTTTCTAGTCATCTTCATGCCATTTCTCAGTGAGGACAGTTTCTCTGATATTCTCGAGAACCACTTTCCATATCTCTTCAATTTGTCGATACTCATCTCTGAATGTTCTCCAATTTCTTTCTTTCCAGGCGACCCATATGAGAAATCCCATAAAGAGTCCCCACACTATGTTAAGAACAAGGCTTTTATACCCTCCTTTTCTCCAGACTTCAATTGTATGCCTGAGGCTCTTGTTTTCCCTATCTGTTTATTGAAAGAGGGACGAAAGTTTTTTCCACAAGGTCTCAGCGACAAAGAAGTTATTCAATAGGTGTTCCAATGTTTCTACATTCTTCTTACACATAGTATATGTCAGTCAGCCATGCATTCCTTTCTTCTGCAGCTGATCCTAGGTAAGAATCTTTCCATGACTAAGTAGCCACAAAAAGTATTCAATTTTCGGCCATTGTTTTTCCGACCATATTTTTTTTTCCAAAGTGGTACAACTACATTATGAATGTTATTTGATTTTATGTAATGGCCTTCTTGTATTGTGAACATGCCTTTCGTGCAATACCCCCATATGAGTATATCCTCTCGTGTTGCTATTGCTAGTTTTCTAGAATTTAAGTTCTTTCACATAGTTTTCCCATTGACAAGTTTCTGGAGCATTCTTCCACTGGTCTTTTAGCTTCCATTTTCGCCATTGAAGCTCTGTCCCTTCATCCAAAAATTGTGCTATTGTCTTAGTATTCGGCCTGTTAGTGAATAGGAAAATCTCCCCTAAATCAATTTCACTGAATATTTTCTCCTGTTGTTGTCATGATTCCTCCCAAAACTGGGCAATGTCTCGTCCTCTAATTTCCCAAAAATTGTGTTCTCGGATGAGATATCTATTTAGTGCTATCAAGTTTCAAATAATGGATCCTTTAGGGGTCATTTGAACTTTTAATTTCCTTACAATAGTTAAGGAAATTTCATTCTTCTGTTCTGAGATTATTTTCCACAAATCTCTACCCCATTGTATCCATATTTACCAGAGCTTAGATCCCATAACTTGATTTAGAAAATATGGATCTTTTAACCCCAAGCCTCCGGTCCTTTTTATTTTCGTAAGCTTATCCCATGAAAGGAGAGCCCATTTACAGGCTTGTTGAGATCCTTGCCATAGGATGTTTTTAAACGTCTTAGCCATATCATTACAACAAATTTTAGGCGTTTCCAATCCAGAGAGTTGATAGATGGGAATGGATTGTAAGACTGTTCTTAACATAACAACTCGACTCAGAGCATTAAGCACCCGAAATGCCCAATTTTGAAGTCGAGCTTATATGCGATTAATGAGATATTTCCACCCAGAGACCCAAAGAGAATTTAGATTGAGAGGGATTCCTAAATATTTCATAGGGAAGGATCCGATGTTGAATCCCAAGGTAGGCAATAGGAATCTTTGGGAGAGAATATTAGTATTAAATATAAACACATTTTATTTGTCATTATTGATAATAGTTCCAGAGGCTTCCATGAAATCTTTAAGAATGGATAGAATTTCCTTAGATTCTTTTAGCGTGGCTTGACAGAAGAGCATAATGTCATCTGCAAACTATTGGTGTGAAAGTTTTAAACCTGCCCCCCAAAGATTAAGGCCTTTAAGTTGAGCTCCCTGGATCTTACTTTTAATATGTCAACCAAGGCCTTCTGCTACAATAATGAAAAGGAAGGGGGAAAGTGGATCCCCTTGTCTTAAACCCCAGGTAGCATTAAAGGGAGTTGAAGGAACTCCATTAAGAAGAATAAAGTAATTAGGAGAAGAAATAAAAGGCATTATCCAATAGATCCATCTTAAATCAAATCCAAACACCTCAAGAATAGCTTTAAGATAATTCCACGACCTCCAGACAGGGCTCCTCTGCACGACAACAAAAAATGGATAAGGTTGTGGAGGAGTGTGGGGACATCTTCACCTCACCCATAGGGGTTCCTCTGCACTGTCAGGTCAAGCACCCGATTGATCTGACCCCAGGTGCGCCGCTACCCAATGGACCGATCTATCGGCGCTCTGTTCTGGAGAATGATGAAATCAAGAGGCAGATTCAGGAGCTATTGCAGAAAGGTCACATCAGACCAAGTTCATCACCCTATGACAAAGAAATGTATTCCATTGTGCAAGCCTTTCGACACCTGGTTTCACCTCCATCTCAAGAAAGAAGAAAGGGGAGAAAGGCAAAAAGCCTCCGAAACCCTACACCAATACAACCCCCACCAATACTTCCTCGACCCAGCAAAACAACTTTGAAGTTCTGAGCAATCTTGACTCATTGGAGCACCCTATAGTCTCCCAGGCCCCCACTGATCAAGATCTGTCATTATTAAGTCAATCTTTGATTACAACCAACGCCCCCAGCACAACCTCGGATTCAATCCACGCCCAGGAACCGCAACACAAACCATAATCCTCTCCCATTCAGATTAATACCAGCCACACCTCACTGCAAACCCCTCAATGCACAGAAATGAAAACAGAGCAGCGATCCTCAACCACTTCAAACAATCCTCTGGAGGAGATCCTAGGCGATCTAGATCTCAAAAAGGTCAATGAGAAATGGTCCAAACTGGGAGTCAATGCCATTCCCCAAGAACACTTGGAGAAGATAGAAATGGCATACCTGCAGCTGGAATACATCAACCAAAATGTAGCCAAAAGGCAATGGGGAAATAGCAACCAAACGGGCATTCAAGCCAACCTGGATTTGGATCAATACAAGCCACAAGGAACAGGAAGAAAAAGAGGGCGCAAATCCACAAGACACCAAATACAGGAACCAGGCAAACGCCTAATCAATGAAGGAAAAATCAGGGCCTTGGTCATATCTGCTCCAAAGGTAGCTCAATGAAAATCACAACCTGGAACATCAGGGGGCTCAACGGCACCACCAAAAGAAGGATCTTGAAAAACCGCTTATTCTCGCTACACCCAGACATCATACTTCTTCAAGAATCAAAATGCTCTCCCAAAGGCACAGAGACACTCAAAAAACATGTTTCCAACAGTCATCACTGCATAAGCATAGATGCTATCGGGAAAGCAGGAGGGTTACTCACGTTCTGGAACAAAAGAAAATTCTTCTTGCAGAATGCTCTGTCCACCAAGCACTCGTTATCGAACATTTTCAACATGCCAGACTCAGGGCAATCGATCTACATCACCAACGTGTATGGACCCCAACAAATCGAGGAAAAGCTGAAGATGCTGCTAGACCTAGACGAAGTCAGACAACACCATGGGGCAAACCACTGGATTTTAGGTGGAGACTACAACATGATCACCAATCTAGCAGAAAAAAAGGGAGGCTTACGAGATAAGGACTCGGAAACATTCAACACCTTTATTGTTGAATCCAAACTCATTGACATCTCCACAGTCAATGGTCTGCATACCTGGAATAATAAGCAAGGAGGAAACATGCAGATAGCATCAAGGCTCGATAGGTTCCTCATGTCGGAATCCATTCTGCTGCAAAATATCGACATGGAGGCCAGCATTCTGCCTATCAGAGGATCTGATCACTGGCCAGTGCAGATTCACTTCACCAATTTGGATAAGCCCCCCAACAGACAATTCAGATTTGAAGCCTTCTGGACAGAGCACCCATCATTCATGCAAAACATACAACGCTGGTGGACTCAAGCCACCATAAGGAGCGACAATATCATGTACATATTCCAGCAGAAGCTCAAAACAATAAAAATCAACCTCAAACGCTGGAACAAAAACACCTTTGGCGACATATTTCAAGCCAAAAAAAGAACTCGAGGAAAAAATGGTGAACCTCCAGCGATATTTGATCAAAGAAGGGCCCAATGATGAAATAATAGCTCAAGAATCAAATCTGCAAAGGCAATGGGAAGAACGGTTAAAAAAAGAAGAGCTGCTATGGAGGCAGAAGTCGAGGGTGCAATGGTTAAAACAAGGAGAACGCAACACTAGTTTCTTCCATAAGTCAACCATCCAGCATAGAGCACATAATCACATCCTCTCCCTCAAAAAAGCTGATGGCGATCAATTTTATAAAAGGGAGCATATAGGATCTGAACTCAACTCTTTTTTCACTTCTCTTCTCAGCGATCCCATTCAAGATAGAACCCAAGCCATCAATGAAATTATCGCTGCCATTCCCAACTTAGTTACAAAGGAGAAAAACTCCCTCCTTCTAAGAGAATTCACTGAGCAGGAGATTGAAGAAAAAATCTTCAACATGGCCTCGAACAAGGCTCCCAAGCTAGACAGCTTTACAATCGAATTCTTTAAAGCTTGCTGGCCCATTATTAAGGCTGACCTTCTCAACCTAGTAAGGAACTTTCACAGAACCAAGAAAGTTTTGCCTGCCATCAATGCCACATTCCTCACCTTAATTCCCAAATCAGACCAGGCTGACTCCCCCAACAAGTTTCGTCCCATAGCCCTTTGTAATGTCCTTTACAAAATCCTTTCCAAACTGATGGCTAGCAGACTTAAATCTGTCCTCCCCTCAATCATTTCTCAGGAAAAAACTGGCTACGTTGAAGGTAGGCAGATCACTGACAGCATAATCCTCAATCAGGAAGTGTTGCATTCTCTCAAAACAAGAAGGACTCCAGGTATGCTTATCCAGCTTGACCTTTCAAAGGCCTTTGATAAAATCAGCTGGCACTATATGAGAGCAATCCTCCAGGCTTTTGGATTTAGTCAGCAATGGACAAATTAGATAATGGAACTGGTCTCAGGTGCTTTCTTTTCAATGCTACTGAATGGAGGACCCCTTCAACCCTTCATTTCGTCCAGAGGTATAAGTCAAGAAGATCCCCTGTCTCCGTTTCTCTTTGTCATTATGGCAGAAGGGTTAGGAAGATCCTTAGCCAAGGAAAAACAACAGAATCAACTCAAAGGCATCAAACCAGTACACCAAGGACCCACAGTAACGCATCAGCAATTCGTAGATGATACAATGCTCATGGGCGCCCCCACAGTGCAGGAAGTTCGAACCATCATATTTTGTGGAAAACATGAGGTAACCTCTAACGATAGAAGAAGCTTTGGATTTTAAAGATCAAATAGAGGATGATGTCATTAGTAATTTCATTAATAAATCACAAACTGCATCTCACTTGCAATGTCACATGATTGAGGCAGCATTCGACAATAAAGAAGAAGAATATCCTTTTAAAGACATCCATGATCAAGCAATACCTACTACCTCTATGAATAATACTAAGGTTGTAGAAATTAAACCAGGAAAAGCCTTGAACATTAACAAGAATCTCACTGCTGAACAAGAAGAGAAATTGGTCCAATTATTACGAAAATACAAAGTAGCCTTTGCATGGGATTACCCCGATATGAAAGGAATTGACCCACAATTATGTACTCACCACATTTACATTGAAAAAGACGCAAGACCCATTCATCAACCTCAAAGGAGACTGAATCCTCACCTTAAGGATGCTATGAAAGATGAATTACAAAAATTATTGGATGTCAATTTTATCTATCCAATATCTGATAGCAAGTGGGTCTCCCCATTAGTGGTGGTACCTAAAAAGAATGGAAAGTGGAGGATATGTGTAGATTACCGTGAACTCAATAAAGCAACACAAAAAGACCACTTTCCTCTTCCTTTCATTGACCAGGTATTAGACACATTGGCAGAAAAGAAGTTCTTTTCATTTCTGGATGGCTTCAGTGGATACAACCAAATTCAAATTGCCCCTGAAGACCAGGACAAGACTACTTCACCTGCCCATGGGGTACATTTGCCTACCGAGTCTTACCTTTTGGCCTATGCAACGCTCCTTCTACATTTCAAAGGGAAATTCTCAGCATCTTTGCAAACTTAATAAATGAAGGTCTCGAAGTATATATGGATGATTTCACTCCTTATGGGGATGATTTTGAACCTGCATTGCAAAATCTAGAAAAATTATTGCAAAGATGTATAGACACTAGGCTTTGTTTAAGCAATGAAAAATGTCTTATGATGATGACTGAAGGAGTTATCTTAGGCCATTATATTTCAGCAGAAGGAATTCAAGTAGATCCAGCTAAAATTCAAATACTCTTGTTAATTCCTACACCTACTACACAGACAAAGGTACGTAGCTTTCTTGGATTTTCTGGTTATTATAGAATATTTATAGAGCATTATTCTCGAATAGCTGCACCTTTATATGCGCTGACTGGAAATACCGATTTTGTTTGGACAGAAAAATGTGACAATGCTTTTAATGATTTGAAGAAGCTCGTTGCAACAACCCCTGTGCTGAGGGGCTCAAATTGGAATTTACCATTCCAAATTTCATCTGACGCCTCAGACACAGCAATTGGAGCAGTACTTGGGCAGGAGGAAGACAAAAAGCCATATGCAATTTACTACATTAGCAAAAATCTGACCCCTGCCGAATTAAACTATACTGTGACTGAGAAAGAATTTTTGGCTGTAGTTCACGCTATAAATAAATTTAGGCATTACATAACTGGGTATCCTGTAGTGCTTTACACAAATCACTCTGCCATTAAGTTTTTAGAAAATAAACCTGTTACAAATGGGAGAGTAACTAGATGGTTGATTTTACTGCAGGAATTTGATATCACGATCAAGGATCGACCGGGTAAAGAGAACCCTGTAGCTGACTTTCTGTCCAGGATGCCAAAGCCAACAGATGTAGAACCAGTTGAAGATCACTTCCCGGATGAGCATCTCTTCGCTGTTACCACTAGAACACCATGGTATGCTGATATAGCGAACTATTTGGCAATAGGTAAATTACCCAAACATCTATCCCTTAATGAACGAAAGCAAATAATACATCGTAGCACCCGTTTTTCATGGATAGGAGGTTACTTATTTCATACAGGTGCAGATATGCAAATAAGAAGATGTGTTAGGGACGATGAGGTATATGATATTTTGAAAGCGTACCATGACGGACAGTGTGGCGGACACTTTGCAGATCGTAGAACATCCCATAAAGTCCTACGGACTGGCTATTATTGGTCTAATATCTTTAGAGGCGCAAAAAAATTTTTGCAGGCCTGTGATAGCTGTCAAAGGGCTAGTCGACCTGGGCAGTCTGATGAAATTCCCTTGAACCCTCAACTAGTGATTGAACCCTTCGAACGTTGGGCCCTTGGGTTCGTTGGTCCTATTAGCCCTCCATCGAACCAGAAAACATATATCCTAGTTGCTACTGAATACGTTACTAAATGGGTTGAAGCAGAGCCTCTTTCAAAAGCTACAGAGGATTCCGTGATACATTTTCTTTTCCAAATTTTCATGCGGTATGGCCTCCCACGAGACATAATCACAGATGGGGGACCATAGTTTATAGGTAAAAAATTGGCTGAAACATTACAGAATTACCATATTCAGCGTAAAATTACAACTCCCTACCACCCACAGGCCAACGGCCAAGTCGAAAGCACGAATAAGGTAATTGAATCTATACTGACAAAAACGGTTGCTTCACATAGGCGAGATTGGGCCTACAGACTACCAGAGGCATTGTGGGTGTACTGAACGACATGGAGACCTACCATAGGACATTCGCCATACCAGTTGGTATTTGGAAAAGAACCCATCTTTCCTATCGAATTTGAAATTTAGACATTACGAACAGCTCAAACGATAGGTCTGAATTTAGATGAAGCCCAGGCAAAAAGACTGTAGCAACTGAATGAATTGGATGAAATCAGACTCTCTGCTCTTCAGCGCACCACATTAATTCAGCAACAGAGAGAAAAATGGCATGACGCCCAAATTAAACAAAGGATCTTCCACGAAGGAGATTGGGCACTTCTATACGATTCTCAGTTTCAGGATTTCCCTGGAAAACTCCAGACTAGGTGGCTTGGACCCTACGAAATTTAGAAAGTGCATGATAACGTCACTCTCACACTAGTCACCATTGACGGATATGGGCATTCCTTTAAGGTTAATGGCCATCGAGTTCGATTATATCGTAAGCCGCTTACCCATGAATCCTTTTGCCAGCAGTTAAGGGAAGACTCCACCATTGAAATTCTTGCTGAAGGGAAGAATCCCTCTCCCACGCCAGTTTGATAAATTGGTTTTTTTAATTTTTGTACATAATGCATTCCTTTTTTTCTGTTTTTGGTTTCTGTTTTTGAAATTCGTTTCCTTGTTAATACTTCTTTATTTCGTTTGAATTTAGTTTCTTTAAAAACGAAAAATAATAAAAATTCTGTGTTTTTTTCGCGTTGTTGTTCCTTTCTAACGGAACAACACTTCTGTTGTTCCTTTTGAAAGGAACAGCAGTTTCTCAGAGTGTTTTTGCTGTTCCTTTTCAAAGGAACAGCACCTTCGTAGGATATTTTTCTGCCGTTCCTTTCGAATGGAACAGTAGTTTCGCGCAGTGTTTTTGTTGTTCCTTTCAAACGGAACAGCATGTCCGCAGAGCATTTCCTTGCTGTTCCTTTTGAAAGGAATAGCATTTTCGCAGATTATCTTTGCTGTTCCTTTTAAAGGAACAACACTTTTTGAACGATTGTTTTAATTTTGTATTTAAAGCACGATTGTTTTGAACGATTGTTTTAATTTTTCAATACAAAAATACAAAGAAAAAATAAAGCACTTCCTCAAGTATGTATGAAGGACAATGGTTCCATGGGTTACAAAACAACTCTGTCAAGGTTATGGACACCTGTGGGCAGCAGAGCTCTGTTAATGGTATTGAAGTCATACTTATACAAATAAATAGTTATTTAACCCTCTTTCCTATAATTTTTATTGAATATCAAACGAAATGCATAAAATTCCTTAAGTTCTATCCCCGAACCATCACACATGAAAAATATTATAAATCGGTCATATTACTTTAATGTGGTAAATAGCGTAATTACATTAATCTTTTGTTGTCCCTTCACCTCATACTTGAATTATTATCACGCGATTCCCTCATTATTACCGATTTATCTTACGCATCAAATTCAGTAATTACTTAATTTGATTGACTTTATCATGATGCGCCTGTTTTTTCACTGCCGTCCTATTGCTGTTCCACACATGCCACCTTAATCGACGGTCGAGGTCGACCTTTCATTCGTTTGGGGGGCGGAAATATCTGCATGCAGATCAGAGAATTGGAAAAACTCTCGAACGAGAGTTGGAAAACTCTCGGACGAGAGTTTTTCCGACTCTCGTCCGAGAGTTTCTCCAACTCCCGTCTGAGAGTTTGTCCGAGAGTTTTGTGACCACAACTCTCGGACGAGAAAATGAGAAACTCTCGTCCGAGAGAATTTTAACTCATGTTAAACCCGACCAAACTCTCATCCGAAATATTTAAAATTTCTCGGACGAGAATTTTGAAAAATCTCGGCCAAGAAATTTAGTTGACTTTTTTCTCGGCCGAGAAATTAAAAATTTCTCCCGAATTCTAACCATCTGCCAAAAACTGTTTCCCAACTTCGCGATTTGACCCTTTAATTTAACCATATTAAGTGTCTAAAATTTCTCACCATTCTCGGCATGCAGTATGACCCAAACAAGGTGGCTCAAAAATTTATAGTTTTGATTAAAGTGAGACAATTTTTACATGAGCTTGATGACTTTGATCATCTATTTGAGTCTGCTGAAACATACCACAAGTAGAAAAGTTGGCAGAAAAACGTCTCAGTCCATAACAACTTAATAAGTTCAAGGAATACAGGAATAAAAGGTTGGAGAATATCCCTCTTGACACATTGAGGGTTTCTCAACCAATTTTACAAATAGAAAAGGATTCAACACCGTCTTCAAAAGACAATGATGTAACACAAAAGACAAAAGAGACCACATCTACAAATCATGAAACTAGTGAAATATTTTTTAGCTACGACGTAGATAAGGTATGGGATTAGTTTGATCAACAAATTAAATGATTGCTAGAGGAGAATACCCCAAGTCCAAAAGAAACAATCAACACCACTGAGACTAATAAGAAAAGCCCACTTACTGTTGGGGATTTTGATAAATTTTTTAATACAGAAGATGTTGAATTCATCCTAACATACCATTCTTCAGATTTTTTTCTTAATATTGAAGATATTCCTCTGCCCGACATATTTTACAGTCCCAAGCATAGGGTTGTAATGAGTAGACAAATAAAGTGAAGGAGAGTTGAGAAATATCAAGCACTAGTTCATGGAGATGTACCAATGGAATTTGTATGGAAGGATCCACAAACCAACCCCTCTGATGACTTAACCAAGCTATCACAGTTCGCAGGGCCTATGCAACAACCACCATTGACAAAGCTTCAGAAGTGCAGAAATTGATCAAAGATAAAGATGAAAAAGTTCAACAACTAGAATAAGAATTGTTAAAAGAGAAACAGAGCATTGACCATCAGTGGCAAGTACAATTGTTACAACTACAACACAACTTTGATGAAATGAACTTCAATATGAAACTAATATCAAGATTAAAGATGCCCAGCTATAAGAACTCCAAGCTAAAATAGAGAAATTAAAGGAAAATCCTAAGATTGAATATTTTAAGAAGCAAGCAGTGGAACTTAATACCCTTTTAGCCCAGTAGCAGGTGGTCTTTTTCCAAAATTTGGCGGTCGTCAATGATCTATGCAATAAAATTGATTCATCGATGAATCAATTATCTGATCTGAGGATGAATTTCGAAGACATTGATGAGAATAATTCTGAATTTATAACATGGGAGGACAATGCAGAGGGAAGAGAAGAAAACCTTCCTAGAATAGAGGATTCACACAAATAAATCCTCTTCACAGATCGGGATATAATAAAACAAGTAGAAAGGGTTATATTCAGAGCAAGGGATATTGCAAGTAATATTATTGAGACTGTCAATGATAATCTGTTTGGCGCCAATATTATTCATGAATGCCCAGTTGGTTCTCTTCCCGATGTTAAAATATTAATGAAATCATGGCAGGAATGGTCAATGAAGAAGGAGGATAACATTAAGAAATTATCAAAATTAGACTTTGAAAAGTATTGGAAATATTTAGTAAAGCCACATAGCCAATGGCTAATGTTGTGATGACTTTCCGACACAACTTCTCACATGCTTCCTATGCTTTCAGATGTAATGTACACATGAAAGATGCGCATAAGGCCAGGTCACCCTCCTGAATTTAAGCCAATGATGGATATCTACGATCTCAAGCAACAAATGGGAGAGTATCCAGTGTCCGATTCCTGAGCTTATTATTCAAAACAGACTCTATTTTTGTCCTGTTATCTCTTATTTTAAGGAGTTTGTTCAAACCTCCTCAACACTTTATGTATTTTATATTTTTATATTTCTAGACTGAACTATATAAATCATTTCATGCCTTGAAGAAAAGGGTTCTGGATTTTTGTAAGGAAGGCTTTGAAAAGTTGCACTACTATGCTTTTCAAATCATCTTAATAGAAAGACTGGACTAAATTTATTTATTTCATGAGCAGAGTTATGATATATCAGGTACTTTTATATTTATATGATTTTTGTGTTTACATGTGATTGATAGCCATAATTTTCTGTAAATTTTTTTGTTATATACATTCCCTAAAAATAATTGAGCATTAATTCAGTACTGAACATGTGAGATTTCCATTTTCAAATGTATGTATAAGACAATCAATTCTTTGATGCGATATGCATTTAACCATAAATTTTATTAACTATTTAATCAAATTAATTACCTTTACTTGTTTTTAATTCTTTAATTGTTTGACAATCTATATTATCTTTCACTTAAGAAAATCTTTGAAATTGCATACAAAGAAGAAATTAACTCTCGAGATAGATAGAAATAGGCATATAGTTAATTTTTTTCTGTTATTTCCATTTATCACACCCATATCACTATTTCTATACCTCACACCCACTTAATTATATTTTAAATGGAAACTGGTCTTATCATCCCCAATCAAAGCCACTATTCCAAACATAAAATGAATTATTTTTAAGTTTCCGACCGAGTGGTTATCCCCGATGTTGACGCAATAAATTTCGAGGAATAAAAAATTTTGGCACTAGAAGGAGGGCCTCTAGACTATGAATGGCATAAAGGTATAATCCTAAATCCAAAGGCCATCAAAAGATCCAATCCCCCTCTAAATATCCTACAGCTTGAAGATCTCTTTAAAATTCTCCAACTTTGAGATCTGAAGTTGGCCAATCACCTCCTAAATCTCCTAGTACACTTCTAGAAGAAATCCCTTAAGATTATACTCTTGAGTCACCTGAAGTCTAGAATTTAAATAATAAATTAGAAGAAATATCTATTTCAAAATAAAATATTTTTCAATAAGAACCCTCAGAAGGAAATGTAACTTCATCTTTACAAGTTTTTGGTTTACTGACTCGATCTCAAAGTGAAAAATTCGTATTCACTCCTTTTGAGTTTCCACTTCATTCTCACCGAAGGAAAAAACCTACATCAGAAGCTCAAACATCTACTAGTGATATTAATTCTTCCTCTCTTCCAAAAACTCCATCATTCATTCCTCCTTCATTTCCTTCTTCCCAAACAATCATTTCATCTATTCATATTCCTCAAACTCAATGAACTAGTTATGTCACAAGGAGTGCTATTTCGGGGGTTATTTATTCTACCATTGTATCAACCTCTAGAACTCCTACAACATCTTCTATTCCCACAAATCCTATAATGGCAGCTAGACCATGGAAAAATATAGGAGTTGTTCAAATGGCAAGACCTCTTCATGATTTACCTAAGTATCCTGAAAGATGGTTCCCTAAGTATAATCCTAATGATGGACTCCCTGCTAAGGAACATCCCCATAATTTCATGTTAGCTATGATTCTCAATGGAGTGTCTGAAGAAGATTGAGTATTCAGGTTATTTCCTTATACCTTTGAAGGAATAGCAGGTTCATGGTATTTTTAATTACTATCAAGTACTACTACTTGCTGCGATATATTTGAAGAGAAATTATTAACGAAGTTTGGTGATGATCACACAATTGCAACTCTTATCAATTATATTTCCAATATAAAAGCAAATTTAGGAGAAAAGATCAAATATTTTAATTCCAGATTCAACAAATTGCTAAAAAAAATCCCAACTACATCAAAGCCTAGTGTTGATGTGCAAATGGAATGGTATATATCCTCTCTTCCTTCCAATATTGAAATTTTTGTAGGCAGAGCTAATAAAGCTACTTTAGTAGAAAAGATGAAGGAATCCATGTCTCTTGAGAAAAGGATACTTGCATTAGAAAAGAAAATTGCGCAAGGAGAAAGAAATACAAAGAAGGTCACATTTAAGGATTAAAAAAAGAAGAAAACTCCTAAATATCCCTTTGATCTTAAAGGATTACAAAAGGTCCTTAAATCCATGTCAAATGAAATAGTGGAAATCAAAAAACAGGCAATTGAGTCTTCTAAGAAGCCTTTTAGGCTTTTTAATAAAGTTCAAACATCAAATGTTCAACCTCCAAACATCATATCCAACATTGAATCTGGTCAAGATGAAGATGAAGAGGAAACAACATTATCAACTGATGAATCCGAAGATGATGAATTAGTTGAAGTACATGGGTTATGTGATTTTATTCTTCTAACTTCTGATAATGAAGAATATCATGAAGTTTTACCGGTTACCACAAGAAGTAAGGGTCACGTTGATTCATCACAAGTTATTCAAAAGAAAAAAACCTCTACCTCTGCTTCTCAAGACAAAATTATCAATAAAAAATCCCCGTCCACGTCTTCTCAATCAGTTCCATGTTCTTCAAATTCTCCATATACATATAAGACTTTGTTTTTTTATGAAACCATTGAATATAATATAGTAGAGGATATGAAGAAGGTAAAAGTTAATATTTCCTTATATTAAGTAAGCAAATTGAAAAAAAAACATATTTTTTAACTCAAGGAATTAAATTTGTTCCTGCATCTCCATTACCTATTGTTGTCACATCCAAACCTTCTAAAGGAAAATGCAAAACTCCTAATGATTCATCAGAAAAAATTGATCCCACTGATTCTATCCTGATTAGGGATAGATCTAATTCACATACTCCTCCTTTCCTTCTTACTTTTGAGATTTTCAAAAAAAATGTGCACAATTGTTTGGTAGATCAGGGGCATCTTCAAATATAATTCCTTATTCAGTTTGTCTGAAACTAAATATTTTTCCTCAAAATTATGTTGTTCATATTGTGCAACTTGATAGGACCAAAGTCAAAATATTGGGGGAAATGAATTTTTTTCTCATAAAACTTTTTTCCAACTCAAAAGTGTGTCAAATAACTGATATACTAGTTGTTGAAATTCCTGAATTTTACAATTTGATTGTAAGTAGTGATTTTTATGAGAAGCTGCATGGTTATTTTTCTACAGACTGGTATCATATGCGTCTTCCTTAAAATGGAAATCCCAATCAGATTCGAATTGACTGAGAAAAGCATATGAAATATTCAGTGATTGGTTTTGAAGAATAGAATTAACCAGTTGTCTTTACCAATAATATCCTTGGGAACCGCTTTTCTAAATCATTTTTGGGTACTTTTAATGCACAAGAATATCCTTTCTCAATCAATTTTTTCACTTCCCAAATCGAAAAATTTTTACAGACAAATTCTTCTAAATGTGTAAATATTGTAGATAAACCAATAGTTAAATATTTGTTTTGGACTTTGTATTTTCATGGCTCTAAATCCAATGATGGTGCAAGAGCAAGATGCATATTAATAAGTCCAGAAGGAGAAAAAACAATGTTAGCATGTAGATTAGATTTTGAATGCACAAATAATACTTTTGAGTATGAAGCACTGGTCCAAGGTCTGTATAAAACAATAGGTCTCGGTGTGAAATACCTTCAAGTATCTGGAGACTCATAAATTGTTGTAAAACAAGTGAGAAACACCATTCATTGTGTCTCTGGTCATTTTAAACATTATCGATCTCTCATTAAAAACTCTCACTTCATATCTTCTAGAATTTAATATTTCTCCTATCCCAAGACTTCAAAATTCTAGCGATGACCTGCTGGGTAATGTAGCATCCATACTCATTCCACTTGAGGATTATAATCTAGATAGATTTTCAATTGAATTATTTTTTCGACCATCCATTCCAGATAATTTCACCAATTGACACGCGTTTAATGATTATGAAGACATTTTAAGTTTTTTAACATCTAAAGGATCATACAATGATCAAATAATTGATGAAGATGAGAATAAGAGACAATTGAATCAATAAATTGAAGATAATTCCTTACCTAAATCTATGGTTAAGCTTGAAACCCAAATGATTTATAAGGAAACCCCAAGGGACTGTAAACCCAAGGGAATAAATATTATACACCCTAAAATAAATAAATTTTACCATAGTTGACGATGGTTGATTTTCATATTGAGACAATCATTATCACAATGTGATGTTGGACCATGGTTGTCCATGGTTGACCAAGATTGATTTTCATATCAACACATTCTTTATCACAATGTGACATTGGACCAAGGTTGACCAAGGTTCGTTTCATTTTCATATTGATACAATATTTTTCATAATGTGAAGTTAGTCATATCTATATGATTTAAAGGATATATTTAAGAAGGTAACTAACTACAAACTTCAGAGTTCAACCTTGAGGTTTGAATTAGTAAACCTTGGAACAGATCTTAAACCTCAGAACATCATTAGGTCTTTGTCTCTCACCAGATGAAATTTTAGAATTTATTCATATATTGAAAAGATACAAAAGTATTTTCACTTGGAGTTATGAATAAATCTAAACTTATGATACCTCCATCATTGAGCACACTATTCCAATGGCATCCGATGAAAAACTTGTTCAACATAAATTAAGGAAAATTCATCCTAATTTAGAAAATAAAATCAAGAGTGAGCTTAATAAACTCCTTAACGCCAAAATCAATTTTCCAGTTAGGCATTCTAAATGGGTTTCAAACTTAGTGCATGTCAGGAAGAAGAATGTTGACATATGCATTTGCATTGATTTTAGGAATCTAAATAAATATTTTCAAAAGGAAAAAAATTATCTGCCACCCATGGAAAAAAAAATTCAATCAATAGTTGCTTCCGAACTCATGTCTTTCCTTGATGGTTTCTCAGGATATAACCAAATCCTGGTTCATCAAAACGACAGGTTGAAAACTACTTTCAGAATTAAATGGGGAACTTATGCCCACCAAAAAATTCCTTTCGGATTAATAATTGCAAGATCAACCTTCTAAAGAGCTATGGACATAGGTTTCGAGGCCTAATAAACAAAACTGTTGTTGTTTACTTGGATGATATAACAATATAATCCAATAAAAGAAGAAATCATTTCCATGAATTAAAATAGATCTTTGAGTAGTGAAAAAAGTATGGAATTTCACTAAATCCTAAAAAGTCCTACTTTTCTCTTAGTGAAGAAAAACTTTTAGGTTTGATTGTATCCAAGGAAGGAACCTGTATTAGCCCTGCTAGGATTAAGGAAATATCTAAAATCTCTTTGCCCCATAACAAGAAATCTATGCAATATTTCCTAGGACATATTAATATTGTTAAGATATTTGTTCCTGGTTTTTCTCAAATTTTTTTTCCATTACAAGCTATGATCAAGAAAAAATCATTTTTCAAATGGTGACATAATGAAAGATAATTTGTTGAGTCAATCAAATAAGCCATTATACATGCTCCCTCTTTAAATACTCCTAATTTTTATGATCATTTTCTTTTGTATACTTTTTCTTCTTAAACATCTTATGCTTTTGTACTAACACAAATTAATGATCAAGAAAGTGAAGCACCTATCAATTTCTTCAGTTCAAAATTTCAAGGTGAAGAACTGAATTATTCAGAGGTGGAGAAATAATATTTTTCTATTTTCAAATCTATAAAGCATTTTAGGCCCTTTCTTCTAAAAAATCACACTAAAACAATAGTCCCATTCCCAACAGTGAGACTGTTACTTGTGCAAAAAGAATTAGGAGAAAAGAGATAAAATTGGGTCACAACTCTGCAAGAATATGACATAGATATCAAACAAGCTAAAATTTTTAGAGGATAAGGTTTTTGCAAATTTATTACTGGAGCTTCCAATATATCAGTTGATGAAGACTCGGGTAAGATTGTCCTCATATCCGAGGTAAGCCTTACTGATACTGAATCCCAATATGATGATCTGATTTCTACTTAAAAAATGGTTATGCTCCCTCTGAACTCAATCACAAAAGGAAAAGGGCTTTAAGATTGAAATCCAATGAATATGAAATCATTAATGATCTATTATTCAGAAAAAACTATGATTCTGTATTGATGATATGCTTAGAAAAATATGAAGCACAAAAGGTTTTGTAGGAGTTACACAATAGACTAGTTGGTGGACACTTTGGAGGAGATACCATCGCTCATAAAATCTTACATGTTGGGTATTACTGGCCAATTCAGTTTAAAGATACCCATGCATATATAAGGAAACGTAAAATTTGTCACACTGCTACAGGAAGACATAGAAAATAAACCTTACTTCTTTAACCAATCAACATTGAGAAACCTTTTGAACAATGGGGATTGGATATAATAGGTGAGATTGTTCCTCACTCTTCCAAGAAACACAAGTATATCCTTACTGCTACATATTACTTCACCAAGTGGGTGGAAGCAATTCCATTAAAGGTAGCCAATTCTAACACTAATATTGAATTCATTGATCAATTCATTATCATCAGGTTCGACTTACCCAATGTACTTATCTTTGAAAATGCATCTTAATTTTTAGAAAATGGCATGACTGGATTTTCTTTAAAGAGAGGGTTTAAACTTAAATACTCTGCTAATTATTATCCCCAAGGGAATGGTCTAGCAGAGTCAACTAATAAAAAATTTATCAAAATTATTAAATGAGCTGTTGACCAGAGCCAAAATAATTGGCATAAAACTTTGACATTTGCTCCATGGGTTGATCAAATAACCAAGAAGACCTCCATAATTCCTTCTCCTTTTAATTTGGTATTTGGGAAAGAGGTTATCCTTCCTCCTAACCTAGACCTCCCCTCATTATCCCTAGTCCAATTCATCGAAGAAAAACCTTCTTCTTCTTTGCAATTAAGGATGTCCCAAATACTTAAATTATAAGAAGAAAGGGAAAAAGAAAATAAAACACATGTTCACCACCAATAGATAGTAAAATATTCCTTTGATGCAAGCTCAGTCAATAATTTGTATTTTCAAATCAGAGATCTTGTCCTCAAATGGGACAAGGCACATGAGGAAAAAGGAAAGCATACCAAATTTCAAAAAATGTGGCTTGGACCATTTCATATTGTTGAACAATTAGGCCCATACTCTTTCATTATGCAAGATATGCAAGGAATGATATATTATCTTCCTGTTAATGGGCTTATTCTTAAAAAATTATTTTCTTAAAAGAATGTGTGTTCTACTGTAAATATGTAAATATTCACATATAAATACTCATGTCTTTTAGAAAAAATAATGTTAAATAACATGATTTTGGATTTTGTCAATAACTCTAATCATATTATGATCTTTTTTCTTTGAAAGCAACAATTTTTGGGGAAATTATTACAAAATTGAAAATCGGATAATTACCATAAAACTCTGAAATCTTTTTTCATGGAAATTGTAAGTTATTTTAACCTCGAACTTTATAAATTATTTGATCTTATTATAATTCATGAAATATTTTCTTTTAAAAATTAAATACTATTTTGTATGCTTTAGCATATTTAACTCTAAATTGTCATCCAATACTCTTAAGGAGTCAACGATTCTCCCCATCCATTAATCATACATTTTTTAGAGTGTAATTAAAAAATTTAAGAAACTTAAAATATAAGAGGTCTCGTCATAAGCCTGCTTACCATGGTCATGGGAAAATAATAAGCAAACATTACCATTACTGAACACCAAGGCATGGTGAGGGCTTATTATTATTCAACCATAAGACAAGGAGTCTCATCTAGAGCTAGCTTGTTCGGCTAAATTAAAACCTGTGAATGGAATTGTCACTATCTAGCTACCAAACCAGGATAATGGCTTTAGAACTATATATATATATATATATATAATTCTAGAATTTTATCTTTAAATATTTCAGTCATAAATGGATGGGACACTGTATCATTGATGGTTAAAAGGTTACCATGTCGAGGCTATGGACGCCTACTGGAAGCAGAGACTCTACCTATGAAAAAATGAGTATATCAAAAGGCTAAGTTTCAAAATCCCCCTTCTTTATCTTTATAACTGATTAATGACTAATACAGTTAGTTAAGATTTTCATCTATAAGAGGTTCTAAAATAAGTATAATAAAATGAGTTTTTTTTTATTCAGAGTAATTTTATTTATCCAAAATTTCAAAGATAGTTTTCTTTCCTAAAATCATTTTCACCTTTAAAGGTTTGAAAAAATTCATTATTACATATAAGAGATAATTGGTTCTTCTAGTAAATTGCCAATTGTTGTGCTATTCAACAACACCCCCCCCCCCCCCCCCCCATTATTTGTATATATTTAGCTTATTAAATAATGGGAACCCTCTTAAATTTTAATCTAGGATAATAACTTAGGTTTTTTCTTTAAAGGACAAAAAAAATTGTTATCCAAAGTCAATATTAAATCCTATTGGATGAAGGACTTAAACAAAGCTTATTAAAAGCTTTATCTCATATCGCATATCGCAGTTTCAAACATCATGACCAAAGATTCCTATTAAAAAAAGTTGTGATGCGATGTCACCCAACTCATAAAGCAATTGCACCAAGGACTTTAATAAAATATGACAAAGGATAAAGTTTATGATTATCATAAAGCTTAAGGTAGGTCCCATCTATCGGCCACGTCACTTATTGCTTCTCCTCCATCATGATATTTATTTCAGTGTGTTTATTTGTAATGCCCGCTCCATTACCCGATGCGATATCTCGCAATTGCAATACCACAACCCTTCATTGCGTTTTCCTATTCCATAATATTTGCGATCACGATGCTATTATCGCCTCAAAAAACTTCAAGCACACTTGGTATTCCAATTCTTCGATAGGTTAACATTCCGATAAGCACTTGCCTTCCATATTAGTTTCTAGTTATGATGAGACTTAAATGCATATCGTAAAAAGATATGTATTTCATGTTTTAAGTTGTGTTCCTAAGTAAATAAATGATGCGAAGTCTCCAACGAGGCGTTGAGCTATCGGGTAAACCACGTGAACCCACGTTTTCATTTATGACTGAAGCATAATGGAATTTATGTTCTTGAGATCCGAAATAATTTGATTTCCTTTACTTAATGTTTCTGGATTTTCTGCATTTAAACATATATTCACTATCACTTCATGGCTTTGTCTTAAATCCTCTCGCATCCTAAGTATTTTTCTTCATTCTCTTCTCTAATTTCTCTTTGCCACAGACTAATCCTAACAAACAAGACTCTAGCGAAATGTCGAAAGCTTCAAAGAAGAACAAGAATCCTATGGTTACACCACAATCGACTCCTCCTACTTCTGTTAGGTTCCTATATTAATATTATAGTCCCTTATTGTTGTTATTGTAACCCCCTTATTGTTATTGTTGTACGCTTGTAACCCCCATATTGTTATTATTTTTCCCTTACATTATTATTGTTAGGTCGGCTAGGATTACATTGTGGCCCCACTAGGTTTACATTATGGCCCCATGGACTCCTATATGTAAAAAGGAGGTTTTATCATTTGTATCATCCAAGAATTGTTCATTCATGTAATGTATTGGAGGTTTCCCCCTCAAAGTGGCTTATTTCTAAGGCATTGATATCTCTTTTCTTCTATTTTTGGAGTTGGTTTCACAACATTTGGTATCAGAGCTTTGGATTCTAGGGTTTCGCTGCTCCAAATAGGTCATTGTGGAATTTTGAATATAATTTTTTTCTACGAATGTTCAGAAGCTGAAATTTTTAGAGTGCAAATCTAAAATCCTAAGGAACATCATTGCAAAATTTTAGAGCTTGGTTCGCAATATTTTCGGAGATATGATCTGTGGAAGTTAGGTCTTTTTGCAGGCTCCTGAATTTAACCTAAATAGGTCATTGCGCAATTTTCGCTATAACTTTTTTCTACAAGGTTTAAGAAGATAAAATTTTCACAGAGAGAAGGCGAAATTCTGAGGAACCTCCTATAAAAATTTTAGATCTTGGTTCGCAATATTTTTGGAGATATGATCTGTGGAACTTAGGATTGTTTCAGGCTCCCTAATTTCATCTCAAAGAGGCGACCGTGCGAAAAACATCATAACTATCTCTATGAGCATTAGATTGAAATTCTGTAAAAAGTGGACAAAATCAAATGGACTGTAGTTTCCTGTCTATTAATTTCAAAGCCAAATGAGCAAACAGTGACACGTGGCAAGTCATACAAGTTCGCTCTACTGAACTAGTCCATAATTAGGTCATTGTGGGAGATTGGACATAACTTTGCCTTGAAGAATCCAAATCAAGTCAGACCTATGGCATTCGAAAGAGGATTCAAAGGGCTACCTTAGGGCCAAATTTCAGATATTGAAGATCCGAAATCATGGAGATAATTCAATTTCAATATCGAGCTCCTCGAAAGCAAGAAAAAGGTGTGTATTTTTTTTTTGAATTGAATATTCCAAGGGCATATTGTAGAATAGATATCAGTATTGAGTTCTAAAATGCACCCTAAAAATAATTCAACGCCCATTAAGCCTTCAGAAGGCTTTATTATGGCTCATGAAGATGAAGAAATACAACATGACATATCAAAATTACAAGAGAAAATGCAACAAATTTCGCTCTCGCAAAGAGCAACAAAAAATGACATGGAAGTTTTGAAGAAAGGCGTGGAAACTAAGATGGATGGTTTGAAGAAAGGCGTGGAATATAAGATGGATGGTTTGAAGAATGGCATGGAAGCTAAGATGGATGGCATGGAAGTTGGCATGGAATCTAAGATCGATGAAAAAATGGAAAACATGAAGAATGATCTAAAAGCAGACATGGAAGGTTTGACAAAGTTGATACCAGAAATTTTTCCTAATGGTGAAAAGATAGTAGAAGAAACTCATGATGAGAAAAAAATAAATGTTAATCGTGATTTCATAAACTCTAATGTTGGATGGAAGAACCACCATATTCCAAAAATGGATATGAGGAAGTTTAATGGCAAGGATCCCATAACATGGATACTACAGATGGAGAAATATTTTGATCTCAATAATGTGAAAAACACACAAAAGGTACGCATTGCAACTTTACATTTAGAGAAAAATACATTTGTATGGTATCGATGGCTTTTCTCCTGTAAAAAAATTGTCACATGGTCAATATTTACAGAGGAAATGATAGCACATTATGAGGATACAAAGAGCAACACCTTCTTTAGCCAATTGATAAATCTCAAACAAAAGGGTTCAGTGTGGGAGCACATTGAGGACTTCCAAAAATTGAATATAAGGGTAACTAATATTCCGGAGGAACACATGATTGATGTCTTCATAGGGACTTTAAAGGATAACATCCAACATGAAGTTCACGTTTGGGAACCTGATTCAAAAGAGGTTTCAGAGGGCTACCTCAGAAAGCTATACTATGATGCCTGAAGATGAAGAATGGCAACATGACATATCAAAATTACAAGAGCAAGTGCAACAAATTTAGCTCTCGCAAAGAGCAACAAAAAATGACATGGAAGTTTTGAAGAAAGGCGTGGAAACTAAGATGGATGGTTTGAATAAAGGCATGGAATCTAAGATGGATGGTTTGAACAATGGCATGGAAGCTAATATGGATGGCATGGAAGCTAAGAAGGATGGCATGGAAGCTGGCATGGAATCTAAGATGGATGACATGGAAGCTAAGATCGATGAAAAAATGGAAAACATGAAGAATTATCTAAAAGAAGACATGGAAGGTTTGAAAAATTTGATACAATAAATGTTTCCTAATGGTGAAAAGATAGTAGAGGAAACTCATGATGGGAACAAAATGAATGTTAATTGTGATAAACTCTAATGTTGGAAGGAAGAACCACCATATTCTAAAAATGGATATGAGGAAGTTTGATGAAAAGGATCTTGTAACTTGGATACTACAAATGGAGCAATAATTTGATCTCAATAATGTTCAAAACACACAAAAGGTACGCATTGCAACTTTACATTTAGAAAAAAATACATTTGTATGGCATCGATGGCTTTTCTCTCATAAAAAAATTGTCACTTGGTCAATTTTTACAGAGGAAATGATAGCACATTATGAGGATACAAAGAGCAACACCTTCTTTAGCCAATTGATAAATCTCAAACAAAAGTGTTCAGTGGGGGAGCACATTGAGGACTTCCAAAAATTGAATATAAGGGTAACTGATATTCCAGAGGAACACAGGATTGATCTCTTCATAGGCACTTTAAAGGATAACATCCAACATGAAGTTCGCGTTTTGAAACCTGATTCATTGGAGAAGGCATTCAGGTTGGCAAGAAAAGTTGAATGTAAAATTATGGCGACAAGGAAGCCTACCACTCAATTCTATAAAGAAGGAAGTGTTGCTACGCCTAGATTTCCACAACCTACAAGGTTGACACCACAACAATTGGAAGAAAATAGAGCAAAAGGGCTTTGCTATAGTTGTGATAGCAAATACACTAAAGGTCATAAGTGTGCTGAGAAGAAATTATTTTACATAGATTGTGAAGAGGAAGAATAAAATGAACAAGAAGAGGATATACACCAGGAACCAGTCCTAGAAGAGGAAGAAATGAGTCCTACCATATCTTGTAATGCATTGGCAGGAATTACCACTCCTCAAACTCTCAAGATAGAAGGACATATCAAGAAGAAAAAGGTAATAGTGTTGATTGATTCGTGTAGTACCCATAATTTTATTCATTGTAAGGTAGCCAAGGAATTGAATTGTTTCCTATACCCAGCACCAGAATGTCAAGTGATGGTTGCAAATGGAGGAACTATAAATTGCTCTGGAAAATGCCATAATATCAAGCTAAACATGGGGGAATATGTTTTGAATAGTCCAATGCTTTCCATTCCTATGGGAGGTGCTAATGTTGTACTAGGAGTATAATGGTTACAATCTTTGGGGACGGTAGATTTTAATTTTCAAGAATGTTTCTTGAAATTTTTTTTAGAAGGAAAGGAAGTCAAATTACGGGGTATTGCAGGGAAGCCAGGAAAGATAATAAGCTCTAATTTCATGAAAAAGCTTCTAAAGAAATAAAAACGAGGCATAATTGCACAATTATGCTCACTAGAAGTTCCAACATCAAAATCATCTATTTCTACAGATCTCCAAAAAGTCTTAGACAATCATTCCAAGGTGTTTGAAACTCCCGAAGGACTCCCACCTATTCGTGATCATGATCATTCTATTCATTTGATTCCCGGAAGTGTTCCTCCAAACATCAGGCCTTATAGATATCCTTATGTCCAAAAGAGCGAAATTGAACGTATGATTGCAGAAATGTTAGAGGTTGGTATAATTCAACCTTGTCAAAGTTCTTTCTCTGCTCCAGTAGTATTGGTGCACAAGAAGGATGGATCATGGCGCATGTGTCTGGATTATAGGGAGCTCAATAAGCTCACCATTAAAGATAAATTTCCCATTCCTGTAATTGATGAATTATTGGATGAATTACATGGAGCAATTTATTTTACCAAGTTGGATCTTCGTTCACGATATCATCAAATTAGAATGAATACTGAAGATATTCCAAAAACAGCATTTCGAACTCATGAGGGTCATTATGAATTTTTGGTCATGCCTTTTGGCCTTACCAATGCACCTTCTACATTTCAAGGGTTGATGAATTCCATTTTCAAACCCTTCCTTAGAAAATTTGTGTTAGTATTTTTTGATTATATACTAATCTAGAGTAGGTCTTGGAAATATCATGTTCAACATGTCGACAGGGTGCTCAAACTATTGCAGGAGAAACAATTATATGCAAAAACATCCAAATGTTTCTTTGGAGTACAAGAGGTGGAATATCTGGGTCATATTGTATCTCACGAGGGTGTTAAGGTAGATCCTAACAAAATTAAAGCCATTAAGGAATGGAAAGTCCCCACAACCATAAAGCAGTTGCGAGGATTTCTCGGGTTAACAGGGTATTATCGCAAGTTTGTTAAAAATTATGGGAGAATAGCAGCACCTCTAACAACATTATTGAAGAAAGATGCATTTTCATGGACTCCTGAAGCAACTAAGGCCCTTGAACATCTTAAAGAGGCAATGTGCCTAGCACCGGTCTTAGCTACGCCAGACTTCACAAAAACCTTTATTGTGGAATGTGATGCCTCAGGAAATGGAATTGGTGCAGTTTTAATGCAGGAAGGAAGACCCATTGCTTTTGAAAGTCGTCCAATCAAAGGAAAGTATTTACAGAAACCTATTTATGAGAAGGAAATGTTAGCAATACTTCATGCACTAAAGAAATGGAGAACTTACCTAATGGGAAGACACTTCAAGGTAAAAACTGATCATGATAGTCTTAAACACTTTCTGGAACAAAGACTATCTTCAGAAGAGCAGAAAAAATGGGTCACAAAGATGTTGGGTTATGACTTTGAAATAATCTACAAAAAAGGGAAGCTAAATGTTGTTGGAGATGCACTCTCAAGAAATAATGAAGAGGTGGAAGCATTGCTTTGTGCCATTTCTATTATCCAACCAGATTGGATAACCGAAGGGATGAATGGAAGAAGGACGAAGAAGTGTGGACACTCATTGAAAAGTTGTAGCAATATCCTAGTACATCTGATACATTTAGTTGGAAAAATGATTCCTTGTGGTACAAATATGGCTTATATCTTTGTAAGAATTCCCAACTAAAACAAAAAATTATTTTGGAATTTCATACTTCTCCTTTAGGAGGACACTCGGGATTTTTAAAAACTCACCACAGGGTGAAGAATTTTTTTTTTTGGGATGGCCTTAAATCTGGTATTCAAAATTTTATGGTGGAATGTTTGGTTTGCGAGTAGAATAAAGTTGAGACAATTAAGACTCTGGGTCTTCTACAACCTTTATCCATTCCAAGTCAATGTTGGGAGGAGATTTCAATGGATTTTATCACAGGTTTACCTAAGTCCGAAGGAAAGAGTGTCATCATGGTGGTAGTTGATAGACTTGCCAAGTATTTACACTTTTGTCCATTATCTCATCCATTTAAAGCAAGTACAATTGCTACTACATTTATGGATACAATTCAAAAGCTACATGGAAACCCAAAGGTTATTGTGAGTGACAGAGATCCCATTTTTACTGGAAATTTTTGGATGGAGTTATTTTCTTGTTTGGGTACTCAATTAGCTCATAGCTCATCTTATCATCTTCAATCTGATGGTCAAACTGAGATAGTAAATAAATTTTTGGAAGGATATATTCGTTGTTTTGTATCCGATAAACAAACACAATGGGTCAAGTGGTTACCTCTGGCTGAATGGTGGTATAACACTTCCTTCCATAGTGCAGTAAAAATGACCCCATTTATGGCACTTTATGAATATCATCCACCGTCCATCACATCCTCTTTAAGAGAAACTTCGAAGGTTCAAGCAGTGGAAGATCACATCGAGCATCAACAAGAAGTTCTCTAAATCTTAAAGGATAACCTGAATTTGGCACAAAATCGAATGAAGCAACAGGAATATCAACATCGCAGCGAGAGAAGTTTTGATGTAGGAGACTGGGTATTTTTATAGCTACAACCATACAAACAAATGTCCCTCAAGCAAGATAAGAAGGATAATAAATTATCGACAAAGTACTATGGTCCTTACAAGGTGTTGCAAAATATTGGTACTATGGTATACAAATTGGAGCTTCCTGCTTCTTCACGAGTGCATCCAATTTTCCATGTTTCATGCTTAAAGAAGGTTATAGGTGAAAATATTCCAGTTCAAAAAATATTGCCAGAACTTGATGAGGAAGGAAATATCATATTGGAACCTGAAGCGGTCATAGAAACAAGAACTCAACAGCTACGAAATCGATCAATTTTAGAGTAGCTCATCAAGTGGAAGAACTTACCCACTGAATATTCTACATGGGAGGATGAGAATTTTATACAGAAGCACCCAGAGCTACTCAAGCATTGAGGACATCACTTTTTTTAAGGAGAGGGGCATGTTAGGTCCTTATATTACTAGTATAGTCCCTTATTGTTGTTAGTGTAACCCCCTTATTGTTATTATTGTACCCCTGTAACCCTCATATTGTTATTATTGTGCCCTTAAATTATTATTGTTAGGTCAGCTAGGATTACATTGTGGCCCCATGGACTCCTATATATAGAAAGGAGGTTTTGTAATTTGTATCATCCAAGAATTGTTCATTCATGTAATTTATTGGAGGTTTCCCCCTCGAATTGGCTTATATCTAAGGTGTTGATATCTCTTTTCTTCTATTTTTGGAGCTGGTTTCACAACAATGATTCATTGGAGAAGGCATTCAGGTTGGCAAGAAAAATTGAATGTAAAATTATGGAAACAAGGAAGCCTACCACTAACATCTATAAAGATGGAAGTGTTGCTACTTCTAGACTTCCACAACCTACAAGGTTGACACCACAAAAATTGGAAGAAAAAAGAGCAAAAGGGCTTTGCTACAGTTGTGATAGAAAATATACTAAAGGTCATAAGTGTGATGAGAAGAAATTATTTTACATATATTGTGAAGAGGAGGAAGAAAATGAACAAGAAACTTCAAAAGAAGAGGATATACACCAGGAAGCAACCCTAGAAGAAGAAGAAATGAGTTCGACCATATCATGTAATGCATTGGCAGGAATTACCACTCCTCAAACTCTCAATATAGAAGGACATATCAAGAAGAAAAAGGTAATAGTGTTGATTGATTTGGGTGTTAGGATATTCTGACACATAGGAAATAATTAAGAATAACTTAGTCTAGTGTAGAGTTAGGTAAAGTGTGTTTCTTTTCCATGTACATTTGTAACTCATAATTCGACGGTCACGATTTGTAGTGATCCGATGGTTATCTCTCACCTCAATATTAACAACACTTGATCCGTGGCTTAACACCTGATTGGTCCATGATATCTATTTAAATAGCATGGAGGTTCATTTTTCCGGTAATCGTTTATGAGAGAAACATATGTAACTTTTCTTTTTATATTAATAAATTTCCTGAAGTGGTCGCGTTGGCTCAAGCTGTGGATTGTTTCCCTCTTTGAGGGTTTTAACCACGTGATTATACTGGTGTACTGATTTCTGATCTGTTTGTGAGCGGTGACCTTTGATTCTTGATCTAAGGAACTTACCCTGTAAATTCCTACATGGTATCAAAGCCATTTTGAGGGCCGCATCCGTTGTTGATCAAAATCCAAAGTTGGTTTGACTACATGCGAATGTCGTTTTGTTGATCTACTATTTATGAACATTTTTGGGCTTGGAGAACTGCTCTTTTGTGTCTGGAGTCTCTGTTACAGTGAGGAACACCTTTCGTTTCATGCGAAAAGGTTTCCGACTGCCCAAGTTATGACAGTTTAGATCTGGAGGTATAAAGCATCTGTTTTGCAGTTATATTTGTTAATAGTTCTACTTATTTCGTTTCCCTATTTTTATTTTCGTTTTTAGGTTTTATTTATTTTTCGAATATATACCCTCTTCTCTGTATATGCTCTTTTTTGTGTGCTGCGTGCGATCTCAGCAAATTAGAAACAGGAAAAAGGGTTTTTTTTTCGCTATGTATGTTGTTTCACTACGTCTTTGTGTGATCTCAGGAAATTAGAAATAGTGAAAAAAGTGATAGTTTCCAGTAAGGCTAACCAAAAAGCTAACATTCTACTATAAGGCTTTGCATTTCGTTTGTTTTTTTCTCAGTTTTTGTGTTTTTTCATGTAGGAAAAGGCACGCACAAAGAAATTAAAAAAAAAAAAAAATTGCTTCCTCTTTTCAAACAATAACGTGATCCTTCTACTATCTCAATTCATGAGGGGTTAGTTTATGAGAATAGAGGTCTTGGGTTCAAGTCTCCTTCTCAAGCTTATTTTGTAAAAAGAAAATTTTCAAAGGGGCAGAATTTTTTTTAAAAAAGACCGCACTTCATCTCGTTCCCGTAACTATTCGGCATCTACAACTCAGATTTTTCAAAAGGCATAACTTCTTCATTCAGAAGCTGTTTTTCGGGCCGTTTTTTTTATATGGCCTAATTTTCGAGATATTTGGAGCAATTAGTTTAAGCTTTTCTCAGCTTTTTTTTTTTTTTTAAATGGAAAGTGCATGCCCGATTATTCTTAACAGCATCAATTATTTCCAATGGCTACCTCACATGGTAGATATAATTAGAAGTAAAGGGGTTTATAGAATAGCCATAGGACAAGAAACTAAACCTTCTGATGATGATAAAGTTTCTAAATGGGAAAATAAACAAGATCAAGCACAAGGGTTGATAGGCATGTCCATTACTAAAGATCTTTGATTTCATATCCTTAACATTGACACCCCTAATGAAACCCTGGAAAAGCTAAAAACTGTTTTTGGCATTCAAAATCAAATCAGGGCCCACCAGCTTGAAAATGAGTTTCTTACTTTGGACCCCAATAATTTCTCCTCCATTGAAGATTTTTTGTCCAAATTCAATACCCTTCGAATTCTTTTAGAAGGTTGTAAGATAAAAAAGGAAGATGGTAGCCTCATTTATTGCATTCTTGCTAAGCTTGGTCGTGCATACTCTGTATTTGTTTCTTCCTTCCATTCCACTAGGGAAGCCATCATTTCTTTAGGAACTGCCTAAAAGAACCATTCTTTTGATGCCTTTTGCGATTCTTTGACAAGAGAACAAGAAAACTCTTACACCTTGGTCTTATCACTTCTGGAAACGCTTCTAAGAAAGCCTTAGCAGCCCAGCAGCAACCATATCAAAAGAATCCCAAGAAGCAGTATCCTAAAAAGTATGGTCCAAAACCAAACAAGGGTCCTAAGCAATTTCAGCGACAAACTGAAAAAGAAACTCACCAAAATGATAAGGCATATAAAAACAAAGGAAAGAAGACAGATAGACATTGCAACTTTTGCAATCGTGATGGCCATTTAGAGTCCAAATGTTTTAAGAAGATGGAAGCCTTAGAAGCATCAATGAAGAAGCACAACATCAATTTGGAGCACTCTTCACTATCATCTTCAAGCATGGCACTTTCTGCTTGGGGTTTTCAAGCATCAAGATCTAGCTATGCATTAAATGTAACTTCTTCTTCTTCTCCTTCTCATGAGTGGCTCATTGATTCTGGATCTTCTTACCACATGGCCAAAAATAAAGCCATGTTTTCTTCTTTAAATGATTGTAACACCAAACATATTTATATTGGTGATGATAGATATCTTAATGTTGTAGGATCTGGAACCATTCATCTAGATAATGGTCAGTTTAATGATTTACTATGTGTTCCTGACTTGTCATGAAACCTTCTATCTGTTTATCAGATTACTCATTCAGGTGAAGGGAAAGTAGTAGAATTCTCACCTCATGATGTTATAATCAAGGACCTCAAAGATCCTAGACATATTTTACCTACTGCCATTGCTGATGATTCCACAAGGTTGTATAATTTTGACAAATTTGGGTCATCATGTCTTCCCTCCATTTTTGTTGCTCATAATGATGAAGTGAGCAAACTTTGGCATGAGCTATTTGGTCACTTAAACTATCGCTCTCTTCAAACTCTATGTAAGGAATATATGGTGATGGGCTTTCCTATGGTATCTTGCCGAGATGGTGTTTGCTCCATATGTGTACTCGGAAAACATCATCGGGATAGTTTTGACAAACGTGCCTCTTGGCACGCTTCAGCCCCTTTACAACTTGTGCACAATGGTTTATGTGGTCCACTTCCTGTTGTTTCTTTCTCTGGTTGCAAGTACTTCTTAACTTTCATTGACAATTTTTCTAGACGCACTTGGGTATACCTCTTAAAACTCAAGAGTGAAGTTTTTAACATGTTCTTGGCCTTTAAGGCCTTTGTTGAGAAACAATCTGGACATCAAATTCTTAAGTTAAGATCAGAAAATGGATGCAAATATGTTAACAAAAAATTTATCAACTTCTGCACTGAGCATGGCATTCAATTGCAACATACCATTCCATATGCTCCACAACAAAATGGTGTAGCTGAAAGGAAGAATCACACCTTAAAAGAAATGGCTAATTGTATGCTTCAATCTAAATGACTTGGTCTCAATTTTTGGGCAGAAGCCATTAACTGTGCAAATTACATAGTAAATCGCACTCCTACTAAGGTTTTAAAGAATATAACTCCAGAAGAAGCTTGGAGCACAATCAAACCAGATGTAAGTCACTTTCGTGTTTTTGGAAGTGATGCTTGGGCCCATATTCCAGATGTGAAACATAAAGCCTTAGAACCTAAGAGTGAAAAATGCATTTTTTTTGGATATTCTGAAGATGTCAAAGGATATAGACTTCTTCAACCAAAATCCAAAAATATAATCATTAGAAGATATTTAAATTTTGATGAAAATATATTGGCCTGTGAGCCTAGCTCGGCGGGTGTGCCAACTTTGGCATGCGAGCCTGATTTAGCATATGTGCCACCTCTCTCTCTCTCTCTCTCTTCTATTTTTAATATCATTCCTTCTAGTTCAGATGATGACAGCGAGGATGAAAATCCTCCTCCACCTCTTGAAATTTTTCCTTATACTCCACCGCTTCCAAGATGGGTCCGTTCTAATCGAGATGTAGCAGGTTCTCTTGCAGGTGACCCTGCCGATCGACGACGTACACATTCTCATTTCGAAAGAGCTTCTTCCTTATTGGCTCAAGTTCCAGAAAATCCTGACCCAGAAACCTTTGAATAAGCCTCCGGTCATCCAGCTTGGGATGAAGCTATGAATGAAGAATATCATTCCTTATTGGCGAATTATACTTGGGATCGTGTTCCTCTTCCAAAAGGAAGAAAATTTGTCAGATGCAGATGGGTTTACAAAACAAAGTTTGGAACAGATGGAAAAGTGGATAGACATAAAGCTCGTCTTGTCGCTAAAGGATTTTCACAAGTTGAAGGCATTGACTATACTGAAACCTTCTCCCCTGTTGGGGAAATGAATTCTATCCACCTTGTTTTTTCCCTTGTTGCTTCCTTTAAATGGGAAGTCCATCAGATGGATGTTAAATCTGCCTTATTACATGGAGATTTACATGAAGAAATCTACATGGAACAACCCCCTGGCTTTATCCAAAATGACTCTAGCGTTGTTTTTCACCTTAGGAAGTCTCTCTATGGTCTCAAACAAGCTCCTCGGGCTTGGTATGCCAAAATGGATAGATTTCTATTAGATAATTGCTTTTCTAGGTGTCATTTTGACAACACTGTCTACACCAAGAAAGTGGGTAAGTCCTTCACCATCCTTGTTCTTTATGTTTATGATCTTATCCTTACTGGTAGTGATCCAAACCATATAAACCATGTGAAGTCTAGCCTCAAAAAGAAGTTTGAAATGACAAAATTAGGACACTTGCATTATTTCCTTGGTCTTCAAGTCTTGCAATCCAAGGAATGCATTACCCTCTCTCAATCCAAGTATGCCTGTGATAGTCTACACCACTTTCACATGGAAGACTATAATTCAGCCCCTTCTCCCTTTCATTCTGGAGTCAAGCTTTCAGTCACTTGTACTACCCCTGAAGTTGATGCTACCTTATATCGTCAACTTGTTGGTAAACTTCTATATCTAACCCATACCCATCCTGACCTTTCCTTTGCCGTTGGTCTTGTTGCTTGGTTTATGCACCAACCTCATGAAAGTCACTAGAAAGCAGTTAAAAGAATACTTTGATATATTCGAGGCACAGTTCAAGTCGGGATTCATTACAGTGCAGGAGTATCTCCATTGTTGATTGGTTTCATTGATTTTGATTGGGCTGGTGACCCTGACGATTGAAAGTCTACTACAGGATATGTATTCACTCTTGGTTCAGGACCTATTACTTGGTCTTGTAAGAATAAAAGTGCCATCTCTCTTTCTTCGGCAGAAGTAGAGTATCGTGGTGCAGTTGAAGCCAACAATGAAGCCATGTAGCTTCGTCAAATCCTCTCTGAATTCGGTCTTCATCAGCAGCATCCAACTACACTTTGGTGTGATAATCAGAGTGACATTCAGCTACGTAAATATCCAGTTTAGCATCAGCATATGAAACACATTGAACTCCACATACACTTCATCAGAAAGCTCATTCATGATCGTATTATTGAAGTGTATTACTGTCCAACCAAATATCAAGTAGCCAATATCTTTACAAAGGCTCTCACAAAAATGAAGTTTACCCAACTTTGATCCATGATTGGAGTTCAGGAAAGTTTTCATTAAGGGGGGATAGGCTCTAATGCCTCCTTCCTTCTCCTATTGTGTCACTTTTGTAAAGCCTTCAATCCTATCCCAATTTTTTCTTAAGTGGGGATGTTAGGATATTTCGACACATAGGAAATAGGCTCCTTTTGTGTCACCTTTGTAAATCCTTCAATCCTATCCCAAGTTGTTCTTAAAGGGGGATTTTAGGATATTCCAACACGTAGGAAATAGTTAAGAATAACTTAGTCTAGTGTAGAGTTAGGTAAAGTGTGTTTCTTTACCATGTACATTTGTAACTTATAATCCGACGGTCACGATTTGCAGTCATCTGACGGTTATCTCTCACCTCGGTATTAACGATACTTGATTCGTGGCTTAACACCTAATTGGTCCATGATCTCTATTTAACAAGCATGGAGGGTCATTTGTTCGATAACCATTTATGAGAGAAAAATATGTAAATTTTCTTTTTATATTAATAAATTTCCTGAAGTGGTCGCGTTGGCTCAGGCCGTGGACTGTTTCCCTCTTTGAGAGTTTTAACCACGTGATTATACTGGTGTACTGATTTGTGATCTATTTGTGAGAGGTGACCTTTGGTTCTTGATTTAAGGAACTTACCCTGTAAATTCCTACTTCGGGTAGTACCCATAATTTTATTCATTGTAAGGTAGCCAAGGAATTGAATTGTTTCTTATACCCATCACCAGAATGTTCAGTGATGGTTGCAAATGGAGGAACTATAAATTTCTCAGGAAAATTCCATAATATCAAGATAGCCATGGGGGAATATGTCTTGAATATTCCAATGCTTTCCATCCCAATGGGAGGTGGTGATGTTGTACTAGGAGTACAATGGTTACAATCTTTGGGGACGGTAGCTTTTAATTTTCAAGAAATTTTCTTGAAAAAATTTTCGGAAGGAAAGGAAATCGAATTACAGGGTATCACAGGGAAGCCAGTAAATATAATAAGCTCTAATGTCATGACAAATATTCTGAAGAAAGAACAACGAGGCGTAATTGCACAATTATGCTCACTAGAAGTTTCAATACCAAAATCATCTATTTCTCCAGATCTCCAAAAATTCTTGGACAATCATTCCACGGTGTTTGATACTCCCAAAGGACTCCCACCTATTCGTGATCATGATCATGCTATTCATTTGATTCTAGGAAGTGTTCCTCCAAACATCAGGCCTTACATATATCCTTATGTCCAAAAGAGCGAAATTGAACATATGATTGCAAAAATGTTAGAGGCTGGTATAATTCAACCTAGTCAAAGTTCTTTCTCTGCCCCAGTAGTATTGGTGCACAAGAAACATGGATCATGGCGCATGTGTCCAGATTATAGGGAGTTCAATAAGCTCACTATTAAAGATAAATTTCCCATTCCTGTGATTGATGAATTATTGGATGAATTACATGGAGCAATTTATTTTACCAAGTTGGACTTCGTTCTGGATATCATCAAATTAGAATGAAGACTGAAGATATTCTGAAAACAGCATTTCGAACTCATGAGGGTAATTATGATTTTTTTCTCATGCCTTTTGGCCTTACCAATGCACCTTTTACATTTCAAGGGTTGATGAATTCCATTTTCAAACCCTTCCTTAGAAAATTTGTGCTAGTATTTTTTGATGATATACTAATCTACAGCAAGTATTGGAAGGATCATGTTCAACATGTTGACAGGGTGCTCAAAATATTGGACGAGAAATAATTATATGCAAAAACATCCAAATGTTTCATTGGAGTACAAGAGGTGGAATATCTGGGTCATATTGTATCTCACGAGGGTGCTAAGGTAGACCCTAACAAAATTAAATCCATTAAGGAATGGAAAGTCCCCACAACCATAAAGTAGTTTCACGGATTTCTCGGGTCAACAGGGTATTATTGCAAGTTTGTTAAGAATTATGGGAGAATAGCAGCACCTCTGACAACATTATTGAATAAAGATGCATTTTCATGGACTCCTGAAGCAACTAAGGCCTTTGAACATCTTAAAGAGGCAATGTGCCTGTTAGGACCTCATAATGTACCATTTTGACTACATATTTTGTCACCACTTTACTTTCTCTAGTCCATATTTAAATCTTACATTATCATTTCCATCCATTTTCCCCAAAGGTATATAAAGTTCTTCTCTTTACTATGTGTTTAATTTTTTTTGCATATAATTCTACATTACTTTTATATTTAATCATTAATCAAAGGAAAATATTTTCTAAGATAGTTTAAAGATCGCAGATAATCTATGTTGAAGATCGCGTTGCTGAAACAGTCAACATGCACACAAATATCGTTGCTGAAACAGCTCGTGATTTGTGATTTTGAAGGTGTATTTCAAGAATGTCGGCAACAAGACGAAGACAAGCAAGGGAAGTTGTTACACAGACCATTCTGAAGCCAGTATTTTTGTATCCATTGTAACAGCATTCTGCTATGGAAGAACAGAAAGACCTTGTTTTAGAACAAAAGATCAGATTTGGATAAAAATAGGATTTCTCTAATGTAACTGTAATAGATGTCTCCTCTTTTTATCTCCTCTTTAAAAAGAGGAGACATCAGCATTAGAAGGATAGTTAGAGGCTGTGGGAGGTACATTTTCCTGAGCAAAGAAGGAGAAAGACTCTATTGTAATGTATCGCTTTTTGACAGATGAATAAAAGTTTATTTTGAGCATTTCAATCTAATTTCTTTCCCTGGGGAATCTTGTGAGAAGGAAAGGGCCCACCTTCATCACAAGATTCACCCAATTGCTCCTGTAGTCTGTTAACTCTTCATGTTATTTGCACCTTAATTAAACCTTGTTTACTGAAGATTATTTATGCAGTTCTGTGTTTCTTATTAAAACTCTGCTTTTGCTATTTACTGCAATTGCTTTATACCATTCATTCTTGAGAAGCTGTGAGTTACTTTTTTTTTAGTCAATTTTTTGCGGAATGAATGTGTGACAGTTTGATATCAGGAAACAAGTGCTGAAGATTCTTGATTGGAGGAATAGGGTCCTATTCTCTGTTATAGTTGATTGATCTTCCTTTCTGCAGAGTGATTCCCTTTCATTATCTTTTCTAGGATTATTTTAATGAAAGTCTGTAATAGAAGAATTTTTTATGCTGTAACACAAGTAGGCTTCAGCTTTGTTAAAGTAAGGTGTGGACAGTGTGATTAATATAGTTAGTTTGATTAATACTACAACATTTATTTTCTTTTGGAATTGAGCATATATAGTGTGTGGTTGCCTTTGGAATAAACAGACCTTCCTGGGTTGATAATTTATGTGGCACTTGAATTGTTAAAACAATTAAAGCGACCAACATTTTGGCACCGTTGCCGGGGAAGGCAATTATAGATTTCAAAAGCATTGATGTTTTCCCTCTAGATGTGCAGATTGTATGAGAGGATGCGGAACCCATAAGAAAACTAACCCTACAGGTGGCAAGGGCAAAGGAAGGGGAGGAAGAAAGACTTTTATTGATGAAATTGTATCAAAGGCTGAATCTGCTCAGATATTAAGCTCTCGAAGACCAAAGCCTCAATGCTCCCCTCAATCAAATTATGAAACAGAAGAAGTTGTGAGCCCTGAAAACATTGAGAAACCAACAGCAAGTATTGAAGAACCAGTAGAAAATGTTGAAGAACCAGGAGAAAACACTAAAGAATCAGCAGAAAACGTTGAGGAATCAGTAGGAGACATTGAACAACTAGTGGAAAACATTGAGGAGCCAGTAGAAAATTTTGAGGATAGAGCAAGTGCAGTGGGAGAACAAACAATGGAGGGAAACAACGAAGGATTCTTTGGTGGAGGAAGAGTAGATCCTGAAGGAGAAGGAAAAGATGAAAATTCTCTCTCTACCCTGGGATTTCCTATTAGTGATATTCCTAGGGGAGCAACTCCTATGAAGAATATCCCACTGTCTGCTTTATCAAACTTTCATGGTTTATCCTCTGAAGATCCTGACGAATTTCTTTTTGAATTTGATATATTATGCAGAAGTTATGATTATGTTACTAATGCTCAGAAGCTGAAAATGTTCCTAGAAACATTAAAATGAAATGCATTAAGGTGTTTCATGAGCCTCGGAACCCAGGTAATCACAACATGGGAGCATATGAAACAGAAATTTCTGCTTAAATATCAATATTATTGTCAGACAAGAGAAAAAAGGGAGGAATTATTCAAGATGGTACAAAAGGAGGACGAGAATTTTGAGGACTTCGTGGAGAGACTGCAGTACAATCTGCAGAGATCTGATCATCCTGGGGTAAGTAAAGATATTCTTAAAACAATACTACTGAAAGGAGTGAGGGATGATTGTTTATATATGCTAAATATGCTTGGTAAAGGAGATATATATAAAGAATCATATGATGAGATTTTTGACCTCTGTAAAAGATGCTCAAGAGGAGCTACAAGGAACAGATCAAATAGCAGAGATGCCACATATTCAAGAGTTCAGAAATTAGCCAGCGGGGGAGCAACAAGAGCTGAAATAGGTAATTTACTTGAAGAATTTAAAACTGAAATGTTAAGTTCTTTTGCTTCACAAATTGATACCTTGCAGGTTAAAAAGAAGCAGACTAAAGCAGAAGCAGCTTTGGCTATATTTTTCCCCAAATGCAGAGACAAACATCCACTAAGGGAATGCCATTGGACAAGATACCAATCTGCACCCTTTGTGAGAAAGATCACGAAACACAACAATGCCCTTCTCTACCAGGAATAAAGGCAGCATTGCAGCCAACAGAAGAAGAAGTTGAAGCAGTTTATCTGCTGACACAAAGGAGACAATGGAAACCAAGAGGACAAGGTATGAATTCTAGTATGCCATTTACATCTTCTAATCGTTGGAACAATTATCCTTCTTTCAGTCAGATAAATTACCCTCCCTTCAACCAATTGCAATACCCACCCTTTAATCAAATGAATTACCCACCCATGCAACAAACAAACCCTACCTTTGTAGATCTTGCAATGTGGACTCCTTGGCCTCCACAACAACCATCTTATTTTAATCAATGGAATTCAAATTGGAGAGGCCAAAAACTCCCATTTTCAAATCAATTTCCTCAAATTCAACAACCACTTCCTCTACCATCAGGAGCTCCACCAAATAATCAAATGAGACCCCAGCTACCTGTGCAACCAAATCTTAACCCCAATAATAAAGCTGTGCAAGTCATTGATATTCAGAACCAGCCTACATTTTCTACTTTCCCTGTACAATGCAATGATATTCATTTGAGATCTGGGAAAATAGTAGAACCCATCATTGATGACATAACTTCTTCTAATTCTGATAAAGAAGAAACTGAGAAACATGATTCATACAAAGAAGTACAACCACCCTCTAACAAGGGTTTTGAAATAACAGAGCCACCATTCCCCGAGCGTTTAGTCTTAACTAAAACGCCTGAACCACCTGCTCTTAATATTTTAGGGGATTTGAAAAAATTTTATGTTAAAATTCCACTTTCACAAGCACTAAGAGATGTACCAATTTATGCCAGAACCATAAGAGATATTTGTGTTAAGAAACCTGGTAGGAAAGCTAAAGATCCCCTTACAGTTCATGTTATGGGTGATCTATCTGCATTAATGTCCGGAAAAACTCCTCCTGTGAAATATGGTGACCCCGACCATCCTACTGTGACAGTTCAAATTGGTAAAACAATAATCCCTCAAGTTCTGGTAGATTTGGGTGCTGCAATAAACATTATGACTCTCGAAACTTCACAATTGTTATAGCTAAAGAACACAATTAGAGATACACCAACCATCCTAGAGCTAGCTGACCGTTCTACAATTAAACTAGAAGGAGTTGTTGAGGACTTAGTTATCTCGGTTGAGTCTTGGAATTACCCAGCTGACTTTGTGGTGTTGCAAACTAAAAAAAAGTTGGGGGGACATCCTCTAATTCTAGGAAGGCCTTGGCTAGCCACAGCCGATGCCTTTATCAGCTGTAGATGTGGTTCAATGACAATTTCCAATGGATATGAAACTAAAAAGCTTACTCTTTACCCTCATGCTACACCCATGATTAACAATGAGAATTCTGTGTGGATGAATTATGATGATAATGTTATTCAGCCTATTTTGACCATCGGACAAGCTTTAAGTTTTAAAGACAACACAGAGGATGAAGTAATTAATAATTTTATTTGCGAACCTTCCTCTGTGGTTACTGAAACACATAATCAATTGATTTCACTTTTCGAAACAGATACCCACGAGAAGATTACATCTGAAGATTTACCTCAAAAATCAACCACCATCTCTTCTAAAAGCATAACAGTAGAAATCGAACCTGGCAAAACATTGAACATAAATCCTGATCTAATAGTTGCTAAAACACAACAATTAATGAAGTTACTACTTGAAAATAAGGAATCATTCGCATGGGATTACACGGATATGAAGGGAATATATCCTAAATTATGTACTCACTGGATTTATATTAAGGAAGGTTGTCGACCAATCTGCCAATCCCAAAGACGAATGAACCCTAATTTAAGAGAAATTGTGAAAGAGGAACTTCAAAAATTGCTTAATGCAGGATTTATATACCCTATTTCTGATAGTGAATGGGTGTCCTCATTGGTAATAGTCCCTAAGAAAAATAGGAAATGGAGAGTGCGTGTAGATTACAGAGCCTTAAATAAAGCCACTCAAAAGGATCACTTTCCTTTACCATTCATTGATCAAGTGTTGGATAGTTTGTCAGGGAAGAAATTATTTTCCTTTTTAGATGGATTTAGCAGGTATAACCAAATCAGAATTGCACCCCAAGACCAAGACAAGACCACTTTTACTATTCCTTGGGGAACTTTTGCCTATAGAGTTCTTCCATTTGGACTATGTAATGCACCAGCAAATTTTCAAAGGGCAGTTATATGAATATTTTCTGATATGCTGAATGACTCTATGGAAATATTTATGGATGACTTTACCCCTTATGGTGTGTCTCTTGAAGATGCATTACATAATATTGAGAAAGTACTCAAACGTTGTATACAAGCTCATCTCTCCTTAAGTACTGAAAAATGTCACATGATGATGAGTGAAGGAGTAGTGCTTGGACATTTTATCTCATCTCAAGGAATTCAGGTAGATCCATCCAAAATACAAGTCATTCAGAATCTTCCTGTTCCTAAAACACAAACTGATGTGAGAAGTTTTCTTGGTCATGCTGGATATTATAGGAGATTCATTAAATATTTTTCTAAGACAACTTCTCCATTATTTGTGTTGCTTATGAAAAATGTTGAATTTAAGTGGACTAATCTTTGTCAGGAAGCCTTTGTAGCACTCAAGCATCAGTTATCCATAGCTCCTATTTTGAGAGGACCTGATTGGGCACTTCCCTTTCATATATCTTCTGATGCTTCAAATACTACAATTGGAGCTGTCTTGGGACAAGAGGAAAACCATATTCCTTATGCTATCTATTTTATCAATAAGAATATGACCCCTGCTGAGCTTAATTATACAGTTACCGAAAAGGAATTCTTAGCAGTAATTTATGCCATTAATAAATTTCGACATTATATTACTGGTTATTCTACTTCTTTCCATACTGATCACTTGGCTATTAAATATTTAATGAATAAATTGGTCACAAATGCTCGAGTTACCAGATGGTTATTGTTACTACAAGATTTTGATATTACAATTGTAGATCGACCAGGTAAAGAAAATGTTGTGGTTGATTTCCTTTCACAGTTAAAAACTGATAACAATATTCCAGTAGATGATTCCTTTCCTGATGAGTATTTGTTTGCAGTATCTGCTCACTCTCCTTAGTATGCAGACATTAGCAATTATCTGGTTGCAGGAAAGTTACCATCACACCTGTCACATAGAGAAAAGAGAAAAATTATTCAACAAAGTGCCAGGTATAGCTGGATAAGTGGGTGTCTTTTCTACACAGGACTTGATCATGAAATCCAAATATGCATTAGAGAGGATGAGGTGTATGACATATTAAAATCTTGTCATGATGGCCCTTGTGGAGGGCATTTTGCTGATAAAAGAACGAAACACAAAATTTTGAGGATGGGTTACTATTGGCCCTCACTGTTTAAGGATGCAAAGAAATATGTGCGGGCTTGTGATAGCTGTCAAAGAATGGGTCAACCCAATCATAGAGATCAAATTCCATTAAACCCTCGGGTAATACTTGAACCATTTGAAAGATGGGCCTTAGATTTTATAGGGCCCATTAATCCAACATCCAATAAAAGAACTTATATATTAGTTTCTACATATTACATGACCAAATGGGTGGAGGCCAAGGCACTTCTTAGAGCCAATGAAGAAGCTGTCCTAGCTTTCTTATTTGAAGAAATTTTTGTTAGATTTGGAATTCCTAGAGAGCTAGTTACATATGGAGGACCTCCCTTCAATTATCATGGTTTTAAATCTACCCTTCAGAAATATCATATTCATCATAGAATGACTACACCATACCATCCCCAAGCCAATGGGTAGGTGGAAAGCACAAATAAAGTAATAGAAGCCATTCTAACTAAAACAATGAAGGATAACCGGAAGGATTGGTCTCAAAAGCTCCCTGAAGCACTATGGGCTTATAGAACCACTAGAAAATTTGGCGGAAATTTCGACGGCCAATTCGTCGCTATTCTGACACATAGTCGTCGCAAGAGTGACAGTTCGAGGGCGGGCAAAACATGGTTTGCCATACCGTCGCAGTTCTGACGCAATTAAAAAGTGTTGCACTATCGACACTTTTTCCGTCGCTTCCAAACAAGCGTCACTCTTCCGACGTTTCCCAATCCGTCGCACTTTCGACCTTTGTAAATTGTCGCACTTCCGACGAAATGTGGTCCGACGTTTTGAACGTCGCTCTTCCGACGTTTGTAAACTGTCACAATTACGACGAAATGTGGTCCGACGTTTTGAACGTCGCTCCTCCGACGTTTGTAAACGGTCACAATTCCGACGAAATGTGGTCCGAAGTTTTGGACGTCGCTCTTCTGACGTTTGTAAACTGTCGCAATTCTGACGAAATGTGCTCCGATGTTTTGAACGTCGCTCGTCCGACATTTTTATACTATCGCTCTTTCAATGTTTTTAATCTGTCGCAATTCCGACGCTTACAAGGCGTCGGTATAGCGATGGCGGGTTCAATTTAAAAAAAAAATGAAACTTTAAAAGAGGAAAAATGTTGTTTTGAATATATTATATGAAGTAAAACAGTCCATGAAGTCATTAAATTTTCACATCTGAAGATTGAAACCCAAATATCCATCCAGAAAAGTGGAAGTCCCACCCTAGACAGTGATAGAAAAATACCCCATGTCACATACAGGGACTTGATATAAAACCCAGTAACGGTCCACATGGAGATTATCGACAATCTGAGAAAGCATCCAAATATGCCCAAGGCATCTATAAGAAAGTGAAATAGCAGTATGTAGAATAGTAAAGCAACAGATAGAGTACGTACCGACGTCCATTGTTCCAAATACAAATTAAAGTACCCAAAATCCTTGAACAGAGAAAAACGCTAATCATGTGAGGAGTGTGATACGTCCAAAATATAAAAAGACCATCAGACCATATCAATAAACCAGCAACATAGACCAGCATCGCTAGTTTTGAAGGCAGAGTGATAAACATTAATCATTTTTTTCACAAGAGAAAAAACGTTGTTTTGAATATATTATATGAAGTAAAATAGTCCATGAAGTCATTACATTTTCACATCTGAAGATTGGAACCCAAATATCCATCCAGAAAAGTGGAAGTCCCACCCCAGACAGTGACAGAAAAATACCCCATGTCACATACAAGGACTTGATATAAAACCCAGTAACGGTCCACATGGAGATTATCGACAATCTGAGAAAGCATCCAAATATGCCCGAGGCATCTATAAGAAAGTGAAATAGCAGTATGTAGAATAGTAAAGCAACAGATAGAGTACCGACGTCCATTGTTCCAAATACAAATTAAAGTACCCAAAATCCTTGAACAGAGAAAAACGCTAATCATGTGAAGAGTGTGATATGTCCAAAATATAAAAATACCATCAGACCATATCAATAAACCAGCAACATAGACCAGCATCGCTAGTTTTGAAGGCAAAGTGATAAACATTAATAAAAAAAATTTCACAAGAGAAAAAACGTTGTTTTGAATATATTATATGAAGTAAAACAGTCCATGAAGTCATTACATTTCACATCTGAATATTGGAACCCAAATATCCATCCAGAAAAGTGGAAGTCCCACCCCAGACAATGATAGAAAAATACCCCATGTCACATACAGGGACATGATATAAAACCCAGTAACGATCCACATGGAGATTATCGACAAATCTAAGAAAGCATCCAAATATGCCCGAGGGCTCTATAAGAAAGTGAAATAGCAGTATGTAGAATAGTAAAGCAACAGATAGAGTACCGACGTCCATTGTTCCAAATACAAATTAAAGTACCCATCTGTAGAAACCCAGGCTCGCTTATAAGATCAGGTTCGCTTGATTCCAAAATTGGTAACCATCTGTTGCATCTGAGATGTAAGGTTCAGGCTCACTTGTTTCCATTAATAGCCCACTACAACATCCACCCTGTTCATAGAAAAAATGTTCCTGTACTAGATATACAGAGAAAGAGTATAATACGTAGACCATATAAACATGGCTCTGTATTTCAAAAAACATGTTTAAAATAGAAACAGGGCAACATTTTTTTTCTAATTAAAGTTAATCTATTAACAGTGGGAATAAAATTACACCGAAGTCAAAATCATTGCCCAAACTCATGGAAAATTTGTCATCAAAAAATCAAAAAATTAAGAAGACTGCCTTCATACGGGGAAACCAGTGTTGAACATTTAATTTACAGAATTCACAAATATTACAAAGGTCTAGCACAGTAAAATAATCTAAAAGCAGCCCAATTAAGTGGGTCGCGAAGCAAGAAAAACAAATTAACCAAACTACTCTTCTGACTCCTCGACGATTGGGCACCATCCTTCGGAAGGTCCAGGATCGCTAGGTGCTACCTCCACATTCGTGCCACAGCTCCGCTCCTGAAGGCTCGAATGTTGGCCGGATTTTTACGAGCTCAGACCCGCTAGATGGGTGCATTCTTCCTCCGTTTGGGCCTCCTCGCGGAAAACCATAGTGACTGAAGCTGTAATTCGTGGGCGGTTGAGAGAGAAATTAAAGGAAAATTGCGCAGTGCGCGTCGTGGGAGAAGGTGAACTAGCGGTGAGGAAACGAGGAGCAAGGGAATCCATATGGTGGCCAGATCCTACAACCCGACCCTGCCCACTCCTAGTATTTGGATAGCGACCTGCGTAATAATCACTGGACTGGCCGGAAGACAACTCAATTGAGGGGCTGGAGGGAGCGCGCAGGAGTTGACCTCTAGTGCTCCCCCTGCGGCAACGCATCCTTTGACGCACGTGAGGCATGGGTGCAGTCTCACTAGCAGTGGGCACAAGAGGAGACGGAGAAGCAGAATTCCAAGAAACAGAGGAAGACACACAAGGACTAGACCGAGAAAAATGCAGATATGCAGCAAGGTCTACGCAACAATTCAGCTAGCCACTTCTCCTTCTCGTCACAGTGAGCAAGCAGTATAACCCAGCAACTGGCTCGTCTGAAAAACCATAGCGAAATGCCATTTTATCGACCCGAATGCAATGAAATCGAAGGATGTCCGTCATAATTAATATTTGATCATTAATGAAAGCCGAAGGCCGGATCATATTGGAGCATGCGGAATCGCTAACAGGAGTGGAGGTCCGATCTTGAACAGTGTTAAAACTTAATGCAATTAGATGTGAAAACCTTGGAACTTAATTTAACAGCGTTAAAACTTAATGCGATTGATATGAAATCGCCACATCCATGTCCCATTGCCTTAAACGCCATCGAATGGACCCGCAGCTGGGAGCAGGGCAAGTTCTGATTGAGGACACGTGGCAGAAATTGATTAGAGCGAATCTTTGTTTGGGCCGCTCACACAGTGGAAATCCGGACCCAAAAAAGATTAGGGTGAATTTGATAAGAAATTCGCGTCACAACTCTCCCTTCGTACGCCAGCCCAACTTCAGACCCGAAAAATATTAGGGCGGAATTCATTTGGTTTTCGCGTCACAAAATTGGCCGACGTCAGCAGGCTATTTTGGAACGCGAATTTGGTTTGAATTATGGTTTATCGCCGTTTGAAGTCCGGCGGGCTCGACTTAATAACAATTTTGTTTGATCCCATCTTTTAAAATTTGTGTTGGTTTTCTTTGATAATACACATATTTATAATAAATCATGGGAATACCACACTAGTAAACATGTGGAAAAGTTATATAAATTATTGAGAACAATCATTTTTATGTAAAAATATCCAAAAGTGCTTTTGGGAAATAAGAATTTGAGTATTTGGTTCATATTGTTTTAAAGGAAGGAGTGAAGTTGGAGCCTCAAAAGATGCAAGCTATTACAAAATGACCTATTCCTAAGAAAATCAAGGTTCCTAGAATATTTTTTAGACTTACATGATCAGTATGATGATAATTATGATAATTTCACAAAACAATCACTAGCTATTTTGAGGGATGAGATATTAGAACTTCAGCTTGATGAGGATTTTTTAAGAGCTTTATTTCTTCTTTTGAAATCAAGAAAATATTCTCCCAAACTGAAAATATGTGTTCTTGAGACAATTTCCGAAAATTATGAAAATGAAATTAATCTTTTGCATTCTCAAATTCAGTCATACAATTTCCGAAATCCTAAATAATTCTTTGAAAATCTTTCTTCTCCTAAGCAAGAGGAAATTGTACTATCTTTTGACTTGCATATTGAGGATGATTATTCTTTCAAACACAAGACAGAAGAAATAGTTTCAAGGCTTAATATTCAGAATACAACTGAGCAACTAGTCATTGAAGGCCTAGAAGTAAATAACATACATCATACTTTTATTGATCCTATATCAGATTATATGGAGAATATTTTTAGCCCAAATCTGAAAACATGTTTTCTCTATAAGGATCAAATACATCAAAAGTGGCCTTTACACATCATATCATTTATTATAAAGGCACATGATCATAATATACTTCCAATTTTGATCACAAGCAATCAAGTTATCCATTTATTGTTACAGCTACTTGATTGGTTTCATTGGCATTTTTGTATTACCTGATTCAGTAAGATTTTTAGTAGATTGAGTAGGTAGATGAGTGCCAATAAGCTCAGAATTTTGAGCTTTTTTTTTTTAGTTTTCAATTTTCAGCTGGTTTTTCATTAAGTTGGTTTGAAAACTTTTGTGTGTTGTTTTAGTTTCAGATCAGATTTTAGTTTGCAGAAGACAGAAGACATTTACAGGTTCACCAAGGTCAATGGATGAGGACAACTGACCTACTTTTCTTGACTTTTCACCAGGAAAAGCCATCCCCAAGTGGAGCCAGTGTTAGACTCCTATACCAATAGGTGTCATATTTCATGATTGACTTGATGGGCTATGTAACATGTTCATACCTTTTCTTGTTGCAAAGGTTTTCCATATTATCAAAAAATCAAAAAAATTTAAAAAATGTAAAGAGGGTATACCCTAAAAGAAAAATCAAAGGGTAAAAATAATAAAAATGGCCAAAAAAGTAAAATAAAATGAACCCCACCAAAAGAAAGGCCAAGGAAAGTGTGCAAGTCTAAATGCCACTACTTTTTGCTCTTATGTAATAAATAAAATTGTGTGCAACTTGTATCCTATGCCACAATTTATGAATAGTCAAACAGTTTAAGCTTGGCTATTTCATCTTTCAATTTCACGTTTTAGAGATAGAGAATAAAATCTGACCAAACTATTTAATCTTGGCAGATAAGTAGATAGGTAGAGTAAATAAAAGGAGCTCAATAGCTTAATATGAGCCCTTGGATGTAATAAGGTTAGACTTAGATATATTTCTACATGTAAAAGAAAAGAAAGTGTGATAAAGGTTTGCCAGTCTAAGTGCACCCTAATAAAGAAGAAAAAATGGTAGAGTAAAGTAGGTAGGGTAGGTAGATGATGTTGCAGAATTGCATGTGATGGACAATGACTCTAAATGTGTTAATATTTAGTTTCATCACAAAGTGCAAAGGCAGACACTATACTGGAAGAAATTCAAAGCAAAGCAAAGTCAAAGTTATTAACTTCCCTTCTCATCTTCCCCTAAAGATTTCACTAATTTCCCCTAAGTACTAAGGAATTTGAAAATTAGAGGGGCTCAAGGCATTTCCTTGACTTTTGGAGGGACCAGACCCTCGGCCCAATAATTGGAAAAGCCTAAGTACTTGAAGTCATTCTTCATAAAATTCACTCATTTCTAAACATCTTTTCCTAAGTAAAATCCCATTTTACTTAGGAAAATTATGCATTATTTCATAAAAAACCCTCAAAATCACATTTTATTCCAAGCCTAAGTGATGAAGTGATTATAATGCAATTTTCTTTTAAATCTTCACTTTCTTAGTTATATTAATGTATTTTGAGTTTACATTGTCCCCTTGTCAGGTTAACATTGATTTTATGTATTAAATCCTTACAAAAATAACCTTCTCCTATTATATATAACTCCTTTTTATATAATATCCCCAAAAACCCATTAATAAATTTTAGCCAAAGTTATTTATTCCCACATGTTTAAATAAAAACCCACTTTATGCCCCCTTTGGCTAAATATATCGTAATATTAAATTCCGCCCCCTATGGTAATTAGATTAATCTGATTTAATTATCATATAATAAAATTACATTGAAAAAATAATTAAAACATTTTTTATTATGTGTTTTACTACAAAAATAATTCTTCCCCTATGTATTTTAATCCCCCAACTCCCTTTCCCAAGGTTAAAACTATAAACCCTTCGTAAAATCCCCAATACCTCCCTTAACTGCTAACCTTGGTTAAATCATTTCCCGATCACTTTCCTGCATTTTTATAAAAAAATTGATTAATCCTCACGATTAATTAACTCCGCCAATCAAATTCCCCCCGATGAGATTAATTAACGTTTAATTGCGTCGGGCCCTCCATATTAAATTCCCGTCACTTCCACGTCCCCATCGTCGTTCGATCAACCCATCTGAGATCAACGGTTATTAATGATATCGCTATCCATCTGCGTCCGAACAATAACACGCGATGGCCCAACAGTTTTCAAACAGTGCCATGCCACACGTCAATCATTCTATGGAATCGCTCGCCCTCCGCCCAAAACCACTTTTCCCCAAAAGCGGTGCGATGGAAACCGCTTACCGCTTGCCTCCCGTGACTCATCCTCCGTACCTGCTGACGTCATCTATTAAATAAATAAATAAAACCCCGTCACCTTTTGGACTTTGTGAATAAAACAATTTTTCCCACGTCATTTTCATTATTCTGTGAACGACCAAAGTCTCATGCAGAGAATTTCAAAAACAAACTGTCAAGCGCCATCAACTGTAATTTTTCTGAAGACAATTGCATACCAGTAATCCAGAGTTCATACACCATAGCCTGTACATGTTTAATCACTGTTCATCTCCCAAAAAACAGGTATTTACCCCAATTCCCGTTAAAACTCTGTGAAATCCTAGCTTTTGTTTTAAATTCCACATGAAAGACAGAAACTGAGTTCAATTTGGTCTTTTTCAATCCCCATAATTGTAAATTGCATTCCCAAAACTTGTAATTGTGTTTTTTCTTCACAAAAACCAGAAATTAATTTCTGAATCCACAAGAACTAGAAATGGAGGTTCCAGTGGCTCTGAACGTCGCACCTTTGAATGCCCCTCACAGAGATTTAGACTATCTGCCCCTAGCAGATAGAGATTTTCAAATTAAAGACCTCGTTCTTAGTGATAATCCTCTTCGAACCTTTTTCTGCTGCAGAGATAACTTTATAAACGATTCTGATATTATTGGATTATGGGAATCCAATCTCCCCATGTATCTTCTCCCCTCAATCCATATTTTTCCTGAGTTAATTCATTACTGCCATGCAAACTATGAACCCAATCAAAGATTAGTTTTGTCCCTGAGTCAGAACATCGTTTTCCCAATCACTACTCAGTCGATAAATGAAATGCTGCAATTTCAACCTGGTCAAGCCCTCACTCCCCTGTCCATGGGAGAATTACTTGAAAAGTCTGCCAATTTGTCCCATGAAGAGTTAAATCGCATTTTTCAAACCTTCATGTTACCAGAGCATCAGCCCAAAGGCCCTCCCCCCTATGGTTATAATTTTTTCACTGAGGTGGGCAGGCTTATTCTAAATATGATATCCTTTATCATGGGTTTCAATATTAGTGAATATGTTGATCAATTAACCCTAGCATTATTGTCTATATTTACCCCTAGACAGTCCCATGTTGTCAAGTATGATTTTGCATCCTACATTGCTGATAAAATCCATGATCAGTTCATGAGATTTGAGAATGAAAAAGTTTTCAAATATTCTTCTGTTATATATCATCTCATGATTTATTACCAATCAGAAAGTTTCCCTTTCCATGTTCAGAAACTTGATGCCAAAGGAAATCCTAGGTCTGTGATATTTTGGTCTGCCATCACCCATAATTCCTCTGATTCTCCTTACTCCTATAATGAGTTTATTGACCTATTTTTACACCCTGCAACCACTTTTTTAATAGGAGTTTCCCCTCCTAGATTCAATAATGAAATCAAGAAAATTCTACAGCTCTCAAAACAATATAGGGTAGGTGACTGGTACTTGTATCAAAATCACACTGAGATTAGAATATATGGATGTGAATTGTGCCCATTCAAGTTGCCCAAATATGTCCCCATGAGACTATTTTCACTAGAGTATTTCAGGTAGATGATTAACTCATATATAGTTCATTTCTGCAATGCAAAGAAAAAGGCTCAACTCAGGATCAAAATTCAATTAGGTCCCTTTGTTTGTAACTCTAGAGATGCTGGAAAGGAAGAAAAAAGAATCTTAGAAGAATATCTCATATTACAAAAAAAAATTTACTGGGTGCCTTATGACCCAAATAGCTTTATCTGTGATAGAAGAATTAAAAATAAACTATCACCATACATTCATCACAAAATTCCAGAAATTGAACAATATGCCAATATGGATGAATGGATGGAAGGAACATTGGTAGAACAGGATAGTGAGCAGGTCAATGTTGAAAATGTAATGAAAGACCTTGAGAAAATACTTGACCTAGACTCTTTTGGACAGGTTCAGATACCAGGTATTGGTCCTTCTTCTGCAGGGACTTCTCAGCAAAATTTACAGGAGATCAGTGCATTGGCCACAGTACAATCTAAAGGAAAAGAAAACGAGCCTGACATACAAGTACTTGAAAAAATCACAATGAAAGAGCAACCTGAGACTTCTAAAGAACAGGGTCAAGTACAAATTCCTCCTATTCAGATCAATGAGCCAGAAATTTCAATTTTACAAACTCCTATCAATATAGAAAAAGGCAAGAAGAGAGATGCTGAAGTTGCTACCCCTGTTGGTGGATCTTCAAAACAGCCTCATGCTAAAAGACAAAAATTAAATCCTCTTCCAGAAGTAGATTTTGTTTAGGAAATTCCTGATAGCCAGAGAGAATATTTGGATAGTCAACAAACAGGTATAGTCAGTGGGGCATCCACTACTTTACAGAGAAAAGAGCTGCAAAAGCAACAGAGTGTTGAAATATCTTCTTTCAAACCACCAGTTAAAGATGCAGGAGATATAAAGAAAACCTTTATCAATATAAAAGCCAGGAATGATCCACTAAGACTCCAGGTTTACAATCAGTATTTGAAGATGGCTCCTAAGAATCAAGAAAGATTGATGTCATCTTATGACATTCAACAAGGCAAAATGATAATGAGTCACTTCAAACCAAAAGTGCAGCAGCCTCAAACAGCTGCAGATTATATTAGAACAAATTTTGAAGTCTTAGCAAAGGATATTTATCCTTTAGATCAGATTGAGTTACATAAGCAGACTGGTGAAATGATCTATTCTACTCTGACCGATAAAGCAATGGCAACTCAGAAGTTGCAGGATTCTTTGGAGAACACTAATGCACAATTGCAGCTTGAAAAAGCCTCTTCTCAGGCCAAAGACAACAGGATAAAGACATTGGAGGAAATAATCATTGGATTGGGTCAAAATCCTAAATATGTCAAAGGTATAGAGGCCCTAATCAAGAAAAAAGATGATGATATTGCAGCTTTGAGAAAGCAGTTGAAATTGCCAGCTTCAAGACATCCACAAATTGAAGAGATGATAAAGAAAAATTCTGAAGAAGAAATGATGGACTTGCTTTTGAAACTGAATGAGCAACTAAATGAAATAGAAAAAGAGCTTGAACAGGCATTAAAGAACAAGCATTCTACTATTCCAGCATCAACAACAGAGGCAATTACAGGTACAGGTACATCCACAACAGGTCAGCCAACAGAGCTATCACAGGTAAATACTTCCAATTTGAGTTTTGAAGAATTAATAAAGTCAATGAATGAATTGAAACTTCAAGTAACAGAACTCCAACACACAAAGTTACATCTTACTAATTTAGAACAAAGATATGATCTCTCAAAAATGAGTGTTGCTGATAAAACAAGAGAGGTCAAAAGATTAGAAAAATTGGTTAAAGCATTGGAAAAGGATATCACATTGGAGAAACCTTTAAAGGAAATAAATGAAATTCTTTGGGACAACATTATCCAATCAATAAAGGATGTCTGGTCTTCAATTCAGATTATGTATGAACAGAATGATTTAGTCAAATTGGCTATAGAAGAAGTTCAAAGTACAAGAGAAGAATTGGGAAATAGGCCCGAGGAATCCAATCAACTCATACAGTTTCTAAACACTCAAACCAGACACCAACTTGCCGAACTTGGTATTCAGGACAGGACCGGAACAATTTTGGAAATAAAAAGAGTTTTTACTAAGAGAACCCTTATGCAGAATCTAGAACGAAGGTGCTCAGATATGCAAGAAGAAATCATTGCCTTCAGAGAAAGATTTGATATTTTGTTGAAAAAAGGATTGCTCAGTCCTATAGTTTCAGAGGATAAACTAATGGACCTTGAAATCTATGTTGAAAAATTGGACAATTATGCTGAAAATCAAGCCAATTCTTCAACCAGTACATCAGAAGCAGCATTGCCAACAGGAAAAAATCTTCATGACAGATTGGAAAATTTATTTTATCTTGAGCATGAAGTAAATCATTTGTTTCCAATTCAGCCTACCTTTTTCAGATATACTAAGGCTAATGAAACATTGAGAAAACTTCAACGAACCAGAATACCAGAAGATAAATGATGGGAAGAATTGTTGGAACTTTTGTAAAATTTATCCTTATATGAAATTTTGCCTATTTACTACAGTATACCATGATAAAAAGGATAAAAAAATGTCAAAGTGTATCAATGAAAACAAAGAGTATCAGTAAAGCAAGGCAGTCAGAACAGAATTACTGAGGATGACAGCAACGGGCCAAAACATAGGGCCTGCCTCTAGCACATTCTCAAAAGAAGGAAACAGCACAACATCAGTTACTTTTTATCTTATCTACGAGACCATTTGTCTCTATTTTTATTGTAACTTATTCATGAGTCACCCTAGATTATATATCAATTTGTTATGAGATATTTTTGATAATTTTTTGTATAAATACTCCCTTAATTGCTCCTATTTTACTAGTTTAAGCATTTTGATTATTTAGTAAAGAATACTTGAATGCTCTTTATTGATAATCACTCAATTTCCCTCTTTGAATGTGTTGAAAGATTCTTAATTGCCTTTCATCCATTTTAATTCCATCTCATTCGCTTTAAAGATCTAAAATTGTTCTCTATTTGATTATCTTGCCGTGTAAAACCATCTTTTGTTTAGAAACTTAATCCAGTGAAGCCATCTTTTTGACTCCATAGCCCAATGGCCTGAATTACTTCAATCTTTCCCTCAGTTATCGAATTCCACCACCTAAATTCAATCAAAACCCTTGAACTTTATAACTAGCCTAATATCTTTCAAAACAAAACTAAATTTTAAAGAGAGAGCCCTCTCTGGGTACAGATTGGCTAGATTATGTACCTAAAAGATTGGTTTGTGGTTACCTCGGACCCCTTTCCTCTTCTCTACAACTTCAAGGAAAATCTGAGTGATAACATAGCTAGTGTTAGATTCCTATACCAATATGTGTCATATTTCATGATTGACTTGATGGGCTATGTAATATGTGCATAATTTTTCTTGTTGCAAAGGTTTTCCATATTACCAGTATTGATGGATTCACCCCACACCATCCCACCCACTAGAAACGGTGAAAAAGGAAACTCGAGAAAACTTCTGAAATATCTCAAGATGACTATATGGGTGGTTCTTATGAATAAACCAACCATTCAGAACATGCTCATCAATCCAAACCATGAGTATTATGTGACAATATTCAAGCAGGCACTGAATCGGATTTCTGAAGCTATGTTAGAGAAACCCTAAACTCTCACCGAAAATAGGTGAAATGTGGCACCACTCAGAGATTGACATGTGCCAATTGGTACAAGTGGTAGAAAATTGGCATGCTCAAACAATGAGGTGATGTAGGAATGACATGAGGGAGAAAATATCAGAAAAGCCCCAAATCTGGAGAACTAAAGCTCATCACCAACCTGAGATTGACAACTTTACATGTTGTAACCTATGAAATCATAAATGGAGAAATCATAGTAACAATAAAGTAACCTTTGTAACAATAAATTCGGATTTATCCTGGGAGTGGTAATGGGAGAAATCATAGTGAACAACAGGAAACATGCAGAGTTTCTTACAATCAAATAGATGAAAAAAAACATACAAAAAACCTAGATAATAATCATGAACAAGCTTAATATTGAATTATGAACTGTAAAGGAACTTACAAAATGTGACATTATGAACCTGGTCAAGCGCACAAGCAAAAATATCCTAGACATGACCCTGGTTGACAAGTTGTATTGCTCATGATGCAAGAGGATTTGTACCTGCACTGCCAAGTCAATCAAAATCCATCATTATCTATACAATAAATACAATTAATTGATGTAGTATTTTTACTCTAAGATGCATTCTTATGATAATGTTAGAACATATGTTGAAAATGTCAAAACATACCTGAATAAGCTCCTCTTCGTTTCAAGAACAATTTATTGGAGTCGCATGAACTTGGAACAAGCCTCCCACGATCCGAAAGAGTAGCAACTAAGTCAACAGTGACTTTTTTGTTGCTACACTGGATCGAGGGAGGTTTGCTCCAAGATTAAATCGCTCCAATAAATTATTCTCTACTAAATAGGGCCAACCACGTGAAGGTGGAAGCTCTTATGGCCCTTCCCCCCCCACTCATATCACTCTCAATTCCCCAATACCCAATATATATTTCATTTTTTTACTTTCATGAGCATAAAAAAAAAAATTCAATAACTAATAAAAAAACAATTCAACAAAAAGTACGCAAGGAAACATTGCAATTAATGCTTGACATAAAAATAGTATGATAAATGAGTTTTTTATATAACGCAAAAAACATTCCAAGTATGGTAACGTTTGTCTTATAATAATACAGTATTTTACATTATCGAATTTTCTTTTTCTTCTTCCTATTTCTAAAGCTCCTAATTACATCATCAATATCATCATGCTCTGCTCCTGTTTCGTGCCTTTCGACCCGCACTGCTGACCTAGTTGCATATTCACGATGTCTGGTCTCATCCAGTGACGGGGCATGCCTACAAAAGCAAATAATATTAAATTTTAATTGTCAGTTTTTAAATATCATTGAACTAGTTCGGTAATATTAATAAAAAAAAATTGCAAAGAGATTATTTACCTGGTGCACCAGTTGTCTCCGCTGACCTAGTTGCGTAGTCACGATGTCTGGTCTCATCCAGTGACGGGGCATCTCCTACAAAAACAAATAATATTAAATTTTAATTGTCAGTTTTTAAATATCATTGAACTAGTTTGGTAATATTAATAAAAAAAATTGCAATGAGATTATTTACCTGGTGCACCAGTTGTCGTCGCTGACCTAGTCGCATAGTCACGATGTCTGGTCTCATCCAGTGACGGGGCTTCGCCTACAAAAATAGATAATATTAAATTTTAATTGTCAGTTTTTAAATATCATTGAACTAGTTCGGTAATATTAATAAAAAAGATTGCAATGAGATTATTTACCTGGTGCACTAGTTGTCGCCGTTGGGACTGTTGCCCTGTCTTCCTCTCTGGTGGTAAGATCCTCAAGGGAAACATTCTTTGTCATTTAAACAAAAAACGTTATAAGGACAACCATCAAGGTATAATTAGAAAAAATTATAAGTGGAAATTAATTACCGTCACGGCCCTCACTGAAAGTAGCATTGTCGGCCTGGTCCCCACTACAATGATCAGGTTGCATGTGAGGATCATCTACATCTGGCTCTAAAACTGGGTTATTTGCCTCGTCGGTAGTGTTGCTCCCCCGATTTAAAAAAAGTTGTTAGACATTAAATTTATGGACAAAAACAAACATATTGAAAGGTTAATGTTTTACCTTATCAGGCATTCTAGATCTTGGGACCTGCCCCAAGCTTCTGTGACTTTCAACTACAGCTTGATAGCTGAAATGGAAAGCGATATTTTTATCTTCCTCTGTAGTTTCTATTCCGAAGTCATCACCCTACATTACATATGATTGTGTATTTTTAATCATATTTGATAGGATTACAAAAATGTTGGAAGGCGATACAATTAATTATAAGATGTTTAGCTACTTAATTACAAGTCTTGCAGCTAATTTCAAGTAGCCGCCCTAGCCTAGCTTGTGATGGCCCTTTTTTTCAATCCTAGATTTGGTTGCCTTTGAGGTGTCAGGCAACCTAGCATCAAAATATTGAAGTCAGATATGACATAGCACACTTTTATTTTAGACATAGAGAAAATTAAAGCTATTGAATTAAAGTTGTAATTTACCTTGCGGGTCCAGTTGGCATTTTTCCTTCTTTCTTTGCCCTTTTCTCTTTTCCGTCATGGATGAGTGCTCTCCACTCACTCTCTGGAACTGCGAGAGGACACTCATATCTAGGGTTAAATTGAAATTGCGTCCTATAGGTGTCCCTGGTATATTTCAAATATTTGCCGGCTACCCGAGCCACCGTTGTTCTGTCAAATGTGCCGACCCCAAAAAGGGCTTCTAGATAATCTAGAAGTTCTTGTTTCAGGTTGGAATTCTGGGAATTCCACCCTGTGCGTATGGTTGGGCCAAAAATTACCAACGCATGGCTCTCCAGAAACCTGTAGAACTCATTGTTTGCTACACAGAAGAAAAAAAAAGAAATATATTATCATTAATTTAAAAATAAAAATCATGATAAATATGTTTTAGGTAAAGTACATTAAATAGTTAAAATATTAAAATTTACCTGGGAGTTGTACATGCTTTATAGGGACACCTTCGTCATTCACCAATAACGTGCCATTAATGGTCCATGTGGAGCTGACATGTGTAGCTCCAGGAAACGCAATAATGTAGTTGGCCATATCATCCTCATCATTGCCAACACGTTCAGCGGTTGGCTGGGTGTCTGCTTGGGGAGGGTGTGTTTCTTGGCTGGCACCTAAAGGAGTAGAAGGTGTACGAGAGGGTTGTTGGGCAATCTCTTGCCCTTGTGTCCCACTATCACCAACACCGGGTTCAGCAAGTGCCAGAAAACGCTACATACAAAAGAACTTTTTGTTAGTTTAGTCAATGTAAAAATTAAAAATCAAACTATCACAATTCATCTCATGCAGAACAAAAAAAATATCCTTTTGACTTTTTATTATTACCTAATATCTTTCTAGCTGGCTCATAAGATGTTTTATCCTCTCTTCTGTTTTAGGTGTTTGAGGCGCGTCTATCAAAGTATTAAATTCCAACCTTGCATCTCGTGCCTTTTTTCGCAACAAGAACACTGGAGATAGGGATGAAGAAAGCTCTTCCTCAAAGAGGGAATCATCAGGCGTACCATGGCTAGGTGTCTGCATATTTGAACAAAATTAATATTATTTCAATTGTGTAAATAACTAAAATACCTGAAGATAGAGCAATGCTGGCACTTTACATGTTCTTCCGCTGGCCTCTTTCCGCGATCATCCCGTCTCGGGGTTGTTCCTGCACTACTCTGATCAATCTGCCACATTGCAATAAAATTATAAATGTAAAAACTTGAAAACAATATATAACTTGAAAACACAAAATGAAAACTGAAATAATTTCTAATAAGACACCGGAAGACAGAGTTAGAGTTTCAAATATGCCTTGCATTGAGTTCAGTCCTGGAAACATGTCATTGCACATTAAGGCACCCAAACAAGAGACGAGTTGATAATGAAGACCTTATTGAATATATTGTTGGAGCAACTTTTAGTAAACTTGTTGTGAATACCTTGAGGATATTTTTGGAGCAAAATTGTTGAAGCTGATGGTATAGCATTGTTGGAGACGATCTTGAAGGGTCTTGAAGTGAAGCTTTTGGAGCAACTATTGAAAAATCCTTAGAGCATTTAAGTAAGGCACTTTCTATCTTCCATCACCTTTTTCCTTTCAATGTCCTTTAAATTATTTTGTTGATATTTAATGTTTGAAATCACGTTATAATTCCTTGATTATATGTGTTTGGGGACTTTCCCTTTGAAATTACCAAAAAATACCCTGGAAATTTTATCTTCAGGATGCATGTCTGACCCTATTGTTCAATATTTTGATTGATAGTAGTAAACATAGAGAGTTAGGGGGCTCTTGACTTGGTTTGGTTGGGCCATTATATCCCTAACATTTACTAGGGAGAACCCCCCTTGAGTTGGAGGAGAGCTAGCCCGAAGTGAAAAGAGGTTGGTGAGGTGACAATGGGGCTACTGAATTACACATGGTATCACACTTTAGCTTTAGGACTTTATCTTGAGAAGTGCGAGATTTTTCTATATCAATTCTCAAATTTTTTACAACACTATTGTTAAGAACTAATAAGAAGTGATGTTGAGGAGTTTTTGGGTATAAGAAACAATACCATTTAAAAACTAGGGTTCTCAGTCCTTGGCATTCCTTCACCTTGGCCTAGGGGCACACTATAATAATTTCACACTAAACCATGCAAACTTAAAATTAACTTAACAGATCCATAAAGTAATAATAATCATAATTCCTAATTTCCTATTGTACGATATGATGCAAATTATTCAAACATGAAGCAATGAAGACATGCAATGTATGAATTTCAAGATTGATGAACCAATACAAGAAGTTAGAAACTACAACTTTGATTCAATACTCTGTGTCCTAACTCCAGGAGGAATCTATTTTGTAGTACAGAACATGCATCGTGTATTATCAATTCTTAATTGACAACAACTAAAGGTCATCTACCTCATCAATTCCTTCCCATTTTGTGTTTTTATGTTATATTCCTTATAAAAGTGTCAAATTTCTCTCAAAGTAAGCAACCACCGAATAAAATAAAAAATAGTTGAGATATGATTGAGAAATGGTCATTTATTTCTTGAAAGGATCTTCACAATTTCTTTGGTTGTTTTTCATCTCAAGAAACAAGAAATGACCTAAGAAACTATCATGATGTAATATAAGAAACAACACCGTGCAATGGCCATTTTCAAAGCCAAATTATGTCCATTGAGGACATGGCCTTTATTTGGTTCCTGTTTCATAGGAGTTTCGGGTAGAAATGGAACTTTGTTGTACCATTTCCAGTAGTAAAAAGGGAAAACCTTCTTTTTCCATGGGAAATAATTTACCTTTCATTTTCAATATAATCTAAATCACAAAAAATATGAACTATACTGCACACATTCTTGGATAATGTGAAAGTGGAAAAGGAATACCCTACACAAGTGATGCACACATGTACATTTGAACACTAATATATTTTTGTAGTTGAAATGCAATGCTTGTTTTCATTTAAATGTAGGGTTTTTAAAGCAGAGAGAAATAATGGCTGCCAAATTCATAAGCGTTTCTTTGGGAAAAATTTAAATCTTGTATTGGGTGATGAAGATAATAGAGGGTATTGAATCTTGATTCTTGACATCTAGAGAGAACCCTATAGTTTAACACAATCCAATGGAATTGACCAAAAAAACCCAAATAGAGTCAACCCTACTATAGGAGGAAGGGCCTGCAGTAAGAACTTACCATTTTGCAAGAGCTGAGGGCGGATGCTATTCTGCAAGAGCTGAGGGCGAATGCTGTTCTGCAAGAGCTCGAGGCGAATGCTAAGGGCGAATGTTGTTCTGCAAGAGCTCAGGGCGAATGTTGTTCTGCAAGAGTGGAGGGTGAATGTGCACTTGATATCAGACTTTAATGTAGCACACATGTACATTTGAACACTAATAGATTTTTGTAGTTGAAATGCAATGCTTGTTTTCATTTAAATGTAGGGTTTTTAAAGCAAGGAGAAATAATGGCTGCCAAATTAATAAGCGTTTCTTTGGGAAAAATTTAAATCTTGTATTGGGTGATGAAGATAATAGAGGGTATTGAATCTTGATTCTTGACATCTAGAGAGAACCCTATAGCCTAACACAACCCAATGGAATTGACCAAAAAAACCCAAATAGAGTCAACCCTACTATAGGAGGAAGGGCCTGCAGTAAGAACTTACCATTTTGCAAGAGCTGAGGGCGAATGCTGTTCTACAAGAGCTGAGGGTGAACCCTAAGGGCGAATACTGAGGGAAAATGCTGTTCTGCAAGAGCTGAGGGCGAATGCTGCGGGAGAATGTTGTTCTGCAAGAGTGGAGGGCGAATGATATTAGACGTTAATGTAGCTATTGCGACAGATACGAAACAATAAAATCATTTTTATGTAGCGCGCATATAAGTTTCGTATTTTTATGTAGTGCGCATATAAGTGTCGTTATACCGACGGCAGAAAAAGCGTCGCTATTGCGACGGGTGCCTCCAAACATCGCAATTGCGACACTTAGACATTGTGTCGCACTTGCGACATTTGGATGTCGTCGCAATAGCGATGCTTTGGGCCATAGTGTCGCAATTGCGACATCTTCCTCCAAACGTCGCAATTGCGACACTTTTCTAAGTGTCGGTATTGCGACACTTTTCTATAAACGTCGATATAGCGAAGGTTTCGGGCAGGATGGAAAAAATTTGGGGAAATTTCCGACATTTGGTCAAAAGCATCGGAACCAAGTGTCGGAATTTCCGCCAAATGTAGTAGTGAACTACCTGGAGAAATACTACAGGATTTTCTCCCTATGAATTGGTTTATGGTAAAAGTGTTGTTTTTCCTGTGGAATTTGAAATTAAAACTTTAAGAACTGCTTTAGCTGTTAACCTTGATTTGATTGATGTGCAAACAGCCAAGTTGCAGCAGCTTCTTGAATTAGATGAAAAGATATTAGATGCCATTCATCAGAAAACCATGATTCAACAACAAAGAAAAAAGTGGCATGATAAAAACATTTTGCACAAGCAGTTCCAAAAGGGTAATTGGGCCTTATTGTATGATTCTTGGTTTGAGAACTAAGGCAAGATACATACAAGATGGCTGGGACCTTATGAAGTAGATTTTGTTTTTCCCAATGGAACAGTAATACTTTTAACAATTGATGATTTTAAAACACCTCTACTAGTAAATGGTCACATGCTTCATTTGCACCAACGTCCTGTTTCTAAAGAAGAACTTAAGGCTACTTGCATGACTGATGCACATTATATTTTTCTAGGGGAGTCTTCTACTCCTCACAGCATTTAATTATTTTCTGCACTATATTTTTAGTATTAGATTAGATTTAAAACTAATAATCCCTATCAAGGGTTGGCATGTTACAATTGTATTTTGTAGATTAAGGAAGAACTTATCAAGGAGGACAGTTTCATCACAAGAAGATCTAAGCTTCAATCTGAAGAAGCTTTGCTTTCCTCATTTAATTCATTTCCTCATCTCCCAATAACATTTCATCACCTATTCCCTCATTCTTTCTTTCCCCCTTTCATATCATTTTCCTATTTTTCCCATTCTACCCACTGCTGAAACACCATTCTTCAGCCAGTATTTTCCCTATTCCTTACTGCTGAAATATCATTCCTCAGCAAATAATTCCCCAATTTTCCCAGTGCTAAATCATTACTTTTTGGCAACATTTCCCTTATTTTCCCATTGCTGAAACACCACTTTCAGCAGCATGTCATCTATCTTCCCATTTCTAAAACACCATTTCTTTCCTCTAAAAACATGATTACACAAGTTTTTCAGTCCCTCACTTTTATTCTTTAGACTCCTTGGATTAATACTGTCCATTTACTACCCCTCTCTTATGATTGAGCAGACTCTAATATAATCCTCCTTCCATTTCAAAGAATTCTAAAGTTCTTCATTCAATATTCAGCTACCATAAATAAGCACTATATACTTTGAATCACAAAGTAAAGGTAAATATAAGGTATGTGAATTTTATGTAATACAATTAAATGATAGTTTAAAGAGAAGATTTCCCTCATTATGATTATAATCTCCGCACACTTAAAAACATCATTTCACCACACATGGGGGGGATTTCGAAAATTCAAAGCATCATTCCACAGCATGCAAACCACCGTCACTCTTTACATCCATTACTTCAGCCCTTTACCGATACTCCATGTTCTTAGTCACAACAATTACTCTATTTAAAGCCTGGTAATTCTGCTCTCTACCTCTGCATTTTACCTAGGCTAGTAACTATGGGAGGCTCAGCCATCATACATGAGCCCGGTTCAATGGCTCTCCTTGAATTGTTTCCAGATGTTTATCAGATCTTCAAATAGGCAGGATGGGTGACATATTTTGAAAGACTTCAAGAATTCGACCCTCAGCAAGTCTTGGAATTTGCACAGAACCTTCAGGAGGACGATTCTACAGTTCAGGGGGTCCGAATTCTGATTTCAGAGGAAGACATAGCACAAGTCTCGGGTTTTCCAGTCACAGGTGCTCGGTGGTTTAGTAGGAAACACATCATCCTAAATGCGCAACAGGACTTTTTTCTTCCAGGAGAACATGTTGAGATTAAAGGCCATGGCATAGGATTGCACTCATTACCTCCTCCATGGCCAAAGGTAGCCGAATTTGTCAAGCATTATTTAACTTGCGAGAGGCGCTATCAAGTAGTTTATCAACACGACTTTGTTTTAATGAGCCACTTACGACATGGTAGAATAGTAAACATTCCTTATTATCTGCTTGGATGTATTAAAAATATGTCATATTACTGTAGATGGGTAAAATTTCCATTACTTTCCCTTACTCATCATCGCCTTTGTCAACTATTAATTCAGAGGGGTTTTTCCTAGCAAAATCCCCCTTTAAACAACTTACCTTTACCTCCCGAACAAGCACCCGAAATTCCCCAAGAAGCTGAATACCCTCAAGAGATCCCAGAAAGTTTCTATGAACAGCAATTGGAGAATATCCCGGATCCTCCATCAATCCCATCCTCAGAACTTGTCAATCCAGTTGACCTATCTTCAAGTCCATCTCATTTAGCAGAGTCATCCTAGCCTACCATTCACATCCCTAGTGATGACTCTCAGGCTGAAACACCACCATCTCCCCCTATTCATAAAATAAAGAGGCAAATTACAAATGCCTCTGTATCAAAAAGGCAAACAAGGGTTGCATCTAAAGCAGCCACCTCCTCCGACAGCCCCTCTCCTAGGGAAGAATCTTCTCATAGAAAGAAAAATAAAGTCATTTATTTTTCTTCTTTCCTACCCAGGAGAAAAATGAAAACAACAATTGAATCTGAAACCATTCCCATTACCCCTGACCCTGCGAACATCTTGCTAAAACTCCAATCATCACCACCTTTCCAAATCCCAGAATCATTACCCGTCTTGTCCTGTGGCACTGCTCCACAAGAACCAGATGCCCAAGGTAATATGACATCATTTTCTACACAAACAGTAGCTATTCCAAAAGAACCAGCTACTCACTCAGCAGCTGAAACACAAGAACCAGTTGTTGACGTGCAAAGTAAAACATCCAGCATGATATTATAAGGAAACCGGATGTAGCTAAAACACAAGAACCAGCTACAGCCGAAGAGCAACAATCAACTTCAGTAAAAACAACTGATACACATGGTCCATTCACCATAGCCTCTCTTTTAGAGGAAAATTAATTTTTAAAGTCAGAATTAGAAGCCTGCAAGAAAGAATTGATAATGGCAAGGGAAGCCTTTGATAAGGAACTAAATCTTTACACTTTGGCTCATACAGCATCTATGCAAGAAAAACATCCAGAGAATGATCCCTATAAAGAATACATGTGTCATCAGTGTGGAAACATTTATCAACAAGCAGGATACAAGATAGTTAAAATGCCAATGCCTGGTGCATCCACATCATCTGTAGTTAAGGAAGAATGCCCTACTGCTACACAAGAACCAGTAGGGCCTTCAAAGACTTTGGAGAAAGAAGCTAAGGAACAGGTATCCTGCCCGACATTCACTAACTCTGCTAATCAGACTATGCCTCAGCCCATTACTTATAATGCCGGAACACAAAATCCACCATGGAAAGAGTTGGAAATAATGAATAAGTGGAAGAAGCAGTATGCTATGGATCAAGATAAAATTTTACAATATCATAAATTGGCCTGGAAAAATCATATGTATTCCAATTGGGATAACTGGGAACAGACACTTCAGCAATTTAAAGATTCCAGGAAAGAGAATAAGGAATTAAAAGATAAACTGATCCTGATGTTTCAATTAGTACAAAAACTATTAGCCACCAGGAAACCATCCTTGAACTACTCTCTGTTTCTTTCAGAGCACCTTGTTTATTTCCAGTTGAAAGCAATTAAGGATGGAAGACCTTATGAGCTTCTCACAGCTGAAAAATTTGTCAAAACATTTGCTCAGGCTTCCACAAGTGATCAACATTTTTTATGTGAGCTGTATCTTCATAATGAGGCTATGCCTAAAAACAGAGAGGTCAATCTTAATCCTATTGTTGGTGATGTACAGATTAGGGAATTTTTTTCTTTTCTTGCCAATCAAATCACTTGGAAAACCGCTTTCCTTGCAGCTAGGCACAATGAGGATAATCACCTTCTCTAGATAAGGCCAGAACCTCGAAACCCGACCATTTTTGTAGCAGAGTATCATAAGTTTTTACAGAATCCAAGAATTATTAGATATTTACAGCAATTGCAAGCCTTTGTACTCCAAGAGTGTCATCAGTTAATCAGGGTCAAAGAGACTACAGCTTTGAGGGAAACCACCATGTTCTGGCAACAGTCCTCTAAGGAAAGACAAGAGTATAATACTTTTAGCCCTATCAACCTTGAAATTTCACTATCCAGAATACCAAACTACATCAGATGTGTTCAACAATGTGTTGAGAATTGGATAGGATATCATTTTCACTTTCCCATTTTATGGATGCCAGCATAATTATATCAGGCTCATTACAAGTTGGCTAACAGGGATGAGGCAGCAGCATGGCAGAAATTGCAAAGTAACCAGGGATTCAGACCTTTGACAGATACCACCTTCCATAGTTATTGCTTGAGTAACTTGCATGCAAAGAGTCAGTATTCAGACTCTGATTCAGACTAAAAGTTGCATGAGAACATGCAACTCTTTCAGTTGGGGGGATGTTAGGACCTCATAATGTACCATTTTGACTACATATTTTCTCACCACTTTACTTTCTCTAGTCCATATTTAAAGCTTACATTATCATTTCCATCCATTTTCCCCAAAGGCATATAAAGTTCTTCTCTTTACTATGTGTTTAATTTGTTTTGCATATAATTCTACATTAATTTTATATTTAATCATTAATCGAAGGAATATAGTTGCTGAGACATTTTAAAGATCGCAGATAATCTATGTTGAATATCACGTTGCTAAAACAGTCAACAGGCACGCAAATCCCATTGCTGAAACAGCTCGTGATTTGTGATTTTGAAGGTGTATTTCAAGAATGTCGGCAAAAAGATGAAGACAAGCAAGGGAAGTTGTTACACGAACCATTCTGAAGCCAGTATTTTTGTATCCATTGTAACAAAATTCTGCTATGGAAGAATAGAAAGACCCTGTTTTAGAAAAAAAGATCAAATTTGGATAAAAATAGGATTTCTCTGATGTAACTGTAATAGATGTCTCCTATTTAAAAAGAGGAGACATCAGCATTAGAAGGATAGTTAGAGGTTGCAGGAGGTACATTTTCCTAAGAAAATAAGTAGCAAGAATCTATTGTAATGTATCGCTTTTTGATAGATGAATAAAAGTTTATTTTGAGCATTTCAATCTAATTTCTTTCCCTGGGGAATCTTGTGAGAAGGAAAGGGCCCGCCTTCATCACAAGATTCACCCAATTTCTCCTGTAGTCTGTTAACTCTTCATGTTAGTCACACCTTAATTAAACCTTGTTTGCTGAAGATTATTTATGCAGTTTTGTGTTTCTTATTAAAACTCTGATTTCGCTATTTACTGCAATTTATTTATACCATCCATTCTTGAGAAGCTGTGAGTTACTTTGTTTTTAGTCAATTGTTTGCGGAATGAATGTGTGACAGTTTGATATTAGGAAACAGGTGTTGAAGATTCCTGCTTGGAGGAATAGGGTCCTGTTCTCCGTTATAGTTGATTGATCTTCCTTTCTGCAGAGTGATTCCCTTTCATTATCTTTTCTAGGATTCTTTTAATGAAAGTTTGTAATAGAAGGATTGTTTATACTGTAACACAAGTAGGCTTCAACTTTGTTAAAGAAAGGTGTGGACAATGTGATTAATATAGTTAGTATGATTAATATTACAACATTTCTTTACTTTTGGAATTGAGCATATATAGTGTGTGGTTTCCTTTGGAATAAACAGACCTTCCCAGGTTGATAATTTATGTGGCACTTGAATTGTTAAAATAATTAAAGCGACCAACAGTGCCTAGCACCAGTCATAGTTACTCCAGACTTCACAAAAACCTTTATTGTGGAATGTGATGCCTCAAGAAATGGAATTGGTGTTGTTTTAATGCAATAAGGAAGACCCATTTCTTTTGAAAGTTGTTCAATCAATGGAAAGTATTTACAAAATGCTATTTATGAGAAGGAAATGTTGGCAATACTACATGCACTAAAGAAATGGAGACCTTACCTAATGGGAAGACACTTCAAGGTAAAAACTGATCATGATAGTCTTAAACACTTTTTGGAACTAGAAGAGCAACAAAAATGGGTCACAAAGATGTTGGGTTATGACTTTGAAATAATATACAAAAAAGGGAAGCTAAATGTTGTTGCAGATGCACTCTCAAGAAAGGGTGAAGAGGTGGAACCATTTCTTTGTGCCATTTCTATTACCCAACCAGATTGGATAACCGAAGCAAGGGATGAATGGAAGAAGGGAATAAGAAGTGCAGACACTCATTCAAAATTTGGTGTTGGCACATCCTAGTACATCTAATGCATTTAGTTGGAAAAATGATTCCTTATGGTACAAAGATCGCTTATATATTTGCAAGAATTCCCAACTAAAACAAAATATTCTTTTGGAATTGCACACTTCTCCTTTAGGAGGACACTCGGGATTTTTAAAAACTTACCACAAGGTGAAGAAAGAATTTTTTGAATGGTCTTAAATCTGATATTCAAAATTTCTTGGCGGAATGTTTGGTTTGCCAGCAAAATAAAGTTGAGACAATTAAGACCCCGGGTCTCCTACAACCTTTATCCATTCCAAGTCAACATTGGGAGGATATTTCAATGCATTTTATCACAAGTTTACCTAAGTCCAAAGGAAGGAGTATCATCATACTGGTAGTTGATAGACTTACCAAGTATGCACACTTTTGTGCATTATCTGATCCATTTAAATAAGTATAATTGCTACTGCATTTATGGAAACAATTCAAAAGATCCATGGAAACCTGAAGATTATTGTAAGTGACATAGATCCCATTTTTACAAGAAATTTTTGGACGGAATTATTTTCTTGTTTGGGTACTCAACTAGCTCATAGCTCATCTTATCATCCTCAATCCGACGGTCAAACAGGGATAGTGAATAAATGTTTGGGAGGATATCTTCGTTGTTTTGTATCTGATAAGAAAGCACAATGGGTCAAGTGGTTACCTCTCGTTGAATGGTGGTATAACACTTCCTTCCATACTGTAGCAAAAATGACCCCATTTATGGAACTTTATGGATATCATCCACCTTCCATCACTTCTTCTTTAAGGGAAAACTCTAGGGTTCAAGCAGTGGAGGATAACATCGAGCATCAACAAGAAGTTCTCTAAATCTTAAAGGATAACCTAAATTTGGCACAAAATCAAATGAAACAACAAGTAGATCAACATCGTAGTGAGAGAAGTTTTGATGTGGGAGACCTGGTATTTTTACGACTACAGCCATACAATAAAATGTCCCTCAAGCAAGCTAATAAGGATAATAAATTATCGCCAAAGTACTATGGTCCTTACAAGGTGTTGCAAAATATTGGTACTATGGCATACAAATTGGAGCATCCTGATTCTTCACGAGTGCATCCAATTTTCCATGTTTCACGCTTAAAAAAGGTTATAGCGGACAAACTTCCATTTCAAACAATATTGCCAGAACTTGATGAGGAAGGAAAAACCATATTGGAACCTGAAGCAGTCACGGAAATAAGAACTCGACAACTACGAAATCGATCAATTTTAGAGTATATCATCACATGGAAGAACTTACCCACTGAAGATTTTACATGGGAGGATGAGAATTTTGTACAAAAGCATCCAAAGCTACTCAAGTGTTGAGGACAACACTTTTTTGAAGGAGAGGAGCATGTTAGGTCCCTATATTACTAGTATAGTCCCTTATTGTTGTTATTGTAACCCCCTTATTGTTATTGTTCTACCCATGTAACCCCCATATTATTACTATTGTGCCCTTACATTATTATTGTTAAGTCAGCTAGGATTAAATTGTGGCCCCACTAGGATTACATTGTGGCCCCATGGACTCCTATATATAGAAAGGAGGTTTTTTCATTTGTATCATCCAAGAATTTTTCATTCATATAATGTATTGGAGGTTGCCCCCTCAAAGTGGCTTATTTCTAAGGCGTTGATATCTCTTTTCTTCTATTTTTGGAGCTAGTTTCACAACAACTTCGAAGATCACTGAGATACCCCCATTGTTATCTGATATGAAATGCACCACAGATTCCAGAACTTCTTCATGGGAATCCATGTAAAAAAAATTTGAGGATGAAGAACCCAAAATAACTCAAAGGGAAGCCACGGCTGATGATTATTCATCACCTTCTGAAACTACTTATAGTGATCTCGCCAATTCCTTCCTTCATCACATTTATGCTCAACCTAATATCCTACCCTACACAGACATGGTTAAGTGGGTTATTGATAATCTGAATATTGCAGAAAGGACATTCCTAACTTCAAGGCAGACTACAATTGGATCTTTTAGAGCTGAAGACTTGAATAAAATGTATCATCTTCCTGATCAAAAGAATGTATATGATAAGAATCTCCTTTAAAAATTCACAAACTAAAATAAAGTATATTTGGAGTCAATAAGGTAGTGGAGACGTGATCCAAACAAGCACAAACATGATGATAAGGGTATGTACTCCATATCTTCTATCATTGGTCCACATTGCTATATCACTGGAATGATGTGTAGGTTGTTTGGGTAGCCTAATACAACTAAGTTTTTAGTTGAATGGGTTCCCCTCATTGATGTTGTATCATATTCTTACATAATGGATTGAGCCACTATTCTCTATAATAATATTTCCACCCAAATCCTAGCCTACAGAAAAAACCAAAAATTCACTACCAAAATAGTACCCCATTTTTATATGAGCATATACATCATGGACGTCATGTGATTTACCTCTGATTTACCATCCAAGGGATGGAAGTGGGCTTTGGAAGACCCTACCCCTATCCACATTTATCAAAAGATCCTCTGGGAGTCTAATTACCAATCCCATTTTTTAAAAATATGCCATGGATTCATGTTACCTTTACATCAAGATGTATTTGGTGAAAAATCACCAAGGTTATCCAATGAAGCCATAGATAATTTCATAGCTATAGGAAAGTGATTCAAATAAGAGTTATTCACATATGTTATGGTTTTAATAGTTTAGCCAAGACTCATGTCCTCCCAATCTATGTGCCTGATAAACTCTTGGCCCGAGAAATTTCTTATAAAACTGTGGGAAATGGTTTAACCAGTGCCCTGAAGCAAGCCAAGAAATCTGCATGGCCATCATTTCACATCCATTTTCACATATATGCTTTGGATCATTTCAAGCACACTAGGCATGAAATTAACCATATAAAGTGCCTAAACTTTCCCACCATTCTCGACAAGCAGTATAACCCAAACAAAGTGGCTAAAAAATTTACAATTGCAGTTAAAGTGAGACAATTTTTACATGAACCTAATGAATTTGATGATCTATTTGAGTCTGCTGAAACATACCTACAGTTAGAAAATTTGGAAGAAATTTTTCTCAATCCAGAACAACTTAATGAGTTCAAAGAATGCAGGAATAAAATGTTGTAGAATATCCCACTTGACACATTGAGGGTTTCTCAACCAGTTTTACAAACATAATAGGATTCAACATGGTTTTCAAAGGATGATGATGAAACACAAAATACAAAAGAGACCACATCTATAGAGCAAAAAACTGGTGAAAGATTGTTTAGTAGTGAATTAGATCAAGTCTGGATTTAATTGGATCAGCAAATTAAGGGATCGCAAGAGGAGAAGACCTCAAGACCAAAAGAAACAATCAACACCCTTGAGACCAATAAGTAGAGCCAACTTACTATTGGGGCTTCTGATAAAGCGGTTAATATATAAGATGTTGAATTCATCCCAACATACCCTTCTTCAGAAACTGTTCTTAATATTGAAGAGCTTGGACATCTGCTTCACATATTTTACAGTTCCAAGCATAGGGTTGTAATGAGCAGACAAAGAAAGTGGAGGAGATTTAATAAATCCCAGGCACTATTTCATAGAGATGTACCAATTTATGTTGTATGGAAGGATCCACAAACCAACTCCTCCAATGACTTACCCAGACTATCGCAGTTCGCAGGGGCCTATGCAACAACAACCATTGGCAAAGCTTCAGAAGTGCAGCAATTGATAAAAGATAAAGATGAAAGAATTCAATAGCTAGAAAAGGAATTTTTCAAAGAGAAACGAAGCATTGACCATCAGTGGCAAGTACAGTTGTCACAATTGCAACACAGCTTTGATGAAATTAACTTCAATATCAAAGTGATATCAAGATTAAAGATGCCCATGTACAGGAACTTCAAGATAGAATTGAGAAATTAAAGGAAAATCCTAAGATTAAATATTTTAAGAAGGAATCGGTGGAAATTAATACCCTTTTAGCCCAGCAACAAGTGGTTTTTGAAAAAAATTGGCATTTTTCAATGATCTATGCAATAAAATTGATTCATTGATGAATCAATTTTTCGATCTGAGGAAAAATTTCGAAGGAATTGATGAAAATATTTATGAATTTAGAACATGATAGGACAATGCAGCAAAAAGAGCAGCACACCTTCCTAGAATAGAGGATACATAGAAATAACTCATCTTCACAGATTGGTCTTTAAAATTAAAACTAGCAGAAAGGGCCATCTTCAGAGCAAGGGATATTCCAAGTAATATTACTGAGACTGTCAGCGATAATATGTTTAGCACCAATATTATTCTGGAATGCCCAATTGGTTCTATTCCCTATGTTAAAATATTATTGAAATCATGGCAGGAATGATTAAATAAGAAGGACGATAACATTAAGAAATTATCAAAATTAGACTTTGAAAAGTATTGGAAATATCTGGTAAAGCCACATAGCCAATGGCTAATGTTGTGATGCCTTGCCGAGACAACTTCTCACATGCCTCCTCCGCTTTCAAATGCAATGTACATAAGACAAAAGTTGCTAGCTCAGCCTCCTGAATTAAATCCAATGATGGATATCTATGAGCTCAAGCAAGAAATGGGAGAGAAGCCAACGTCCCATTCATGAGCTTGTTATTCAAAACATACTATATTTTTGTCTTGTTATCTCTTATTTTAAGGACGGTTGTTCAAACCTCCTCAGCACTTTAGGTATTTTCTATTTATATATTTATATATTTAACTATATAAAACCTTTCATGTCTTGAAGAAAAGGGTTCTGATTTTTTTTAAGGAAATCTTTGAAAAGTTGCACTACTGTTCTTTTTAAATCATCTTAATAGAAAGGTTGGACCAAGGATATTTCTTTCATGAGCAAAGTTGTGATATATCTGGTACTTTTATCTTTATATGATTGATGTGTTTACATGTGATTGATAGTCATAATTTTTTTTTTTAAATGTCTTATATACATTCCCTAAATACAATAGAGCGTTAATTCACTACTAAACATGTGAGATTTCCATTTTCAAATGTATGTACAAGACAATCATTTCTTTGATGTGATATGCATTTAACCATTAATTTTATTAAATATTTAATCAAATTAATTACCTTTACTTGTTTATACTTCTTTAAGTGTTTCAAAATCTATATTATCTTTCACTTAAGAAAATATTTGAATTTGCATACAAAGAAGAAATTAACTCTCGGGATATATAGAAATAGACATATAGTTAATTAGTTTGTTTTTATTTCCATTTATCACACCCATCTCACTATTTATACACCTCACACTCACTCAATTATATTTCAAAGGTAAATTGATCCCATCATCCCCAGTTGGAGCCACTATTCCAAATGGAAAAGAAATGGTTTTTAAGTTCCCGATCGGGTGGTTATCCCCGATGTTGATGCAATTATTTTCTAGGAATCAACATTTTTGGTGCTAGAAGGAGCGCCTATATACTATGAATGGCATCAAGGTATAATACTAAATACAAAGGCTATCAAAAGAGTTAAACCCCCTCCAAATCTCCTACAACTTCAAGATCTCATTCAAAGTCTCCAACTTCAAGATCTGAATTTGTCCAAACACCTCCTAAATCTCCTAGTACACTTCTAGAGGAAATCCCTCAATATTATACTCCTGATTCACCAGAATTCTAGACTTTAATTAAGAAATCAGAAGAAATATATATTTCAAAATAAAATCATGTTCAATTATAACCCACAGAAGGAAGTGTAACTTCCTATTTACAAGTTTTTGGTGTGTTGACTCCAACGCGAAGCGAAAAACTCATAATTACTGAAGTTTTGAGTTTCCACTTCACTCTCACCATAGGAAAAAACCTACATCAGATGCTCAAACATATACTAGTGAGATTACTTCTTCCTCTCCTCCACAAACTCTATCATTCATTCCTCCTTCATTTCCTTCTTCCCAACCAATCACTTCATATATTCATATTCCTCAAACTAACTCAACTAATTTTGTCACAGGTAGTGCTATTTCGAGGGTTTTTTCTTCTACCACTTCATCAACCTCTCGAACTCCTACAACATATTCTATTCCCACAACTCCTATAATGGAAACTAGATGATGGAAAAATCTAGGAGTTGTTCAAATGGCAGGACCTCTTCATGATTTATGTAAGCATCCTGAAATATGGATCCCTAAGTATATTCTTGATGATGGACTCCCTACTAAGGAACATCTCTATAATTTCATGTTAGCTATGAATCTCAATGGAGTGTCTGAAGAATATTGTGCAATTGGGTTATTTCCTTATACATTTGAAGGATCAATAGGTTCATGGTATTTTTTATTGCCATTAGGTACTATTACTAGTTGGGATATATTTGAAGAGAAATTATTAACTAAGTTTGGCGATGATCGCACAACTTCCTCTCTTATCAATGATCTTTCCAATCTAAAAGAAAATTTAGGAGAAAAGATCAAAGATTTCAATTCCAGATTCAACAAATTACTAAACAAAATCCCAACTAAATGAAAGCCTAGTGTTGATGTGCAAATCGAATGGTACATCCAAAGTTTATAAAGGAAAAGGCAAACCTCCTAATGATTCATCAGAAAAAATTTATCCCATTGATGCTATCCTAATTGGGGATAGATCTAAGTCACATACTCCTCCTTTGCTTCTGAATTTTGAGATTTTCAATAAAAATGTGCACAATTGGTTGCTAGATTCAGGGGCATCTTCAAATATAATGCCTTGTTAATTTTGTCTGAAAATAAATATTATGCCTCAAAAATCTACTATTAATATTGTGCAACTTGATAGGACCAAAGTCAAATTATTAGGGGAAATGAATTATGTTCTCATAAGACTATCTTCCAACTCAAAATTATGTCAAATAATTGATATACTAGTTGTTGATATTCCTGAATTTTACGGTTTGATTCTAAGTAGAGATTGGTCTGAGAAGATGCATGGTTATTTTGTGACAGACTGTTCTCATATGTGGCTTCCTTATAATGGAAAGCTCAATCATATTCAAATTGACCGAGAAAATCATATGAAACATTCAGTAACTGATTTTGAAGAAGAGAATGAACCGGTGGTCTTTACCAATAATATATTTGGGAACTACTTTTCTGAATCCTTTTTGGGTAACTTTAATGTGTAATAATCTCCTTGCTCAATCAATTCTGTCACTTCCCAAATCGAATATTTTTCACAAAAATACTCTTCCAAATGTGTAAATATTGTAGATAAACCAATAGTTAAATATTTATTTTGGTCTTTGCATTTTGATGGCTCTAAATCCAATGATGGTGTAGGATCAAGATGCATATTAATAAGCCTAGAAGGAGAGAAAACAAGGCTATCTTGTATATTAGAGTTTGAATGCACAAATAATATTGTTGAGTATGAAACACTAGTCCAAGGTTTGTATAAAGAAATAGGTCCCGGTGTGAAATACCTTCAAGTGTTTGGAGACTCAGAAATTGTTGTAAAACAAGTGAGAAATACCATTCATTGTGTCTTTGGTCATTTGAAACATTATCAATCTCTCATTCAAACTCTCACTTCACATTTTCTAACATTTAATATTTCTCCTATCCCAAGCCTTAAAATGTTGGTGCTGACCTACTGGCTAATGTAGCATCCAAACTAATTCCACTCGAGGATTATAGTCTAGATATATTTTCAATTGAATTAATTTTTCTCCCATCCATTCCAAATAATGTCACCAATTAGCATGTGTTTAACGATGATGAAGAAATTTTAATTTTTTTAACATCTGAAGGATCATAAAATGATCAGATACTTGATGAAGTGAGCATAATATACAATTGAATCAACCAATTGAAGAAAATTCCTTACATAAATCTGTGGTTAAGCTTGAATATCTATATGATTTAAAGGATAGATTTAAAAAGGTAACTAACTGAAAACTTCAGATTTCAACCTTGAGGTTTGAATAGTAAACCTTGGAACATATATTAAACCTCAGAACACCAATTTAGGTCTTGGTCTCTCAAAAAATGAATTATAATCCTTTATTCATTTATTGAAAAGATAAAAAAAGTGTTTTCACTTGGAGTTATGAAGAAATCAGAACTTATGATACCTCCATCATTTAGCACACTATTCAAATGGCATCTGATGACAAGCCTATTCAATGGAAATTAAGGAAAATTCATCCTAATTTAGAAAATCAAATCAAGAGTGAGCTAAATAAACTTGTTAAGGCCAAAATAATTTTTACAGTTAGGAATTCTAAATGGGTTTCAAACTTAGTGCCTGTCAGGAAGAAGAATGGTGACCTACGCATTTGCATTGATTTTAGAAATCTAAATAAAGCTTGTCAAAAGGACAATTTTCATCTACCACTCATGGAAAAAATATTACAATCAGTAGTTGGTTCCAAACTCATGTCTTTCCTTGATGGTTTTTTAGGATATAAACAAAACTTGGTTCATCCAAATGATAAGTTGAAAACTACATTCAGAACTAAATGGGGAACCTATGCCTACCAGAAAATGTCTTTCGGATTAATAAATGCAGTAGAAACTTTCCAAAGAGCCATTGACATAGATTTCATAGGTATGATAAAAAATAAAAAATAAATGTTTAATTGGATTATATAACCATATCCAAGAAAACAAGAAATCATTTCAATTACTTAAAATAGATTTTTGAGCGATGCAAAAGGTATGGAATTTCACTAAATACTAAAAATTCCTAATTTTCTCTTAATGAAGGAAAAATTTTAGGGTTTATTGTATCCAAGGAAGGAATCTGCATTGACCCTAATAGGATTAAGGCAATCTCTGAAATCTCTTTGCCCCATAACAAGAAATCTACGCAATATTTCCTAGGAGAGACTAATTTTGTTAATAGATTTGTTCTTGCTTTTTCTCAAATTGTTTTTCCATCACAAGCTATGATCAAGAAAAACTAAGTTTTCAAATGGGGACATAATGAAAGAGAAGTTGTTGAGTAAATAAAACAAGCCATTATATATTCTCCCTCTTTAAATACTCCTAATTTTTCTGATCATTTCATTTCGTAGAATTTTTCTTTTGAAACATCTTATGTTGTTTTACTAACACAAATTAATGATCAACAAATTGAGGCACCTATCTCTTTCTTCAGTTCAAAATTTCAAGGTGCAGAACTGAATTATTCAGAGGTGGAGAAACAAGCCTTTGTTGTTTTCAAATCTATAAATAATTTCAAGTCTTTTCTTCTGAAAACTCACACGAAAATAATAGTCTCATTCCCAGCAGTGAGACAATTAATCGTACAAAAATAATTAGGAGAAAAGAGAGAAATTTTGGCCACCCCTCTGCAAGAATATGACATAGAGATTAAACCAGCTAAAACTGTCAGAGGACAAGGCTTTTGTAGATTTCTTACTGGAGCTTCCAATATATCATCTTATGAAGACTCAGGTAACTCCTTTTAAATATATGAGGTAGGACTTACTGATACCAAGTCTTAATATGTTTATCTCATTTTCTACTTAAAAAATGGTTATGCTCCCTTTGAAATCAATTACAAAAGGAAAAGGGATTTAAGATTGAAATCAAATCAATATGAAATCATTGATGATGTGTTATTCAGAAAAAAGAATGATTTTGTTTTGTTGAGATGCTTAGAAAACTTTGAAACACAAAGGGTTTTGAAGGAGTTACACGACGGACCAGCTGGTGGACACTTTGGAGGAGATATACATGGATGACTTCACAGTCTATGGAAACACATTTTAAGAAGTCTTAGCAAACTTGTAAAAAGTTCTAAAGAGATGTAAAGAAGCAAACCATTCATTAAGTCATGAAAAGTGTTTTATGATGTTTACTGAAGGGATTGTCCTAGGACATCACATTTCAGGAGATGGGATCAGAGTTGATGAGTCAAAAGTTGAAGTCATCTCCAGACTATTAGTTCCAAGTTGTCAGAAATATGTTAGTATTTTTCTAGGATTTACAGGGTATTATAGAAGATTTATAGAAAACTTCACCAAGATAGCATCTCCACTTTTCAAATTACTTACCAAGGACTGTGAATTCAATTGGAATCCTGACTGCTAGTTAGCCTTTGAAACCCTGAAAACAAAAATCTCTGAAGCACCTATTTTAAGGGGACCTAACTGGAAATTACCTTTTCAGATACAGCTTTAGGAGTTGTATTAGGACAATAAGACCTGATTCCTTATGCCATCTACTATACAAGTAAAAATTTGACTCCTTCAAAGTTAAATTATACTATAACTGAAAAAGAGTTCTTATCCATTGTTCATTCTATAAATAAATTCAGACACTATATAACAGGCTATGAAACTTTTGTTCACACAGATCACTCTGCAATTAGGTATTTAATGAACAAATCAATTACTAATGGTAGAGTCACAAGATGGTTATTTATTTTACAAGAATTTAACATCACCATTCTAGATAGGCCTAGAAAACAAAATACAGTAGCTGATTTCCTATCTAGACTCCAAAACATTAAATACAATACTCCAGTTGAAGATAAATTCCCTGATGAATATCTCTTTGCAATTACCACTCAAACTCCTTGGTTTGCTGGTATTATTAATTATCTAGTTTCAGGGAAATTTCCTTCAATTATGAATGCAATAGATAAAAGAAAGATCATTTATGACAGTGCAAAAAATTCATGGATTGCTAATGAGTTATACAAAACAGGTCCAGACTTTATTATCAGGAGGTGTGTTCGAGAAGACGAGATGCCTGAGATTCTCAAGGCATGTCATGATGAACCTTGTGGTAGACACTTTGCTGATAAGAGGACAGCTTATAAGATCCTTCATTTAGGATATTATTGGCCATCCCTCTTTAAGGATGCTAAAGAGTATGTCAAAAGGTGTGACAGTTGCCAAAGGGTAGGGAAGCCTTCTCATTTAGGTGAGATGCCATTGCAGCCTCAGGTACACATTGAACCCTTTGAAAAATGGGCTTTGGATTTTGTAGGACCTATTAATCCTCCATCAAGACAAAAGAAATATATATTAGTTTGCACTAATTATGTTACAAAATGGGTAGAGGCCAAACCATTACTTTCTGCTACTGAAGCATCTGTAGTTAATTTTATTTTTAAGGATATTTTTACTCGTTTTGGTGTCCCAAGAGAAATTGTTACAGATCAAGGAGCTCAATTCACATTGAAGCTAGTGGAGCAAATGGTAGAAAAGTAAAAAATCAGACACAAAAAATCTACTCCCTACCACCCACAAGCAAATGGTCAAGTGGAATCTACCAATAAAGTCATTGAAGGGATCCTAACAAAGACTGTTCATTTACATAGAAGAGATTGGGCAAAAAGGCTTCCTGAAGCCTTGTGGGCCTACAGAACTACATGGAGAAACACAACAGGTCACAATCCTTATGAAATTTTTTATGGAAAACAAGTCTTGTTTCCCATAGAGTTTCAAATTCAAACTTTCAAAATGGCAGTCCAACTAGGACTTGATCTAATAGAAGCACAAAAGCATAGACTGGAGTAGATCAATGAATTGGATGAGATCAGACAAGATGCAGTCCATAGAACAAGCATAGTCTAACAACAAAGGACTATATGGCATGATAAGTACATCAAGGAAAAGAAATTTAAAGAAGGTGAATGGGCCCTCTTATTTGATTCAAAGTTCAAGGATTTTCAAGGAAAATTTCAAACTCATTGGCTTGGGCCATATGAGATTGTGAAAATATTTGAAAATGGAGCAATAAAAATCAGGACAATAGATGAAGGAAAGGTATCTTTTCTTGTAAATGGACACAGATTGAAATTGTATCATAAGCCACTTTCAAGAGAAGAATTTGTCAAGAAATGATCCGGATTTATGGAGGAACGCAACAGAATACAGATATAACCATAGATACAGAGATGCAGTGGAAATAATGCTTCATTTTATTAATAAAAGAATGACTGCAATAAGCTTACAAACATAATGGAAACAAGCTAGGGCGCTGGTAGCGTATCTCTGAGAAGAGATGTAGCGTATGCAGGCCTCTGAACTGTGTTACATTGAGGCTCGCAGGCCTATTACAGACATAATGGAAATAGATGAGCTAGGGTACTGGCAGCGTATCCCTGAGAAGAGATGTGGTGGCTACCAGCCCCTGAACTGTGTTACAATGCATGATGGAGATGTGGCGAGCTAGGGCAGTGGTAGCGCTTATCTTTGAGAAGAGATGTATCGGCTCCCAGCCCCCTGAACTATCTTACAATGAGGCTCGAGGGCCTATTTATTGTTGAGAAACAATGTAGAATCTGAAACGTCCAAAACCCTAACCGTAGGAGATGAAGCGCCAAAACTGTGGGCCCCGTTTGGGTAAATTGGTGGTTCAACTTCCTGGGGACGTAACTTTGGCATCCGATCTCCGTTTGACGCGCTCAATAGCTCGTTAGAAAGATCTGTCCGAGGAGTACAACTTTTGAACGAGCAACATCAGTCCATGGACCCATGTTGCTCTCCGTTTTCCCAAAAAACGTCGTTTAGGGCCTCAAAACGGCTCCGGAAGTTTAAGACCCGAAAAACTGCTAAAAATAGTAAGTTGTGCCGAAACTTACAAAATGAAATAACTGATGGTGGGGGTTCAAATGGACTCGATGGGTGGCCACCAATATCCACCTAGATTATTAATGCCCCAAAACGGCTCCGGGTGTGCAGGACCCGAAAACCTGCTATAAATAGTAAGCTGTGCTGAAGCTGAAAAACTGAAAGAATTGATGTTGCGGGTCCAAATGGAATAGGTGGGAGGCCACCGATATCCACCTGGATCATTCCTCCCTCCTTAGGAAGCAATGTTCTCCATTGCGTTAAGTTCCTCCATGGGGGGGGGGGGAATTTTGCTGAACTTGGTGTTGGCAGCCGTGCTGGATGTAGATGTGCCACCACTGGGCAACCATTAAAGGATCTGAAAAAAAAAAATTGTCCATCATCGCGTTCCTCTGTTTCTCGAGGGCATCCTCGAGCAAGATTTTGATAGGATCTCCTGCTCCCTCGTCTTTCTTTCCTTCCGCCATGGGGGGTCGTCGGGGTTGCGAGGTTGAACTCCTTATACCCTGGCCGCGTTGGGGACATGAAGAGAAAAACAGAGAAAGAGCAGACCCGCTCTGATACCACTGATCCGGATTTTATGCAGGAACGCAACAGAATACAGAAATAACCATAGATACAGAGATGCAGCGGAAATAATGCTTCATTTTATTAATAAACGAATGACTGCAATAAGCTTACAAACATAATGGAAATAAGCTAGGGCGCTGGTAGCGTATCTCTGAGAAGAGATGTAGCGTACGCAGGCCTCTAAACTGTGTTACATTGAGGCTCGCAAGCCTATTACAGACATAATAGAAATAGATGAGCTAGGGTACTGGCAGCGTATCCCTGAGAAGAGATGTGGTGGCTACCAGCCCCTGAACTGTGTTACAATACAGACATAATGGAGATGCGGCGAGCTAGGGCACTGGTAGCGCTTATCTCTGAGAAGAGATGTATCGGCTCCCAACCCCCTGAACTATCTTACAATGAGGCTCGAGGGCCTATTTATTGTTGAGAAACAATGTAGAATCCGAAACGTCCAAAACCCTAACCGTAGGAGATGAAGCACCAAAACTGTGGGCCCCGTTTGGGTAAATTGGTGGTTCAACTTCAGAAGGACGTAACTTTGGCATCCGATCTCCGTTTGATGTGCTCAATAGCTCGTTAGAAAGATCTGTCCGAGGAGTACAACTTTTGAATGAGAAACATCGGTCCATGGACCCATGTTGCTCTCCGTTTTCCCAAAAAAATGTCGTTTAGGGCCTCAAAACGGCTCCGAAAGTTTAAGACCCGAAAAACTGCTAAAAATAGTAAGTTGTGCCGAAAATTACAAACTGAAATAACTGATGGTGGGGGTTCAAATTGATTCGATGGGTGGCCACCAATATCCACCTGGATTATTAATGCCCCAAAACGGCTCCGGGTGTGCAGCACCCGAAAACCTGCTATAAATAGTAAGCTGTGCTGAAGCTGAAAAACTGAAAGAATTGATGTTGCGGGTCCAAATGGAATAGGTGGGAGGCCACCGATATCCACCTGGATCAAGAAACTTCAAGATAACATTGATATGAAGTTAGTGAAGAATAATTCTTCTTCTTCACTTACTTAATTGTATTATTTTTTCAATCATTTTGAATAAAAAATATATATATATAAAAAATACAAAAAAAGGAATAAATAAATAAAGGTATAAGCATGAAAACCAATCATTGATTGGCATGTTTATACAGAAAATCTAAGGGGAAAATCAGAATTTTTCTAACACTTTAGATTTTCAAAATTGTTCTTTTTCTGCAATTAAGTATCATAAAATCATAAGTTTCAAATTCACTTTTCATACTTCATGATCCATCTCATTCATTCCATCCATATCTCACTTCATCCATATTTCATTTCACTCCATCCATATTTCATTCCATTCCATATCTCAAAGTTTCTTTTACAGGTACACTCTGCAGCTACCTATTCTGCAGCCAATTGATTCTGCAAACCTACTTCAATAAACAAGAGGATGAGTCAAAGAAGATTATGGAGCCTAAAAGATCAATATTTTTTAGATGAAATACAAAGCACAACAAAGCAGCAAAAAAATAAAAAAGGCTAAGGTAAAACTGTGTGAAATTATTTTTGATAACAAATCATGAAAGATATAATATGGTTAAGTCATGTGTTTCCTAAAGTTATTTTACTATTCAAATTGATCAATTCCTATCATAAAAATTCCTAGACCAAATCCCTTCCATCCCGCTCCATAACAAATCATTAATTAAAAATTAACGGTCAGAACCTAGAAGTGACCTAATAGGTCACGTCATCAGACCATAGCATTCATTGATGATTTTTGAAAATATTCATAAGATTTCTTCGTGGTCCTTCATCCCATATCAAAATCTTAACCTGATCATTTTTATGATTCTCCATTACCTTATTCACTCATCCGTATCCACTCACTGCCATTACATTCCGTAACTAATTCCTGTCCACAAAAACAGAGAATCCATTTTTAGGGTAAGACAACCTTCCACAGTTACTCTTTCTTCAGGCAGAAGAGAAGAAATAGAGCAGTGAATTGAAGCCAAAGAAAGGAAGCAATCTTATCAAGAAGAAATGGGGCTTATTGTAAGTTCAGAGCCAATTGGAACTAAATATAGGATACCCTCAGATTAAGGGGTTATTACAGCAGGTTGGATGGATGCGCTTTATATAGAAGTTCAATGGATTTCACAAAGAAATCACAAAGTCATTTTCCAGGTCATTCGATGCATCAGAAGTAGAAATTTGGGATATCAAGTTCACCATCATAGAGTCATTCATATTAGAAGCAACAGAATTACCACGACAGTGTGAAAGCTGGTTCAAAAACAAAGGGTTCCATAATGAAACTTGGAAGAAAATGCTAAAAAACCAGGTATGGGCATTTCAGTATTTAGAAAAGGTATTCCTAGTACAGCCTTGAGAAATAAATGGAGAAATATGCTGCTGATTTTACAAAAGTTCATAACCTATGAAGGTAGATGTTTGGGCTTCAAAATGTCATACAAATATCACTCATTACCATACATGTTTCACCTATGCTTCCATTATATCACTCATTATTCACCACCATGTCACTTCATTTTTCCTATTGTTCACCATTAATGGGTCTCATTTATATTTTCCAAATATTATTTATTGTCAAGCATTTTTAGGAGAAATTCTTGATTAAAAATTAGAAAATAATATATTTTACTTCATATATGAAAAGTAGATTGTTTTTTTGACATGTGTAGGTGCCAAGGAAGCTTCCAAGACACCTTTATGTGGCCTTGAATGATCAAATTCGAATTTGATAAGATAAACCTCATGGGGAAGATCATGATCTCATGGAGAAGATCAAGGACAAAAGGGGGTTATGTGTCTAGATGGTTGAGAGATGTACGCAATTAAAGAGAGATTAGTGGATCATCATTATGAGTTTGTTACTCATCCCATTGTATAAATAGGAGTACAATCTCCTCCATTTGTAGTTTTTGTAAACTTAGAATCTTAGAATTTTGGAGTATGTAATCTTAGAAGCTTAGAGTTGTAATATTAGAGTTGGTTTGTAATGGAGATTTTGAAATAAAAAATCATACTTTGATTTTGTTGCTTCTACATCTGAGTCTCCTTTGAAGTGGTGTGCTTGTGGAGTTATGGAGGGCCCCCATGGCCTCACTTGCATGCTTATTTTAGGTATAATTTAATTTAAGTTTTTGTTTGATTTCAGCTTTTAAGTTTTGTTAGATGTTCTAATATTGGAAAGAGTCTTATTTGAAAGTGTTCTTGTAAGAGAACCATAAGACCTCATACAATTATTAGATTTAGGTTTGTTTCATTTTAGCTTCTAAGATTTTGTTAGATGTTCTAATATCGGAGGAGATCGTAAAATTCATGTGTTCTTGTAAGAGAACCTTAGGATCTTGACGAATGTTAGATTTTTGTTTGTTTAATTGTTGGAAGAGATCTTGACGAATGTGTTCTTGTAAGGGAACTTTAAGATCTCGGACAAATTAGGAATCTTAGTTGTTGGAAGAGATCTTGATGAATGTGTTCTTGTAAGAGAACCAAAATATCTCGAACAAATTATAAATCTTTCTAGATCTATATATTTTAGATAAGTACTTCTAAGTTTACCTTCCTGGGTTGACATTAAATTGAACTCTGATTGACATCATCAATTGGAACCACACATTTTGGTGCTGTTTCCGGGGAAGTGCAACTAGAAGGATTTAGTAATTAATTTATGCATTTGTTTTTAATGGACTAATTTGTGGAACTTGGTGACAGCAGATTCATAAAGGAGTTCAAAGTTTGGAGCATTTTTATTTTCGCACATAGTTAATTGAAAATCAGTTTTTATTTTAAACCCCCCATTTCTCATTAATCCATCTACGGATGAAGAATTTGACAATGATAAACAGGTACTTCTTGGAGAGCAAGAACAATAATGAAGACTGGTTTCAAAAGAACCTTGCGCCAACTCCAAGAATAAGATAGGCTACTCACATCCTTACAAACAATCAGGTAAAAATTTTAAATCTTGATGTGAGAATTTTTGAATTTTTAATCCGTATATGGCTTCACTGGAAGCATTCTTTTACTTAGGAAATAAATAAATCTTTCAAACAAGTTAGATAGAATAAATTAGGAAAATAAAACGAGCTCGTTATCATTAGAAGTCGTTATCAATAGAAGTCATTAGAAGTCGTTCTCATTAGAAGTTTTTAGTCTTATTTTCAAATAAATAAAAATCATCATGAATAAATTAAAAGAGATGCTTCATCTTTTAATTTCTATGTCTTGTTTCTGTATCACGGATAAGCCAGGAGCTTGATTATCAAAAGGCTTTGTCCTCTAAGAGTCTAAACGCCCCCGCGACATTGCAGAGAGAGTATAGATAATGCGAGGTTTTGTCGCAAATCTTGATTATGTTTATTTTCCATCCACGCTAACCTGCATATGTAAAAATAAATCAAGAGATTAGTATGCTCTCTTCCTGCGCTACGTGTGATCAGGAAGATCAGAAAATCTATCGATTTATTTCAAATAAAAATACTCTCGCTGAAAATTGATTTGTGCATTCTATCGATTATAAGAAATTGCAAGCACATGACTATATTAAGCTATCAACATGAATTCCAGGAACCAATTTTTCGGTTTTCATGCTTGCATACTAGAAAATTGACAATGCAGGGGACTTCTGGATGCTAAAATTCCAAAACTTGAACTTTGAAATTTTGCAGAAATTTTGCTTGAACAAGCATCATCAAGGTCTTAAGATCATAAGTTTTGAACATTGGGTTCATTGCATATTTTTCTACAATAATATATCAAAACATGAACACTGGTGTATTGGCTTGAAGTGTGTTCAATTTTGGAACATGCACATTTGAAATTAAAGCTCTGTCCTAATGAGGGATTTGATTCAGAACTTCAATTCAATCTACTTGATAAGTTGTATTAAGGCTTGGATAGTTTAGTGATTGAATGAAAATATTCAATTCTTTGAAAAGGAAGGAAATGCAAAGGCACTAAAATAGGATAGAAAACTAGAAATTGAAATTAAAAACTAGTCTGGCTCAAAAAGAGGAAACATTGCTTTTCCATTGTCTCTCTGCGGTCAAGTCTTGAACCTTAGACTAATGAAAAATGAAGGATAACTTGAAATATGATTACGAACCTGAAATTGGCATGGCATATGATGTGAATAATAAAATTGACAACTTAAACTAGCATGTATAATACAAAGGAAAACAAGAGCAAGGGATAAATGAAGGGATTTCCAGCAAGAAGAACTGTTATTTCAAAATATGTTTTGATTTTTTGTGACAAAGGAAATTCATTTAAAATATCTCATATTTCAAGGAGAATAATGAGAAATGCAGTGAGAAAGTGCTTAATATGAATACCCCCAAACTGTATCCAGTCATTAGGTAACAGAGAAATGTAACCTCTGTAAAAATGTCAGTTTTTAAAAGTTGTTTCTGATCGAACCAAGGAAAATTTTAAAAAACGAAGACATGGGTTTTTGTTGGAACTGAACGAATGACATAACCCAGAAATAGTTTCCTTGGATTATTAAGGTTTTGAGGGGAAATATCGATTCTTTGGAACCCTGTTTTGGTGATAGCGTGAAGAAAAAATGGTTTTTTAAAATTAATGCACAACCAAACTCCTAGGAGACGTTTCCTCACCATACACAGAAAATATCTTATACAGAAATTGAGAATCAAGAGTACAATTGGTGACAATGCTCAAAGGCTATCAATAGTAAAGGGAATGTCAAGTCCAGATTATATTTCCCGTATTTTTCTTCATTAATGCTTATCCAGTTCAGAGTATATTTCCCGTAGTTTTCTTCATTCATGATTATCCAGTTCAAATTATATTTCCCGTGATTATATTTGATGACCCAATGGTAGATATTTTTGTGGAATTTTTTTGCACATATTTTCGGCCGACTTAGAACCATCTTTCCACCAATTATAGCTTGAGAGCAGTGAAGTGGATTTGTTGCTATGAGTATAAGATACAGCTAAATTCAAATTTCAATTTTAAATTCGATGGGAATGTGAAATGGAAAGGAAGGATAGACCTCAGTCTTATGCACTCCTTGCCCCTGAAACTTTCGATCTCCTTGACTACTAGGACTGTGACAAAATTTGAATTTGTATTATGGGCTTCTTGCAGATCGGACCTGAATTTTTATCTTATTTTGAGAACAGAATTGGATCATTTTATGAGCACATTTTGAGCTAAATTGAAGCAAATATTGGACAAAGTTAGGAGAAGACTTGAAACTGTCCTTCTATCATATTTTCAGGTTCTGGTAACTTCCTGTAATGGCTTTATGTTCTGACATGTGGCGTGACAAGTGCACCAAAACGAATGTTGAGGACTTAATCTGGAATGTACAAGGATGGCGAAAAATCTATTTACCTTCAGATTCGAAGTCCATAAGTGGTCGATCAACACTGGTCAAACCCATCCATTTCAGTAGAAAATCTTGAATAATTAATGAACAAACATTTGGAGCTTTGAATCTTCTTTCTTGTGGACAAACTTGACATTCTCTGAGCAGTTTTTGAGAATTTTTTTTTAAAAGCAGATGTTTTGGAGCAGCTTGAAGATCTTTTGCGCAGACCTTGAAGCCTTTGTTGGAGCAACCTATGAAGACTTATTGAAGTAGATTTGAGAGGACTTTGTAGACCCATTTTGCAAACTAATTGCAGAAGTGTTTGATGATGATTTGAAGCAGTATTCTTTGGTCCTTGAAGTTTTGAAGCAGTGTTATTTATGCCTTTTATTTCTCATACCAAGAAGTTTACACTGCCTTAAACTTAGTAGCGTTGCTGCTTGGAGTCTGGAAGCTTAATACATTGACTATTTTGGTGATGGGATTGTAAGAAAATTTTCACATTGGTCTATATTGCATAAAAGATCAAGTTTGGGGATTCTCAGCAAAAGCCTCGGATGTACTACCTGTTTGGAAAATAGCATCTTATATCTGCACGATTTGCACAGAAAATGACAACACGGCGAAACTTTCAACAAGGAGTAACAATTAGTTTTCTTCCTGAATTTTTTATTTTTATTTTTATTTGACACATCTGTATTAACATTTTGCAATTTTTAAATGATGCATATTTTGGCAAATACAAGATCGATGATGACATGTGAAAATCGATATCATAGACGCAAATCATGAAATAATTTCGACGATGGTCGAGATTTTCAAAATTGCAACGAAATTGAATTTTATTTACATAAGAAGGGAATTAATTATACTCATTTCATATTTGAAAATGGATTTGTAAAAAAATCATGGAATTGGGCTAACTTATACATTTGATTTTATTTAAATCTGTTTCATTGGTGTTTAATTTTTGCATTAAAAAACCAAGTAGAAATTGATCACTTTTGCTTCGATATATTTATGTTTTGTGAATGCCAAGTTTTTGCAGGTTTGCGTTAATCAGATGATCATTCAAGGAGTCTAATTTGTCAACAGTTGGACTTCCAACAGATCAATTTTATGATGAATCATGTGAATAATTCCATATTCATTACAACCAGTCTTTTCTTCCCTTTTTAAAATTGTAAATCCCAATGAGTCCTCAATGCAAGCCAAAATCCCTTTTTCCTAGAAAGTTTCAATCATGCAGTCAAATCTACTTCTTTTCATTCACCATGAATTTCCTTTCATCCATTCCTAACTCATCAATAAAATCCAAGAAGTTTGCTTACAAACTTCTTGCCATTTTCCATTTCCATTTAGTTTTTCCTACCATTTTTTATTTTCCATCAATAAAACCCTACTTCTACATATCATTGAGTCAAAGTCCTAGAGTCTAATAATCTTTAAAAAACACCTAGAGGCTTGCATGCCTTAATGGAAAGTACTCTTGCCAACGAACAATGGGAGTACATTAATATCCCTTGTTCTTTGGATCTTGTAGGTGACTCGACCACAACAAACTTATTCGTACCTACAAAGATGTGTTAGGCATCTTGACTCCCATTGGAATCAATGGTGGGAGCTCTTGTGTTGGCTAGTGGCATTCATTAATGGACACTAAGTCAACAACTTCCTGCTATGTTCGACACCAACACATTTAATCACATAGTAAGATTTGTGCCATCGACCATTGAAGACTTGAAGACCCATATTTTGTAGCAGATGAAGCAGATTTCCTTTCATTGTTTTTCAGTTTGTCATGACTTGAGGACAAGTCAATAAATAAGGCTGGGGGGAATGTAACTTCTATATTTTGTATACCTTCCAAGCCTTATACATTTTCAGCCATATTCAGCAAACTCATCAGATTTATCAGATTATCCATCAAAAGATCCAGTAGCAGATACGACAATACAAATCCATCTTTCATCCACAACTTGCAGAAGAAGCTTCAGATCATAATTGCAGCAACTGAACATACATGATTCATCCACTTATTTAGGTAAGTAAGGTATGATGTTTTCAAACCTTTAATCTTGAAATTCTTTTTAGATTCTCAAATGATGATATTTGGAAAATATTCCACTATTTCACTATTCCCTTTCTCATTAAAAATTGCCAAAAACCATTAGTTTTGGGCGGGGGGGGGATTTCACACTTCATTTTTTTTTTCTCATTCATATTACATCTTAACCCACATAGTCTTCCCACAATAAAAACTACTACAAAATGATGAGCATATTAAATGACTTCTTAAAAATGATTGATCTCAACAAAGTAAATAATGATTGTAACACAAGAACCAATCATTAAAAAGAGATCTCAACAAAGTAAATAATGATTGTAACACAAGAACCAATCATTAAAAGATGCAAATGCTTTGCAAAAATAAAAGTTATCCAAAGATGTGAAAATTTAAAAAGGAAGTCCATGATTGAAAGATGGTTGTTACACAAGAACCAAACATCTTGTAAAAGGAAGCTCATCCAAGAATAAAATCAAATAAGTCATTGTAGTAGCTTGCATGAGGACATGCAAGAGCTTCAGTTGGGGAGTATGTTTGGGATTCAAAATGTCATACAAATATCACTCATTACCATACATTTTTCACCTATGCTTCCATTATATCACTCATTATTCACCACCATGTCACTTCATTTTTCCTATTGTTCACCATTAATGGGTCTCATTTATATTTTCCAAATATTATTTATTTTCAAGCATTTTTAAGAGAAATGTTTGATTAAAAATTAGAAAATAATATATTTTACTTCATATATGGAAAGTGGATTGTTTTTGTAACATGTGTAGGTGCCAAGGAAGCTTCCAAGACACCTTTATGTGGCCTTGAATGATCAAATTCGAATTTGATAAGATAAACCTCATGTAGAAGATCAAGGACAAAAGGGGGTTATGTGTCTAGATGGTTGAGAGATGTATGCAACTAAAGAGATATTAGTGGATCATCATTATGAGTTTGTTACTCATCCCATTGTATAAATAGGAGTAAAATCTCCTCCATTTGTAATTTTTGTAAACTTAGAATCTTAGAATTTTGGAGTATGTAATCTTAGAAGCTTAGAGGTATAATATTAGAGTTGGTTTGTAATGGAGATTTTGAAATAAAAAATCATACATTTATTTTTTTGCTTCTACATCGGAGTCTCCTTTGAAGTGGTGTGCTTGTGGAGTTATGGAGGGCCCCCATGCACTAGTACAAAATGGCTAATTAGTTACTAAAAAAACAACTAAAATTTGCATATAAATGACTAATTTTCATTCGGTGACCAATAGTAGCTAATTTACAGTATCTTATAACGCGACCAAATTTTAGTTGTTTTTAGCTTAGTCATTAATTGGTTGTCTCAATTTTATCGTCTAGTAATATATTTAGTCATAAATTTAGTAATTAATTTAGTCATTGATTTAGTCATTAATTATCACAATTAATGACCAAATATACAACAAAATATATTACTATATGATGAAGTGAGAAAACTAATTAATGACCAAACAAATTTGACCAAAATGTTGGTCGTGTTATAAGATACTATAAATTATCTACTAATAGTCATATATATGCAAATTGTAGTCATCATTTGAAACCCATTAATGACCAAAGAAATATGACTAAATTTTGGTCGTGTTATAAGATACTATAAATTAGCTACTAATAGTCATATATATGCAAATTTTAGTCATTGTTTGAAACCAATTAATGACCAAAGAAATATGACTAAATTTTGGTCGTGTTATAAGATATTATAAATTAGCTACTAGTAGTCGTATATATGAAAAATTCAGTTGTTTTTAATTCCAAATTTATCATTTGTAGTAGTCATTTATCTTTTTTTGGTAGTTTCATATTCATTATATAAACGACTAATTTAACAGCTTCTATTCATTTCATTTATTTTCATTAATAATCATTATAAACGACTAATTTAGTTATATCTTCATTTTATTTATGTTCATCATTAATCAATACAAACTACTAATTTAGTAGTTTTAGATTGATTTTATGCGCTCATTATTAATTAATATGATTTTGCGACTAAATTAAAAAATTGTTCTACAATGCATATGTTAATCTAATATGAAAACCCAAAGTTACACATACTAATTACAATACTAAACAATATCAAGTGCAATTATAAATCATTTCAACCACATAAATTATATTATATGAAATGTCAAGTATTACAATATGAGTTTCCAACTTAATATTTGTTGGACTACAATTTACACATTAAATGTTGTTTCATCACTTCAAAACATTATCATTGTGTTGCCAAGACATTGCAGGTGAATTCACCAACTATGAAGACTTGGCCATCAATCTCTATGTGTGTCTTGTGTGAGATATTGACTCTAAAGGTATCACTAGACCGATTATCTTCTCTCAATTTTTGCATATGTTGCTCCAATGTTATTGTTCGCCTCTTTCTTCAATTCTTGCTTCTTACCATCAATATTGGGTTCATTTTCTGAAAACAAAAGAAGTTACAATGGAATGTAAGACATGAAATATGATGAGCACTAGAATATAAACTAAAGTAGACTATAAAATATGTATACGACATATACCTCAACATCAGCAATGTCAAAGCCATTTTTCCCCATAAAAGCAAGAAACTCAAACAAGTTTTCTTCAATTGGGCAATAGTGGTCACTATGGGGCCAGATGACTTGTATAAACAAAGCAAATAAAACATCACCATAGAAAAAATCACCTTAGTAACTTAGCATTCAACCTTCAAGTAAAGCTTAGACACAATCATGCCAACTAAGTTACATGCTAAAAAACTCAAGTTGTAAATAACTTGTGAAAATAAATAATCTAAGGTGTGATGTCCAATCATTGTCGTTTTATTCACAACAACATTTCATTCTCTAACGCATAAAATTGGTAAAGTATATAAACAACATGTGCTCAAATAACAACATGAAAATAAACTATTCAAATAGTCATGAAAATATTTTAACACAAAACAACTAAAAGGATTTCAATCAATACCATGTAATACTAATTTCATCTTCAAGCTTTGGTGGTTATTTAAATGGACATGATACCAAGTATTTTCAATTTCATAGTTAAAGACAAAACATAATTAAAAAAAAACATTCAAAATACAATCAAACAATAAAGAGATGATATCCTAGAATGGACATTGCAATTATAAATAAATTATTTACATGTCCATCGATGTCTTGTATGGCATTCCTAAAACATTTTCTTGCCCAAAATAACCATGAGGTAAAAAAATAGCAACATTAGAAACCATAGGAATTTGTCTAGAAACATTTCCAAAGTCGATGGCTCAAGTGCCCGAAGGATCTCCAACATCAAATGAATCATACCCAAGACATGCTCTGCATTGTCTCCCCGTCCTTTTCCCAATCACAATTCCTGTAACCTGCCCACACCAAATTCAAGTAACAATCAAATGAAGGCATTGACATTTTTTTTTTATCTTTTATATCTATGAAATTTGAATCTGAATTTTTGTTCCTCGTTGTTGCTACAGATTCTATGCCTCACCTTCTAAACACCACCACAAGGCCTTGCTAGATTTTGTAGCAATAGGGAACAATTAGGAAACACGAGGTAAAATGCTTTCCCAAGGTGGGGGCATGTTTCCCTAAAACGAGGTATTTTTGGCTTACTCTCCCAAAAAAGAGGTACTTATTGGCATCTCCCTCAAAATATTTCATATAAAGGCTTAAAAGATGAAAAAATAAAAAGAAAAATATAAAAAAACCCCACCCCACTTTAACTTTTATTTGTCTTTTATACACTTTCACTCAGTGATCCTCATTTTAATTTCAATGTTCATTGCACAATGTTATTTTTTAGTTTTAAATTTTTAGCCTTAACTCTAGATACTAATGACCTCATATTAGTATTTTCTAATTTATTAATGCCAATTACTTAATTAGATTCTAGAATAATGGATTTAAATCAATGTATTAGTGTTTACCAATTATGATTCATTTATAGTTTATGAATAAATTATTCAATTATTAAATATGAACCTGAATCATGTTTATATAATAAAAAAATTTGAATTAAGTATTATTTTGTGTTTACTATTTAGTATTTACAATGCACAGTGATGAATTTGCATGGGAATAATTGTTTTTGGAAGTTTTCCATTATTATTTTAATTTTTAGATTTTGAGAGACAAGGATCCCTATGCTAGGGACCCCAACATCCCCACACCCCCCTGAATTTACCCAAAATTTCGGGGTGCTTCCACACATCCCCCTACGTGTGTCTCTATTCTCCCACGGTCCCTCGTCCCATAAACTTGGTAGGATGTTGATTATAGCTTGGATTCCATACACCTATGGTCAAATATATTGGTCACTTATTGTCTTGTATTACTTGTACTTTATGGATGCCTCCTGACTTGCTTAAGCTCTAAAGGAGTTACCCTTGTTTTCACTTGGTTTGATTGAATGATGTATGCTTAAGTTGACATGGATTTTTTAAGCAAGCATCATCTTATCATGATTAAGACTATTGCACCAAAAATTTTCATTACAAGGCATCCCTTAGCACAATTAACCATGGTTGCCCTTCGAGAGCAAAATTTGGTGGTGAGTATCTATTTAACTAAAGTCATCAATACTTGCCCCTAGTAACAAGAATTGTTCTGTGCGCAAGCGCATACACAAGCATGTTACTAGAAGACTTGAACCCTAGCAGGGAATATATTAGTTACTCACTTTCATCGACCAAGCAAGTTGCACTTAAAAATTGACTTGGATTTGAAGACATGATTTTATGAATGATTGTTGTTAGATGAATGTATAGTTTTTCAATGATATTTATTTGGTAATTTTGGATTCCTACTTCCCTAGAGAATTGAGTGTGATAAATTGGCCTTTGGAAAGAAGGTTCTCGATAAGAGGGTGAGCTCAACCTATATGGTTGGGTGGAAACATTCCATGCACTTTTAGTCCTCTTTGTTGAACATGCTATATATATGAATGAACCACCTTCCAATGAAGCATACCTAGTAGAAACAAGCACGTCATCACAACTCAATACTAGAGTATTTGTAAAAGCATGATTCTTGATATAATAAGATATATTATAGACGCGTGTTGCTATGACTTCCAACCTTTTTCAATCCAATTTATAAAATCTATAAAATATGCAAATGCTCCCTTCCAAGCTTCATAAACCAATCCATTACATATCCCTTCATGCGTAGGGAAAAAAATATCATTATGTTGTCTTCACAAATGAGCCCATTCTCTTTGTTGAATTAAAAGAATGAAAAAATTCCAATAACACAACAACATCATCATAACAACTTCATAAATTAGGGAAAAATAATGGCTACACACCTCTAATTAATCCTCCAAATGAAGGCCCATGGTCATGCTTTTCCTAGTGGCATCCCATGAAGCATGGAAGATAATTTTGAAAGTCAAAATTTAGGTCATAAAATTCCCAAATTGTCAGGTGACATCAAAATATAATCCAATTAATATCCACTCTATCTCGCTTATTCTCCAAGATACTTCAACAAATCTTTTTCCACATCATTTAAGTTGCAACAAGGGAGTGACATTATCCACATCACCTTTCCATGTCACCGAAAATCTATGATAAATCCCCCATGATTGCCATTTTTGTAAACCAATCCTTACAAGTACAAATCAAATCATAAAGGGATAAATAGGACAACATTCAAGGAGCATCCACACAACATGCAATGGAGAGGTCCAAGTGTCCATAAACAACCCAAAAATTGCCTCAAGAGATATGACCAATGCCTTAGAAAACATTAAGTTCCTCAAACAATATGAGATGGCCTTGGGAAACATGAAGGTACCCAAAAATAAAAATGCAAACAAACCGTCAAGGACAAACTACCCTACTTATCCAAAAACAATATTATGGTGCCGCTACTAAAAAGAGGGGTAACATTTCCAAAAAAAACCTTAAAATCAAACCCCCCCCCCCAACAAGAAAAAAATGACGATATTAGTAACAACCTATCTTGTTTACAAAGTTAAAATTACAATTCGTTTGAAATTGTGGCCTCAACAATCAATACCATTGTGAACAAAGACCTTGAAATCAAACCTTGAGTCAAAAAGTGGCGTTACTATGAGCACTTGCATCTTCACTTCAAGGTTAAAATTATGACTAGTTTGATATGGAGGGCATGATAGATGGGGCCACTACAATCCAAAACCTCAAATTCAAAACTTGAATCACAACACATCATTACCTCCAACGCCATCTTTTGTGGGGTGCCTAAAATTACAAAACTAAGGAAACAATTTTCTTTTAAATTGAAAAAAAATGAACCTTTCAAATTAAAAAATAAAAATAAAAATGATTTTGAATGTAAATATTAAAACATTTTTAATAAGTGGAAAGTTTGACGACAGAAACCCTTCTCGTCACAACACTCTATACTATTTTTTCTTCCATGATCTAGTTCGAACACCATGGTTGTTGCTCTAGATTGTCACCACTATGATGTTGTGCCTAATGCTTGTTCATTTTTCATTGACATCTTCATCTTGTGAATTTGTTTCTATTGTTGGCCTATATCTTACAAAAAGAGTTGAGGGGGTTGGGGTGTAACAACTGCATAATCGCCATTTGTCCAGTTTCGAGCCTCTCTTTTCTACATTTGGCATAGATCTTGCGAAGGAAGATGAGGGGGATGGGGTGCGACAACTCTATAGTCATCTATCCCTAATTCATGCCTTTTTTTCTACTACAGTGGAGGTAGGCTTTGCGGGTGCAGGTTCATGGTGGTTCTTAAGTTGTCTTGGCTAGGTTTCTCTTTTCATGGGTATTTGATGTTGTTGTTGTTGCAGTTGTTGTCATCTGCCAAGTGTTTTTGCCACAATTTTTGTGGGGTTTCTTGGGCTTTCTCAAAATGTGTCCAGGATTTTTTTAATGGGGGGTTCAGGATTTCTTTGTTGCTCCTTCTAGGTTTTGGCAAGCCTACGTGCTTATCCTCTTAGTTTTCCTCAAACTTTGGCCTACGATTTTATTTCTCTAAGGTTTCTTGGGGATTTTTGGGGGGCTATCTGGGGAGCCTATGCCCAATTTTTTAAAGATTTTTCATGGACCTTCAATTGGAGGAATGTGAACTAGAGAGCTTTGAGCTCTTATTTTTGGCAGGCCTTTTTGCTAATGTGACTGTAATGCCCTCGTGCATTTGAAAAATGTAATTTTTTTGATATTTTCATGTTGAATAAAATTATGATTTTTTCTTCTAAAGAAAAAAATAAGTGGAGAATTTATTAACAAAAAAAATATTCTATATATATATATATATATAAAGCTAAAAATTTAAAAGACTTGTATAAATTTCCTAATATTCTATATATATAAAAATATAAAACTAAAAATTTGAAAGACCTGTATAAATTTTCTTTGGCCTAGCAAAGGACACAATAGAAGCATCCCCTGGTAAAATGGGATAGACTTGTTCTCCCCAAAAAATTGGTAGTTGGGGGTTTAGAAAATATTGTTCTCTTCAACAAAGCACTAGTAACCTAAAAGCTTTGGTAGCTAATTCATAACACATCCCTCTAGGGGAAAACTCTCAAATCCAAGTATCTCCCATCCTCCGCATTCGTGGACTAGATCTACTAACCAAGGAAATATAGAAAGGGACCAAATGTCTAGAATCCTTCATACTAGCCTTCCCTCTCATTGGAGAATGGTCGACATCACAAATTGGTAATCGTGTAAGTGTGAAGCTAGGACTAGATCCATGCATGGGATTAGTTGATGCCTATAGATTATCAAACAAGTTCACCGAGCACTTAAATTAAAAGTGGTGTTATGTCCTCACAAAGGCAAAAGCACAATCCCACATAGCATGGGGGCCTAAAAGATGGAAAACTTTCACAAATTTGCACCTTGTTGGACAAGATGTTGTAGAATGGGAAACATGTTTCAATCCCCTCACTACAAATCTCATCAAACTTTGGAAGGAGATCAATGTTAAGTTGTTATTGTCAAAAAATCCCAACAATGGGGACTTCACTACAAAATTGGGCTACGAGTCTCACATTGATTCCCTATTTGCTGGGGAAACACGCTGTCGGTGGAAACCTCTACAAAAAATACAAGCACCCCTAAAATATAAAACTACACTTTGGCTAGCATTAAATAACAAAATTTTAACTTGGGACAATCTCATGAAGATGAACTAGGAAGGCCCTAGTTTCTACTATTAATGCAAATATTCATCAAAGAGAATTGCACACTTAATTATCTCCTTTGCATACACAATGCAAGTAATCAACATAGTAGTGTCATAATTTCATATAAATGGCTCATGGTCTTCCACAAGTTTGGCAGACAATCTCATGACATAGCTAGAAAATAAAGACAACTTCTTCCATGGGCATCCCCACTATTTTGGTAAACAATATTTGGTAGGCTATGAACAAAGTTATCTTCAACACTTGAAACATCCTTCTAGAGACCACAATGGGTTGAGTGGTAAAATTTTGCATGAAACATAAAGCTAATCACAAGCCATAGAGGAGGTGCATCATGATCATGCGCCATCTTACAAAGAAGCTTAAGGGCACCTGACACATTGTGGTGTTAGTGTGGTTTTATTTATCACTCAATCACATGATGTACCAATATAGTATCGCTCTTAGGCAAGGTACAAACAACCATTCATAATTTATTGCATTTTGCACCTTGCTACAATTTTCTAATAATCAAGTAATGGGCCATGGGGGATTTCAGGCCTGCCATCTACTAGACAAACAATAAAATCCAAATTGAGAATATCTACCTTCACTCTATTCTTCAAGACATAAATAAAACTCTCCTCTTTTGAAGGGATCTCTTTCACACATAAACTGCATGAACTCAATTCCACTGTCACACATATGCTGCATGAACTCAATTCCACTGTTGATGGGCTCTCCAAAATTGTTGTGGAACTCCTGGAGGTGACCTTCCTCATCTATGACCTCTCGAATGGTGTAGAACATGGTTAAAAGGTAATACATGCTTAATGTGACATTTACATTTATACTTTTGTCTTTAATTTTTTTTTTCCTTGCTATTTTAATATGCCAGAGTCACAAATTCTGTAGATGCTTTTGTATTTAATTTTTTTTTTTCCTTGCTGTTTTAATATGCCAGAGTCACAAATTCTGTAGATGCTTTTATGAAATTTTTGTGACTCCATATTGCGCGTATCTTAACAAACGCCTAACGACCGCCGTGTGTGGATTCTACGCGTTAAAATTTCCAAATAAACTAAAACACCGAGAATCTTTGCAGCTGACGCGAGTTCTATTCCCTAGGTCTAGCAAAACCTCAACGAAAAATCGTTATGCCAACGCCTTTCTCCATAATGATAGGCAATATCCAATCTTCACCCACTTCATCAAGTTGGCAGAAATATGTGAAAATTTGTTACAGATTTGTGTAATCCATGTACAAAAGGTTGTTGTGATTATAAGAGAAGAGAACAACCACTCTTGCAATTCCATGTACAAACTGCAAAATATTAAGCCCAAGCAGTATGAAAACACCTGAATCGTGTTTCTTGGGCAATTTGAGAAAGAAAAAAAACCATAGATGATTTCTCAGAGAACTCAACTGGTCTACTATTAAACCACAGCCCAAGCTAGGGTTTCGGATTACATTGAGGCCACATCATAGGGTATTGTCAAAGAAAGAGCATCGTTAGGGCGAATTAGTCTATGGTGACTGTTTAATTCATATATTAATACAAACTAGGGAATTGGGAAAGTGATTATTTTGGATAGATTTACAAACAAACAATACCTTGTATTATTGTTACATTGAGCCAGTCCTTTACCTAATCTACCATGGAGTTTCTCAGCTACGGAGTTCCAGTTCTGGGGTCCATATTGTTCAACGAGTTCTCTCAGTTTCTCATCCTCGATCGGTCCCCAGTGTCCTCGGGGGCACATTTTGGCTTGCTAATTTTCATCTTTTACATCCGAAAGTCTATCTGTTTTAATTTTCTCCTGGAGTACTATGGGTGCAGTCATTTTGTTCGCAGATTTTCAAAATCGCCCCCACCGAAAATCTATGAGCAACTCGATTTGAGCATAGAGACTTGCAAAAGCTCTGAAATATTCATACAAGTAGTACTATTGCCTGGAGAAGGGTTTTAAAATTTGTTACAGATTCGTGTAATCCATATAGAAAAGGTTGTTGTGAATCATGACGATAAGAGAAGAGAACAGCCGCTCTTGCAATTGGATATACAAACTGCAAAATATTTTGTCTTTTGGATGCTACAGACAGAAATTAGAAAAATGTTTGGTAAGACAGATAGTTAATATGGGGTTATGAAACTATTGTGTACAGGAGAAGGATATGTATATTCAAGTGGCTTGCAAAGCCAAATCTGGAAAATTTGCACCCATTTTTAGAATTTACAGCATTCGTATTAGTTAAAAGGTTTACGGTGTATCCCAGAAGCTTTAGCGCTGAGAAGATTTATTCAGAGTTGCAAGACCGTTTGGGTTTGACAGTGCTAGTTGAAAAACTTGTAGTTGGCATTTTGTAAGTTGTAAGTTACATAAAATTCCCCTCACTTTGCAGAAAATGGATAAAAAGACCGCAGAAATGACGTTATAAACAAAATTGAGCGGACTATGGCCAAAAAAATGTCAAAAAATACTTTAATACACATATTTTAATTTCTCTAACACTTTGAATGGACATAAACCAAGCGGATTAGCATAAATGAATGATTTTTTCTTCATAACAGCTTATAAAACTATTAACGTCTTAAACGGAGATCTTACCTATTGATTCACTGCAACTCCCAGTGTCATGAATCCAAATATCGAGTTGTACTATCCGGCCTGCTGCACTTTGGGCTCTATGCGGCTTCTCTTTCCGCTTAAGCCTTTCCCATATTTTATCTCTGAAATTACCCTAGAAAGTGACCAAAATTTTGGGGAAAAACTGTCCCAGAAAGACTGAGTCTGAATCAGAGACACTAGGGTATGGAGCTAAAATCCCTGGAATCCATCAAAGCCCTAAAAATTGGCTGAAATCCTCAAGTCTGAAGAAAACCAAACAAATTCTGCCTGAACCCCAAAGCAAGAGCTTAGTATTGACGCCAAGGTATAGACCGTGGATGAAAACCAGACAATACAGCCCCGGAGAGTCGAGTACATCCATTCCCATAACATTGTAAGACAAATACTCGTGGATGGTTAATATTTGCTTAAAAGTATCAACAAGTCAGTCATGGTGCCATTTAAAATTTGAATACAAATGGGCGGTCTATCCAAAATTTGAATACAAATGGGTGGTCTATCCATTCAATGGTTTATATTTGACTAAAAGAAACCACGTTTTCCTTACGACCTCTGGAGCTTAGTTTGAGTGGCTGGGTAAAATATCATGAATGTTTAGCTTTGAGGTTGTGGTTAGCATTGTGGTTGTATTTTAATGTGTGGTTGTTTGGTCCAACAATTCTTAAGGTTTATTTTCGGGGAGGATTATGTATGATTTTTTTTATTAGCTCAAATAGATAATGTGTAAAATAAAAAGTATGCATATTGATAAAAAATATATATATAATTCAGTGTTAAGTAATGTGTAAAATAAATATGATATGTGTGTTAAATATTTGGAATAAAAATTATGTATATTAAAAATAATTTTAGATATAAAGAAGTGAAATTTATATAAATATAAATAATATTATTAAAAACCAATTTAAATGTATTTTTACTTTGATTCTACTATATTTTAGAGTAATTAAATTTATTGAAGTGATAACATTTCATCAAGTGATAACATCTTATCATGTAGTCTTTACATGTGTTTTATTTGGAATAAACTTGACTTTGAAGTGAACACGTGTTCTTGGGTAGTCTATGATACTTTTTGCCACTAGACATATAAAGATTATGCAATCGGTGAAGGAGAAATAAGCATGGGTATCACTAGTAAGGTTGTGCAGGGTCAACCGAAATGCTTTTCATATGTATGGTTTGTCATAGCACACTGGAACTATTAGGGTAAAGGATTTTTTTCAGCAAAGTGCACCTGATTGGGATAGGAAAGCCCTAGTGAAGGAAGCTGATTGTGTTTAGAGGATATTTCGTGGAAGTGAGAACTCCAAGGGGAGAGAACTATTTTTAAAGTCCAAAGAATTATTTGAAAGAGTGGAGTTGATGATGAGGCTGTAATTTGTAAAGTGATGCAATGTTTCTTTCAAAATTTAGGGACAGGATTATAATTTGGGACCTCCATATTCCATTTGTGAAATACCTTGTATGATCCAATGATATGGAAAATAAAGCCTTGTTGAGAAAATGGATTGTTATCATTGAATCAAGAAACCTGTACACATATGCACTCTATATGAGACTCTTCACATTAAGAGTGTTCTTTGGTAATAGTGCTTTTATACAAACCTAAGATCACATTAAGTATTTCTTTCCAAGTGAAGATAGTGGCATCATTCTAAAACTTGATGTTCCAAGACAAGCAATGATTGTTCACCTATAGCAAACTTGGAATTGAGGCTCTTAGGCAAAGCAGTACTGGCATTGTCAAATATGCTTACCAAAAAAAAAAATCATTTTGAAAGGCCTTCATCTTACTATGTGAAATAAGGATAAGTTTTTGAAGATGTTGAGGATTAAAAATATGAAACTGATGCCTCTTTCAGACATTTAGCAAGGTTCAAGTGGTAGATTTCAGTTTCTTTTGAGAGAATAATCCATAGAGGAAAATGGATCCCAAAAAACCCTTGATTAATAGCACATGCCTTAAAGAGACAGGAATGTGCCCATCCTGATCCATGATTATGGTGATAAAGGGAATTAGGGTGTATATATAAATGTATGTACATGTGCGACATTGGAAAACGTTTTGATGAGCCGACCTACAAAATTGGACTAGACCAACCTGTTCATTTTGGACGCCAACTTATATACCTTGATTTGGATGTATTACACATTATTTTTCCAGCTAATTTGAAAGATTTCCCATCTTTTTTGGGGTCTCTTCCTATAATTTCATTAGAGGACCTCGAGGAGCATTGGTCCTCATGACATGGATATTTCACACTTGGTTTGTCGGCCCAATTTGATGAGAAGCCCCTTGCATGGAGTTTTCATTCATATTTCTCACGTCATGTGCATGGTATTCATCCATTGTCAAAATTGGGCATTGAATCATCTCCAATTTTTTGCATTCAAAGATGAAACTAATATGTTAACTCTTTACTTTCAACTCTTTTTAGAACTTTATTTGTAAAAGAGAAGTTTCAACTACCATTTGAGTACAAATGTCAATTGTGAAAAAATTGTAGAAACAACAAATAGGAAGAGAAGAATAAACATTTTTTACCAGTGTGAACACACCCATGCACAACAATCACTCAGTCAAACAACAAAAGAAAGTCATATTTGAGAGAAAGCTTGTGGATCAGCACTTGTTTGAGGAGATATTTTTGTTGTATTTACACCTTTTGAATGCATATCTATCAGCATGATAGTGAAAATTTTTGGTTTATATTAGCATTCTTAAGGACACCTCCCTTACGATCATTTTTAAACATTCATTACAATAGTAGTGAGGAGAAGAACACACCAATGGGAGTTGTCTTAGCAGCAAATAGGATGCATCACTCAACTACAGGGGAGGCAGTGATGTTGTGGCAATTACCAGTTGTGAACTCTCTCCTTTAAAGCCTATTTCTGACATGTTTCTAGTGCTCATTCCTAGAAAATAAGGGCACTCCAATTGAGGGAGTCAGTTACCTATTCATGGCAGCATGATGAGTTACAAATTATCACCTTTTTGGCACTTGAAAGGAATACATTTTGTATTTTTCCACTTGCATGGAGGGCACATTAATGAAGGATTTGCACCATATTCTCTCCTTATTCCTAGCATGAAAGAGGGTACATAATTTGGAGATTTACATTATTTTTCCAAGCTTGAAAAAGTTCACCCTAGTAGAAATAATTATGAATTTGGAATCATATATGTTATTCCTATCTTCATATATAATTATGTGACTGGTATTTGATACTCATTCAAGGCCTTCACAAGTTGTAATAATATTACCTAGGATAAAATGACCTCCTAGTAGTGGCCTCCACAGATGAAGCGTAAATGTCGTAGGAATGTTTACATTGAGAGTGGCTTTTGTGTGCTTGTCATGGGAATTTGTTGGTGTGGTGTGTTCAATTGGTCCATGTTGCTCAGTTTCTTAGCCATTGTCTGTGTCTGGGTCGAGGATAGGAAGTAGAAGGAAATTGAGCTCACCCATTTCCATTTTTCTTGGCTTTCGGTGAGCCTTTTTTTTCGTGCTAAGAGAGGAAGTTAGAATCTGTAGTCTAGGAAACCTCGAGGGTGGTGGAAAAAAACTAGTTTATTTTCCCAATTGTGTGCCCTTCGGTATGGGTGTGACGATGTTTGGTGGATTAGTGTGTGGTCTTTGTCCAGAGAATTTGGAGGTTGGTCGCTGCCCTAGGGGAAGTTATTCTTAGGCATCGATTACTTTGTCATCGTTTATTGTTCAATTTCCTATGTTGGTTTGGTGGGTCGTGGTATTTGGTTTTCCTGGTGGTGGAATTCTTTATTTGGTAGTGGGAGGTGGCTTTGCGCTTCCCCGTGGTGGCGGGATATGACATTTGGCTCCTTTTTTGGTGGTGGTTTTTTTCTCTAGTGGGGGGTCTAGTCTCTGGACTCTGCACATGCCAGGGCTCCTTGACCTTGGTGAATTATGAAGCCCTCAGTGCGTTATGTGTGTTGTCCCTCCCCTGTCATTCATGGCCTTGTGGGGGTGGTGGAATCGACAATAATCATGGAGACTCCATGCGGGGGTGGAAATATTGTGGGGCGTGCACGATTGGCTAGTGTGGGCGCGCGTGGGGGTTGTGGAGGAGGTAGACGGGGGACTAGCAGGGGTGGGGATTCGATGGTTCAAAAGCAGAGTTGTCAAGGCGAAGGAGCTCGTGGTGGCAAGGAGAATCGTGGGTCTGATCGCTCTAGGTTAAATGAGGGGTAGGGTATTAAACATTGTTGCTTAGATAAATTTCATGCACTTATCAACAACCTGATGGAAAGAGTGGAGACAACTAAGAGAAATTTAACACTGTAGATGGATTCAGAGACCCTTATAGTGAAATGTAACACTTCGGTAGCAAAATTGTAATTTTTCATTTATGGAGTGACACAATTAAAAATTACTGACATAGATGACTAATTCATATAATTGTTATACTTGTTATTTGGTCATATTTTTGTTCCTGGACTATAATAGTCATTTACATTCATCATATTAATTTTTTCACTTATTATCTAGTCATATATTTTAATCTTGGACTAAATTATTCATTTAAGTTAGTCGCTTTTAGTTTAGTCACTTATTATCTAGTCATATATTTTATCTCAAGACTAAATTAGTCATTTAAGTTAGTCATTTTTAGTTGAGTCACTTATCATCTAGTCGTATATTTTATTTGTAGACTAAATTAGTCATTTAAGTTAGTCATTTTTAGCTCGATCACTTAAAATTGCTCAAATTTAGTAGTAATTCACTTGAAATAATTGCAGTGACTAACTTTTTTAGTCACCTGGTCATTAATTTCATCGTTTTTTACTAGTGATGGCCTCACTTGTATTCTTATTTTAGGTATAATTTAATTTGTGTTTTTGTTTGATTTCAGCTTTTAAGTTTTGTTAGATGTTCTAATATTGGAAAGAGTCTTATTTGAAAGTGTTCTTGTAAGAGAACCGTAAGACCTTATACAATTATTAGATTTAGGTTTGTTTCATTTTAGCTTCTAAGTTTTTGTTAGATGTTCTAATATTGGAGGAGATCCTAAAATTCATGTGTTCTTGTAAGAGAACCTTAGGATCTTGACGAATGTTAGATTTATGTTTGTTTAAATGTTGGAAGAGATCTTGGCGAATGTGTTCTTGTAAGGGAACTTTAAGATCTTGGACAAATTAGGAATATTAGTTGTTGGAAGAGATCTTGATGAATGTGTTCTTGTAAGAGAACCAAAAGATCTCGGAAAAATTAGAAGTCTTTCTAGATCTATATATTTTAGATAAGTACTTCTAAGTTTACCTTCCCGGGTTGACATTAAATTGAACTCTTATTGACATCATCAATTGGAACCACACAGTAGATTTGGCATTTTGTATGTCTATCATATTATACTCATGATGAATTTCCTAGATGATGAAATAAATCTACCCTTCTTCTTGCTTAATAGTTTGAAAAGGATGGCCTCGAACGTCCAGAAAAGGCTTCAGTTCTTAGAAACTACCTTACATCATCATGGCTTAATTAAAATATTAATTGAGTTTCATTTGAAGAAGGTAGGAGATAGTTAGGATGAATTCATCCTAAGAAACCATTTTGAAGAACCAAAAGAAACACTCTCTAAAGAAAAACCTGTGACGAGAAGTAGGAGAGGAAAAGTTGTTAAATCTGTTGAAATCAAACCTGATACATCAACACAGGAAGACAGTGAGGAAAGAACTTCTGAAAATTTGATAAAGATCAGGAAACAACTCAAGAATAAAAGAAAGGAGAAATTAACAAGTGAATGTGCTGAAGGAAAAGATGAAAATCCACCTAAATTGAAAAGAAGCTCCAGGCATAAAGGCATGGTGAAAAAAAAATGCATTAAAGAAACTGGAGTCATAAACATTGAAGAAGAAGAAACTCTGATCCAATCTCCAATTGATAAATCTCCTCTACACCAGTATGAAGAAAACCCTAACAGAAGAACCCCAGATATAGATCCAGCTCAACAACAGATTTATGACTATATAGAGTCACTAGAGAAAAGGGCCTCAGAAAATAGAGAAAGATCTCCCAGTCCATAAGAACCTCCAATAGAAATTTTGAAAAGAGACAATTATGAATTGGATATTTTGAATAACCATATCAAGAATGAAAATGAAATCCTAAGAGAGCAGGTCAAATTGAAAGGCAGCATTAACAGTACTCTCTCCCGGAAAATGGAAGCACTATATAAAGCAAACAAGAAGTTGAAGAAAAGAAACATGAAATTGAACAGGACACTCATTAATCAGAAGTTCAAAACACTCATGAGGAAACTCAAGATGGCATTGACTACCAGAAGAAGCAGAAAAAAGAGGTTAGATGTTCTTGCAAAAGTATCAGTGCAAATGGAATAAAGTTTTGATGAAATTGCATGAGGACATGCAAGATTTTTGCAGTGGGGGTATGTTGAGCCCTAAAATTGTCTTTTCTTTTTCCAAACTCTGCTTGATTTCATCATTCCTTTATCATTTTATAGACCTAAAGATCAATAAGAATGATGAAAATCACTTAAATAATACATGCAATGACTAACTTGTTGTATTTTTGTGATTTTGTTTTCTTAATGATTTCTAAGCAGTTTTAGCTACAGAATGCAGTCATTCTGTACCCAGTCAAACGTTTCGTAGCCATTTTTGTGTTTGAACATGTTATAGGTGTCATTTGGAGAAAAAGGCATATATGGTTAGATTCCAAATCTTTCCTACATCATTCATTGCCATCCACGAAAGCTGAGTCAATAACTGGAGGTGCTTATGCACGTGGTCAAAATAAAAGTCCAAGAAGCTGATTTCTATAAGGATAAGGACTCTTGATTTGCTTTCAGCAAATCACGAGTCTTAAAAAGGAGTTTTAGTTTGATTTTGAATTTAAAAATACACTTGTGCCTACTATTATTCAATAGCAGTTATGTAATTTCTATAAATTTAGCTCGGTGAGACCGAGAGAGACAATTGATCCTTATTTTACCAATATTGTGATACTCTATTTTCAAGTATTTTCCATAGTAAAAAAGAGCATAAATCTGATGTTGTTCTAAACACAACCTTTAGGAGTTAAATATTTTTATGCCAAATTGATAGCAGAGGGCCCCTGCTATCCGAGGAGGCTTTTACATGCTTTCTAGATAAGTAGCTTTCAATTCTGTTTTGTTATATTTCTTACTTAGATAGTTTTCTGAGTTCATATCTTTTAGTATCATGTTTCATGTTATTTGTTTAGATAAAATATCTTCATGATGTTACAGTTAGTCTTTTCTCAAGCTTTTCCAATATATCTCTATTCAATGAATGGATTTAATTATCATATTCTGAGTTACTAGCACTTTAGTTTTTGTCATCTAGATTAAGAAGATCCTCATTATCCTACAACCATTCTTTTTTTCAAGATTTTCCAATATATCACTATTATATGAATGATATTTGGTTGTACTATGTTGAGTTATTAGCATTTCCTGTTTTGCAATTAGATAGAAGATCCTCATATTATTACAAACAGTCTTCTTCTCAAGTTGTTCCAATAAATATCTAAATCACAGAAAAGACTTAGTTGTAATACTGTGGGTTACTGCTTGATTGTTGTTTAGAATATCCTTATCACATTATGTCTGATCTCCTTCAATAAACTGTTCCAATAAATCTCTAACTGATGAATGAGATCTAGTTTTAATGTCATAAGTTGTTTCAAATATTCCATAGGAGATCCTTATTACATTATAGCAATCTTTTTCTCAAGATATTCCAAAACACCTCTATCATATGAATAAGATTTCACTATAATGTTCTAAGTTTCCGTTTGTTTTAGGAAGATCCTCATCACATTGGAGTTTAATCTCTTTCACAAACTATTCCAACAAACCTCTAACTAAATGGATCAAATTGAATTGTAGTATTTTGAGTTACCTTTCATATTCATTTGCAAGCTATAACATCCATGGATTAGGATACTCTGTTTTTTTCACCATTTTCTGAATTAGGGACAAAATTTACAACTAAACCCTGTTTTAAGTCTAAGGTTTCCTTTTCTTTTCTTTTGACATAGATTTAACTTCATATCCTGAACATAGAATAGCATAATAAAACTCAAACATAACAAAAACCAAAAACATCAACAAAATACTGAAAACAATGAAATAAGAAAAAGGATATTTAGGCACATATAGTGCAAGCACACCTTATCAGTTTACTAGCCCTGGTCGATAATTTATGCTATCAATTCAGGACACTGAATTGACTAAACATTTTGGCGCCATTGCCGGGGAGGTGTAACTAGGTAGCATTATTTCCTATTTCCCAAAAACAATGATATGTGTAGAGAAAGAGATTCTAGGGGTAGATTTGTAAGAGGTAGAAGCTTAATTCCCACAACTCCACTCACTCCACCAAGACCAAGAAGCAGCACACCTCCAACTCAAACTCACATTCCATACAATATTGGTCATAGGCTTCTAGAAGTCTCAAGATCAGATATCCCATCAAGAAGATCCCCCACTTCATCCACTAAAGCAATTCTAGAGGAAGAAGATACAAGGACTCCTACGGAAGGGATAAAATTTTTCACTTCCACAGGGGAATATATTCCAGCAGAAGAATTACAAATCCCTATTGAAGAGGAAGAAGAGGACTATTTATTCAATATACCTTTGATAGAAGAACCAGTAGAACAACCAGCTCTTCCAACTGAACCCTATATCAGTTCAGAAGAGTCTATTGTGGCAGAAGAAGGGGAAGGAGAATTCTTTAATGGGGAATATACACTATTTGGAGGAGGTAGAGGTAGAGGTAGAGGAGAAAGAGGAGGAGATAGAGGAGGATGTAGAGGTACAGAAGAAGGAAGGGGAAGAGGAAATGCAGAAGGAGGAAGAGGTAGAAGGGGAACTGGAAATCCTTTTGGATTCCCTATAATAGATGAAGAGACTAATGCAACTATGAAAAATATCTCACCCTCTGTTCTTCCAAACTTTCATGGACTAAAAAGTGAGGATCCTGAAACCTTCTTATTTGAATTTGAATTTCTATGTAGAACCTAGTATTACCTACAATATGCTCAGAAACTTAAACTGCTCCCTTCAACATTGAAAGGAGTAGCATTAAAATGGTTTATGAGTTTAATCACTAGGTCTATTAGGACATGGGATGAAATGAGAAAAGCATTTCTAGATAGATATTTGGATTACTGTATACCAGTCAAACATAAGGAAGAAGTGTTCAAGATGATGCAAAAAGAGGATGAAAATCTGGAAGATTTGTTGGAAAGATTCAATTATAACATCAAGAGGGAAAAAATGGAGAACCTAGACCAAGATACTTTGAAAGCTCTCTTGTTGAAGACAATTAGGGATGATTGGATAGATATCCTCAATATGATGGGAAAACGGGACATATCTCAACTTTCATTACCTGATATAGCTAAATTATGTATCAATATTTCAAAAGGAAAATCTAAAATTCTAAAAGGACCAAGAGACCCTGCTCTTGCAAGGGCAAGTAAGTCTGCATATGGAATAGTAAGGAGGGCAGAAATAGGAAATATGCTTAATGAATTCAAATCTGACATTCTAGGGAGTCTTAGTGAACAAATAGACACCCTTAAGTTACAAAAGAAGCAAAAAGCCGAAACTGATGTCTTAGCAATATTTTGTCCCAAATGTAGGAAGAAGCATGCCTTGAGAGAGTGTCTTTTGGATGCAAAAGTAATAGAGATTTGTGCAATTTGTTAAGAAAAACATGAGACCAAGAGTTGTCCTTCACTCCCTGGTCTTAAGGCTATCTTTCAAGAAGAAACACCCACAATTCCACAGAATCTCTTAACTTTGTCTCTAGAAGAACTTGGAAATGACCTCAGACACAAGGGTTTAATAATCAAATGTATAATCAACCCCCACCAAATTGGAACTCTTAGCAGCAACCTTGGCCCTAATTTCAAAATCAATCTCAACATTGGGCACAAGGAGCACAAAATCCTTATGGAAGGCTCTCCCAGTATTATCAATATCCACCTTCTTATCCCTCATATCAAACATATTCAAACTTTCCCCCTCAAAAAAATCCTCAACAGAATCCACAACATCAAAACAAAAATCAAAATCCACCACTTCCATTACCATTTCCTCAAAAATAAAATCAGTTGCCTGTCCAACCAATACCAAACCCCAACAATAAAAACCCTCATAATACATATATGATAGAAGGTCAACAATTTCCAACCTATTTGATTACTCCTTTAGACCTTAATGATGTTCAACTTAGGTCTGGAAGAATACTCGAAAATAATAAACCTTCTGTAATTATACAAGAGAAAAAAAATTCTGAGGAAGATTCTCTATGGGTAAATAAAAGTCTTGAAGAAAGCACATCTTTTCAAGACCAAAATATGGAAAAATAAAAACAGAAAGAACCAATAATTTCAACTCCTATATTAGAGAAGCCATCAACATCTACTTCTACACCTCCTTTTCTAGAGAGATTACAAATTGATAGGGGTGTAAAGAAACAAATTATGATGCCTAACTATGATTTCCTAGATGAGTTAAGAAATGTTTGTATTAAGATTCCATTATTACAAGCTATCAAGGAAATCTCAATCTTAGCAAAGACAATAAAGGAGTTGAGTATGAAAAAAACAGGAAAAAGAATAAAAGAGATAATAAAAAAATACAACTGGTAGGAAAAATAGCAGATATAATGATGGGTAAGATTTCCATTCCAAAGTATCTAGACCTAGGAAATCCATTTTTTAAAATACACATCAATGGAATTGAAATCCAAAACACACTTATTGATTTAGGAGCAGCAATCAATATCATGAGTCAGAAAATCATGGAAAAACTAAAACTTCCTAATCTTCTTTTTACACCCACACTACTACAATTAGCAAATAGATCTGTGATCAAACCAGATGGGGTAATAGAAGACATTCCAGTGTCTTTATATTCTTGAGAGTATCCTGTGGATTTCATGATCCTAACTCCTAAAAATGATCTTGGAGTACATCCTATTATATTAGAAATACCTTGGTTAGCTACAGTTGATGCTTTCATTAGTTGTAGATCTGGTGATATGTACATCTCTGATGGAAGTTCAACCAAGAAATTCACCTTGTATCCTCCAGAAAGAACAATCACAGAATTAGGTGATACTCAGTGGATTGATGATGAAGAAGATATACAACCTCTCTTCACTATTTCAGAAATTAGTGAAGATAGTCAGATTCTGAATACTTTGGAAAATTATGAATCTTCTTCAGAATTTAAACATGAACAATTTCAAGAAGAATCCAACATTGAGTTCTTATCATCAAGACATATGTATCTTTACTCTATGGAAGAATTTGGCTGCTCTTCAATTGAAATATTCCTAGGAAAAACCTTAAACATAAACAAAAACCTAGAGAAATTTCAACAAGAAAAGCTAGTCAAAATATTACAGAGACACTCTTCTGCATATGCATGGGAGTACACTGACATGAAAGGGATCAACCCTAAGACTTGCACTCATCATATCTATATACAGGAAAATTGTAAACATGTTAGGAATCTGTAATTTTAGCAGATTGGTGAGACTAAAACTGCAGAAGCAACATCGTTTCAACCAACTTTGGGATTCTAGGATCCAGCCCTCCTGAATCCGGAGAGGGATCTCTCCAATAAGTGCCAAGATGGATTTGTCTTTGAAGTTTGGGGTTATGACATTAGGCTAGTTATGAAGACCAAGGGTTTGTTTGTTTTTTGGATGGTTGAGCATGATTACTGTTTGAGGTGGAAAGTCCCAAATGCAAAGAGTTTCAAAGGTGAGAAGTTGCAAGCAATCAGAATAAGCTTCGACCAAAAAGATAGATAATTGCAGGTTTTAGTCCATTGGGCTATGGAGTCATAATAGGGTTTAATTGGAATAGCAAGAGGCAAGATTGGTCCATGGGGCAAGTCATCTATGTCTAAGGATCTCTTTGAAGTTTGATTTATGGAATGAAATGATACAATAAGAAGGAGAGATAAACAGATGCAGAACAAGAGCAGCCCAGGATCTGATAAGTACTTTTAAACTAGTCATCCTTTGACATGGACTCAAGAAAAACATAAAAGCAAACTAGGATCTGGTAAGTACTTTTAAACTAGCCAGCCTTTGATACACTTTCAATAGAAACACTTTAAAACAAAGGGAAACTTGAAAGCAACTTTTGGAGAAGAAACTAGCGGGCCGGGCTCACCACAAATCCTCTCCTAGCTCTGCTTTACTTGGTTACTTTCAAGACAAACACAAATATAACACAGAATGGCCTAAGATCTGGTAAGTACTTTTAAACTAGCCAGCTTTTAACACATTCCAAGGGAAACATCCAGATAGTTGTGGGGATAAAACTGGGACCAGGGCTCACCATATCTTCCTCAGTTCATCTTCACAAAACATATACTGAAAATAACATTTAAAAATAACATTAAGCTAAGGTGATAAGATGAGGGAACGCCATCATTCCTATGCTTAAACTGAATCAAATCATTCCTAAATAACATAGATTAGAAGAAAACATATATATAAAGATTTTTAGTCAGAGAAGGTTACTGATGTACAGTAGGTCCTAACTCTATGCATGATGTTCTTTATAAGAGAAATTGGAACACAGTGAAAATAGAAACAAAATGAAAAGTTACAATAAGAAAAACACCACCGTCAACATAGACCAGGATCCCATAAATCGGCTTGTATTAATGCTCCAAACTAGTTACAGCTTTAAGTCCAGTGCTTTAGGTTAGCAACCATCTACACATCTCAGCCTAACCTATCTATCACCAGCAGAGCTCCAAGAGCCAGTGAATACTATGTACAATCGGAAGTTTAAGCTCAAGTGTATATCAAAGTTATACAACCAACCCCTCACTCATCTTCTGCTATAGTATATATAGAAGGATGAGGAGGTGAGATCTGATAAAAGATCTCAATTACAATTAATACATAAGTAATGGCTCATTGGCCTTTGAGGGGCTCAATGAAGAAACTTACATACATATCCTCTATATTAAATGATTTACATAATGATTAAGCTTGGTGGGAGCTTTTGTTGACCTTTGAGGCTCTCTGTAATGTTTGGAGTAACTCTGCAGATATTTCTTGCATTGAATGGCTTGCAGAAGTAATTCCCTGGCTGCACTGAGGCAAATATCTTCGTTTGATCAATAACTTCAGCCTCTGTTTTGAATGTTTCGAGGCACAGGTGGTATTTATGGTAGCTGAGGAATCAATTCGCCTCAAACGTGGCGGTGGAGGCCTTTCTGTCAGTTAAACACTTGTTATTTTCCTTTGACTGTGTTTTACTTGGGGATTAGGCTTTTGATAAGCATCTTAGATGTAATCCCCACAATTCTGTCCTTTAATTCTTTGTTCTGATAAATTTTGGCCTTCGTCACTGATACTCTCTGACTGTGCCCGATCCATGGTTTTTTCTGATGAACAGGGCTGCGCAGGAGCGATATGGCATAAATTCCTGAAGAAACACTGATGAAACGTGCTTTTAACACCCTGCGATGATTTTATTTGATGAATCGAAGGCAGGAGAATCGTCATCCTCCGCCTTCGAATTTTCTTCAAAAATGGTGAGAAAACCATTCAAACCCTGCAAAATACAAAAAACTATTATAAAATCCTGCATATATAGGTTTATTGTTGCGGAGGCATGTGGAGGAAGCGTGGTTGTTGGATGGCATCATCCAACGATCAGGATTGATCGGAGAAGGCGGAAAAAAGATTAAATCAGAGTCATCGATCGCACAGAGATCGACGGTCGGGAGCAAAGGAGAAAGTCAAAAACGGAGAATCGTTGACTGGGCGACGGAATCGAAGCGATGGAATATGGACCGTCGATCTACAGATCAGATCGACGGCGGAGATTAACTGGATGGCGCATCGTAGCCCAGTTAACTATCGGGCATCTTCGGCGAGCGATAGCCGTTGGATGGCCCACCCTAGATCGGACGGCGCATGGCAATATCGCTAGGCATCCACGTGCGAACGATAACGTGCGATGAGCGAGCGGTTTTGAAAAATCACACGGGACGCGTGTCACGCGATGTATGGAATCGCTGGCGATCGGGAAAAAACAGCCTTTGCCTAAAGTCGGTGCGATGAAAACCGCACGGTTTTGGCAATCGGCTAGTGGATGGTGGGGACCACCGGGGAGACGTACTCCGCTCCATTGATCTGCAGATCAGATTGATGGTGGAGATTAAACTGAAATTTGGATCGGCGGAAAAGTTGTAAAATAAAAAACCTAAGAATCAAAATAACGAAAGGTTTTAATACTTCGGGCGGAGAAATATTTAAAGGCTTGGCGCCCGACTGTGGGGCCGAGGGTCATATGAAGGGTCATACGACCAGGGATTTATGCGGGAAGGGGCTAAGACCCATATATGTACAAAATGTGGGTTTTTATGGTTTTCCAATGATTTTCAAAGGGTTAGAGAGGTTCGAGTAAGGCGAAAAAAGGAGTCTTCAACCTTGTAAAGAGGATTTTTATGAAAGGGAGAAAAGGAATCATAAAAATAGAGGAATTTTATGGATAAATAGGGAGGCAGAATGAAGGTTAGTTTTGGGAGAAGGGAAAAAAGGGAAATGGTGCTTGCAGCAGTATTCTGGCTTGGAAATCAGCAGGATTTCTAAGTGTAAAAATGGGAACAGCAGTGAAGTTTGGACAGAGGATAGGCATGAGGCCTTCAAGAGTCTTCAAGGGCCAACAATTTTTAGCAATGAAATTTTTTCCTTGAAGGCTCAAAAAAAATTTTAGCCAGCATTTGGTATAACAAAATTTATAGCTGGCTAACAGTGGCTCCACTTGGGGATGATGCCTTCTTGAAGGTATCAAGAACTTTCAGACTTGCATTCTCTGGGAGGCTGACCTGTGCCACATCCATTATGTTCTCTGGGAGGCTGGCCTGTGCCTAATCCATTGGGCTGATTTTCTTTGGCTGAGATGATTTTCTCTGAAAACATATTAGCAACCATAAAGATAATGGATATTCATCAATACAAACTTTCTACCTACCCAATCCTACTGGTCTAACATTTTTTCTTCATTAGAGTGCACTTGGATTGGCAAACTCTTTTACAACATTTTATTCTTTTGAAAAGCAGGAAATCTAATCTAGTTCTACTCCTTATTTCTCCATGGACCCAGATTAAACAGTTGAACCCATATGATTCTCTACCTATTCTACTATCTGTTGGGATTAAACTGTCCAACAGATTTTAATTCTCTAAATTCTAAAACATAAATTTAAAAACATTCAAGTCAAGATTAAACCGTTTGACTCGCTGTTATCTATGGCATAAAAACAAGCTGCACATAGACATTTATTTGTAGAAAATTTAAAACAAAAATGGAAGGCTTGAGATCTGAAATTTGAAAAAAATTCCTTCCTCTTCTCTACAACTCTATTTTGACCTTTGTTTGAGTTGTTCCTACTTTGTTTTCTGGTTCAAATTTTGAGCTAATTAGAACCAGATTTACCTCTTTTTGACTCAAGAAATAAAATAGATTTTGAGTCATCTCTCTTTGGAAACTTAGGTTCATATTTTAATCATGTTTGAACCTTTAATTTTTATCCTAAACTATCTACTGATAAGCCAAGATTAAACAGTTTGGCAAATCAAATTCACTATCCTATCAGCAGAAAATTTAAAACTAATTAGTCAAGATTAGGCTGTTTGACTAACTAGAAGTGTGTTTTGTAGGAGTGGCATTTAAGCTTGCACACTTTCAGAATTTGTTTCTCTTTTTTGGTATGGGGCAATACCTTTCTTGTTTTCATAATCTTCCCTCTTTTCTTTCTTTTCATTGTTTTTTGTATTTTTTATTTTTACACTTGGAATGCAATGGTGGATGAAATATTTATAGTGGAAAAAAGATAAAAAGGCTTTGGAACATAACATGGATCAAGAGAAGTAATGATTAAGCATCCTACCATTGACAGGACCCCCAAACAGTTCTGCTCCATTCAACTCCTGCAAGAAAAATGCATTGTTACCAGCAGCTGAGTGAATAGAGTAAGGTCCAAGCCATAAGTTGTCAAATTTTCCATGCTTTCCCTTCTCTTCCCTTCTTGAATCCCACTTTAGAACTTTGTCTCCAATCTTGAAATTGTTGGCCTTTGTTCTTCTGTAAAAAATATTTTTAATGTTGTCCTGCTTCTGCAATGCTTTGCTATACACTTGTTGGAAAAATACTGAGAGGGGGGGTGAATCAGTATTTACTGTATATTCAACAATTTTTACTTTTTCTTGCTTCTAAAACCCATATGCTACTTTCCTGAAACAGACTCGCGTATATACGCGGATACCCTTTATGAAACTCGCGTATACACAGATATCTAATTATGTCATCAGTTCTTCACTTAAATCATTCCATCATTCATTCATCAGATGTTTAATAAACAGTAAACATGAACAGTAAGAACAGTGTAAATCATCACACAAAGTATCACACATGAACACCAGGATTTTTAGGTGAAAACCCAAGTCGGGAGAAAACCACATTGTGGTATATTCTTCAAATGGCACTATTATTGAAAACATCTTACAACATATATGGCAAGTGCCGGACTCCTACTAGCACGCGAGCGCCCACACAACTCGTTCCGGCCTCTCTGGAAAGAGCTCCAACCCCACGACTCGTTTACAGCCTCTCTGGAAAGGCTTCTGACCCCACGATCTCATTTACAGCCTCACAGGAAGGGAGCTACGACCCCCGATCTCGTTTACCAGCCTCACCTGGAAGGGAGCTACAACCCCCTGACTAAAGGCTACAACCTTCAGCACCACCTTGGACCACGTTTCAGCAATTTTCACACTGGATCCAATAACTTCAATAGAACACCAAACAGACCACGTTTCATCATATTTTCAGACTGGACCCTCTCCATACATTTAAGCACAGTCAAACATCAACAACAGATAGCTAAAACAGAGCAGATCAGATCAGAAATTTCATACCCCATGCTTCAGCAAACCCTAGTTTGCATACGCGCTTTCCTTTTACTGATGTCGCGTATATACGCGCTTTAGTCCACATCAACCTGCGTATACCTCTGTACAAATTATAGAGTTAATTTCACTGCGCATACGCGCTTTTTCTTCAGCAAAGCCGTGTATATACGCGCTTCCTCTGCGGCGAACTAGCGTATGGTTCTTCAGATATTTTAGGTCATTGCAATTCTTCAGAACAGATACATCACACAGATTTTACCCTTTACTTCGGATAGATGTTTGCCTCATCTCATATCTAATCATTCCATAAATAGATCTAGCAAATACAAGTACAATATAGATCTAGATCCCCTTCTTCATCATTCCATCATTGGTGCATCATACTTTCAGATCTTTCATTCAACTGTAACCCTTTCCATTCAGATATACTCTAGAGAGAAGTATTCATTCAAGCTCAGACATCTTGCACCCACGTTCATATCTTGCACAATGAATTTCTTCTCTTTATATAGGTTTACCCTTTTTCAATACCATGAGCCAAAACCACATTACATCCGATGGTATTCCTGGACGGGGTTGTTTAGATGAATCATAACCCAATAAAATGGGTCAATACCATGGTGGTTACCCCTGGTTTTGCACTTTTTGAGCGCTTTTGCCCATACGCGACTTGGCACGTTCTTTCCCGCGTGCATACGCGACTTCCCTTAGGCAAATCCGCATATGCCTAGACACATACTCTTTTCATCATAAATCTATCACATACTGAATTCCTTTCTTCATTTCCTTCTATACTCACTGAAGATACATCAGATTTAGTTCATCAAGACATATTCAAGCACAACTTTCATCAAGAAGTTGCCATCTTCTTCATCAAGTGGGTTGCCATTCAATGACAACACTCAACATCATGTTGCTAACTAACATCATTTCATATCAGGTTTACATCATTTACCAAGTCCATCAAGTCAAGAATAACTTCATCAGGTGTATTGCCATCAAGGACAACACATGCCAGCAATCTCATGTCTTCATCTTCATTCAGTGGGTTGCCATCAAGGACAACACTCTGCATCATATTGCCAACCATCTCCCCCTTTGGACTTGATGGCAACCATGATGGTGTTTGGTTACCACAACAGATAGGTACATTAAAAATAAAATGACACCATGTCACTCTCTCCATTTTTGACACCATTCTTTCTCTTCATTCAAACACCATGTCACTCTCCCCCTTTGACATCGAGGGCAAAGGGCGGATCAAAAACCAACATAATATCCCCCTTTTCTCCTCATGTGGAAGAAGCGTTCTGCAGATCTGATATATACTGAAGTGACCAAGCTCCCCCTGAGTTCATGCTGAATCTTCAAACATAATTTTCAATGAAGTACATGACTCTATGAACTTCCTATCACCAATGACTCATACTTACATAAAAGATCCATCCAAGTGAATTTACATATGAGACTCAAGTACCCAACCAAGTGGGTTTACACATTTCAACTCAGCTACCCAACCAAGTGGGTTTACAAAATTTGACTCAGCTACCCAACCAACTGGGTTTACAAATTTGACAAGTCCTTTACATGACTGAATATTACAATTTTACATCATGGGTCTCAACAAGACCTTTTCACCAAATTACAAAAGTGACCATTTAAGACCAACACCTAGAAAGTCCTCAAGAAAGAGAACAATTTTCAGAATCAACATAATGCCAACAATGCATTATACTCAGCAACGCTAATGCTCCCCCTGAATCTGTGCATCCAAGCATCCTTTTCATATTCAGGCTCCCAACAGTTTTATGCATCTGAACCTTTTTACCAACAAATCGTCAAGGCATCTTTATAAAACATTAGAAAGAATTATGAAGCTAGACACTACCCGGAGATCCTTGATATCAGACGCAAAAAATCGCCGTTTTATCTTGTGACTCCAAACGGAAAATGTCGACAATCGGACATCTAGCGGTTTTACGTGCGGAACTGTGCCTTATCTGTAGGCAATGTTTCATGAAACCAGCGTATCAATGCCATCTTCTAAATTTATGCAGTTGTTCTTTTGGCTGAAACACTCCGGCTCTGTCTTAGATACTTTCGAGCAGCTTCCACAGAGGTTTGGTAAAGATATCAGCAACTTGTTCTTTGGAGGAAAGATATCATCAACTTGTTCTTTGGAGGGAACATACTCCAACTTCACCTTTTGCTCAAGCACTTGTTCACGTAAGAAGTGATACTTGATGGGAATGTGCTTGGTCTTCGAATGCATAACAGGATTTTTTGAAATACTGATGGCACTTGTATTGTCACACTTAATGGGGACGGGAGGTGTACATTTGATTTGAAAATCTTGTAAGGTTTGCATCATCCAAAGGAGTTGAGTGCAACAAGATGCGGCAGCCACATATTCTGCTTCTGCTGTAGATAAGGCAATAGAATTTTACTTCTTGCTGAACCAAGATACTAACCAGGGTCCCATATAGAATGCACCACCACTAGTGCTTTTCCGATCATCAACACTTCCAACCCAATCTGCATCAGTGTAAGCATGAAGAGTAAGATCAGCATTCTTTGGATACCATAGACCAAGGTCTTGAGTTCCTTGAAGATATTTGAAAATTATTTTAACAGCCTGAAGGTGAGACTCTTTTGGATTAGCTTGGAATCGTCCAACAATCCCTATTGCATGCATAATGTCTGGTCTAGTTCCAGTGAGATAAAGTAGACTCCCTATCATTGATCTGTATTCTGGTTGATTCACCGTGGGAGAATCATCATGAGAACTGAGATTGCATCCGGTTATCATTGGTGTACTTACAGGTTTGCATTCTTCCATGCCATACTTCTTTAGAATTTTCTTAAGATATTTTTCTTGTGATAGGAATATACCATCTGCAGATTGATGCACTTGTAAGCCAAGAAATAATGTTAGTTCCCCAAGTAAGGAAATTTCAAATTCTTGCTGCATGACAGAAGCAAATTTTTGACTCATAGATTCTTCGTTACTTCCAAAAATGATATCATCAACATATACAACCACAATCAATAGTTTATCATTTTCAACTTTTGTGTATAAGTTGCTATCAGCAGATCCCTTTGAAAATCCTTGTTGATGAAGATATTTGTCAAGACGATAGTACCAAGCCCTTGGAGCTTGTTTGAGACCATATAGAGCCTTTTTAAGTCTACAAACAAGATTTGCATCATTTCCCAAAATGAAACCTTCCGGTTGTTCTATATATACTTCTTCTTCTAGATCACCATTAAGAAAAGCAGATTTAACATCCATTTGATAAACTTTGATTTGTTGATAACTTGAAAAGGCAAGAAACATTCTTATGGCTTCAAGTCTAGCTACAGGAGCAAAATTTTCTTCAAAGTCTATACCTTCTTGCTGAGTATACCCTTTGCAAACCAATCTAGCTTTGTTTCTTACAACATCCCCATTTTCATTTAACTTGTTCTTGAAAATCCATTTAGTTCCGATGACATTTTTATCATGTGGTCCTGGTACCAATTCCCAAGTATCATTCTTTTCAATTTGATCAAGCTCTTCATTCATGGCTTGCTTCCAACATTCATCTTTGCTAGCTTGATTGACATTGTGTGGTTCAATTGTGGATAGAAGTGCCAAATGATTAGAAGATCACACAAGAGTTCTCCTTGTTCGTACACCTGATTCCTTGTCACCCAAAATTTGAGATTCAGGATGATTCTTTTGAACATATCTAGATGGAGCTTTTTCAGATAGATCATCCTCAGGTTCTTCATTGGATCCACTGTCTATATCATTTCTATTTGATGTAGAAGGACATAGGTCACCATCATCTTCTTTTGTTGTTTGTTTTTCTTCTTTAGGAGCTGCAGGAGACTCATCAATAACAATATCAATACATTCAACAATCTTTCGAAGCCTTTTATTGTAACATTTGTATGCTTTGCTTGAAGATGAGTAACCAAGAAATATCCCTTCATCTGATCTAGGTTCAAAATTTCCAAGCTTTTCATCATTAGTTTTGATAAAGCATTTACTTCCAAAAACTCTAAAATGCTTCACAGATGGAGAATTACCATACCAGAGTTCATATGGAGTTTTGTCACTATTTCCCCGAACATGAGCCTTGTTGAGAATGTTGGATGCTGTATGTGCTGCTTCTCCCCAGAACATGTCAAGAGTTCCAGAATCATCGAGCATAGCTCTAGCCATTTTTTGAATTGTTCTATTCATTCTTTTTGCTACGCCATTTTGTTGTGGAGTACCTGCTACAGAGAATTGTCTTTTTATGCCATGCTATTCACAAAATTCAAAGAATTCATTTGATGTATATTTCTCCTCCTCAATCAGATCTAAGACACTTGATTTTTAGATCTAATTCATTTTCAACTAATGCTTTGAAGATCTGAAATTTTTCAAATGCTTCATCTTTGTGTTTAATGAGCCCGATCCAACACATTCTAGAGTAATCATCAATGAATAAGATATAGTATTCTTCCCCACGTGGTGACTTTTTCCTCATAGGTCCACATATATCAGTATGAATGAGTTCAAGAGGCTCACTTGATGATCCTTCTTTGGCATTAAATCGTACTCTGGTCTGCTTACCGAATTGACAAGATTTGCATATGATACTTTCTGGTAGATTAATATTGGGAAGATCATGAATAGCTTGAAGTCTGCTTGCTTTGTTGATTTGAGAGAAGCTCATATGCCCCAGCCTTCTATGCCATAGCCAATTTTCTGAAGACTTTCTCAAGTAACATTGATCTATGCCGTTCAGTACATACAGGTTGCTAGGATTTCTTTTTCCTTTTATAATGATTTTACCTGTATCAAGATCATGAACCACACATTCCTTTGAACTAAAGACCACTTATGTTCCTTGATCACACATTTGACTTACACTTAACAGGTTATGCCTTAATCCATCCACATACATGACATCATTAGCCTTCACCTTTTCTCTTAGAAATACTGACCCTTTTCCTTTAATTACAGCAGGAGTATCATTTCCAAATGTAACTTTCTTTTCCTTTTCTAGAGCATTATATGTAAGAAGTTTTCTTTTGTCACCTATCATGTGTCTTGAGCACCCACTATCAATGTACCATTGATTTTCTTCACCTTCTGCAAATAATGCTATCCCACAATTTTCAACCTGTATTTCTTTCTTTTTCCATACTTTAGAGCTTGAGGGAACATGTTCTTTTGGCTGGACCTTGCTCCTGCATTTAGATTCTTCATGACCAAAGTTATTGCAATAAGTACATTCAACTTCATTTTGAAGAGGAGAAAAGTTGTTATAGGTGTTCTTCTTTGGTTCAATATTCATCCTTTTATTTCTTGCTTCTCTTGTCATGATGGTTTTATATGCAACACATTGAACAGCTTTATGACCAAAATTGTGACATGAGAAACATTGTCCATTGAAGTAGAAATTTTTGCGATCATGAAATCTTCTATTTGAATTTACCTGTTGGTTGTTGCTTCTTTGAGGGATCTCCCTGTTAGTGGTCCTTGATTTGAGATGATCATGCTTTACCTGTAAATATCCTTTGTTCCCTTGCTGAGTGGCTGAATGAAGAGAACCAGTTGTGACTGCTTTCAGATAGTTTGGTGCTGAAGTCTGGGAAGATTCCCCAGTATATCCAAGACCTGTTTTTATAAGAGGAGACCGTTGTGTCTTGATAATCTCATCTAAGGTTTATGAACCTTTAGCAAATCTAAGATTGAGAGTCTTCACTTTCTCATTATCTTTCCTTAGACTTACTACTTCACACTCCAATTCCTCGATGCGTTTTTCCTTTGCTTCAAGCTGATTTTCAAGAGTCTCTATGATTATGTTCTTTTCTTCTAGGCTTACTTTGAGTTGATTGTTTTCTTCAAGAAAATCATTGTCCTCTAGAGCATCCACAAAAGTATCCTTTTCTTCTCTTTGCTCAAAAGCCATGAGAAGTCTAAAGTCTTCTTCACATTCTTCCTCACTATTCACTATTGGTGATCCATCAACGAAAACAACTACATTGTATACTTTTTCTTATTTTCAAATGAATTCTTTCCATTTCCTTCCTTCTTCTTCTTTCTTTGTAGATGTTTCTTTTGAGACACTTTGCAGCATGTATGTCAACTCTTCACACAATTACCAAAACATTTGAAAGAAGCTTACCTTTTGAGCTTTCGGTACCTGGTGAAATCTACTCTAAAATTTGCTTCTTCTTATCTTCTTTAGATATATCGCTTCTTCAAAAACAACTTCCTTTTCTTTTCATACTATGAATGCAAAAAACGGCTTCTTTGATTTGAAAAGCCTCCACTCATTTTCAAAAGCGATGAAATACCATGTAGTGAACAATATCAAGTTTTGCGAGATCTTACCTTTCTTGGAAATACATTTTAAGAAGTCAAATTTTGAAGTCAAGGATCTTAAGAATTTTTCCACCAGAGTAGTATCGGTTATGGTTTCACCCAAATTTCTCATTCGATTTACAATATCATCTAGACGAAGAAAGAAACTGGCAATACATTCATCACTATGCATCTTTAAATTTCCATATTCAATTCTAAGAGTTTGGAGTTTTGCACTTTTTACCTTTGTATCTCCTTCATAACTCAGAATGATTTTGTCCCATATTTCTTTTGCTGAATTTAGCTGCATCACTTTAGCAAATTCTGGTTCAGACATGCTTCCTAATAAGACATTCACTACTTTGGCATTGATTTCATACTTCTTCCTTTCTGCTGCATCAGTAGGAATACTTGCCGGGTATTGATAACCTTCTTCCACGATTGCCCATACATATGCACCAAGACTTTGCAGATATGCTTTTGTTCGTACCTTCCAGAATATCAGATTGCTTCCATTGAATAGAGGTGGCTTTATAGACATTACTCCTTCTTGACTTCCCATTGCGACGGATCTCCTTCAAGCGATCAAGCTTCTGCAGAAGGATCCGCTCTGATACCAATTGTTGGAAAAATAATAAGAGGGGGGGTGAATCAGTATTTACTGTATATTCAACAATTTTTACTTTTTCTTGCTTCTAAAACCCATACGCTACTTTCCTGAAACAGACTCGTGTATATACGCGGATACCCTTTATGAAACTCGCGTATACACAGATATCTAATTATGTCATCAGTTCTTCACTTAAATCATTCCATCATTCATTCATCAGATGTTTAATAAACAGTAAACATGAACAGTAAGAACAGAGTAAATCATCACACAAAGTATCACACATGAACACCAGGATTTTTAGGTGGAAACCCAAGTCGGGAGAAAACCACCGCTGCCGTTGCTCAGCCTTCAATATTTTATTATTGAGAAAACATCTTACAACATATGTGTTGGTGCAGACTCCTACCAGCATGCAGGCACCCACCTGCGCTCGTTTACCAGCCTCTCCTGGAAGGGAGCTCCAACCCCCTAACTCGTTTACCAGCCTCTCCTGGAAGGGAGCTACAACCCCCTGATCTCGTTTACCAGCCTCACTTGGAAGGGAGCTACAACCCCCTGATCTCGTTTACCAGCCTCACCTGGAAGGGAGCTACAACCCCCTGACTAAAGGCAACAACCCTCAGCACCTCTATGGACCACGTTTCATCAATTTTCACACTGGATCCAATAACTTCAATAGAACACAACTTGCAGACCACGTTTCATCATATTTTCATACTGGACCCTCTCCATACATTTAAGCACAATCAAACATCAACAACAGATAGCTAAAACAGAGCAGATCAAATCAGAGATTTCATACCCCATGCTTCAGCAAACCCTAGTTTGCATACGCGCTTTCCTTTTACTGATGTCGCGTATATACGCGCTTTAGTCCACATCAACCTGTGTATACCTCTGTACAAATTATAGAGTTAATTTCACTGCGCATACACGCTTTTTCTTCAGCAAAGCCGCGTATATACGCGCTTCCTCTGCGGCGAACTAGCGTATGGTTTTTCAAATATTTTAGGTCATTGCAATTCTTCAGAACAGATACATCACACAGATTTTACCCTTTACTTCATACAGATGTTCGCCTCATCTCAGATCTAATCATTCCATAAATAGATCTAGCAAATACAAGTACCATATAGATCTAAATCCCCTTCTTCATCACTCCATCAATGGTGCATCATACTTTCAGATCTTTCATTCAACTGTAACCCTTTCCATTCAGATATAATCCAGAGAGAAGTATTCATTCTAGCTCAGACATCTTGCACCCACATGCATATCTTGCACAATGAATTTATTCTCTTTATATAGGTTTACCCTTTTTCGATACCATGAGCCAAAACTACATTTCATCTGATGGTATTCCTGGACGGGGTTGTTTAGACGAATCATAACCCAATACAATGGTTCAATACCATGGTGGTTACCCCTGGTTTTGCACTTTTTGAGCGCTTTTGCCCATACGCGACTTGGCACGTTCTTTCCCGCATGCATACGCGACTTCCCTTAGACAAATACGCGTATGCCTAGAGACATACTCTTTTCATCATAAATCTATCAGATACTGAATTCCTTTCTGCATTGCCTTCTGTACTCACTATAGATAAATCAGATTTAGTTCATCAAGACATATTCAAGCACAACTTCATGAAGTTGCCATCTTCTTCATCAAGTGGGTTGCCATTCAATGACAACACTCAGCATCATGTTGCTAACTAACATCATTTCATATCAGATTTACATCATTTACCAAGTCCATCAAGTCAAGAATAACTTCATCAGGTGTATTGCCATCAAGGACAACACATGCCAACAATCTCATGTCTTCATCTTCATTCAGTGGGTTGCCATCAAGGACAACACTCTGCATCATATTGCCAACAACACTTCCTCTCTGGTTTGTTGAAGATGAATGGTCTGGTTCACTCTTCTGATCATGTCATTTTCTTCAGTTTGTAACTCTTGAATCAACTTTATTACTGGTACACCAAGGCTGTTTGGAAAAATTGCATCAATACCGTACACAAGCTGGAAAGGTGACATACCAATAGATTTCTTCAAAGTCAATCTGTCAGCCCAAAGTGCATGAACCAGCTTTGTGTGCCAAGATTTCTTATTGTCCTCCAACAATTTCTTGATTATGTTCACTAAGCTTTTGTTTGAGGATTCTGCAAGTCCATTACCTTGAGGGTAATAGGTCGTGGAATGCCCGAACGTTATGTGATATCTATGACAGAACTCAACCATTTTCCTTGATCCAAATGCTGCTGCATTATCAGTGATAATCTTGGTAGGACAGCCAAATTTAGAGAGAATGTTAGTCTCCATAAATTTTATAATAACTGAATCATTGGCTTGCCTACAAGGAATGGCTTCTATCCACTTAGTGAAATAGTCTGTGGCAGTGAGAATCCATCTATGTTGTGCAGAAGATGGGGGATGGATTTCTCCTATGAAGTCAAGTCCCCACTGTTGAAAAGGGGCGTCTACAGTGATTGGATGCAGAGGTAGGGGTAACAGTTTTCTTTTGCCTTCAACAATTTGACACTTATGACAGGCTATGATAATTTTGTGCACGTCATGGAAAAGAGTAGGCCAATAGAAACCAGCCCTCAAAATTTTGTTGGCTGTTGTCTTCCAGTACAAATGACCTCCACACTCTCCTTCATGGAACTGGTGCTTGACCTTCTTTGCATCAAACTCAGGCAAACATTTAAGCAATACACCACTTGCATCTTTCCAATAAAGACATTTATTAATAATGCAATAGTTTACAACTTTCAATTTGAGGAATCTTGCCTTTGTTTTTGTCAAACCCGGAGGTGTATTCAATTTAGGCAAAACATAAACAATATCAGCATACCAAGAGGAATTCATAAAATGGTTCTCAACAATGGGAGTTGAGACTTCCTCTTGATCATCCGAAGCATCAATCATATTAATATCAAGAACTTCAAAATTGGATTCAGCCATCAATCTAGCTAGACCTTGGCCTTTGATGAGTTTAGTGGGTTTATCTCTAAATCATATTCAAGAATAATAGCGATCCACTTACCTCTCTTACCATTTGGGTCCTATGTTAGAATTTCTTTAACAACTGAGTTTGGGACAAAGGCAATGATGTGTGAGTGAAGGATGTATACTCTGAAGTCTTTCAAAGCTTTAACCAAAGAAAAATCTTGCTTTTCCATAATGTTATACTTCAAAGGGGCATCCCTCAATGCCTTGCTAAAGAATGCAATAGGCTGCTCTTGTCCTTGCGGATTTTTCTATAAAAGGACAACAGCTATGGTATGTTCTGATGCAAACGAAAAAAATTAAAAATCCTTTGAAAAATCAGGACTTATGAGAACTGGTGTTTTGGTTAAAGCTTGTTTCACCAGTTCAAAGGACTTCTTTGCTTCCAAGCTCCATTTTACCCCTTGCTCCTTTTTTAACATGTTTGTGATATTCCTAAGGAGCTCAGCCAAGTTGGGGATGAACCTTCTTAAAAAGTTAATCTTTCCGATGAAAGACTGCAACTCTTTAATGTTTTGAGGATGAGAGATTTGCAATATGGCCTCAATCCTCTTGGGATCTATCTTTATACCCTCCTCAGAAATAATGTGCCCAAGAAGTTTACCTTCTTGGAGACCAAATATTGTCTTCTTAGGGTTTAAATATATCCCAAACTTTTTGCACTTCTCGAAAACCTTTCTTAAATGTTCTAAGTGCTCTTCATCTGTTTTTGAAAACACAGTGACATCATTCAGATAGATAATGATGAAGAAGCCTAGTTCCTCCGAGAATTCTATGTCCATGGCTCTTTGAAAATTTGCTCCATCATTCATTAGACCAAAGGGCATTTTCACATACATAAAAGTGCCCCATGGTGTAGTGAATGTTGTCTTTAATTGATCAGCAGGGTGAACTAAGATCTGATTGTACCCTGAATAGCCATCCAGCAAAGAAATTCTTCTAGACCCTACCACCCTTTGTAAAATGTGATCCATTTTTGGTAAAGGGTAGATGTCCTTTAATGAAGCTTTGTTCAAGTCTCTAAAGTCTATACAAAGCCTGATCTCTCCAGTTTTCTTCCTAACAGACACCAGATTAGACACCCACTCAGAATATCTAATAGGGATAATAATACCAGCATCATACATTTTCATGATCTCCTTCTGAACCAACGGTAACTGAACAGGGTTTATTCTGCGCAGTTTCTGTTTGAATGGTTTTTGGTTTTCTTTGAGGGGAATTTTGTGTTGTATTATTTCAGTGTCATAGGACTTGAGATCTTCGTAACTCCACGCAAAAACATCAAAAAAATATTTAAACAGCTCAATGTATTTGAGTTTAATGTGAGCTGGTAAAGTCTTAGACAGTTTAATCATCATAGGTTTAAGTTCACTGCCAATACTACACTTTTCTACTTCAGCCTCTACAGGTTCCATTTTTGGCTTTTTGGCCGCATCGTTAAGATCAAACAACTCTTCTAAAGGCGCTAAACCGCTTGGAAAACTTTCATATTTAGAGTGCAGAGTTTCTAACTCATATGTTTCGAACTCTGCATCCAATTCCATTTTGTTTTTTAGTTTTTCTGACAGTAGGTTAATACTAACAGGTTCAGGGGACGGTTCCTCTTCACCAAGGAAATTTTCTTCACTGCAGTCTGTATCATAATCTGAGTCCGAACTGTGTAGTTCAAATTCATTTCTGAATTGCATGAAGTCTTATATTTGTTTATCATTGTCAAACACCTGCCAATACTTTAAATTATCAGGTACATCTGGTCTAAATTTTATCTTAGTTGTGCAGTCTTTGGTTTCATATGGCATCAAGCATGTACTAGCTGCAAAGGCTAAATTGTGGGCCACGATATATCTTTTTCTTGGGACAAAAAATAGTTTGGACTCCTCAAAGGTTTTCAAAAGGTCCATGACATCGTTTCGGTAGGCTCTAAGTCTGGGATGATTTTCGTTATATTCCCCATTGACTTGCCTAATGACTAACTCTGAATCCCCATACACATTAATTCTTGTGGCTCCCAAATTTTTCAATAGATGCAAGCCTAAGAGAAGGGATTCATATTCTGCTATGTTATTGGAACACTGAAAGTTTAACTTGCAGGAAATGCTTTCGGTGTGGTTATTTTCAGTGTTAGAAATCCAGACACCTGCACCAGCGTTAGTCTTAGTGCAGGATCCATCAAAATACATACTCCACAGAGGACTACTCTTAGTTTCATCCTGGTTACTGTCCTCTCCGACTAACGTGCTCAAAGGTTGTTGTGGTAACTCAGCACTTAGTTGTATTTGTTTTGATTCCGCAAGTTTTGCGCTTATTTGAGGGTCGTTCTCTTTAGTGTCCAGGTTTAAAAACAAAGGGCGCATGACCTGTAGTTCAAGACCTTTGTTTAGTTTGCTAATGTCTTCAAAGGCTGCAAACTGTTTTAACATTTCTGCATTGTGCTCCTTTTCCTCTCTGTCGGCCGTTAACTCTGTCAAAGTTACTTGTTCATCTTATGTTTCTTCATTAAAGAGGATAAATGAATCAAGGCCTGTGTCTACAGAATATAAAGGGGATTTTTGTGGTCTGTCTTGACTTGTAACTATGTATTGCATATGAGACTCCCTGTAAAGTCTTCTATTGTGATTGAAAATAGGGATAGTCACGTAGGTCATGTCCATTTGCATAGTCCCTTGTAACTTAGCCCCCCAAGATCTTGATAATAACATTCCATACTTTGGGGGAACATCAGCCACAACAATATCCATGACTAAACATTTGGCTGGAATTTGGGCTAAGTTAACACAAAGGTCTTTGATTAATCCTAAACATTTTACTCTGCTTGAGTGAAAGGAGTAAAGATATTTATAAGGTCTGGTGATTTCTAGACTAAGGCTCTCCATCACAGCTCTAGGCATTAAGTTATGAGAAGCCCCAGAATCATGCATAGCGTTGTGCAAAATTTTGTCATGAACGTTTAAACTTACATAAAAGGGAGGAATAGGTCCCTCTTGATACAAACCTTCAATCTTTGGACCGAAAATAAGCTCTGGTTGGTCATCATTAAGATAGATTGTGTCCTCATTTTCCTCAATTCTTAAATCCTTCAAAATTTGGTTTCTATATACATGTTGGGCAGCTAACTCAGTCAAGGGAACACAGATTTTGATCTTTGAAATTTCCTGCTCCAGGCTGAAAGGAATTTGACTCTTTAAAGTGCTGGTTTCGGCCTTATTAGCTGTCATTTTATCAGTAATATCAGCTTACTGATTTGTTTTATTTACACTTGAAAAAATTGTTTTCACAGGAGTACTAGCTGAAGTGTTAGTACTGCTAAGGTCTGCACTCTATTTTTCATTGCTTTGAGTGCCTTTCTCTTTTCCTTTATCAGAATTTAAAGCCACTGTTTTATCCTTTTGTTTGACAATTTTAGGCTTGGTTGTAGTGTTGTTTTGTGAAGATTTGTCAGAGGTTTTGTTGTTGGGTGTTTGTTGACTGGTTTTACTTCTAAGGTCGTATTCTCTTTGAGGCTCTATGATGACATTTTCCATGTCTTGATAACAATTTTCATCATCATAAGGTGTGTATAGACCTTGTTTTCTATCATAATGAATCTCAAAGTCATCATTGCCTACCCCAAACATGTTGACATCATCTCCCTTTGTTATCTCTTTCGTTTCCTCAACCTCGCTTACATAGTTTTGATGAAAGGGAGGAGTGATCTGCTGATCATCTTCCCTAGGTCTATTTGGAGGCTGGTTTCTTCTGACATTCTGATTTTGGTTCTTATTTCTATTTTGAGGAGCATTTTGGTTTTGATTTGCTTGTGCTCTCTTAATTAGGCTCATCTCTTTCATCATTTCTTCCATCATTCTCTCCATATTTGAGTTTGAAGTAGAAGGTGTGGATTCCTCTCTAAAAGATACTCTCTTTTCATTTTTCATTCTTGCTCTCTTCTCCATTAAGTTGACTTCCATAGAAAGAGCGCCTCTTTGCATATCCTCAAGGGTTTCAAAATCTCTCTCTCTCAGCTGATAGGTCATGTTAGAGTCGAACCCTTCAGGAAACTTGTTTAAAGCTAAGCCCTGTGGAGGTTTTAGTTCTGGGGAAAGTGCATTATACACACTATTGAATCAGGTGCAATAACCTTGCACACTTTCTCCAGTGTTTCTATGGAGGTTCTTGTAGTCAGAAAGGACTTGGAGAGGGTTTTTCTTTACTTCCCATTTGTTTAAGAATGATTGATGGAAGGCTTGAAGATCATTAATACTATGGGGGGCTAAAGTTTTGAACCATTTTCTTGCTTCTCCCCCTAAGCTCTGAGAAAATAACCTAAGCTTGACAGATTCATCATCAATTTCATTTCTTTCAAAGTAGTCATCCATATTATCCACATGTTGTGATGCAGTTGTAGTATTGCTAGCATCATATAATGGAATTTTGGACTGATAGTCCTATGGAAGATTGACTAATGGTGCAGGAAGGACTAAGGGAGCATACCATGCTGCCATGATATGTGGTAGGGGTGGACTCACAAGGAGTGGATTAGCAATTGAAAAAGTGGGCTGAAGTGGAGTGGTTTGAACAGCGGATGTAGGGTGGGCAGAAGTGGATGGACCAGGAAAATATTGCTGAGCTGACCTTGGATGAGAGACACCTAAGTTGTGAAGGAAATGCAAATCAGGAGGTGTTGTTTCTCTGCTACCAAGAAGCTCACTTGTTTCCAGGGATGAAAGTGAAGACTCAAAATCTAACTGATCTAAATCACCACGAGACCTAGTTCTAAATGGATTTACTAAGTCAACTTGTGATTGTTGCAAAGCTGAAAGATTTTCAGGTACTGAATTAGCTCTCAAGGGTGATCTGAAAACAGTTGACAATTTAATATTAGGAAACTTCCTAAGGATACCTTATGGGCTATCAACTACTTTAGGTGGATCAGGGTCAGGATGGGCTCTAGTGTGAATATTTCTAGGAGCCATTATGTTGTGTTTTTTAGACCCACACAAATAAAAAAAGTTCAACCAGGTATGACAATCTTTAAAAGGTTAACTAGTCTATTTGAAATTCAATCCTACAGTCCTCTAACTGAGTTTGAATGATATTATAAATAAGGGTTCTTCCCAGTGGATTCGCCAAGTGGAAGTTTTGAGCTCTTTTCAGTGGTAAAAGGTTTTATGGTCCACCACCATGTTTATTGGATACCAATCTGAGAAATTTTTTGATGTTTCTGAGTTATTTTTCAGTTGTATGGTTTGTAAGAATAAGCTAACTCTGTTTCAAAACTTAGCTACAGTTATGAGACAAAGACATTTTACTCTTATGGCTAAGCCAGGTGATCTTTCAAGGTTAAATAAAGTCTTAAGAGAATCCTAGGTTTTACCTAGCTTGTCACTGATTCAAAAAAATTTTACCGTGATTACCACTTCTTTGGTAGTGCTTGAAAATGCTACTTTTAACTCACAAGGTTTTATAAAAATAAAAAATGATTCTGGGTTTAGTTCCCCAGTGGAGTCACCAGAAATGTTAGGAATCTGTAATTTTAGCAGATTGGTGAGACTAAAACTGCAGAAGCAACATCGTTTCAACCAACTTTGGGATTCTAGGACCTAGCCCTCCTGAATCCGGAGAGGGATCTCTCCAATAAGTGCAAAGATGGATTTGTCTTTGAAGTTTGGGGTTATGATATTAGGCTAGTTATGAAGACCAAGGGTTTGTTTGTTTTTTGGATGGTTGAGCATGATTACTGTTTGAGGTGGAAAGTTCCAAATGCAAGGAGTTTCAAAGGTGAGAAGTTGCAAGCAATCAGAATAAGCTTCGACCAAAAAGATGAATAATTGCAGGTTTTAGTCCATTGGGCTATGGAGTCATAATAGGGTTTAATTGGAACAGCAAGAGGCAAGATTGGTCCATGGGGCAAGTCATCTATGTCTAAGGATCTCTTTGAAGTTTGATTTATGGAATGAAATGATACAATAATAAGGAGAGATAAACAGATGCAGAACAAGAGCAGCCCAGGATCTGATAAGTACTTTTAAACTAGTCAGCCTTTGACATGGACTCAAGAAAAACATAAAAGCAAACTAGGATCTGGTAAGTACTTTTAAAATAGCCAGCCTTTAATACACTTTCAATAGAAAACACTTTAAAACAAAGGGAAACTTGAAGGCAACTTTTGGGGAAGAAACTAGCAGGCCGGGCTCACCACAAATCCTCTCCTAGCTCTACTTTACTTGGTTACTTTCAAGACAAACACAAAGATAACACAGAATGGCCTAAGATCTGGTAAGTACTTTTAAACTAGCCAGCTTTTAACACATTCCAAGGGAAACATCCAGATAGTTGTGGGGATAAAACTGGGACCAGGGCTCACCATATCTTCCTCAGTTCATCTTCACAAAACATATACTGAAAATAAAATTTAAAAATAACATTCAGCTAAGGCGATAAGATGAGGGAACGCCAGCATTCCAATGCTTAAACTGAATCAAATCATTCCTAAATAACACAGATTGGAAGAAAACATATATATATATATTTTTAGTCAGAGAAGGTTATTGATGTACAGTAGGTCCTAACTCTATGCATGTTGTTCTTTATAAGAGAAATTGGAATTGAAAACAGAAACAAAATGACAAGTTACAATAAGAAAAACATCACCATCAACATAGAACAGGATCCCATAAATCAGCTCGTATTAATGCTCCAAACCAGTTACAGCTTTAAGTCCAGTGCTTTAGGTTAGAAACCATCTACACATCTCAGCCTAACCTATCTATCGCCAGCAGAGCTCCAAGAGCCAGTGAATACTATGTACAATCAGAAGTTTAAGATCAAGTGTATATCAAAGTTCTACAACCAACCCCTCACTCATCTTCTGCTATAGTATATATAGAAGGATGAGGAGGTGAGATCTGATAAAAGATCTCAATTACAATTAATACAGTGGTAATGGCTCATTAGCCTTTGAGGGGCTCAATGAAGAAACTTACATACATATCCTCTGTATTAAATGATTTACATAATGATTAAGCTCGGTGGGAGATTTTTTTGACCTTTGAGGCTCTGTGTAATGTTTGGAGTAACTCTGCAAATATTTCTTGCATTGAATGGCTTGCAAAAGTAATTCCCTGGCTGCGCTGAGGCAAATATTTTCGTTTGATCAATAACTTTGGCCTCTGTTTTGAATGTTTCAAGGCACAGGTGGTATTTATGGTAGCTGAGGAATCAATTCGCCTCAAACATGGTGGTGGAGGCCTTTCTATCAGTTAAACACTTATGATTTTCCTTTGACTGTGTTTTACTTGGGGTTAGGCTTTTGATAAGCATCTTAGACGTAATCCCCACAAGTCAGTCCTTTAATCCTCTGTTTTGATAAATTTTGGCCTTCATCACTGATACTCTCTGACTGTACCCGATCCATGGTTTTTTCTGATGAACAAGGCTGCACAGGAGCGATATGGCATCAATTCCTGAAGAAACACTGATGAAACGTGTTTTTAACACACTGCGATGATTTTGTTTGATGAATTGAAGGCAGGAGAATCGTCATCCTCCGCCTTCGAATTTTCTTCAAAAATGGTGAGAAAACCATTCAAACCCTGCAAAATACAAAAAACTATTATAAAATCCTGCATATATAGGTTTATTGTTGCAGAGGCATGTGGAGGAAGCGTGGCCGTTGGATGGCATCATCCAACGATCAGGATTGATCGGAGAAGGCAGAAAAAAGATTAAATCAAAGTCGTCGATCACGCAGAGATCGACGGTCGGGAGCAAAGGAGAAAGTCAAAAACAGAGAATCATTGACTGGGTGATGGAATTGGAGCGATGGAATATGGATCGTCGATATGCAGATCAGATCGACAGTGGAGATTAACTGGATGGCGCGTCGTAGCCCAGTTAACTATCGGGCATCTTCGGCGAGTGATAGCCGTTGGATGGCCTGCCTAGCTCGGACGGCGCACGGCAATATCGCTAGGCATCCACGTACAAAATATAACGCGCGATGAGTGAGCGGTTTTGAAAAATCACATGGGACGCGTGTCACGCGATGTATGGAATCGCTGGCGATCGGGAAAAAACAGCCTTTGCCTAAAGGCGGTGCGATGAAAACTGCACGGTTTTGGCAATCGGCTAGTGGATGGTGGGGACCACCGGGGAGACGTAATCCGCTCCATTGATCTGCAGATCAAATCGACGATGGAGATTAAACTGAAATTTGGATCGGCGGAAAAGTTGTAAAATAAAAAACCTAAGAATCAAAATAACGAAAGGTTTTAATACTTCGGGCGGAGAAATATTTAAAGGCTTGGCGCCCGACTGTGGGGCCGAGCATCATATGAAGGGTCATACAACCAGGGATTTATGCAAGAAGGGGCTAAGACCCATATATGTACAAAATGTGGGTTTTTATGGTTTTCCAATGATTTTCAAAGGGTTAGAGAGGTTCGGGTAAGGCGAAAAAAGGAGTCTTCAACCTTGTAAAGAGGATTTTTATGAAAGGGAGAAAAGGAATCATAAAAATAGAGGAATTTTATGGAGAAATAGGGAGGCAGAATGAAGGTTAGTTTTGGGAGAAGGGAAAAAAGGGAAATGGTGCTTGCAACAGTATTCTGGCTTGGAAATCAGCAGGATTTCTAAGTGTAAAAATGGGAACAACAGTGAAGTTTGGATAGAGGATAGGCATGAGGCCTTCAAGAGTCTTCAAGGGCCAACAATTTTTAGCAATGAAATTTGTTCCTTGAAGGCTCAAAAAAGTTTTTATCCAGCATTTGGTATAACAAAATTTATAGCTAGCTAACAAAACCAATCAGACAACCTCAGAGAAGAATGAATCCAAATCTTAGGGAGATTGTTAAAGAAGAATTGCAGAAATTGGTCAACTTTATTTATCCCATTTCAGATAGTCAGTGGGTCTCTCCTTTGGTGATTGTACCCAAGAATAATGGAAAATTGAGGGTATGCATTGACTACCAAGAATTAAACAAAGCTACTCTTAAAGACCATTTTCCCTTACCTTTCATAGATCAGGTGTTAGACACATTAGCAAGCAAAAAGTACTTTTCATTTTTGGATGGGTTCAGTGGTTATAATCAAATTCAAGTAGCACTTGAGGATCAAAACAAAACCACATTTACTTGTCCCTGTGGTACCTATGCCTACCGAGTACTGTCTTTTGGATTATGCAATGCACCTGCAACATTCCAAAGGGCGGTATTAAGAATATTTTCAGATCTAATACATGACTGTGTAGAGGTATACATGTATGACTTCACAGTCTATGGAAACACATTTGAAGAAGCCTTAGCAAACTTGGAAAATTTTCTAAAGAGATGTAAAGAAGCAAACCTTTCATTAAATCATGAAAAGTGTTTTATGATGTTTACTGAAGGGATTGTCCTAGGACATCACATTTCAGGAGATGGGATCAGAGTTGATGAGTCAAAAGTTGAAGTCATCTCCAGAATATTAGTTCCAAGTTGTCAAAAAGATGTTACGAGTTTTCTAGGATTTACAGGGTATTATAGAAGATTTATAGAAAACTTCACCAAGATAGCATCTCCACTTTTCAAATCACTTACCAAGGACTGTGAATTCAATTGGAATCCTAACTGCCAGTTAGCCTTTGAAACCCTGAAAACAACAATCTATGAAGCACCTATTTTAAGGGGACCTAACTGGAAATTACCTTTTCATATTTCAACAAATGCCTTAGATACAACTTTAGGATCTGTATTGGGACAAAAAGACCTGATTCCTTATGCCATCTACTATACAAGTAAAAATTTGACTCCTTCAGAGTTAAATTATACTATAACTGAAAAAGAGTTCTTAGCTGTTGTTCATTCTATAAATAAATTCAGATACTATATAACAGGCTATGAAAATTTTGTTCACATAGATCACTCTGCAATTAGGTATTTAATGAAAAAATCAATTACTAATGGAAGAGTCACAAGATGGTTATTACTTTTAGAAGAATTTAACATCACCATTCTAGATAGGCCTGGAAAACAAAATACAGTAGGCGATTTCCTATCTAGACTCCAAAACATAAAATACAATACTCCAGTTGAAGATAAATTACCTGATGAATATCTCTTTTCAATTACCACTCAAACACCTTGGTTTTCTGATATTGCTAATTATCTAGTTTCAAGGAAGTTTCCTTCAATTATGAATGCAAGAGATAAAAGAAATATCATTTATGACAGTGAAAAAATTTCATGGATTGCTAATGAGTTATAAAAAACAGGTCTAGTCTTTATTATCAGGAGGTGTGTTCGAGAAGACGAGATGCCTGAGATTCTCAAGGCATGTCATGATGAACCTTGTGGTGGACACTTTGCTAATAAGAAGACAGCTTATAAGATCCTTCATTTAGGATATTATTGGCCATCCCTTTTTAAGGATGCTAAAGAGTATGTCAAAAGGTGTGACAGTTGCCAAAGGGTAGGGAAACCTTCTCCTTCAGGTGAGATGCCATTGCAGCCTCAGGTACATATTGAACCTTTTGAAAAATGGGCTTTAGATTTTGTAGGACCTATTAATCCTCCATCAAGACAAAAGAAATATATATTAGTTTGCACTGATTATGTTACCAAATGGGTAGAGGCCAAACCATTACTTTCTGCTACTGAAGCATCTGTAGTCAATTTTATTTTTGAGGATATTTTTACTCGTTTTGGTGTCCCAAGAGAAATTGTTACAGATCAAGGAGCTCAATTCACATCAAAGCTAGTGGAGCAAATGGTAGAAAAGTACAAAATCAGACACAAAAAATCTACTCCCTACCATCCACAAGAAAATGGCCAAGTGGAATCTACCAATAAAGTCATTGAAGGGATCCTAACAAAGACTGTTCATTTACACAGGAGAGATTGGGCAGAAAGGCTTCCTGAAGCCTTGTGGGCCTATAGAACTACATGGAGAAACACAACAGGTCACACTCCTTATGAACTTGTTTATGGAAAACAAGTCTTGTTTCCCATAGAGTTTCAGATTCAAACTTTCAAAATGGCAGTCCAGTTAGGACTTGATCTAACAGAAGCACAAAAGCACAGACTGGAACAGATTAATGAATTGGATGAGATCAGACAAGATGCAGTCTAGAGAACAAGCATAGTCCAACAACAAAGGACTAGATGGCATGATAAGTACATCAAGGAAAAGAAATTTAAAGAAGGTGACTAGGCCCTCTTATTTGATTCAAAGTTCAAGGATTTTTCAGGTAAATTTCAAACTCATTGGCTTGGGCCATATGAGATTGTGAAAATATTTGAAAATGGAGCAATAAAAATCAGGACAATAGATGAAGGAAAGGTAGCTTTTCTTGTAAATGGACATAGACTGAAATTGTATCATAAGCCACTTTCAAGAGAAGAATTTGTCAAGAAATTTCAAGATAACATTGATATGAAGTTAGTGAAGAAGAATCCTTCTTCTTCACTTACTTAATTGTATTCATTTTCAATCATTTTGAATTAAAAAAAAAGAGGTAATTTTTTTTTTTAATTAAAAAAAATAAAAGGTATAAGCATGAAAACCAATCAATGATTGGCATGTTTATACAGAAAATCTAAGGTGAAAATCAAAATTTTTCTGACACTTTAGATTTTCAAAATTGTTCTTTTCTGCAATTAAGTATCATAAAATCATAAGTTGCATATTCACTTTTCATACTTCATGATCCATCTCATTAATTCCATTCATATCTCACTTTATCCATATTTCATTCCACTACATATTCATGATCCATCTCATTCCATTCCATACTTCACTCCATCCACATTTTCACTTCATTCCATTCCATATTTCAGAGTTTTTACAAGTACATTCTGCAGCCAAACCCGTTCTGCAGCCAATTGATTCTGCAAACTTACTTCAGTAAACATAGGATGAGTCAAAGAAGGTTATGGAGCCTAAAATATCAATATTTTTCAGATGAAAGACAAAGCACATCAAAGTAGCAAAGATTTAAAAAGGGCTAAGGTAAGACTGTGTGAAATTATTTTTGATAGCAAATCATGAAAGGTATAATGTGGATAGGTCATATGTTTTCCTAAGTTATTTTATTATTCGAATTAATCAATACCTATCATAAAAACTCCTTGACCAAATCCCTTTCATCCTGCTCCATAACAAATCATCATTAATTTAAAATTAACGGTCAAAACCTAGAAGTGACCTATTAGGTCAGGTCATCAAACCATGACATTCATTGATGATTTTTGAAAATCTTCATAAGATTTCTTCACGGTCATTCATCCCATATCAAACTCTTAAACCTGATTGTCCTCATGATTTACCACTACCCTATTCCGTTCACATCCACTCACTGCTATTTCTTTCCGTAGCCAATCCTCATATGCAAAGAAGTCATTTTTAGGGTAAGAAAACCTTTCACAGTTACTTTTTCTTTAGACAGAAGAACAGAAACAGAGCAGTGAATTGAAGCCAAAGAAAGGAAGCAATCTTTATCAAGAAGAAATGGGGCTTATTGTAAGGTCAAAGCCAATTGGAACTAAATATTTAGAAGGATACCCTCAAATTAAAGGGTTATTACAACATGCAGGATGGCTGAGCTTTATAGAGAAGTTTAATGGATTCCACAAAGAAATCACAAAGTCATTTTCTAGGTTGTTCGATGGATTAGAGGTAGAAATTGGGGATATCAAATTCACCATCACATAGTCATTCATAGCAGAAGCAACAGAGTTGCCAAGACAGGGAGAACGATGGTTTAACAACAAAGAATTTCATAATGAAGCTTGGAGACAAATACTAAAAAACCCAGGTATGGAAACTGCAGTGTTTAAGAAAGGTATTCCTAGTTCAACTTTGAAAAATAAATGGAGGAATATGCTACTAATTTTACAAAAGTTCATAACCTGTTAAGGCAGATTTGGCACTTTGTATGTTTATCATATTAGACTCATGATGAATTTTCTAGATGAAGAAATAAATCTGCCCTTTTTCCTACTTAATTATTTGAAAAGGATGTCCTCAAATGTCCAGAAAAGACTTCAGTTCTTAGAAACTACCTTACATCATCATGGCTTAATTAAAATATTAATTGAGTTTCATTTGAAGAAGATAGGAGATAGTTGGGATGAATTCCTCCTAAGAAACCATTTTTAAGAACCAAAAGAAATATTGTCTAAAGAAAAACCTATGAGGAAAAGTAGGAGAGGAAAAGTTGTTAAATATATTGAAATCAAACCTAATAAATCAACACAGGAAGACAGTGAGGAAATAATTTCTGAAAAATTGATAAAGATCAGGAAACAACTCAGGAATAAAAGGAAGGAAAAATTAACAAGCGAGTGTTCTGAAGAAAAAGATGAGAATCCATCTAAACTGAGGAGAAGCTCTAGGCTTAAAGGCATGATGAAAAAGACAAGGATTAAGCAAACAGGAGTCATAAACATTGAAGAAGAAGAAACTCCAATCCAGACACCAGTTGAGAGATCTCCTGTATACCAATATGAAGAAGACCCTTATAGAGGAACCCTAGATGTAGATACAGCCCAACAACAGATTTATGACTATGTGGAATCATTAGAAAGAAGGGCCTTGGAGAACAGAGAAAGATCCCCTAGTCCACAAGAACCTCCAATTGAAATTCTGAAAAGAGACAAATATGAATTGGAGATACTGAATAGACATATAAAAAATGAAAATAAAATTTTAAGGGAACAAGTCAAATTGAAGAGTGACATGAACAAAAATCTATCTCAGAAAATGGAAGCACTATATAAAACAAACAAGAAGTTGAAGAAAAGAAACAGGAAATTGAACAGGGCACTGATTAATCTGAAGTTCAAAACACTCATGACGAAACCCAGGATGGCATTGACTACCATAATAAGTAGAAAAAGGAGGTTAAATGTTCTTGCAGAAGTTTCAGTGCAAATGGAATAAAGTTTTGATGAAATTGCATGAGGACATGCAAGAGTTTCGCAGTGGGGGTATGTTGAGCCCTAAAATTGTCTTTTCCTTTGCCAAACTGCACTTGATTTCATCATTTCTTTATCATTTTATAAATCTAAAAGATTAATAAGAATGATTAAAATCACTTAAAGAATACATGCAATGACTAACTTGTTGTACTTTTGTGATTTTGTTGTCTTAATGATTTCTGAGTAGTTTTAGCTACAGAATGCAGTCATTCTGTAGCTAGTCAAACGTTCCATAGCCATTTTGGTGTTTGAACATGTTATAGGTGTCATATGGAGAAAAGGCATATATGGTTAGATTCCAAATCTTTCCTACATCATTCCTTGTCATCCACGAAGGCTGAGTCAATAACTGGAGATGCTTATGCACGTGGTCAAAACAAAAGTCCAAGAAGCTGATTTCTATAAGGATAAGGACTCTTGATTTGCTTTCAGCAAATCACGAGTCTTAAAAAGGAGTTTTAGTTTAATTTTGACTTTAAAAATACACCTGTGCCTACTATTATTCAATATCGGTTATGTAAATGCCTATAAATTTAGCTCGCTAAGACCGAGAGATACAGTTGATACTTATTTTACCAATACTATGATATTCTGTTTTCAAGTATTTTTGATAGTAAAAAGGAGCATAACTCTGATGCTGTTCTGAACACAACCTTGAGGAGTTAAATATTTTTATGCCAAATTGATAACAGAGGGCCCCTGCTATCCGAGGAGGCTTTTTACATGCTTTCTAGATAAGTAGCTTTCAATTCTGTTTTGTTATATTTCTTACTTAGACAGTTTTCTGCGTTCATATCTTTTAGTATCATGTTTCACATTATTTGTTTAGATAAAAGATCCTCATGATGTTACAGTTAGTCTTTTCTCAAGCTTTTCCAATATATCTCTATTCAATGAATGGATTTAATTGTAATATTCTGAGCTACTATCACTTTAGTTTTTGTCATCTAGATTAAGAAGATCCTCATTATCCTACAACCATTTTTTTTCTCAAACTTTTCCAATATATCACTATTATATGAATGAGATTTGGTTGTACTATGTTGAGTAATTAGCATTTCCTGTTCTGCAATTAGATAGAAGATCCTCATATTACTACAAACAATCTTCTTCTCAAGCTGTTCCAATAAATCTCTAAATCACAGAAAAGACTTAGTTGTAATACTGTGGGTTACTGCTTGATTGTTGTATAGAAGATCCTTATCACATTATGTCTAATCTCCTTCAATAAACTCTTCCAATAAATCTCTAACTGATGAACGAGATCTAGTTGTAATGTCATAAGTTGTTTCAAATATTCCATAGGAGATCCTTATTACATTATAGCAATCTTTTTCTCAAGCTATTCCAAAACACCTCTATCATATGAATAAGATTTCACTATAATGTTCTAAGTTGCTGTTTTTTTTAGGAAGATCCTCATCACATTGGAGTTTAATCTCTTTCACAAAATATTCCAAAAAACCTCTAACTAAATGGATCAAATTGAATTGTAGTGTTTTGAGTTACCTTTCATATTCATTTTCAAGCTATAACATCCATGGATTAGGATACTCTGTTTTTTTCACCATTTTCCGAATTAGGGACAGAATTTACAACTAAACTCTGTTTTAAGTCTAAGGTTTCCTTTTATTTTCTTTTGACATAGATTTAACTTCATCTCCTGAACATAGAATAGCATACTAAAACTCAAACATAAAAAAAAACTAAAAACATCAACAAAATACTGAAAACAATGAAATAAGAAAAAGGATATTTAGGCACATATAGTGCAAGCACACCTCATCAGTTGACTAGCCCTGGTCGATAATTTATGCTATCAATTCAGGACACTGAAACTATGAAGCTAAAGCATTTGAGGATAACCAAGAACCCATCCCATTGAGAGGGATTGTATCAGTTCTCTCCCCAGGTGTTACATAATACAAAAACTTGTTTGTAATTCTTGTCTTATCCATTGGATATATTGGAGAAACTCTTATTTCATTTTGTTGTTTAGCTGCATTATTTCATAGATCTGGGTTTATTTTGCATTTTTTTTTACTGTCTATTGCAGATATAGGAAGTTGAATAGCCAATTTTGTTGTTATGATTGTTTTTCATGTGTAGCTAAAGTGATCTCTTTTCGTACACTTGTGTTAAGTTTTCATACTAACAATTGGAGACTCCATTGGGTTCTATTCAGATTTTCCTACGTGGCCATGTGTTTCAGTACCTAGGGTTTTTTATTCAACTTTATTTTCTAGTTTCTTAATTTTTGTTTTACCTTTTATGCCCTAAAACAGAAAAAAAATCTAACTTTCACATGTTTCTGGGTGTTTCCACAAGTAACAGGTATCAGCCTCGACACAAACGGAGAAATATTTCTGCAACCTGCTGCCGAGACTCTCGGAATTTCAGCTTGCACTTTTCAGCCCTAAACCTTCGATTTCAGGGCTCAGATAGCAATGTTTTGGCCAAAATCTATGAGTTCACCAATCAGCAGGTCAGTACCTGCAAGCTGCAGTTTTTTGTGAGGTTTTCTCTATAATTTTCAGGGTTTGCCGCAAGTACTATTCATGGTTGATTGACCTTTCTCTCCACCCATATTAGGCCTATATATGCTCAGTTTTTCTTTTTGAAGTGGGAAAAAACCTCTTAGGGCTTCAGTACGCTTCCAATTTTTTAGGAAGGGTTTAGCTGAGTAGGTAGTCTGAGATTTTGCAGCACTTTCAGCCATTTTTCAGGATCTGATCCCTATTTATTTCATATCCATTCAAATCAGTTATTATATCATCCAAAAATCCCTCTTGAGTATTTTTTGAAGTCTCCCTGATGGCCCCTCTTGTTCCCCTTAGGGTTTTAACCTGTCGCCTCCCTTTTTGCAGTAGTTTTCCCTCTTGTTTCTTGTTGTTTTCTGCACCTCTTTTCAGCAAATTTGAGTAATTAGATCCATGTCCCTTAGACCTTAGATATTTTTTCTTTTTTGTGTGTTTTGAGTCAATTTCACCCGCCTTTAGAATATTTTATTGGGAGCCCTTCTTTTTGGGTTAGAATTTATGCATCTTTAGATGTTTATTTCTCTATCGCTTTCAGTTTTATTTACAATTATACATCATTTGTTCTTTTTATTTATACACAACCGTCTGGGCTTAATTAAAATTAACACACCGATCACACACACGCACACCTAAAGCGAAGAGAAATTGGTTTGCATCGCCAAGCCAAGAATTAAACATCGTAATTAATTTATCTACCCCTATGTGCCTTTTTTTATTTCTCTTCCTTCTGATTTGGGAATTTGTGTCTTGCGATCATTGTGCCCCCAAGATGTTTATCCCGGAGACTCCGAGGCCTTCATCTTCAGTTTCCGCTAGGAAGACCTACTCCACCTCGCTGTCACTGAGTCCCTATACCAAATCTGATTCTGGTCCATCGGTCTCTCATAAGGATTTCGAACCTGGTTCCCCTCTACCTCATTCTTCCACCATGTCAGGTGCCAATGCAGGTACTGGTCCTAATGATAGTGGTAGCCCCAGACCTAACTCTGGAGCCGCTAGTAGTGGAACCAATACTGGAACCATCCCGGCAACTTCCTTGCTACCTTTTATGGAAATTTTGAGTGTCCTCGATTTTAGCCAGTTAATCAATGACCCTATACACCATAATCCAGGTTGGCCTGTTATGCAAACTAAGATCCCTTTTGACATCCCAAAGTTTGAAGGAAACGTTGGAGAAGACCCTACCAATCATGTCTGCTCCTTCCACATGTGGTATTCTTCTAACTCCATTACTGATGACTTTATCCGTCTTCGGTTATTCCAGCATACACTCACAGGTGATGCTGCTAAGTGGTATGTTGACTATGCATCTTCCTCTCATTCCACTTTTGTGAATCTCACGAAAGTGTTCATGTCCTACTTCTAGTTACCTCTCTGATATGATACCGGTACCAAATTTTTGACCGCATTCCATCAAACTTTTGCCACCCGCCTTTCTGAACATTTACAAGAATTACATAGAAGGAGGAGCTTATGTCGAGCTCCTACATTCGATGACTGTGTATATATGGATTGGTTTCTCAGGACGCTCTTTCCCTCTATCAGTAAATATGTCACATCTCACTTTCCTCGGAAAGAGGAATAATCTCTCCAAAGAGCCTTGAAATATGATCTCATCTACGCTCAGTCTGGTTATGTTTATACCATCTTACCGGATCTTCCTAGACCTGGTGGTGTCAATGTATCGGGGAAATATCATGCTGCTGATGGTATCATTGGAGCTCTTTCACATACGTATACTCACCCTCCCATGGGTTATGGTTTCCCTCAGGGAGGGGCCTGTTCCTATAGAATTTATCCCCCTCCCGAAAACCTGTATCCAGGACAAAGCACATTTTCCCCATTACACCATCTGATGCCAGGGCCTGCGATTTCTCAACCTATTTACCCCAATGTTGCTCAACCTCCTTACCATCCATATCAATAGCTTGGTGCTCCATCGCCTCTGGCATTAGCACCCCAGCATCATATGCCTTCTCAACCTCTGCCATAGTAGCCACCTCCCCCTCCGAGTTAGGTGTATGCATAATAGAGCACGACTGATCCTCCAAACTATAAGAAAAAGAGGAAAGGCAACCAAAATCATCAAACACAAGGTAATCAAGGGCATCAACCTAATTCCGCCAAACAATAACAACCAACAACATGGGAATTCGCCCAAGCAGAACATGCCTCTTTGTACAAATAAGACTTGTTCTTGTTGTGGTATGCATGGCCATTATACTCACGATTTTCCCCTGGTACCCCAATTGCATTAGTTGTGGGAAGCACAAGCATCATCTAGAGGACAACCAGCCTTGGTTTTTTCTCCTCCAAATATTGCTCCTGCTCAATCGAATATTTTTACTAATCCCTTCCCTCAGCACAGGTAAGTGGCTGCCCAACCTCCTGAAGGTCAGGCCACCCCTCAAACCTCCCAGTCTGGTAACTCTAATTACCATATTCTAATGATGAATTCTAACGTGGTTAATATCACAAATTTCAACCTTCAAACTTGTTCGTGCCAATATGGTAAGCCACTTGCTTCCTCTCTAACCGAGCCTCAAACCACTACTTCCACAGAGTCTAGTTCGACATCGAATGTCCCTTTATAGATCCCTCAGCCATGTGCAGAGGTCCTTCTCAAGATCTCCAAAGGGCCATTATGTCGAAAAACTACTTCCTCAAAAGCCGCCCATATCCACAGCATAATAGATGACTTAGCACAATCTCCCGCTACTATGTCAACGTTGGAAGTCCTCCAGTCATGCCCTTCACAATGAAAAGCTCTATTATCTGCTCTAGGCACTGTGGATCCTTCATATGATCGTTTTACCGTCTTTGATGTTGACAAATCATATCATTCCCCCTTACCTTCATCCATTCCCTTCCAAATACCTATCAAGATTGGGAGTGCCCATGTTTCGCATTGTATCATTGACGAGGGGGCATCCACCTGCATGATGTCCGCCTTTGTTTGGAAGCAACTGAAATCACTTGAGTTAGTCCCATCCACTATCACTTTGCATGCTTAGGGCGGTCACTCTTCTCAGCCCCTTGGCATGTTCCGCAATTGTCTTGTTACTCTTGCAGGCAAGGTTGTTTGAATTGACATTGAAGTCATTGATGCCCCCTTGGATTACAACATCCTGTTGGGTCGTAGCTACACCTATGCAATGTCTGTTGTCGCATCTGTGGTTCTCCATAAGACTTGATTTCCTCATAATGGAAAGATTGTCACCATAGATCAGTTGACATATTACGAACCAAAGTCTCAGCTCTCTTCCGAGTCTATCATCTCTTCAGTGGTTGATAAACAAACAATCACACCTCTTACTAGTGTTTCACCTAGAGTCTATAATGATTCCACCTTACTTGGTGCATTCCCTGGTCCCCCTCCTCTAGTCACAGATCCCAGCTCATCGAATTTTTGCATGATGTAATCGTCTCACCACCCAGCGGCCCAAGCCTTCGCAACATGTTGGTGGTCGCTCGATGGAGCCTGCAATGCCTTCCTTTGAAGGACCCTCCATTTCTACTAGTGTCTCTTCCACTCCTTTTCAACCAGGAATGGCTCCCCCTAGCCTTAACCAGTTGGGAGCCATTCTGCCAGGCCATTACCCCTCCGGTCAGAAACCATTTCTTGCTCCCCATTCAGAGACTTTTTGGTACCTATTACGGCTACATTGAGCCTTCCTAATTTGACCTTAGGGATCTTGGTTTGGTACATCGATCCCCCAGCTGAAACCCCACCTGGTAATCTCAAACCTTATACCACTTTGACCACAGTCCAACTGGTCACCACGACCCGTAACGTTTCTTCAGTGCCTCCGCCACCTCAATAGGAATCTACTCTTGTTGCGAAAGCATCTGGTCAAGGGGGGCACAGCCAAAAAGAAGGAAACTAAGGACAAGGCTGCCCAAACAACTCCTGCTCCTCCTAAGCCTCTAAATAAATCACCTCTGTGCACATTGTCTGATGTTGTTGGGCATGCCATCCATAATTTTCCTAAACTTCCTCTTCTCAAACCTGTGGTAATTGAGTCGTTTATTGAATCTGATATCCTAGAGGTCCATGTTACCTTACCATATTCAACCAAGAAAATCAAATCATTGTTCACAAACCACCCTTGTTCTTTGTGTGATCTTTATGGCCACTATTCTCACCTGTGTCCTCGTCTCGATGACTTTCATGACACCCTTGAAGATGTTCCCGAAATAGAGGCCACTCGTAGTGGATCATGTACCCCTCTACTTGTGTGTTCTACTTCAGTAGAACTGGAAGACATTGTCATACCTCCTCCCTATGTCAATCTGACTGAATCTATGAACACCATCCACTATCTATCATCATCCATCAGTTCCTTGGTGGAACACCACTCCGAGGAGTTCCCTTATATTTCGACTGAACATCCTTCAGCGATCACCGTGTGCTCGACATCGATAGATGTTTCATCTACTATCTCTTAGTCTACCCTTCGTAGCGATGTGTATGTGAACCATATTTTTCATGATGATGCGTCTTGTAGCCCTGTCATGTCATGTGGTATTTCTTCTGCCAGTCCCCCCATCTTTCACTTTGATGAAGACATTATGGCTGAAGTAATGAACACCCCTGAATTTCCTCTGGATGATATGAACCACCGTGCGTACTTCCTTCTACAGCAGTCCCTTGACCAATATGCTATGGATTCTAAATACTTTATCTCCAATGAGGTCGATCGGTTTATAAATCCCATTTCTGCACTCGATGCTTTTAATGAAGAAAGCATTTCCTTGGGGACACCTTGTTCCCCAGATGTAATTGAGGCTTACATAAAGATACTCAAAACATTCTATAATTTTTCCACCAGATCGTATTTTGAGAGGCCCAGACATGATCCTGTCATTTTTTACCATCAGATCGACACACAGCCTGATGCCTACCTATTCATCACAAGTTGAGACCCATTTTTTGACGAGAGGATCTCGAAAACATAATCGATAAGCTCACGCAGGATGGTTTTTCCTATCCCATTTTCAGAAAAGTAGGCACCATCCATGTATGTATGTACTTTCGTGACCTGAAAAAATCTTGTCCCCATGACAACTTCCCTACACCATGTATCGACCATATATTTACCAAGTGTAAGGGGCATAGAAATTTTACCCATAACATCCCTCATGTGTGTTTTATTTCTACCATGCATTCAAGATTCTTGCATTCTCCATCATCTTATCATTTATTGTCTTATGGCACCATTCTGATGTATCCTTCATCCACACTGTACATTGGCTATGCTGACGGTGTGAGTCACTACTCACAAAATCTAGCCTCGGCAGCTTGGGCCATTTTTACCCCCATACATTCGTTAGTCCTTTCCAACGACGTATGTATTGGATCTGGCACCAATAATTAGGATGAATATGATGTTGTGATAGGCTTTTCTTTCAATGCCCTTGACCATTGCATCCTTCACCTTCATGTTCTTTTAGATTCCCTGCTTCTTGTTAGACAATTGAATGGCATTTATCGTGTGCATAACCTTGTCCTGTTTAGAATATATTTGTGAGTGAAGCTCTTAATTCATGAATTTGAAACCATTACATTCAGACATGTACCTAGAGCCCAAAATCACTATGTAGATAGCATTGCAAACAATATTCTAGATTTTCACTTATCACATGTATTTAACACTTGAGAATAACATTAAAATAAAGGCGAGCCACATGCTCGTCATATATAAAATATGCATATACATAGTATGTGTCGACAAAATCATAAACGTTTTAGAGTCCTCTACTTTAATACATCTAACATGCCCATAGCATGGTACAAAACCAAAAATGGGCCACCTCGTGCCACTACATCTAGTCACTATCTAGAGGGTCTGAAGCCATTGGCTTGGCTCCTGCAACCTGCAGATCCCGCATACCCTGACCGACCATTTCCATGTGCCGCATGACCCCTCACCACTCCGAGGGTAGACCAACATATGCCTCAATGTAGCGGCCATCAAGATCTTGATAACTGCGCTTTGATACCTCAGTCATCAATAGCTCGCATCTGCAGCAGACATCCTCCAATAGTGCATTTGAATCTAATCGGTTAGCTCCTCTAGTTGTACTAGACCCTGTAGCCCCTGGCGCTGTAGGTCATCCCATATACCTGGACAGTCTCACCGATGCTATATCTGCATACCAAAATTAATGAATCATTACCATATACATCATTCTAAAACTTTAAAATGCATCATGAAATATAACAACTTGTTACTTACGATCTAGTACCCATGCTTGACTAGGCGAAAGTGCCAAGTCCGGGTCCCCCTGATATTTCATACCACTGTATGGATAGTAATCTATATACAAGTACATGTGGTCCCAATGTGCAAAGAAATTAGGTCGAAACACCCACCCGACTCCCCCGCCTCCTCGTCTCCTTAGTAGATGCCCCCAGTGGTGCATCCTAGGCTCCTTTGGGCCCCCATCCTAGATCTGTACATGAGGACGAAATGTCAGGATCTTCTCAAAGAAAAATGAGCATAGAATTGTCCCAAAATTGTAGTCATGGTTCACTTATCTCTTGCATAGCAACAACTTTAATTTCAACGATAGTAGCATCATTTGGGCCTGCCCATAGTAGGTCCCGCTCAACACACTCTCAACGAGCATCATTTTCCCTTCAGTGATGTGGTGGAAGGCCTTATTGCCCAAGATCTGCAGCACTGTTGCGATGAAAGCCATAGTCTCTAGTCTCTCTAGGTCTCCAATCAGTATAGTTGTGCCCTTGGCACGAACATCTAGTCAACAATGGCAGTCCAAAAACTTGGAAATATTCCGCCCTCGCAGTAATCCTGGTTGGATGTTTCCCACCATTCCCAATGATGGGAGACTGGTCAAGAAATAGATTTCATGAATAATTAGCTTGATATGGTGCCCTTGCACTATAAAGACCTCTAGGTATAGATCCCAATAGCTGACTATCATGGCTAACAAGGGCTCTCCTATCCTCATCAAAGGGTTCTCAACCAACTTGAGCACCCCATATCTTTCTAGTGCGCCTAGAACAACCTAAACCCCCTGGATCTTAGAACGAACCACCTCAAGATCTCTCTCTCTCTCTCTAGTTGATCCGTAGCTCTGTAATACCTACACAAAACCAAAAAAAAAACAGTTATAATAAGGAAAAAATGCCTCAAAAACATCAAGACCCAGTTCCCAGCCAAAAACAACAAAAAAACAAACTTTTGGTAGCTCCCATATTTTCCAGTCCTGTACCTGCAAGGTCGTAGTTTCTGCCTTGAAACCTACTACCTAGGTCATAGAACATGCCCCAAAAGGTGTGAGCCATCCGAGAGGAGGTCCAGAGTGTTTTTCCTAGGCTTTGGGCACCCAATCAGAAATTCTAAACCACTGAAATTGAAGATTATGGTTAGGCCATCTATCTACAAGCGACAGATCTTGATTTCAACGGTTGGTTTGCTCGCTACGAATGCTGCAAGATTTAGGACCTTCTCCTCCTCTCCCTATTCACCATAGCTACACTTTTAAATGAATCAAATTGGAGGGAAATCGCCCTATTAAAATAAAAACCCTAAATTTTCTTTCACTATTTCAACCAAACCGTAACTCTTTTTGACGAACCATCAACACCGTTGGAAAGCTCTCACGAAGCTATAAAATGTATATTCATTCGTTTTTGGTGATTTGATACTTCATCCGGGAGCCCTTTTTCCAAGAAGGGTCACTTTGCAACCTCTCAAAACTGAATTTCTACACTCGCGCCACTTGTACTTGGGGCACCACTTAGCCTTCATACTTTTCGATGCTCATGTCAATCTTCGTCATGAGTAACCATCTCTTGCTCATGCTTTTATGGTCCCCACAGGGCCTATTCTGTGTGGCAGCAGCATCGAGTCATCGTTGTTCAGAGAATTCGAGTTAAGTCATCATCACATTATTCCATCCATTCATGCCTTGTCCCTCTCTCGTGTAGCCCTTTTTGGCCTCCAACCCCACTGTCTTCCATCCCCTCAGGAGTCGAGTTACTCACTTCCAAGTCATCCATGCTTTTTATGCTCTGACAAGGAAAGTTGTTCATTGTCTACTCAGTATCCCCCTATTCCATCATCGTCCCTAGTGTCATTCCATCAATCGCTCTACTATATTCCCTCGTGCCTTAGTTGAGGACCCTCATTACCTCACCTATGGTGGACCTCCTTCTATCGACATCAGCACATTCATTCTGAGAGACAAGTCTAGAGGGAAATGTATCTTAGTTCCAGCTTCCATCATTTTTCTGTGACTCAGATCAGGAAAAGGGACTCCTTATTTCCCTTTGACTTTATTGTTTCTCATCCGCTCTACTTCAGCATGTCGAGATTCATATACTCGATAGTTTGGTGATCCAGCAAATTGATCCAGTGATTCTCAAGTTTGTGTGAGATGTTTTAGACCTCATGAGGGGGTAGCCCTTCAAGTAGCCCCCCACATACCCAGATGACCTCAGTCTCTTCTACAACCTCAAATGTAGCTTCGCAGATTTGATGGGCTCATCCCTAACCACTTGCAGTGCCTCTAGCATGCATGTATCACTTAGATGATCCAATTATATTTTTAGAGCCCTTTCCCCCGGCTTATTGTATACAGGTACTCAACCATTAAAGGAAACTTATGGTTGTTGGTCTCACTCCCTCAGGGTTATTATCCTCTCATGCTTCGCTTTGCCTACATATCTCTCTCAATATGACTCCCCTTCGGTGTCTAGGGATTGTGTTCTTACAACATACTTTGGTCATACGATTAGCTCCTAACGCTCGCACGTTGGGTGGCAATCTGTTACACCAACTTTTGGTCATCTAACCATGTATAATTATATGGATTGAAATACACCATGTAAGACCAATTTTACCATAGTAAAATTCCTTTCACTAAGAAATAATTTAATAAACCATGGTTTATTAAGTTATTTCTAGTCCAAAATAGAAAACCTCGTGAGGAATAATTAAATAAATCCTTATTTATTTGATTTTCCTCTAGGAATAATTAATTAAACCTTTGTTTAATTATATTCCTAGTCATATTTAACTCTATTAATGATAAATAAGTATATAAATCACTATTTATCTTAATGTTCTCTAGGAATAATTAATTAAATCATTATTTAATTAATATTCCTTGTTAAATTTGACTAAATCGTTTAGGAATAATAAAATAAATCATTATTTGTTTAATTATTCCTTGATTTCATCCTCGAAATGATAAATAAATATTTTATTTGTTTAATATTTCTAAATAAAGAGATTTAACAAATTTAAATTCATTTTCCCTCCAATAAAATATAATAAAATATTTCAAGCAGTTAGATCTAGATTTTGGTTAATAATATTTTATTATGCACCATTATCAAGGATAACTCAATATTTTGTAATAAATAGAAGGGCTTTCCATTCATTTCTTACCTTTGATCCTTTTATCTTGGTCAGACTTTGATCCTCTTATCATTGCCTATCTTTGATTCACTTTTATTTTCTTTTTTGCTTATTGAGCTCCCTTTGAGCTCTACACGACTTGGGTATTCTACACCATTGAGAGAGAAACTCTGAAGGTGAAGCATTTGAGGACAGCTAAGAACCCATCCCATTGAGGGGGATTGTATGAGTTCTCTTCCCAGGTGTTACATAATACAAAAAAATATTTATAATTCTTGTCTTGTCCATTGGATATTTTGGAGAAACTCTTATTTCATTTTGTTTTTTAGATGCTTTATTTGGATAGATATGGGTTTATTTTTCATTTGTTTCAACCATCTATTGCAGATTTGAGAATTTGAATAGCCATGTTTATTGTTAGGGTTATTTTTCATGTGCAGCTAAAGTGATCTCTTTTCGTACACTTTCGTTAATATTTCATACTAACAGAAAGGTTTTAAACTTAAATACTTTGGTAATTACTATCCCCAAGGGAATGGGCTAGAAGAGTAAACTAATAAAAACCTTATCAAAATTATTAATCGAATTGTTGACCAGAGCGAGAAGAATTGTAAAAAAAATTGAAATTTTCTCTATGGGTTGATCGAATAACCAATAAGGCCTCCATAGGTACTCCTCATTTTAATTTGGTATATGGGAAATAGGTTATCCTTCCTCCTAACCTAGCCTTCCCATCATTAGCCTTAGCCCAATTCATCGAAGAAAAACCTTCTTCTTCTCTGCAATTATGGATGTCCCAAATACTTAAATTAGAAGAAGAAAGGGAAAAATCCAAGCAAACACATTCTCACCATAAACAGATAGTAAAATCTTCCCTTGATGTAAGCTTATTCGATAAAAAATGTTTTCAAATCGAAGATCTAGTCCTCAAATGGGACAAGGAACATGAGGAAAAAGGAAAGAATACCAAATTTTAAAAAATGTGTCTTGGACCATTTCATATTATTGAACAATTAGGCCCATCAAATTTCATTCTGCAAGTTCTCCAAGGAAAGAGATTCTCTTCATGTTAATGGGATTATTCTTAAAAAAATCTTTTCTTAAAAGAAAAATTGTTCTGTTGTAAATATTTAAATATTCACATATGCATACTCATGTCTTTTAGAAAAAATATTGTTAAATAACATGCTCTTAGATTTTTTCAATATCTCTAATCATCTTATGATATTTTTTCTTTGAAAGTAGGATTTTTTTTTTGGAAATAATTACAAAATTGAAAATTGGATAATTATCATAAAACTCTAAAATATTTTTCCATGGAAATTGTAAGTTATTTTAACCTCAAACTTTATAAAATCTTTGATCTTATTATCAGTCATGAAAGGTTTTATTTTAAAAAGTAAAGACTATTTTGTAAGATTTAGCATATTTAACTCTAAACTGTCATCCAATACTCTTAAGGAGTCAATTATCCTCCCTATCCATTAATCACACATTTTTTAGAGTGTAATTCAAAACTATAAGAAACTTAAAAGAAAAGAGGTCTCATCATGAACCTACTTACCATGGTCATGGGAAAATAATAAGCTAACATTACCATTAATGGACATCAATCCAGGGTGATGGGTTATGATTATTTAACCATAAGACAAGGAGTCTCATCATGAGCTAGCTTGTTTAACTAAATTGCAATCTGTTAATGGTGTTGTCACTATCTAGCTACCAAAATAGGACAATGGCTTTTAAGTATCTATAAATATATATATAATTCTATAATTTTCTCTCTAAATATTCCAATCATAAATGGATGGGACACTGGATCATTGATGGTTAAAAGGTAACCCTGTCAAGGCTATGGACGCATGCTGGCATCAGAGCCTCTACCTATGACAAAATGAGCATATCAAAAGGCTAAGTTTCGAAAGCCCCTGCTTTATCGATATAAATGATTAATGACTGATACAGATAGTTAACATTTTCATCTATAAGAGGTTCTAAAAGAACTGTAATAAAATGAGTTTTTTTTTATCCAGCGTAATTTTATTTATACAAAAATTCAAAAATAGTTTTTCTTTCCTAAAATCATTTTTACCTATTCAAGTTTTGAAAATTTTCATTATTATATATCATAGATAATTGGTTCTTCCAGTAAATCTTCAGTTTTTGGGCTATTCAACAACCCCCTGCATTATTTGTATATAGTTAGCTTATTAATAATGGGGACCCTCTTAAATTTTAATCTAGGATAATAAAATAGGATTTTTATTTAAAGGACAAAAAAATGTGTTATCCGAAGTTAATCTTCAATCCTATTGGATGAAGGACTTAAACAAAACTCATTAAAAAAGATTTCGCATATCGCATATTGTAGTTTCAAATAGCAAGACCAAAGCACCCTATTAAAAAAAAATTATATGTGATGCTGCCAAACTTATAAAGTAATTGCGTCAAGGACTTTAATAAACAATGACAAAGGGTAAAGTTTATAGTTATTATAAATCTCGAGGTAGGTCCCATCTATCGTTCATGTCACTTATTGTTGCTCTGGCATCGCAATATTCATTTTTGTGTGTTGATTGGTAATGCCCACTCCATTCCCTGATGTGATATATCACAATCGCAATACCACAACCCTTCATTGATTTTTCCTATTCCATAATCTTTACGATCGCGATGTTATTATCGCATTGTGAAAATTCAAGCACACTTGGCCTTCCAATTCTCTGATACGTTAACATTTCAATAAGTTCTTACCTTTCATATTAGTTTCTAATTATGATGAGACTTAATCGCATATTGGCAAAAGAGAAGTATCACATGTTTTAAGTTGTGTTCGTAAGGAAATAAGCAATGTGAAGTCTCCAAAAAGGCGTTGAGCTATTGGGTAAACCACGTGAACCCATGTTTTAATTAATGACTGAAGCATAATGGTATTTATGTTCTTGAGATCCCAAATTATTTGATTTCCTATACTTAATGTTTCGGTATTTTCTGCATTTATACATATATTCATTATCACTTCATCATTTTGTCTTAAATCCTTTCGCATCCTACGTATTGTTCTAAATTCTCTACTCTTTCTCTTTGCCGTAGGCTAGTCTCTACAAACAAGACTCTAGTGAAATGTTGAAAGCTTCAAAGAAGAACAAGAAGCCTATGGTTACACCAAAATTGGATCATCCTAAGCCATAGATCACTGAGATTCCCCCACTGTTCTTTGATACGAAATGCACCACAAATTACATAAATTATTCATGGGAATCCATGTACAAACTTTTTGAGGATGAAGAACCCATAATAATTCAAAGGGAAGCCACAACTAATGATTCTTTGTCATCTTCCAAAACTACTTATAGTGATCTTTCCAATTCCTTCCTTCATCACATTGTTTCTTGGCCTAATATCCTACCCTACAGAGACAAGGATAAGTGGTTTATTGATAATTTGAATATTACAGAAAGGATATTCCTGAATTCAAGGCAAACAATAGTTGTATCTTTCAGAGCTAAAGACTTGAATAAAATGTATCATCTACCTAATCCACGGAAGCTATATGATAATAATTTCCTTCAGAAATTCACAGATGAAAACAAAGTAGAGTCATAGTCGATAAGGCAGTGGAGACATGATCCAAACAATCACAAACACGATGATAACGATATGTACTCCATATCTTCTCTCACTGGTCCACATTCCTATACCGTTGGAATGATGTGTAGGTTTTTTGGGTGTCCTAATACAACTAATTTTTCAGTTGAATGGGTTCCTCTTATTGATGCCATATCATATTCTTACATAATTGACTCGGAAACTATCCTCTCTAATAATATTGTCGCCCAAATCCTAGCCTATGGAAAAAATAGAAAAGTCGCTACCAAAATAGTACCCCCTTTTTATATGATTGGATACATCATGGATTTTGTGTGCTGTACCTCCGATTTCCCATCCATGTGATGGAAATGGAATTTGGGAGACCCTACCCCTATCCACATCTATCACAAGATCCTCTCAGATTCTAATTATCAATCCCATTTTTATAAAATATGTCATGGATTCATGTAACCTTTACATCAAGATGTATTTGGTGAAAATTCCCCAAAGTTATCCAATGAAGCCAGAGATGATTTCACAGCTATAGGAAAGTGGTTCAGAGAAGATTTATTCACATATGTTAGGGTTTTTAGCTAGGCCTCATGTCCTCCCACTCTACATCCCTGATAAACTCTTTGCCGGAGAAGTTGCTTATAAAATTGTGGGAAATGGTTTAACCAGAGCCCTGAAAGAAGCCAAGAAATCAACATGACCATCATTTCCCGTCCATTTTGGTGTCTATGCTTTGGATAATTTCAAGAAATTTGGGCTTGAAATTAACCATATAAAGTGTCTAAACTTTCCCACCATTCTCGGACTACAATATGACCCAAAAGAGGTGGCTCAAAATTTTACATTTGTGGTTCAAGTGAGATGATTTTTACATGATCCTGATGACTTTGATGATCTATATGAGTTTGCAAAAACATACCTACAGGTAGAAAAATTCGCAGAAAACTGTCTTAGTCAGGAACAGTTTAATGAGTTCGAGGAATACATGAATAAAAGGTTGGATAATCTCCCTCTTGGCACATTAAGGGTTTCTCAACCAATTTTACAAACAGAACAAGATTCAACACAGTCTTCAAAGGACAATGATGTAACATAGAAGACAAAATATACCACATCTACAGAGAAATTAACTGGTGAAATATTGTTTAACAATTATTTAGATAAGGTATGGGATCAATTTCATCAACAAATTAATGGATTGCAGGAGGAGAATACCTCAAGTCCAAAAGAAACAATCGGCACCCCTGAGACGAATAAGCAGATCTTGCTTACTATTTGGGTATATGATAAATTTTTTAATACAAAATATGTTGAATTCATCCATGCAAACCCTTCTTCAAAAATTGTTCTTAATATTGAATAGATTCCTTCTCTCAACAAATTTTACAGTCCTAAGCATACGGCTGTAATGATATGAAAAAGAAAGTAGAGGAGAGTTGATAAATCCCATGCACTAGTTCCTAGAGATGTACCAATGGACGTTGTATGGAAGGATCCACAAATCAACCCCTCTGATGACTTAAACAAGCTATCGCAGTTCGCAAAGGCCTATACAACAACCACCATTGAGAAAGCTTTAGAAGTGCAACAATTGATCAAAGATAAAGATGATAGAATTCAAGAGCTATAACAAGAATTTTTAAAAGAGAAATAGAGCATTAGCCATCAGTCACAAGTACATTTGTCACAACTAAAACACAAATTTTATAAAATGAAACTTCAATATCAAACTGATATCAAGATTAAATATCCCCAGCTACAAGAAATCCAAGCTAGAATTGAGCATTTAAAGGAAAATCCTAAGATTGAATATTTTAAGAAGGAAGCAATGGAACTTAATACCCTTTTAGCCAGAAAATAGGTGGCATTTTTCAAAAACTTGGCAGTCATCAATGATCTATGAAAAAAAGTGATTCACTGATGAATCAATTTTCTGATCTGAGGACAAATTTCGAAGACATTGATGAGAAGATTTATGAATTTATAACATGGCAGGACAGTGGAGAGGGAATAGTAACAAACCTTCCTAGAATAGATTATTCACACAAATAAATCCTCTTCACAGATTGAGATATAAAATTAAAACAAGAAGAAATGGCCATATTCATAGCAAGGGGTATTGCAAGTAATATTACTAAGATTGTCAGTGATAATATGTTTTGCACCAATCTTATTCAGGAATTCCCATTTGGTACTCTTCCCAATGTTAAAAATTAATGAAATCATGGTAGGAATGGTCAAAGAAAAAGGAGGATAACATTAAGAAATTATCAAAATTATACTTTGAAAAGTATTGGCAATATATGGTAACGCCACATAACCAATGGCTAATGTTGTGATGCCTTGTCGACATAACTTCTCACATGCTTCCTTGGTTTTCAGATGCAGTGTACACAGGACAGTTGCACATAAGGCCAGCTCAGCCTCTTGAATTGAGGCTAATTATGGATCGCTACGAGCTCAAACAAAAAATGGGATACCAACCATCGTCCCATTCCTCAGCTTATTGTTGGCTCGAGGGGTTCTGACCCAGGTTCGGTGTGCAAGGTTTGCCAACAAACCTCTATACTACTAGCCCTTTCGGCAGTGACCTGCTTGCACAGGTCAAAGTCTCACCCGAATTAGTATGGGTGGGTGTTGGAACCAGGTTTCCACACCCTGAGAAAGGATGGGTAAAGCAATCAGAGTTGTACTAGGTCCTGTAATCCCCGATTACCTCGTTCTGCGCAGGGTTAATTATTTCTCTGTTCGAATCCACGTGCGCTAGATCTATAGATATATGTTTTATCACAATAACACGGCAATATATAAACAGAACATAATAGATATAGATCCAGGAACACACTTATGCAGATCTCCGCAGCTTAAAGACAGAAAATACACAATACAGCCATTACCAACAATTCACACCAGATTACTCACAGATTCAGTTCTCTATCAATCCTTCTTATTCATTCATTCATCAATTCTTCCTTACAATTCCCTTCCCAACCTGCGCACACAACAGCAGGGTCCGCACACAACTGAACTTGGATCTCTGTGCACACAGCCAGCAGGATTTTGTTCCCCAAAACCCAAACAGATAGTTAAACAAAAATTCGCATCAATCGCTCATCATTCTTGTCCTTTACAATACAAAATGCTCCTCTATTTATAAAAATCTAGCCTAAACTTTCCTATGGTCTGCAAACCATGGTTTTCGGACCCCTGGTTTACCATTTTACCCAATACAATGCTTTCGAGGCTTTGACCCACCCCAAAACCCCTCCGTTAGATTAAATCTAATCAATAATATTCAAAATGGACCAGTTTCGTAGCTTTTTAGGAAACCCTATTCCAACAGTCCCCCAGCACAATCTTGTGACTCATCCCGAGTCACTGTGGTGGTGCGGCTTCGATCTGCATATGTAAGGTATCAAGAGCACTGCTGAGCTGAGGGAGTACATCCTAACTTTGGGCAGCAACATTTTGTGCAAGAGCGACCAGCGTCAAGGAAGGCGGATCTTCAGCGGTCGTGGTAATGCTTTGAAGAAGCTGATTAAGGCACTTGGTTGCGCCATCAATATCTTGTGTTAATTAGAGAGCTGAGGTAGTCTAGGGCTTTAGTCATTCGGCCATGATGTGTTGTTTATGCTGGAGTTTCTCAATCTTGTCCTGGAGGTCGTTGTTGGTTTTCAATCGTGCCAAGCGTTGGGCAGGCACCAAGGTAGGCATCGTAGCATTGATCTTTTCAACCGCTTCTTCTTTTTTTCATAAGTCCTGATTGATTTGTTGGAGGACCAGATCACGCTGGACCCGAGTCCAGAGCTGTATGGCTGATTCCAGCAGTGTAGCACCTTGAGAAATTTTCCCCGTAATTGTCATTATTGCGTCTGTGACTAGGACGGTATGCTAGGCATGGACTTCTGGGGGTGTGTCGAGCTGTAGTCTGGCCTGTAAGTCTGAAATATGTTGTTCCAACTGAGTCTTGATAGTGTGTATTTCCAACTTAGAGGCTTTGAGAGTAGCAACTAATTTTCCCACCTTATCCCTAGATGTATCCTCAACCGTGATTTCCTCTGTGACTTCCATGCAGATTTGGTGGATCACAGTCTTAAGCTCTGCCTATTGTGACACGGCCTGGATCACGTCAGCAGCCTACTGTGAAATGGTGTGCTGGGCTATTTTAAGCTATTGGGTTGCAGATTGAGTGCAGTTACTAATCTCCCAGGAGATAGCGTGATTGAGGCTTTCTAAGGCTGCGTGGGGCAGCTCAGCCAAGTCCAGCTGAATTCATGTGGCTTCCAGGGGCTGCGTTCTGACCAAGGCACTGTTAGGGATACCCCTAGAGATGACTAGCTTCCCTGAGTGGTGTTGGGCTACTTTCGACTGACAGGGGTTGTGCCTATCCTTCACTGGTTGGGGGATGATCCATTTTGATATGGAGAGCATGGAGGTCAGCCTGAAGAGAGTTGACCCCTTCCTTCAACTGGGCCATGATAAGTGCCCACTTATCCTCCGTAGCCATGGTGACCTCGTCCGCAATCTGCTCCAGGTCCCTGTCCGTTAATGTGACTGTCGCATCATAGTGCTCGCGATGGGTGTGTTGTTTCTTCCTTGGTCCTGATGTTGATGCCCCTGTCCTCTTAGTCCCTAGGGAAAGAGTGGTAGCTATGTCTACCTGGGCCGGAGCTGTATCAAGCTACTACAACGGGTTACCTCTGGGCTCGGTTGTAATTGATGCTGGCTGGTCAGGCGCTATGGTTTCCCCAAGAGTGTCGGGGAGGCCTTTTTTCCAGGCGAGGGGCCACAGTGAGATCAACAGGTCAACTTCTTCATTGTCTACCATATAAGGAAATTTTGTCCATGTCTTATTGGCAAGGCTGTGAATCTGGACATGATGCATGGTGATTTGGAATGCGGAAATATTCTTGTAGTTGTCATATACGGTGGGGGATAACCAGGGTTGGGAGTTGATGGTAGTGGCGACGCTGCTCTGGAAGAGGACCCAAAAGACCTTGTTATCCTTGATGCGCTGCTTATCCTTAGAGTCCCACAAGTGAGCATACCAAGCGCCTTCGCACATCCCATCTGGGAGCTTAGGAATGACTGACTCCTCCGGTTTGTCCTAGGCGACCAGTGCTATTAGGAATAATAACCACGAATAGAAAAACGATGTCTCGTTCTCCTGAGACTCGTGAAAATTAGTTAGAAATTCATCGCACAAGTACTGAGCCCAATTGAAAAAAACACCCTTCACGCACTGTCCAACTAACTGGATCACATAGGCAGGGACAGTCGCAACTTGGCACCTCCTCATTAATTTGCAGGCTAAAATCCAAGTACCCATTTGCATAGCAGGATCGTTGATGGTTTGGATCAAAAATCCCCGCTGATTTCATTGTACTGAATAGGTCTCCTGGACAAACAGAGTGGTAGCAGCTTCGTACTTCTTTCCTACTTGCGCTAGCAGGTGCGGTCCTTCCATCAGGAGGCCTGTAATCTTGTGGATCAACGCAGCATCAATAGGGACTCTCTCGCGAATCCATAGGCATCCGTTATGAATGAGGGTGAGAAACTGGTGAGCCAACCGATCGGTGACGTTGTAATGACCAAAGTGGGGCATTCGAAGTAGATTCAGGAGTTTCGATCCTGCTAAGCTGCATACCCAGCACTGAGGTACTACCGTGATTCCATCAGCCTCATAGATCATATCAAAGTATAATGCAGGGGCTAATTCCAGGAGGGCGTCATGGTCTGCCAGGTCGTGATCATCGAACTTGACCTCATGGAGGCATCTGCAGGGATCACCGAGGATGGGGACCTCTCCTGGGGTTAGCGGAGTTTGCAGGTAGGTGATCAAGCCATCCAAATTTTTCGGCGTTCATGTAGACGGCCTTCGTGGGCGAACAAAGGGAGGTAACCAATTGATCGAGTTAGCTGGAAGAGCACCCTCCTGGTCATCTTGTTCTGAGGGCGGGGGCATGGCATGTCTTGGGGAGCTTTGGGGCCTTTTTGCTGCTTGTGGGGTTTTCCCCGAATTTGTGCTTTCTCCTTTCCTTTCCTCGTGGCCCTTGGAGGGGGGACTTCTTCTAACTTAGGCTCATCCTCCAGGACTTCTTCAACATCAAGCTCAGTTGGGGCAGAGGTATCGGCAGGGGTGGCAGCTGACATCCTTGCGCGGAAAATGAACTCGGGCTCTGGGTGACTACTATGTGACGGAGGAGGGTGAACAGACATGAGAGGGAGGCTGTGGTTATGGGAAAGTTCAGTGCTCAATTTCTTCCACAAGATTCTCAAGGTAGGCCATTTGTGCAACTAAGACAATACTGCTAATCGGACTATCCTGCCCCCTTTTAAGCAATACCCATCAGATGATAGAGAGAGAAATTTTACTTGGGGCGGGCTTCCCAAGGAACGGTAAAAACTTCCCATAACTTGACCTGCCAATGGCTCGGGAGCCACTCCTTTCAACGACAACTTCTGCTTTTTACCAAAGGGTATAGTTCCAATGGCTAGTTGTCGCATCCCCAGTGATCTTGGCATACTGGTCACACTAAGGTTGCCTAGTTATGATAGTTGCATGTCTTCCCCCAACACAGGCTTGCTTCCTAGGTAGATCTTGGCCCAAGACCAAGAGATTTTTATCATCTATTCTACTAAGGCTTTAAGGGAGGCCCTTGTCGGAGCCAATCGCCTGACCCCGAGCTGTGTCACCGTTTTAGGGGTGGCTTGATGCATGGGACCGCCACCTGATAAACCGACAGGTGTCATAGGGAACTTGTTTCTCACTCGTGGGTCGATATGATCCTCTCACAGGGTGGGTTCACCGTCGTCTCTCAGGCGTAGCTCTACTCCAACCTTTTCCCCAGGGAGCATAAAGAGGGAGTCCTTTGTGATACGAAGACAACACAGCGTAGAGGCTTCACCTAGCCAAGTCTGCCAAGCTTCTAGTTCCTTATTGGGATCCTCAACATCCCCCTCGTAGCATGGAACTGCGTCCTGGGTTGGGTTGTCCCTATTTCACGCTATCAACTTATAGATACAATCCCCATCTCCCTCCTTGGGTATAGGTTCCGTATAACATTTTCCTTCTACGGGGTCCAGTGGCACAACGACCCGTGTGCCCTCCTTTTCAAATACCATGCTGCGATTTTTTAGATTGATGATGCCCCCCATGTTTATAGCCCAGTCTAATCTGAGGAGTGCAGAGTAGGGATCCGCATCTTCCACAATTTCTATTACTTCAAAATCATCCAGGACCCTTACCTCTGTGATGTCAACCATGAATTTTGGTAGTCTACCTAGAGGAATGATTTTTTGTTGATTTTCCATTCGAAGCTAGATGGTGGATATTTCCAGCTTGGGTCCCCCCATGCATTTCCAAGTGTGCCTAGGTAGTACATCGGCATCTGATCCGAGGTCTAAGATAAACCGATCCATTTCATAGTCGGCAATCTGGACTGTTAGCTGCATTTCCCTTCCAGTGCCTTTCTGATATTTGTATAAATTATGCACATCCTTAATGTTGGTTGACAAGGCAGTGCACGTTGCGCAACTCTCTAGTAAAGCCTGCAGATTTCGTACTGCCTGGGGGTCACGTAGCAGCCTCATGCATGCCTGGAGGAAGGGTTTAACCTCCTCAGCTACTTCCACATCTCCCGAACGTGCAAATGGCAGGATTTTAGTCCCAAGGAAGTCCTTCCACGCTTCCATAGGCATCTCCCTTACCTTGTCCAGGTCTAGTCCTTCTTGGTTGCTAACTGCACTGTGGATTAGTGTGTCAGTTTCGTCTTTTTCCTTAGCACCCCTAGCTTCCAATCCATTACGCGTTACCACATTTACCTTTGTATCCTTACCCCTCAGCTCGATATGGACCCTTCGCACCTTCTACGTAGATGGGAGTGGCTTTCTCGGTATCTTTGCTTTTAGGGCTGGACAATATTCCAACGTATGGCCCAAATGTCTACAGTACCTGTAGTATTGTCATAAGGGGTCCAGGAAATCCTTCGCAAAATGCCCCATGCTTCCACATTTATAGCAGATCGACTGGCCTCGACCCCGACCTACGCTTCGGCTTCGGCTCCCATCTCTTCTTCTAGGGGAGTCAGTCCTGATTGAGGGGGTTTTTGGTGAGGCAGGGTCTTCTCCCTCGTTCACTACTCCATTATGGACTTGGCAGTCCTGATCCTCATGGCCAATCGACCAGCAAAATCGGCACCAGCGTCACTTTGGTTCGGAGACAGGGGTGCCCGGATAGGGCCATTGATTGATATTATGCAACCCAGCTACGCATCTCTCCCCGTGCCAGAGCGTGGGTCCCCTTAGGCCCTACTACTCCAGACTACGCGCTCCTGATCCCGGGTGGCCTACTGCGTGACCTAGTTCCATGCCAGCCCCTCTTCATTCCTCCCATTGTAGATTCTGAATTTCCTGGTGCATGGCCTCAAGCTGCACCTGGATCTGTTGTACCTCTAATGCAGCATCCTTTCGAGGCATAGCTTCTAATTTCATAGCAGCGTGTAGGGCCTCTTCTTGTGAGTCAAAGGTCTGGCGACCCATAGGTATACGTAGGTGAGGGAGTAGCATGGTGATGAACCATTCTGTAAGCTATCTATCATCGTACCAAAATCCTCCTTCTCTGATAGATTTTTTTAGGCATCGACCGGCTTCCCATACAGACTCAGTTGGCCCCTGCTTGAAATATTTTAGTTCTACTACTACCTAAGAGTAGGACTTAGGGTTTCGAAACTACTGATTCAGGGCATCCTTGATGTTCCAGATAGTGGCGTCCTTATTTTGCGATACGTATCCCATATACCAATCCAAAGCTCTTCCTTCAAAGGCTAAGGATAGCTATGCTTTTTTCACAATGTCGTTTACCACGCCCTGCGCAACTCATATCGACTCTGCCACAAACCAGAACCGCTCCATGTCTTCATCAGCCATGCCTTTGAAGGTAGGTAATTTCAAGTGTACCAGCATGGTTTTCTAGAGGCCAGTCGTGGGCGCCCTCCTCCAGTATTATCTTGCTAGTACCCGATCCCTCTCTCAGACCTCTTCCGGTCCCAGCAACGGAACCATTTGTTGTCTCGAGGGGTCTTGACCCAGGTTCGGTGTGTAAGGTTTGCCAACAAACCCCTATACTACTGGCCCTTTCGGTAGTGACCTGCTTGCACAAGTCAAAGTCTCACCTGAAGTAGTATGGGTGGGTGCTGGAACCAGGTTTCCACACCCTGAGAAAGGATGGGTAAAGTAAGTAGAGTTGCGCTAGGTCCTGTAATCCCCGATTACCTCATTCTACGCAGGGTTAATTAGGTCTCTGTTCACATCCACGTGTGCTAGATCTATAGTTATATGTTTTATGAAAATAACACAGCAATATATAAACATAACAGAATAGATCCAGATCTAGGAACACACTTACACAGATCTCCACAGCTTAAAGACAGAAAATACACAATACAACCATTACCAACAATTCGCACCAGATTACTCACAGATTCAATTCTCTATCAATCATTCTTATTCATTCAGTCATCAATTCTTCCTTACAATTCCCTTCCCAACATGTGCACACAGCAGCAGGGTCCACACATAGCTGGACTTGGATCTCTGCGCACACATCCAGTAGAAGTCCATTCCCCAAAACCCAAATAGATAATTAAACAACAATTCGCATCAATAGCTCATCATTCTTGTCCTTTACAATACAAAATTCTCCTCTATTTATAACAATCTAGCCTAAACTTTCCTATGGTCCGCAAACCATGGTTTTTGGACCCCTAGCTTACCCTTTTACCCAATACATCTTTCGGGGCTTTGACCCACCCCAAAACCCCTCCGCTATATTAAATCTAATCAAAAATATTCAAAATGGACCAGTTTCGCAGCTTGTTAGGAGACCCTGTTCCAACACTTATTATTCAAAACAGACTCTATTTGTGTCCTGTTATCTCTTATTTTAAGGAGGGTTGTTCAAACCTCCTCAGCATTTTATGTATTTTTTATTTTTATATTTATAGACTTAGCTATATAAACCCTTTCATGTATTGGATAAAAGGGTTCTAAATTTTTGTAAGGCAGGCTTTGAAAAGTTGCACTACTGTGCTTTTAAAATCATCTTAATAGAAAGATTGGACTAAGGCTATTTCTTTCATGAGCAGAGTTATGATATATTGGGTAATTTTATCTTTATATGATTGTTTTGTTTACATGCGATTGATAGTCATAATTTTATTTAAATTGTTTTCTTATATAGATTCCCTAAATACAATTGAGAATTAATTCAATACTGAACATGTGATATCTCCATGTTCAAATGTATGTGCAATACAATCAGTTCTTTGATGCAGTATGCATTTAACCATTATCCAGAGATATATAGAAATAGACATACAATTAATTATTTTGTTGTTATTTCGATTTATCACACCCATTGCACTATTTCTATACCTCACACCCACTCAATTATATTTCAAAGGGAAATTGGTCCCATCATCCCTGGTCGGAGCCACTATTCCAAACGGAAAAGGAATGCTTTTTTATTTCTCGATCGGGTGGTTATTATAGAAAATATAGAAATTTTATAATCCACAATGTCCCCAAAATAAAAATATAGGAGTGATAGCAGATGGCGTTGTCATTTTGGAGGGCCTCAAGAAAAGAATATTATGGAGTGTTTCCAGGTAAAAGTAATCAAAAGGCCACGATGGACACAAAATCTATTTTAGGAGCCCTTTCCAGAACAAACAAAGCTAACACCCAAATTTTATTCATGGATGCAGAGTAGCTAACTCAAGTGGTAGTGTTGCTAGAGGAATAATTGAAAGACTACAAGCAACGGATGGATATTGAACGAGAGGATAGACTAGAAGAAAATTGTATATGACTATTAAAGTAATTTAGGGATCAATATGAGTAGTAAATAGTGCAGTTGAAGGAAGCTCATATTAATGAGCTAAAGGCATTGAAAGAGAGTCACGAGAAACATGTTATTGGGCTAGGGTCCCCTAGGTCGAGTCACAATGTAATTTTTGTTAACTTTGATGGTAAAGCGCAACACGCAGAAGGTCAATGGGCTTTGGGGTAGGTCAAAGCTCCTTCATTTTTTCATGGGTAAAGGGGTAAAACATGAGACTCAAACCACGGTTTGGGACGATGGTTTTTGCACATCTAAGTAATATAAATAGGCATGTATGAGTCAAGTCAAAATATCTAAGAAGACACATCTATCTCATGATTATGTAATATTGATGTGATTTAGGCAAGTAATTGGTGATTGGTCTGAGTAAGGGACAAGCTCATGCGGCTATGTGCGTGGAGACCTAAGGAAATTCCTCGATCGTGTGTGAGGACTCTATGGTTGTGTGCGCAAAATGAAGAAGTTGTATTCATCGAAGATCTGATTAATAAAGAGAATTTTTGGCAAAATCACTGGTTACTTGCATGATTTATGTTCTTATGTGTTTAAGCATTGGATATTAATGAGTTAATGATTTTCTTATAGATATTTTGTGTAGTTTCTATTATTTGATGCGCATTTGTCTGGGTTAATCACATAATAGTAGATCTTTGTGTTTGTGAAATAACTATATCGGTGATAAGGGCTCTGTTCAGTTTACTGAATTGGATTAAAAGAAATAAGGTAGTAGATCAGATCAGCAAGGGTTAGATCCACATCAAATCCCCCTCTGCATGCGAAAACCTAGTTACAACACCCCCCCCCCCAATGCTACTTTGGGTGAGACTTTGATATGCGCAAGTGGATCACTGCTTAAAGGGGCAGTAGTTGGAGGGTTTTGTTGGTTGTGCAGTACACTCTAAACCTGGGTCAGGACCCCCTTGAGCCAAAAAATGGTTCCATTTTCGGGACCAGGATCTGTTAGAGGGAAATTTGATGTGGCATCCAACTAAGAACTAATTCCAGGATTGGTTGGATTGAAGGGTGCACGAGTTTGTGATCCAAGAGAACTAGAACCCACGATTATCTGTTGAATATTATGAACAATGATACATTTATATAGAGCAACACGAATTTTCTTCACTTCCTTCATAATGAAACTACACGAGTGGTTATCCCGGCTCGCTGAGAATCAGACCTGTGCGAAGGACAACGCAATTACCAGGTGGAATCCTGAGTTGATTCAGTAATTGGAAAAAGCCAAAAATAAGATTACTTGTGCAGTATATTATTGGATCGACATCATTCTGGGTGGATTTTTCACTGAATTTTGTGTTGACACCTTTGTGTCATACACTGAAGCTGAAAGAAGGTTTTTCAAAGGTCCTCGAGGTAAGTTTTTGCGCTCTTTAAAGCTATAGATTAAAATTCTCTTATGTGAAAAGGGTACTTTGTGAAAACACATTGAGTGAATGTTCAGAAGAGGTCAAACTAGCTCTACGCGTAGTGGATATCGAGAAGACCCATACGGATATTTTGTGTATAGTCCCCTCAAAGGTAGATCTAATAGCAATGAAGAGTCTAAGGAAATAATTTTAGGTAATTTGGCGCAATTAGAAGATAGTAACATAGTTGCATTTCAGATCCTGTCCACCCAACTTCCAAATCCACCTCACACTTCCATCCTATCCAACCCACACTACACTCCACCTCCACCTCCACCACCAGTATTCTATATGGCTAAATTTTTTAAGATGCGGAATTTTAAGGGTGTCAGGAATGAAGACACCGAGAAATTCTAGTTCGTCGCAAAGGCTGTATGGAAGGCAGAACATATTACTGATGATGATGTCAAGAAAGTGCAGCTCGCTACTACATTCTAGGTGTTATCACTCAAATTCTCCTTGAAGTTGTTGGAAAAGGAAAGGGGTCTGAGGTAACCACAAACCAACCTTCAGATACAGAATCTAGCCAATCTGTATCCAGAGAGGGCTCTCTCTTTAAAATTTAGCTTTGTTTTGCAAGGTATTAGGCTAGTTATAAAGTCCAGGGGTTTTGATTTTGTTTGGGTTGATGGAATTCTTTAGCTGAGATTAAGATCAAGTAGTTTCAGTCCATTGGGCTAATGGAGTCAAAGGATTGGCTGCACTGGCTTAAGTCTTTTAACAAAAGATGGTTTATCAGGGCAAGATAATCAAACTAGAAACAATTATAGATCTAAAGTGAATGGAATGGAATTCAAACGGATGAAAGGCAAAAAATAATATTTCAACACATTCAAGAGAAGAGAAATAAATTGATTATCAATAAAGAGCAGTTAAGTATTCTTTACTAAATAACCAAATATGCATGAACTAGACAAACAGGAGCAATTAAGAATTCACTGTTTAAACTAGTTTAGAAGAAAACATTTATAATAATAACGACTGAAATCAGATTACACCTAAGTACTTTCTGATATAATCCTTTTCGTTAAATATTAAGATAATGAAACACAGATCATATCATAAACAAATGTAAAACTTTAAAACATGAGATAGAGATGACTTATTGATCCTTCATTCGACACATGAATCCTGAGAAAAGTTTTCTGCCTCAATTCCTTGTCCAATTTTGCCACGAAAAAATTCTCCAAAAGCTCTTTATTCCAAAATATTCAATGTTACATCAGAGTATAAGAATCCACCATCAATAATCCGATTGAGAGCTTATTTATAAAAAAAATGATACAAAATATCTCTTAACAAAACGAGATATAATCTAAGATGAATCACAAATAAGTTACAATAAAAATAGAGACAGATGGTCTCATGGATAAGACAAGAAGTAACTGATGTTGTGTTGTTCCCTCCTTTCGAGAATGTGCTGGAGGCTGGACCTATATTTTAGCTCTTCGTTGTCCTCTTCAGTAATTTTTTTATAACTGACTTGCTTCACTGATACTCTTTGTTTTTACTTATACACTTTTAACTGAACTGATACTCTTTAACCTTTGTTTGTCCCTTTATCCTTTATACTGTAGTAAATAGGCAAAATTTCATATAAGGATAAATTTTACAAAAGTTCTAATAGATCTTCCCACCATTTATCTTCTGCTATTTTGGTCTGTTGAAGCTTCCTTAATGTTTCATCAGCCTCGGTATATCTGAAGAAATTAGGCTGATTAGGAAACAAATGTCTTACTTCATGTTCTAGATAAAACAAATTCTTTAATCTGTCATGAAGATTCCTTCTTGTAGGTAACATTGCTTCTGATGAAACGGTTGAGGAACTAGCAATGAAATGATTGTGAGCATGTATGTCTAATTTCTTGACATAAGTTTCCAGGTCCATTATTTTATCTTCTGAAAACATAGGGCTAGGCAACCCTTTATTCAATAAAACATGAAACCTTTCCCTGAAAGCAATGATTTCACTTTGTATGTCAAAACACCTTCGTTCTAAATTTTGCATAAGAGTTCTTTTAGTAAAAACTCTTTTTATCTCCAAGATTGTTGCAGTCTTGTCTTGAATACCCACATCTGCAAGTTGCTGTCTAGTTTGGGTGTTTAGAAACTGTATAAGCTGATTGGCTTCCTCAGGCCTATTTCCTAATTCTGCTCGTGTATTCTCAACTTCATCCAAAGCTACTTTGACCAAATCATTCTGCTCGTATATTATCTGGGTTGAGAAACAGATATATTTTATTGACTGAATAATATCATCCCAAAGAATTTCATTTATTTCTCTTAAAGGTTTCTCCAATGTGAGATCCCTTTCCAAGGCTTTAACTAATTTCTCCAACTTTTTTACTTCTCTTGTTTTGTCAGCAACAGTCATTTTTGAAAGATCATATTTCTGTTCCAAACTAATAAGCTGTAACTTTGTGTGCTGAAGTTCTGTTACTTGACGTTTTAAGTCATTCATTTGCTTTGCTAATTCTTCTGTACTCAAATTTGAAATATTTACCTGTGATGGCTTTGCTGGTTGACCTGTTGGCTGACTTGTTGTACCTGTGATAACCACTACTGTAGATACTGGAACATTGGACTACTTTTCTTTTAAAGCTTGTTCCAGTTCTTTTTCTGTTTCAATCAGTTGCTCATTCATTTTCAAGAGCAACTCCATCATTTCTTCTTCAGAATTCTTCTTTATTACTTCTTCAGTTTGAGGATGTCTAGAGGCTGGCAATTTCAACTGCTTTCTCAAAGTTGCAATGTCATCATATTTTTTCTTGATTAGAGCTTCTATACCTTTGACATCCTTTGGATTGTGACCTAATCCAATTATTATTTCCTCCAATGTTTTTATCCTATTATCTTTGGCTTGAGAAGAAGCCTTTTCAAGCTGCAATTGTGTATTGGTGTTCTCCAAAGAATCCTGTAACCTGTGAGCTGCCATTGCCTTATCAGTCAAATTAGAATAGATCATTTCGCCAGTCTGCTTATGTAACTCAATCTGATCTAAATGATGGATATCCTTTGCTAAGACTTCAAAGTTTGTCCTGATATAATCAGTCGCTGTTTGGGGTTGTTTCACCTTGGGTTTGAAATGGCTCATTAACATTTTTCCCTATTGGATGTCAAAAGCTGACATCAATCTTTCTTGATTCTTTGGAGCCATTTTCAGATATTGATTATATACTTGTATTTTCAGTGGATCATTCCTGGCCTTGATATTGATAAATGTCTTCTTTATATCTCCTGTATCTTTAACTGGTGTCTTGAAAGAAGATATTTCAACACTCTGTTGCTTCTGTAGCTCTGTCCTTTATGAGGTAGTGGATGCTTCACTGACTGTACCTGTTTGTTGGCTTCCCAATTGTTCTGGTCCTTGACTATCAAGGATTTCATCAATAGATTCTACTTCTGGAGGAGTATTCAATTTCTGTCTCTTGGCCTGAGGCTGTTGTGAAGATACAATGAAAGGGGTAGCAGCTTCAGCTTCTCTCCTTTTTCCCTTTTCCACATTTAATGGAGTCTGCAAAATTGACACTTCTACCGGATTGGTTTGAACGGAAGAAACATGTACTTGATCCTGTCCCTTGGAAGTTTGAGGTTTTTCTGTCATAATGAATGTTTCTTTAACTTGTGTATCAATCTCTTTCTCTTTTCCCTTAGATGATACTGCAATGTTTTCTTGTAACTCCTACTGAACAATCCCAGCTGAGGAAGGACCAACTTCTGATCTTGGTACCTGTGCAAAAGAGTCTAGGTCAAGCATTTTTTCAAGATCTTTCATAACATTGTCTATATTGACTTTCTCAATATCCTGCTCTATCAATGTTCCTTCTATACATTCATCCGTATTAGCATATTTTTCAATCTCTGGGATTCTTTGATGTATATATGGTGCTGATTTATTCTTCATTATTTTATCACAGATGAAGTTGAATGGGTCATAAGGCACCCAATAGAAACTCTTTTGTAATTTGAGACAATCTTCTAATATCTTTTCAGCTTCTTCCCCTGCATCCCTAGAGTTACAAATAAATGGACCTAATTGACTTTTGATCCGGAGTTGAGCCTTCTTCTTTGCATTACAAAAATGAATTATATCAGAATTGTTCATCTTCCTGAAATATTCTAATGCAAAGATTCTCATGGGGACATATTTTGGCAATTTGAATGGACATAATTCACATCCATAGATTCTGACTTCTGTGTGATTTTGGTATAAATACCAATCACCAACTTTGTATTGTTTTGAGAGCTACAAAATTTTCTTGATTTCATTGCTGAGTCTTGGAGGAGAAACTCCTGTCAACAAGGTGGTTCCAGGGTGTATAAAAAGATCAATGAACTCATTATAGGAATAGGGAGAATCTCGAGAACTATGAGTGATGGCTGACCAAAAGATAACAGACCTAGGATTCCCTTGGGTATCAAGCTTCTTGATATAGAAAGGGAAATTTTCCGACTGATAATAGAGCATGACGTGGTATATGACAGAGGAATACTTGAACACTTTCTCATTTTCTAATCTCATGAATTGATCATGGATCTTTTCTGCAATGTATGATGCAAAGTCATACCTGACAGCAGGAGGCTGTCCAGGGGTGAAAATAGACAATAATACTAGAGTTAAATGGTCAACATATTCACTGGTATTAAAGCCCATTATAAAGGATATCATTTCCAAAATAAGTTTACCCTCCTCAGTGAAAAAAGCATATCCATAAGGGGGAGGGCCTTTAGGCTGATGATCAGGCAACATAAAGGTCTGACAGATGTGGCTTAATTCTTCATGGGATAGTTTTGTGGATTTCTCAAGCAGTTCTCCCATGGACAGGGGAGTGAGGGCTTGGTCAAGTTGAAAATGTAGCATCTCATTGATAGACTGAGCAGTAATTGGGAAAAGGACATCTTGATTTGGGGATAAGACTGCTCTTTGGTTAGGATCATAATTTGCATGGAAAAAATGGATTATTTCAGGGAAAATATGGACAGAGGGAAAGAGGTACCGGGGAAGATTAGATTCCCATAACCCAATCATATCCAAGCCATTCAAATAATTGTCTCTGCAGCGACAAAAAATTCGAAGAGGACTATCCAGAAAAACTAGGTCTTTGATTTGGAAATCTCTGTCGACTAATGATAAATAATCCAGGTCTCTGTGAGGGGCGTTCAATGGGGTGACGTTTAAAGCCACAGGAACTTCCATTTTTGGTTCTTGTGTATTCAAAAATGGAATTTCGGCTTAAGGTGAAGAATTGAGTAAAATTACAGGTTTCGACGGGAGAAACAGGTACAATTGCAGATTGGGAATTCAATTACAGTTTTTGGGATTAAGGAATGAACCAGCAATTAATTTTTTAACTCTGTTTCAGTGAAAGAAAAAGGAAAGTTGAGTTTCTTACAGAGTTCAATGCGAATTTAGGGTAAATACCTATTTTTGGAGAAAACAACTTTTTGAACAGATGCTGGTTAATGCGGATAATCTTCTGAGAGGCTTGACTGCAATTTTCTTCGATAGGACAAAGGTTGGCGGACTTCACAAATTTGAAATTCAAATTTTCTGCATGGAGGGTGTATTTGCTTTCTACGTACAAAATAATGAAAATGACGCGAATTTTTTGTTTTATCGGCAAAGTCAAATGGGGGGCGAATTTTTTATTATTTTAATAAATGACGTCATCCTATATGAGAGATGAGTCACAGGGAACGGTGGTAAGTGGTTTATTCCGCACCACTTTTGAGCGTAGGCGGTTTTGGGCGGGGAGGCAGCGAATCCACAAAGCAAACGACGCGTGGCCAAGGTACTATTTGAAAACCGATGTCATTTCACGCGTTATCTATCAGATCAGAGATGGCCAGCGGAATTGACGACGACTGTCGATCTTGGAGCGGGTGATCGGACGGTGGATGAGACAGGGAGTTGACAGCTGTTTAACAGGCAGGACTGACATGATTATTGGTTAATTAATCATTTCGGGATCATTCTGATTGGCGGGGATCGGTTCTTAATTAACCATGAGGATTAATTAAGTCCTTGTACGGTGGATAGTCGGGGGTGAAATATACATGCGGGATGGGTTATTTCAAAGTTTGGTTTTAATTAAACTTTGAGTTTCATTTTTGTTTTAAACACATATACATATGTTTAAACGTTTTTCATATATTTTTATTTATACAATAATTAAATCAATGTGATTTATTTACCGTAGGGGGGCGGGAATAATATTAATGTTATATTTTAGCCAAAAGGGGGTATATTGTGGGTTTTTGATTTGAATAAAATAGGAATTAAATACTTTTGGCTAAAAATTCATAATATAAGGGTTTTGGGGATATTCCTATAAAAAGATTTATATATAATAGGAAAAGGTGATTTTCATAGGGAGTTAATATATAGATTAGAGTTAATATGAGAAGGGAGCAATGTGAATTCAAAATACTTAAATATAACCAAGAAAGTGAAGATTCAAAAGTAAATGGCATTATTATACTTTCATCACTTAGACTTAGAATAAAAGTCATTTTGAGGGCTTTTCATGAAATATTGAAGGATTTTCCTAAGTAAAATAGGATTTTACTTAGAAAAATATTTTTGAGAGGTGGATAAATGATTTTACGCACTTAGGTTTTTTCCAATTATTGGGCTGAGGTTCCGGTCCCTCCAAAAGTCAAGGAAATGCCTTGAGCCCCTCTAATCTTCAAATACCTTAGCACTTAGGGGAAATTAGTGAAATCTTTAGGGAAAAATGAAGGGGAAGTTAATAATCTTGACTTTGCTTTGCTGTGAACTTTTCCAATGTAGTATCTGCCTTTGCACTTGTGATGAAAGTAAAATTGAACACACTTAGAACCATCATTCATCACATGCAATTCTGCAACAACATCTACCTACCCTACTTACTTTACTCTACCATTTTTTCTTCTTTATTAGGGTGCACTTAGACTGGCAAACCCTTATCAATCTTCTTTTTCTTTTACATGGCAAACCTATCTATTTCTACACTTATTACATCCAAGGGCTCAGATTAAACTGTTGAGAACCTTTTATTAACTCTACCTATCTACTTATCTGCCAAGATTAAACTGTTTGGTCAGATGTTTATTCTCTATTCTACAGCATGAAATTGAAAAATGAATGAGTCAAGTTTAAACAGTTTGACTCTTCATAAATTGTGGCAAAATTTTGAACAAGCTGCACACAATTACTTATTACAGAAAATGAAATAGTAGTGGCATTTAGATTTGCACACTTTCCTGGTCTATTTTTTATTGGGGTTCATTTCTTTCACTTTTTTGACCAATTTTATTTTTTCACCCTTTGATTTTTCTTTTAGGGTATACCCTCTTTACATTTTTTAAATTTTTTGATTTTTTGATTTTTTAATAATATGGAACACCTTTGCAACAAGAAAAAGGTTTGAACATATTACATAGTTCAACGAGTCAATCATGAAAAATGACACTTATTGGTATAGGAGTCTAACACTAGGAACATGCACTGGAATGGTATATGAGGTATCTAACTGCTAACCCAAATGTGACGATAGATTATCTCAAGAAAGCATTGAATGAGAAGTTCCGAAAGCCAAATTCATATGCCCAATGTGTTACCAAATGGAAGGATATCCACTAGGAAGTGAAGGAAACTGTATGGGAGGCATATCAGTAGTTAAAAATGTAGTGTCGGGCCTAGTTCAATCCTTACACTATGGTACGCAATATGTCAAGCATATAGAAAACACCCTACAGACTATTGTCCCCGGTTGGAGAAATATGTTCAGACTCCCATGCACATTTTTTCAACTTGTAGGCCATGATGATAAGAATTTTTGTAGCTTTGACCTAATGATTGAAAAATCTTCTTCCTATAGAATGTAGTCAGAAAGTAGAGGACCAAATTCGCCTGCATCACCCTCTGGGAAATGGGTATTCTAGGGTTGAGGTCATGGAAGAGGAGGAAGAGTTGGTCATGGAAGATGCCAAATTATCTATTATCATTGTGGCAAAGTTGGCCACTTTGTGTGCGATAGCCAAAACCCGACACACCCATCTTGTAGGTATTGTCGACAGTTTGACCATGTAATTAAATATTTCGCTGTGTTGTTTACAAAAATACAGGAAAAGAATACTTAAGCGCCTAAACAAAATGTTCAGATGATGGGGGTAGAACTATGTAATGAAGAACCTAGTGTTAATATTGTGACCAGAAGTGGTGCAACAGCTGGTGTAGACAAAGCAGAAAGAAAGAAACTTGTTGAATATGTCTCGGTTCGAAAAGCCCCTAAGAAGAAGGAAGGATTTAACTTGCAAAGGGAAAAGGATACTTTTACTGAATCAAAGAATAATTTCATGGACCTCGGTGTGTTGACTTCAAAAATACCATATAAGCCTATTGTGAATACCAGATATGACATTGATCCAGCTGAACTAAAATTGTTCTTGTAGGCTTGTCTCAAGCTTCTGTACAATAAGAAGGCGATTGAAAACCTTCAAACATTAATTGATAACTATGATGGGAAAGAACAACCTCATATGGAACAAAGGGCTATCAACAAAATATACAAGAAGAAAAGAATAATTGGGCAAGAGATGTGCTTAACCACTTAGATAGGAGACTTTGAGATGGATCAAGTTATTCTAGATATGGGACCCGATGCAAATTTACTACCTAAGCATACATGTCATAAAATGGGAGAACCCAAGCTGGAATGGTCCTCAATTCAACTGTGAATGGCTAACCAACATATAATTATCCCAATGGGCATAATCTCTAGGGTAGTAGTTGACATTGAAGGAGTCAAGGTGTTTATTGCCTTTGAAGTCATTTAAGTTGTTGATGATACAAATCCATATCCTGCACTACTAGGTCTAGATTGGGCTTTTGACATGGATGCTATTATTAACCTCAAATGTAGGAGCATGGTATTTAAAAGCAATGGGACAAGGGTTTTGGTCCCCCTGGACCCTACAGAAGGAGCAAGATATACAAATCCGGTGCGCGACGAATATGCAGATGAATATGTTGATCATGTCTACAAATTAACCGCGAAGTATATGGATTGGATCAATCCCACGACATATGGTCAACTTAGTTGGGAAAAATATAGATCTTTCTTATCAAACTCATATGAAGAATTGGAACATTGGAAGAATCGCTTACATGAATTATCCACAATGTGATGTAATCGGGTAACCAAATCTCTGCGTTGTATATCCTCTGAGGTACGTGAATTGTCCCACTATCATGGTTTAGGAGATTTCAATCTATTTTTAGATACATTTGAAAGGGATGTTTCGAAGGAACAACAGTTCCATGCCCTTGATCTATCTTTGTGCTCAACCCCAGCACGCTAGTGGGGAACCCACAAAGAAAATATCACTGAATTTAGGGAATGTCATTGAATGCTACGTCTGTGATTTGGAAGCTCCAACACTCAAATGAATGAACAATATTTAGGCCAAGATTATCTGTGAAATAATTTAGCCAATTGGACTACAGTTTGGGGAGAGGAGCCGTAGTCGGAATGGGTTCACATATTCATTCATACATTGGATAGGGTACCCATGAATTGGTATCTAGATACTGAGTTGCGACATGGTATTCCTGAATGGGTTGCATTGAAAGAGAGCTTCATTTTTACTTTCAGCTTTGAAAGTGGATTCTAGTGCATTGATCAGGCATTGTAGGAGATTTGAGCCATTATTTTTGACATGCAAAAGGAACCAGTAGTAAGGGCCATACCAGAATGGAATGTGCATATGAAGGTTGTAGTTGAATGTTACAATATGACTGTTACAAGGATGGGGATCCAAGAAACATTAACATCCCTAAGTGAGAGGGGTAGCGCGCAGTTGCTGGACATGAGATTCAATTTCCATATGTTAGTAAACCTATTAATACTAGACAAGTCAATATTGGGACAAAAGAGTAGCCTAAGTTTTCCAATATAGGGGATTATTGGGATGAAGATACATTGGGCATTATTGCAAATCTTCTCACTAAATATCAAGAGTTGTTCCCCACTAAATATTCTGAGCTAAAAGGGATTTTCAAAGACCTTGGTGTGATGAAGATCACCTTAAAACTAGATGATAGGCCCATTAAGCAACACCCTTATAGATTGAACCCAATGCATAAGAAAAATGTCAAATAAGAGCTAGAAAATATGTTTGTTGCAGGAAGTATTGAGCCAATGGAGGAATCAAACTAGGTGATTCCCATGGTAGTCCAAGAAAAGAAGAAAAAAGGTGAAATTAGGATGTACATTGACTTACACAAATTGAATGATGCCTGTGTGCATGATCCTTTTCTGACCCCATTCTCAGATGAATTTTTTGATAATGTAGGAGGGCATGAATCCTATCCATTTATTGATGGCTTTTCAAGATATCACCATATAAGGATCGCACCTGAAGACTGGCACAAGACTACCTTTGCGATAGAATGGGGTTCATTGTAATCTACTATGATGTCATTCGGTTTGAAGAACGCGTCAGCCATATTTTCATGCATAGTAGTTTCTGCTTTAAAAGATTATATCCATAAGTTTTTAGAAGTGTATTTTGACGATTAAATTGTCCCTGGACTGTTGAAGAAACATGTATCCAAACTGCGCTAAATGCTAGATACTTGTCGGAAGTATCATATTTCTCTGAACTTGAAGACATACATATTTTGCGTCCATTTTGGCATCTTTCTAGGACATATTGTCTGTAAATAGGGGTTGATGGTAGATCCAATGGAAATAGTTGTCATTATTAATCTGGATCCCCCGAAGAATGTGAAGCAGTTGCGCTAAATCTTGGGACATACTAGATATTATTGAAATTTTATTCAAGCTTATGAGCATATCACTGCACCAATGGAGAAGTTGTTGACGAATGAATCCAATTTCTTTTTGGGATGAGGACTGTCAGAAGATTCTAGACATATTTAAGGAAAGGATGGTAACTGCGCCCATCTTGGTATTCCCATATGTTGAGATTCAACAAGATGATGAGCTTAGTGAAAAGAGTCGCCTTCACTAAGTGGGCCCGTAGGCTATTTTTGGCGCAAAGTCTATTTTTAGACTATGTCTATTTTTAGACATGTCGATCATATTCTATGAGTTGCGGGATGCTATTTATGGATGGTTGGTCAAGTTGGAAAAATAGATGGATTTCTATTTTTAGACATATTGGGCGGAATCTATTTTTAGATTGCCAGTCTAAAAATAGATATGTCGAATATTATTAGCTCTTAATAATATTTGGACTCTAAACAGTATCTTATTCTCTTGGAGCACTTCAGTTAAGTGCACAGATGTGGCACAAGTCAATTCTATTTTAAGGAATTACGTACATTCCCGAGGGTTGGCGGAGCTATTTGGATGGATGCAATTTCTCAGCGAATCAGGACAGCAGAGCTTGGGTGGAGCTAAAGAAGGAGAAGGCTGGTGAGTAGGATCACGACCCTAAGACACTTGAGTTGAGCTAGTTGTATCTAGTCTAACCGATTGATACACTAGTGAGAGTGGTGTGAATTAATTATTAATTAATTCACTAAATAATAACTCATTAATCAACTGAAGAATACATCAGTTAACTACAGTGCATGGACAGTTTCAGTGGAGACCAGTGGAGAGGTAGGTGAAAGAGCAAGTGTGACTATCAGTTGTGACTATAGTGATGCATTGATTGCATCCAAAACTCAGTGGAGATGCCAATGAGGATCGCGTGAGCAAGGCTGGGGAAATTCGAGTTCATTCAGAGCCATTCTTCAGCAGGGATTGCGCAGTAGAGGCAAGGTAGCAGGTAGCAAAGATCGGTGCATGGATTTGCAAGATCGGGCCTGATTAGTGTGTAGCGATTGTATTGTACTGAGAGCTTGATATGATCATATTTGTATGAGGATTGTTACATGATCTCTATGACACATATTATATACATATATTTGGGGATTTTAGCTTCGGGATTTCCCATTAAATCATTGTGTTAATGTGTGTGATTTTTTATGGTTTCATGTGTGCATTGCAATTGTGTTAATTTCCGCATGTGATGATCAATGGTGTAATATTAGATTATGTACTGTGCATGAAGTCAAATAGTGTGTGATCAGGAGAATATTGGATATATAACGCATTAGTTATATAATTTATACATGGTATCAGAGCATTGATCATTGGAGCAGATTGCAATTATTGAAGCAGTTGAGTTTTGTGCTGGTGGAATTCGAATTTGCTGCAGTGTTTTCTTGGTGTCAAAGTTGAGATGTATTTCAACGGATTGCGATTGGAGTATGCCCTTGAGGGCAGATCAAATTATATTTCATGGAAGGACATGATGGATGTGGTGTTGGATGATAATGGATTGAAGGATTTCATAGATGCAGAAATTCCAAAACCTGCTTCTAGCGATGTTGCCGCACTTGACACATGGCAAAAGAAGACAGAAAAATGTCAAAGGATTATGTTGGAGGGTGTGAAGGATCACATAGTTTCCAAACTTCATGGTAAAGCTTCTCCATTCTTGATGTGGAAAGCTTTGATAGACTTGTTCCAAAGCAGAAGTGACCAACGGAAGTTGGCACTTAAAGACAAGCTCAAAAAAATAAAAATGGAGAAGGGAGAAAGTATACCCAAGTACCTCACGAAGTTTGTCCAGTGCAGGGATGAGCTGGGAAGTGTGGGGGTTACTGTAGATGAAGAGGGCTTGGTGAGCTTGGCCCTCCTTGGGCTTCCGAAGAGTTGGCATTCCTATGAGGACTCTGTCAATGGTCGGGAGAAACTGCCAGGATGGGAGCGACTTTGGCCGGATCTTGTGCAGGAGGAGATAAGGCGAGGTACCAGGGATGGATCTTCATCGAAGAATGAAGATGAATAAAATTGAACTTTGGATGCCAAAGAAAGGAAAGCGAAGGGAAAGAAAAACCCTTCTCAATCTAGTGCGAAAGGCAAGAAGTAGGACTTGTCCAAGGTGAAGTGCTTTCACTGTCACCAACACGGACATTACGCCACTAATTGTCCACAGAAGAAGAAAAATAAGCAGGCTGCTGGATCTGCAGCTGGAGAGGGCTTAGCCTCACAATTTGAGCTATATTTTTCATTGATCGCATGCTTGGTCTCAAGTGTGATGGGTTCAGTGTGGTTTCTTGATAGTGGTGTATATTTCCATATGACCGGAGACAAAGATTTGTTTACTGATCTGGATGAGAAGGATCTTGGAGTGCACATCGAGATGGGCGATGATGGTAGATACAGTGTGACTGGTATCGGGACCATTTTCTTTGAGAGGGAGTCTGGTAAACCTTTCATATTGAAGATTTCATGCATGTTCTAGGATTGAAGAAGAATTTGATCTCTGTGGCTATGTTGGAAGACAATGGATATGATGTTGTCTTTAGCGAGAGAAAGGCTTTCCTGTGCAGTAAGGCAACTGGTGAGACCCGGAGGATAGGGGTTCGAGTTAATAACCTTTATCAATTTTAGGTAGATGGTTGTGCAGCAATGGCAGGCAAAGCAGAAGGAGTGGTGAGCTGAGATGAGGGAAAATTATGGCACAGGAGATTGGGCTGTCTTCACCATGGCGCTTTGAAAATTTTGCAACAGATTTCTACCGGGCTTCCCAAGGGTACACTTGCGCAATCAGATCAGTGCAAGGGATGTACTTTGGGAAAATTTTTGAAAGCCACCTTTCATGAGAAAGATAGTCGTGCCACGACGATCCTTGAGAGAATTCACATAGACGTGTGTGGACCTTTCTCAGTAGCTTTGACAGCAAAGCACAGGTATTATGTGATATTTGTTGATGACTTTTCTCGTAAGTGTTGGATCTTCTTCATGCAGAAGAAGAGCGATACATTCTCAAAGTTCTGTGAGTTCAAGGCACTAGTTTAGAAAGAGTCGAGGAAGCAGGTGAAGGCTCTTAGGAGCGATAATGGTGGTGAATTCATCTCTGGCGAATTCAAGGACTTTTGCAGCACAGAAGGAATTTGAAGAGAGATCATAGCGCCTCATAACCCACAGCAGAATGGGGTCGCGGAGTGAAAGAACAGAATAATCGTGGGTGCTGCATGGGCGATGTTGCATAATCAGGGCCTTCCCATACACTTGTGGGCATAAGCATGCAACATTGTGGTTTATGTGAAAAACCGTTGTCCTCATACAGTACTTGGCATGAGTACACCCGAAGAGGCATTTTCTGGTAAAAAGCCTGATATTTCTCATTTGAAGATTTTTGGCTCACCTGTTTACATTCATGTGACGAAGGATGCCAGGAAGAAGCTGGAGCCGACCGCAGAGGTTGGGATATTTGTGGGGTACACAGAAACACCCCACAACTATCGTGTGTATTTTCCAGACAGTCGCAAGACTGTTATGCGACAAGATATCAAATTTCATGAGGAGAAAGCCATGAAGTGTTCGCTTGAGAGGGAGCCACACTTGCATGCAGATGAGGAGCTATTAGTTCCTAAGGATGAGCCTCAGAATGTGGATCAGCCACAAGAGGAGGTTCATGGAGTGGAAGAGACCACTCATGCAGCCGCACTTGACTGAGGGCTAGCTGACTATGGGTTTGAGCACCTAATCTGACGCAAGACAAATGTAGGAGCACCCCATATCATGCGTTGCATGCAGATAGTCACCTGAACGATATACTAGATACATGGCTCTAATGAGCAAGTGTATCATGACAGAGCCATCATCTTTCGAGGAAGCTGTGGAGGACCCTGCATGGGTAGATGCCATGGTGGAAGAGTATGATTTGATTGTCAGAAACAGTGCATGGGAGATTTTCCCAAGGCCGGAAGGGAAATCAGTGGTGGGTTCGAGATGGATCTACAAAGTAAAGCAAGCCACTGACGGGAGCGTTGAGAAGTACAAGGCAAGATTTGTTGCCCAAGGCTTCTCACAGATTGAGGGGATCGACTATGAAGAAACCTTTGCACCTGTCGCAAGGTATTCTTCCATACGGAGCATCCTTGCTCTCTCAGCGCAGATGGGTTGGCACATTCATCAGATGGATGTGAAGACTGCGTTCCTCAACGGAGTCATTGAGGAGGAGGTGTACATAGAGCATCCTGAATGTTTTGAAATCTTCAGCAGCGAGTCGCATTTGTGCAGGCTCAAGAGAGCATTGTATGGGCTAAAACAAGCACCTCATGCTTGGTACACATGGATAGACAATTATTTCACCGGACTTGGTTTTACCAAGAGTGAGGCGGATCCCAACCTGTACAAGATTGCGGTTGAGGGTAATTTGTTGATCATTTACTTTATGTAGATGATTTATTACTAACAAGTGATGAAATATTGATACACTCATGCAAGGCTGATCTTGCTAAGGAGTTTGAGATGAAGGACTTGGGCCTCCTTCATTATTTCCTGGGATTGGAAATTTGGCAGCTGAAGGATGGACTGTTTGTGTCTGAAGGCAAGTATGCCTAGGATATACTGGAGAAGTTCAACATGCAAGGCTGCAAGTCTATCGACACTCCTCTTCCTGGTGGTTGGAGGAAAGAGGATGCTACATCGGCAGAGGTAGTGGATGCCACTATTTATCGACAGTTGGTTGGTTTGCTCATGTATCTATTCAATACACGACCGAACATATGCTACGATGTTAACCAGCTTTCACAAGATATGGTTAAGCCTACTAAGCTCTTTTGGAAGGCATGAAAGCATGTTTTGAGGTATCTTAGAGGCACATCGGGATATGGACTGTGGTATAGACAGTCGGATGAGTTGAAGTTGCATGGCTTCACGGATGCAAATTGGGCAGGGAGCCAAACGAACAGAAAAAGCACATCTGGAGGGATTTTCAGTATCGAATCTACAACAGTTTCTTGGTACAGTAGGAAATAGAGATCCATGGCACTCAGTTCAGCGGAGGCCGAGTACATGGCAGCAAGTTTGGATGCATGCAAGGCTATATGGATGAGGAAGATCCTGGTCGGGTTGTTTGGTTCACACTTAGATCCTACTGTGATATATTGTGATAATCAGAGTTGCATTAAACTCTCGGTTAATCGAGTATTTCATGATAGATCTAAACATATTGACATCCAGTACCATCATATCAGAGATTGTGTGCAGTAGAAGATCATGTTACTATCTTACATTCTTACGGAGGATCAAGATGCCGATATTCTGACGAAAGTGCTCACCAGGAGCAAATTCGAATACCATAGAGACAGGATCAGGGTGGCATATAATCCCTATCTTGTTGAGAGGGAGTGTTGAGATTCAACAAGATGATGAGCTTAGTGAAAAGAGTCGCCTTCACTAAGTGGGCCGACAAGCTATTTTTGGCAGAAAGTCTATTTTTAGACTATGTCTATTTTTAGACATGTCGATCATATTCTATGAGTTGCAGGATGCTATTTGTGGATGGTTGGTCAAGTTGGAAAAATAGTTGGACTTCTATTTTTAGACATATTGGGCGGAATCTATTTTTAGATTGCCAGTCTAAAAATAGATATGTCGAATATTATTAGCTCTTAATAATATTTGGACTCTAAACATTATCTTATTCTCTTGGAGCACTTCAGTTAAGTGCACAGATGTGGCACAGGAGCTGACAGAAGGAATTACGCTATTCCCGAGGGTTAAGTGGAGCTATTGCATGGAGACTTCAGTTAGAACTCATGTGACAGAGTTTGGTGGAGTTGTAGAAGTAGTTGGTGGAGTTGTGTTCAGTTTAACTCAGTTAGACATAGTTGAGCTAGTTGTATCTAGTCTAACTGATTGATACACTAGTGAGAGTGGTGTGAATTAATTAATAATTAATTCACTAAATATTAACTCATTAATCAATTGAAGAATACATCAGTTAACTACAGTGCATGGACAGTTTCAGTGGAGACCAGTGGAGAGGTAGGTGAAAGAGCAAGTGTGACTATCAGTTGTGACTATAATGATGCATTGATTGCATCCAACACTCAGTGGAGATGCCAATGAGGATTGTGTGAGAAATTATGGGGAAATTCAAGTTCATTTAGATCCATTCTTCAATAGGGATTGCGCAGTAGAGGCAGGCTAGCAGGTGGCAAAGATTGGTGCATGGATTTGCAAGATCGGGCCTGATTAGTGTGTAGAGATTGTATTGTACTGAGAGCTTGATATGATCAGATTTGTATGAGGATTGTTACATGATCTCTATGACATATATTATATAGAGATATTTGGGTTTTTTAGCTTTAGGCTTTCCCGTTAAATCACTATGTTAATGTGTGTGAATTTTTATGGTTTCATGTGTGCATTGCAATTGTCTTAATTTCTGCATGTGATGATTAATGGTGGAATATATTATGTATTGTGCATGAACTCAAATAGTGTGTGATCAGGAGAATCTTGGATATATAATGCATTAGTTATATAATTTCTACACCATATTGGACAAAGTAATTCCATGTACACGTTGATGCTCCATGTATTTCCCTAGGAGCTATAATAGCGCAGCCAGGTATTGGAGATATTGATCACTCGGTTTTTTTTGAAAGTCGGAAACTATCAAATGATGGGTGCAATTATTCAACCACAGAATGAGAAGGGCTAGCCATGGTGTATGCACTACAAAAATTTTGTCATTATTTTCTTGCAAGTCATTTCAAGATGTTCACTGATCATTCCGCTTTGAAATAACTGGTGAACAAGCCTTTGTTGGGGGCGAAGATCTGTAGGTGGCTCCTATTATTATAGGAATACAATTTCAAGGTGATTTTGAAGCCTAGAAGGTTGTACGCAAGACCATACCACTTATCGCGGATTGAAAATTGTGAAGAACCAACTATTTTGGAGGACGGGTTACCAAACGCACAGTTGTTCACTATTAAGGTATTTTATGATCATTTTTCTGATATCATTCATTTTCCAACCACTGGAAGTGCGCCTATGGAATATATGACCAAGAAGAAGAAATAATTGGTAGTGCACGCAGTGGATTTCACTTTGATTGCAGGTCAATTATACAATATGGGAGATGATGAAGTTTTGAGGAGATATGTTTCTTAGTTCGATAGAACTGCATAGTGGCAGAAGCACATGGAGGTGTTGCAAGTGGTCACTACATTGATAAACCAACCACACATAAGATATTAAGGGCTGGTTTATGGTGGCCTACTGTGCACATTGATTCCAAGGAATATGTCGTGCTTGCGATGTATGTCAGAGGACTAGAAGACCCTCGTGCCGAGACCATATGCCACTACAACTGTAGGTAACTTTGCAAGCCTTCGAAAAGTGGGAAATTGATTTTGTAGGGTTGATTAACCCCCCAACAAATAATACTGGAGCACAATACATCATCACTGCCACATATTACTTGACTAGGTGGGCGGAGGCTCAACTTGTGAAAGACTACAGTGCAGAGATGGTTGCGCACATTATCTTTGAGAATATTTTGACAAGGTTTGGGTGCCCCAAAATTCTAATGAGTGACTAGGGTACACATTTCCTAAATGATACCATTCAGGCACTAATGGAAGAATTCAAGATACATCATCATAAGAGTACTCCCTATCATCCCCAGGTGAATGGAATCATAGAAGCCTTCAAAAAAATTCTGGAGAATGCACTCACGAACATATGCAATGCCAATCACAATGATTGGAATGTGCGCGTACATGTTATTCTATGGGCATACAGGACTACGTGCAAGAAGCTGACGGGACAAAAGCCTTTCAGGATGGTCTATAGATATGAGTTTGCTATGCCTATGGAAGACATTGTCCATAGTCTACATATCATAGTTGTAACCAACATGTTTGATCGAGACATTATGGAGGAACGTCTGTCACAGCTTGTTGTGTTGGAGGAGGATAGATTCATCATTGGGTTCCATCAACAGGTGTAGAAGGCATGCGAAAAGGCTTGGCATGACTGGTATATCAAACAAAATACTTTCCAAAATGATGATTTGGTGTTGCTCTATGACAGTAAGTTTGCGCGCTTTCCAGGTAAGTTCAATATGCACTGGCTCAAGCCCTATATTATCAAAGAAATTACAGAAGGAGGTGTGGTATGATTGGCTAAGTCAAATGGTGAATTAATTCTTGGATATGTGAATGGTAGTTGCCTAAAATCTTGCAGGGATGACCCCATCCCTGTGCTCGCTAAATGACTATATAGCTGGAAGAATGTCCTAGCGCCTTGGACGGTTGCGAGAGGATGTAGGACTTTAAAGAATCCTTTCATTTATTTTAAAATTCCTTGTCACACTTTTTTTGAACGGATTTTGAGGGAGCACAAATATCTGCGAAGCTAGTGCAGAGGTCACGCCGGGAGGATGTTGCAGACACAGAAAGGCCAGAAAGTAGCCGTTGGAACAATAAATCTAGAAATTATAGCTTTGTTACCGTTTAAAGGAGCGGGTAACTTGCATTTAAGGATGAGATTATGCCATATTTGGAGCCGTTATAGAATTAATGGAGTTGCATCAATGAACATAAGGTTGTTTAAACCACGACATCATAATAAATATGACATGGAGGTCTACACAAGTTCCCTTTGCTTTTTGAGTAATTCAATCAAATTGTCCCCTCTTCTCTTGCTCCCTTTGCCATATCTTATGTCTGCATCGTGGGAACCACTTGAAGAAACACTGCGCCAACAAGGTTTAGGCCACTTAGTTCCAGAGACCATGACAACAACTTAACCCACCCCTACTACGTCATAGAAGCAAAAGAAAGGACAACCGTCAAGTGCCCAAAAGTCCTCACACAAGACGACCCTGAAAAAAAAGCAAGCTTCCCACGTAGAAATGCGGAAGCAACCATTAGGGGAATTTTGAGGTCTAAAATGGGCCTCCTGAGAAAATCATAAAATAATAGTGGAAATTATAAAATAACATTAGATTACATCATCAAATTTTAGAGGGAAAAAAGAAAAAACTACTTTTCAACTCGTATTTTCAACTTATCTCCTTATCGATTTCCTCAAATTTCGAGCAAGAACATTTTTTGGATGCAGAATTTGATTCCTCATCCAAGTATTACCCATGTTGCATACTTTTGATGGAACCTGATACATGAAAAATTATAAATACATGAAAATCGTGATTGCAATCACGTTTTTTCATGTATTTCTCATTTTTCATGTAGCAATGTCCATCAAAAGTATGCAACATGGGTACTCCTTGGATGAGAAATTAAATTTTTCATCCAAAAAGTACTCTCACTCGTAATTTGAGTAAAAATTAGGGAGATAAGTTGAAAATACAAGTTAAAAAAGTAGTTTTATTATTTTATTATTTTTTTAATCATTTTACTTTTTAACCCTAATATTGGTGAATCATCCCCCATGGTTGACATCATCATCTTGAATCCTATTGGTTCTTATAAATTTTACTTTTGTTGTACATTTTTATTAGGAGGCCCATTTTAGACCTCAAAATTTCTCCAATGCAATGGAAGAAATTGAGAAAGATCCAAGGGTAACTGCGCCATAAGAAGGGTTTGTTGACGAAGTTGAGCCCATGTCGCAATTGCCTTTGTATATGCCTTCACGGAAGCCTTCAGTGAACGTTTCCAGGGACCCTGATAAGATCAAGGCAATAATCCATACACCCCTACTACCTGAAAACGTTCCTATCAAGGGTGTCCTACTACGGTGGGTCCCCTCTCTAAAACTAGAGGATTGGGATTTGGCGGACCAAACAAAGTTTCATAAGCTTGCGTCATCGCAGTATTTACAAAAATTCCCTTATGAAGAATATGGCATAATCAAGGTGGAGCCTATGCAATGGGATATGGGACTGCGTAATTTCAGGTTCCTTAACCTTTTGAATGTCCCCCACTTTGGTCATAGCAATATGAATGATACCTATCTATGCCAGTTTCTGACTCTGTTGCACGACGATTGCCTATGGCTGCGAATGTGGATCCCCATTGATAACATGCTCATCCACCGCATTATGGGCTTACCATACGAAGGATAAAACCCCATAGAAGCCTTCAGAGGGAAGGGATAGGAGAATAAAATCGCAGATGACATGAAGGAAACCTACGGAGTTGTTAGGAAGACAGGAGGGTTTGCCATCAGCACCATCAATGACCCTGCTATGAGATTTTTTGTGTAGGTCCTGGCTTACAAGATGATGCAAAAGTGTAGTGCTAAAGAAGTTCCAACACTAGTGATTTTGTTAGCTACGCAATGCTCCAAAGGTTTTCAGTACATCTGGGCAAAATATTTGTGTCAAAAATTTATGGATAATGTCTGGGAGGTGCACGAAGAAGGGAAATTGTTCCACTATCCTTGGCTTTTTTTTCTCATAATTCTCATTGGATGGAAGCCACCATCACAGTCACAACTCCCTACAATTGACCTTGATCTGTGCAAAGCTGCATGGTATGCATCGTCGTGGGCGAAAAAGGATCCAGCACAGGTTACAAAAAGAAAGATTTTTTGGGTTTTATTTCAGATGGAACTTCACCAGGTTGTGCAGTTGAATTCGTGCCTCTCGCCAATATTATATGACCAATACAATTGCATATCGAACTTCAAATTATCCTTCCACAATGTGAACATTTGTGTAAAGAAATACATGTACAAGGTATGGCATGACCTACCTTACCTCATCACAGAAGATGATGTCGTCGCAGTAACTGCTAACTGGCATCACTCCTAGTTGGATGCAATAGCAGATACTGGTGCCACCTCAACAGCCCAGCCCAAGCTGTCCATGGTGAAGCTGTGTACCAAGAAAGACACTTTGGAGCCTACAACAATGACAGAGACAGAAAAATAGTGAAGGGACACTATAGAAATTCATAGTGATGAGGAGCTAAAGGACCTCAATGTAGGCAGTACAGACGTCCCTTCAATGCGGCCAGAACCTCGTCGGGGCACCAAGAGAGGGCCCCAGTCCTCGAAAGCACAGCACAAGAAGCGAAAATCATAAAAGAAGGTAGGGATTAAGCCCCTCGTGTTGATAGAAGGTGACTATGATGATATTGGAAACGTTGTCAAGACAATCAACGAAAAAACCTCAAGCAATATCGAGCACCAATACATGGCTATCCTCGGTGAGGTTCAACAAGGCATTCAGCAGCTGCAGGTTCAAGCAAACGAGATTCAAGCGAGCATGGTTCAAGTGAGTCCAGTTCCAATCAGCACCCCAACCGCATAATCCACCACCGAAAGCCAGCTGATACAGATACCTGGCAGGGCACTACATTCCTCTCATCCAGTGCAGTGCGCAACTGCTAGATCTTGGTCGGAAATTGGAGTCAATTTGCTCACGCTCCCCAGTGCCCACTTACACCATATTCATACCACAATTATTGATGATTTGTAGTATTGTGAGTATTATGCTTCGCACACCAAAAAGGAAGTATAAAAACAGGTCGAGTAGTTACATCAGGAATAGCAACACGTCAAACAAGCATGGCATACCGCAGAAAGTTAGCGAAAGTAGCTTGAATCATCACCCGTCTCTGCATCAAGATGATTTTTAGTGCTAACTGACATTATTCCTACAAAAAATATTGAGACCCTTGTAGTCGCACTTAGGGCTTCCAAGACAGAAATTGAGATAATGTGTGCTGACCTAGAGTATAAGATTTTTGACCTGCAAACCAAGCTATAGCCGGAGACACACCACCAGAGATCCACGAATAATGAGCCACCATTGTTAAAAAGGCTTAATAAAGTTGTGGATGAGTGCAACAATCTGTTTGAAGACACCATGGAGATATGGACCTCCATCCATGAGAATCCATTAGTTCATAAATTTTAGACAAACATGTGGGATAAGAAACAATAGTTTGATGAGCTTCGGGTCACTACGCGGACCCTAGTTCCCACACAGAGATTGGTCTGGTTGAAAGAAGGTTGAATAATTCAAGGCGAGATTGATGATTTGCACCATAAGGATTAGCTCCTAGTAGCAAGGACCGAACCTTTGGTCGATGAAGCACTTCAGTTATCACATACCATTGAGGGTACGCTCAAGGGACTCCGCCAAACTCAACGCAGCATCAGCTTAGTCGTAGAGGGGTCTACTACAAAGAATATATTCATAGAAACATAGAATGCTGCAACACAGAGTGTCGAGGCCATCCAGCCTCTGCCTGAAGAAATCCAGGCACTAAAGACCAAGATGGAGGAATCTAACATAGAGTGACTCAAGGACAAGTCACAGTTTTGTGTTGGGGGCCTATTGGGCTAGGGTCTCCTGGGTGGAGTCACAATGTAATTTTTGTTAACTTTGATGGTAAATTGAAATGCGCAGAAGGTCAAGGGGCTTTGGGGTGGGTCAAAGCTCCTTCATTTTGTAATGAGTAAAGGGGTAAAACATGGGACTCAAACCATGGTTTTTGTGCATCTAAGTAATATAAATAGGCATATATGAGTCAAGTAAAAATATATAAGAAGACACATCTATCTCATGATTATGTAATTTTGATATGATTTGGGCAATTAATTGGTGATTAATCTGAGTAAGATACAGGCTCCTACGGTTGTGTGTGGAGAGACCTAAGGAAAGTCCTGGGTTGTGTGCGAGGATTCTGTGGCTATGTGCGCAAAAGGAAGAAGTTGTATTCATTGAATATCTGATTAATAAAGAGAAGTTTTAGAAAAATCACTGGTTACTGGCATGATTTATGTTATTATGTGTTAATACATTGATCATTATGAGTTAATGATTTGATTATAGATTTGTTATGTAGTTTCTGTTATTTGATGTGCGTTTTTATGGGTTAATCACATAATAGTAGATCTTTGTTTTTGCACAATAACTATATTGGTGATAAGGGTTTCTGTTAAGTTTAGATCTGAATTGGGTTAAAGCAATAATGCAATGCAGTAGTAATTATATCAAATCAGCAAGGGTTAGATCCACATCAAATCCCCCTCTTGGTGCAAAAACCTGGTTCTAGCACCCCTGCATGCTACTTCGGGTGAGACTTTGATCTGCGCAAGTGGATCACTGCAAAAAGGGCCAATAGTTGGAGGGTTTTTTTGGTTGCACAGTACACTCTGAACCTGGGTTAGGACCCCCTTGAGCCAACATATGTCAATGTTAAATTGGAACAAATTCAGAAGGTCCAATCTAACCTTCAAGTACTTAAAGCACAAGGAATTAAAATTAATAATTATTTTCAAAACACCCAACATCTTTCATGGAAAAGTTGAGGGAGGTCCAAGAATACTTGGTACAATTAGAGTGAATAGCCAACAAAATTAACACCCAATTGGAAAACAAAAATGTAGTTAGTGAAGCTCTCAATCAAATCATTGAATAGGAAAAGAAGCATTGGGATGCTCCGAACTCACTTCCCCAACTTGACAAAAGTAAAAAAAGAAAAATATCAATTTTTGAACGATGTATGGAAATTAGAGTGTGAAGCAGTTAAAGCAACGGTGAATGAAGCTACCAATATGGAAAAGAAAATGTGGGGCACCTAAATGGAAATTATAGAGGAATAGGAGCTTGAAACCATGGAACATATACCCGTCTCCACCCCCATCACATTGAATATTGAAGAAATAACTAGAGCCAAGGCTATTGTGGTCATCAAAATCGAATAGATTCCAAAGGTGAATGGTGATTCAATAGAAAAATTTATTGTTATGAAACCAGCTCCAAAAATAGAAGAAAAGAGAGATCAATGCCTTATAAATCAACCACTTCGAGGGGGAAACCTCCTTTACATTACATAAATGAACAAGTATTGGATGATACAAATGAAAAAACCTCCTTTCTATATATAGGATTCCATGGGGTCATAATATAATCCTAGTCGACCTAACAATAATAATGTAAGGGCACAACAAAAACCTTAGTGGGCTTTTATGGAGAAAAATAATAACAATATGGGGGCTACATGGGTACAACAATAATAATAAGGGGGCTATACTAACAACAATAAGGGACTACACTAGTAATATAGGGACCTAACATGCCCCTCTCCTTCAAACAAGTGTTGTCCTCAACACTTGATTATTTATGGATGCTTCTGTATAAAATTCCCATCCTCCCAAGTGGAATCTTCAGCGGGTAAGTTCTTCCACTTGTTGAGATACTCTAAAATTGATCGATTTCGTAGTTTTCGAGTTCTTATTTCCGTGACTACTTCAGGTTCCAATATGATTTCTCCTTCCTCGTCAACTTCTAGAAATATTGTTTGAACTGGGAGTTTTTCACCTATAACATTCTTTAATCATGAAACATGGAAAATTGGGTGCACACAGGAAGATGAAGTCAGCTCCAGTTTGTATTCCATAGTGAAAATCTTTTGCAGCACCTTGTAAGGACCATAGTACTTTAGCAATAATTTATTATACTTATTAGCTTTCATGAGGGACATTTTTTTATGGTTTTATCCATAAGAATACCCATTCATCTACATCAAAACTTCTTTCGCTGCGATGTTGATCTGCCTATTGTTTCATTCGATTCTGCACCAAATTTAGGTTATCCTTTAATAGTCGAAGAACTTGTTGTTGATGCTCGATGTGATATTCTAATGCTTGATCATCCATATTAACTTTCATTTCATCCTTCAAACCATCCACCTTATCCTCCATTTCTTCTTTTAAACCATCTATGTCATGTTTGGTTCTTCTTTGTGAGATCGAAATTTGTTGCACTTGGTACCGTAATTTTGATATATCATTCTGCAATTCTTCCTCTTCATTTGTCATAGTAGAGCCTTATGAGGGCTTAATGGGTGTTGAATTCTTTTTAGGCGCCATTTTAGAACCCAACACTGATATCTATGCTTCAATATGCCCTTGGAATCACTTCAAACTGATTTTTCAAATAAGGCTTATGCAATTTGAAAAACAAATACACACTTTTTTCTTGCTTTTGAGGAGATCGATATTGAAATTGAGGTATCTCTAGAATTTTGGATCCCTGAGATTTTATCTTTGCCCCATTAGTAGTCCTCTGAATTTTATTTCCAATGGCATAGGTCTGACTTGATTTGGATTATTCAGGCCAAGTTATGCCTAATGTCCCGTAATGACCTAATTATGGACTTGTTCAGTAGAGCGAACTTGTAGGGAATGCCATGCGTCATTTTTTCCTCCATTGGCTCTGAAATTCATATCCAGTAAACTACAGTCTATGTACTTTCGGCCACTTTTTCCATAATTCCAATCCGATGCTCAGAGAGATAGTTATGATTATTTTCCCAAGGTCACCTCTTTGAGATGAAACTTGGGAGCCTGCAAAAACCCTAAGTTCCACAAATCATATCTCCGAAAATATTGCAAACCAAGATTTGAAATTTTTACACGAATTTCATCAGGATTTCTTTGCAAATGGATTTTTTTTAAGCTTTTGAACCTTCGTAGAAAAAAAATTATAGTGAAAATACCACGATGACCTGTTTGAAGCAGCGAAACACTAGAATCCAAAGCTCTGATACCAAATGTTATGAAACCAGCTCCCAAAATAGAAGAAAAGAGAGATCAATGCCTTAGAAATTAGCCACTTCGAGGGGGAAACCTCCTTTACATTACATAAATGAACAATTATTGGATGATAGAAATGACAAAACTTCCTTTCTATATATAGGAGTCCATGGGGTCACAATATAATCCTAGCCGACCTAACAATAATAATGTAAGGGCACAACAAAAACATTAGTGGGATTTTATGGGGCACAATAATAACAATATGGGGGCTACAGGGGTACAAAAATAATAATAAGGGGGATACACTAACAACAATAAGGGACTACACTAGTATTATAGGGACCTAACATTTATCATCACTCCCACCAAAGAAGCTACGCAAATCAATTGTTACACTACTGTTATGAAAAAATATATTAAAATGTTAGTCAACCAAGCATTGAAAGGGGAGCAACATGTATTGAATATGGATAGTCCTAGAATCTCTGAAATCCTGAATACCCATTTAACCTAGAATAAGTATCGACAATAGTTAACTCCAAAGAAGTCCTAACTCTATATCAATGCCAAAGGAGTTACTAACATTTTGCAATTTTTGTATATGTAATTCTAAGTATAAGTAGGAAATATCCCCATTGTGAATAAATGGGAGGAAGGGGGAGTAAAAAATTGAAAGGATGAAATTTCTTGCTAAAACTCCTTTTGCAATATTTTTTAACAAAGTCTTTATTTTTCAGTTAATACAATTGACTTGTCCAGAATATAGATGTATCATTCCTATATGGTAATTGTAAATGTTTACAGTGGGTGAATCTTGTGTATTTACATAAACTTATGAGAATGTAAATATTCAATTATAATTAATTGATTGGTCTTAATTTGAATTTAATTTTTAATAATTGTAGAATGAATAAACATCTTGGTAAGTTTGCAATCGTTAAATATTTTACTTCTATTTAAGAAAATAACATTTATTATCATTCTTCAGTTCCATTAAATCTAGCAGTTAACCTCTTTGATCCTAAAAGAATTATTATTCCCTGTAAATCAAAATAGTTACAGAGGTAAGGATAAAAAATCTCATTAATAGTAGACATAGTTTATAGCTTAAAAAATAAACTATTATGCAGAAGTGGCAGTCGATCCCACTTACCAGTTGGAGATTACCACTCCAAATGAAATTGAGTCTAATTGGGGCCTACAATTGGGTTTTATCCCCACATTGATGACATCTCCAGTGGATTTCACATTTTTATCATCAACATAGCTTTGAAAAAAAAAAAACATCAACAACAACAAACAAACAAACAAACCCGTGGATGGATTAACTCCCAATAAAATCCATAAATTGTAGGTCATATGACTACAATATAAAAATAACTTAGAAAAACCATTGAAGGGGTGACCTAAAACACTTTAGTGGGCTATACATGGAATTAATCCAATGTAAAAGGTAGAGAATGAAAGAAATGGATAGAGGCCATCATTGGAGACATTTTCAATACAGATACATAAGGTTGTGGGTGAGATATATTACCTCGATGGGAAGATATTCCAATGTGAAAGCAACCAAATATATTTCTAGATTTGGATGCAGAAAACTCTTGGAAAATCTATCAAAGTTGTGATACATGGAACCGTAATCATCTCTAGAATCAAAGGTAGCTTGAGGTCATAATTTTATCCACAACTTGTGATTTCAACAAAACTTGATTCTAGAAAATCTAATGAGTGGCACTTGTAAAAGCCTTCACATGGGTGATTAGGTGAGGTGCCAAATGGGTGATAGTTAAAGGTTATTTGAGGGAAAGGCTTGGAGCAGAGTAACAAATATGATACATCTAATTAGGATGCATGGTTGAAAAAGAGATATTCCAACCTCTAAGAAATCCTCGAATATCCATTAAAGGCATGGCATAAGGCACTATGCTTTTCTCCAAAATGAAAATCAAACTAAACTTGAAAGTGTAGACATATAAATAGGATAATTATAAACCTTGTGCATAAAAGAGCAATCAAACAACACTTGTATAAGTGGCTATATGAAACATTAAGTCATTTTTTGAATCTATATTAAATACAGATGAAACATTAAGCTATGTGTCAAATATATAGTAAGATAGAGAAACCATAATCTGTAAGGGACAATATCCCATGTGAAACTCCATATAGAAAACTAAAGATAAAGTGTGTGATCTGCTAATGTAGCAATATTTACCACAATCTTCAAATTTTTCAACATAAGTGTCAAATGGAATATCCAAAATTTAGATTATATCTTATTTGGATGAAGCATAATATTTATTATCATAGATTTAAAGAAAACAAAATAGAAAATAATGTCTTAAAACAACATAATGATTGAATAGACTCCCTTCCAAGGATATTTGGATCCAATAATTGGCAAAGTTATCAAGATCAAGAAAGAAATCTAAGTATATCAGGGGAGGCAAGAATTAGAGGGGTTATCTTTCGCCCCAATGGTAAATTTAAAAAAAAATATCTCATGGGGTTTGGGATTCGCCTCAAAAAATAAAGTGGAAGAACTAGGACTGTGGCAAGGGCTCAATCTGGCAATAGTTGAATGAATCCTCCAATTAAGTGTTTTTTGGAGACTCTCTCATTGTAATTCAAAAATGTAACAAACTGAAACATTGCAAGGACCTCAATACAAGACCAGCCTTACAAAGAATCCAATTGATTATCGATAAATTTGAAATTTTGGAGTTCTATTATAGCAAGCGAGAGAAAAACATATTGGCGGATGATCAAGCCAACATAGGTGTTAATTTGGATCAAGGCGAGTTGATGGAGGCAGACAAAAAAATAAATATATGTCACATTTTATGATTGTTCATAATCCAAGGATCTCAAAATTCTTGAGGGTAATTAAGGAGGATAATTTTACTAACAGGTTGCGTAAATATTGCGATCATACCAAGGTACAAATTCACTTCGGTGATCGTTCCCACATAATAACGAGCACTTCAACCAACATATGGATAAATGTGAGGATTAATGCTAAGCATGGGGACAAGTGGATGTCATTGATAAGGATTTAAGGCATGCTAGCAGCGAAGGACTTGATATTTTTGTGACTGAGGAAGAGCATCTTAGTTTGACCATGAGTGCTTATGGCTCATACCAAGAAGCAATAAATTCACAATTTTCTGCAAGGTAGCAGAATGAGAATAGCATTAAATTTGAAGGGACTCCCTCTGTAGTCATTTTGGAGTTAATTCTTGACATAAGAGGATGGTTGTGTAGAATTCATGCGCAGTGGCGATCCATTCATTCCCTCTAAGTTAAATAAATGGCCTTTTCATCAGGAAATGGCGTTGGCAGCTCCCCATATGAGATAGACTCGGCATTTAAGTACGAAATCAAGGATAGGATATCCAGGATAGGCTAGCAAATAATTTCTTAGGCTTGTTCTCACTTCACCCCGGTAATGGGCCAATTAGAATGCCCGAAAAAATATGTTGAAAACGTGAAGGCAGTGGTGGAGGTAATCATATTCAAGATAGAAAATCTTGATTATAAAGTAGATAACTCTTAGGTAAAGGTGGAGACATGTTTTTGTATTAAAAGAAGTGTTTGGCCTTAGTGGAAGTGGTGAACAGGATATGGCACTTGGTGAGGGAGGGGCTCTCCCTCTAGTGTTTCTTGACCAGCAGGAGTTGCAGCAGGAGCAACGGCAACAAGGGTCAGTGGAACGATACCAATAGGAGGATGCAGACAAGGCTACCATGAAAGAATTCAACAAGAAGAATGAGGATGGAACCAAGTAGTTAATTTCATAGTAATATTTAGATTTTTTTATGTAGGTATGTTAGTATTAATGGAATATTTTGGATAAATTATAAGAAGAATGATGTAGTTAATCTAGAAAAATCATCATTGCATATCCAAAGACACCGGTCAGAGTAATTTTGGAGGATTGTGGAAATTTTGTTTCTTTTGAATGTAATGACACTATCCAAATTCCAATTTGATTAATGGAATTATAATTGTTCCTAAAAAGGAAAAGAAATCTAATTATATAGGAACAAATATTCCCAAAGACACTCCCCTTGAGGTTTTTTTTTATACACAAAATAACATTAAAGGTTGTGAAGACCCAAAAAAAAAAAATCAATAAAACAATGATATGAGATACCACCAACTAATAGAGTTGGATGAATAAGAACTTAAATTGATTGTTTAAGGATCATATGAATATATGTGATGGAGATATGTTATGCTCACAATTATTAGTACTAGCGCAACTATATAAATTAAATGGTTTGTAAATTCGATAGGAATCAATCTGTAATCAGCATCAAAATACTTCATCATATATCTCAAATTGTTAAAATTAAAAAAACAAAAAATAATAAAAATCATAAAAAAACTATGAAAATTATTAATATTAAAAATATTTAATATATAAGTTAAGCATATATACATTGTAAAAAACATGTAACAAGATTCTTAACTATGGAGATTCATCCTCACCTTTCCATGGATTCTTCATCTATAAATGAGCCATGTTACAACCATGGGCCAATAATATGACTTATCAATACCACATGCCCAAAAAATTATAACTCATTTCATATGACACTTGTTCATATGACATTTTTTTAATTAATGAATTAAATTAAAAGGGAAAAAAGGCTTAACTGCTTTGGAAATAAATTCAGTCTTTGATTTTTGTATACCACTAAGGATATCAAAAAACATTATATAGAAATTAAATATTTTCCATGTATCTAATAATTATTTATGTCCACGGGGTCTTGGATAGACAATGATCAGGTGCTCTATTAAGGCACTCCTTGATGTGAAGTCACTAGTTCAATTCTCTACCCCAATTAGGGTGATATATTAGACATGATGATGATGTAGTCCCACCCAGACTTTAAAAAAAAAAAAACTATTGATAGTTTTTTTTCAATTGAAGTTTTGGCATTAATCAACAAAGCATTATTAAATTGATTTTCCACAAATCTTTCATAGGAGTTCGTTTTTTCTTCTCCAATGTCTACAGTCTAAGAAATAGATTCTAACGCCATCATGAAAAAATAATGAAGAATAAACTCAACTAAGTTATGCTCTCAGGTTGGTAGCAATATTTTTTCCATATTCCAATGCATACTAGCCAAACGAGACATATATAGTGCTCATATGACAGTAGAGTTGACGTTGTGACAGTTACAAAAAATGCAAATTCCTTGACAACAATATAGGCCCTTAGCCTCCCTTACAAAAGACGCCTTCCAACACACCATGAACACGCCAGGGAAAGCACGATGATGAACCAAAAAATATCCACAATAGACAAACCCACAAACATATGCCAGGACCAACCTTGACAAGACAACAATAGTCATAGTCACAAGCCATTAACATGCCTCGACAAGCCAGAATCAAAAGACCAAAGCTATTACCATCATGCCTATAAACACGAACCAATAAATTATTTATTTAAAAACCATCTTGCACGTTCATTGATAATTTTCAGAGGAGGGGGGTTGTAGCAAGGACCCTTGCACTAGAACCTAGGGGATCCATTAAGTCTCTATTAGTGTCCTATGTCTAGGGATCTTGGGCTTGTTATTCTTGCTATGTATCTAAGGTCAAAATTGTGAATATTAGTGATGAATCAACCGACTATTATTGTTTAAAAAGGTCTAGTTCTAGATTGGGTATCATGTAAGGCTTTTCATTTTGATTAAGAGGCCAATGTCAAAAGTTATTTTTTTCCTTACAAAGGGAAATCATGGAAAGTATTTGGTCACTTGAAAAGGGTATAAAATTCATGTTACAAGTCCTTAGTTAGTGTGAGTTGGTTAGTCCCATTTTAAGTCATAGTTAGTAGGCCACCTAAGTTTAGAAATAATGTCTTCATAAAAGAAATCATGTAATGATCGTGACATATATTTGAATGCTTTCTTATATCAGTTTAGATTTCATTTCAAAGGGACAACTTATGAGCTTAACATGGGATACCAGTCAAAGGACAGTAATTTCAATTCCCAATGCTCTACATTTTCAGAAAAAATGATGTGCATTCATGATGTTCTCTCCAAATTACAATCAACACGTTCACTCTTGCTCCAAGCCATTCAAGGTGATCATTTGAACCTGCCTTATATCCCTTAATGCTCAACCCTTCATTATTAGCATCGGAAATCTCTAGAGTTTTGTTTCTTTCGCTGAGAAAGGGAGGCAGGGGTGCTACAAGTCCACACAGCGCTCAATTTCTCGCATATCGACAATAAAAATCCCCTCATGGGTGAAAATTTGGTTTTCTATTTTTCCTCATGATAGAAATCTGAAATTGCATTAAAAATCTATCCCAAATCGTTTAGAGCTTTCAAAAGGAATAAAATTATTGTCACTGCTTTTTTGTAATTCGTTGCGTTTTTTCTTTCTCGACACTGCAAAAACAAAACAGTGCACTGCGAAAGTGGGGAACAGGTCAAACGGATGTTTGCAGGCCTTTTGAATCTTATTTAGGAGGTTCATCACCATCATAGGGGTATTTAAGCATACCCATTTAATTATTTTTGACAGGAAGGGGTCGGAATCGTACAAAGAATGGAAGCCACTTCAATGCGCTGCAAGTCTAGACAATCAGCTCCATTTTGTTTCAAATTTCACATTTTGGCTCCTAGAAGTAATTAGATCATGTGGATATGTGGCATAAAGTTTTAGAAGGTGTAGTTAAGTCTTAATTTCAAATATTGTAATTCAATGATGTATTAGGCAATGATTGGTAGTAGGTGAAACCAACCCTATTTTTAAGCATATGAGCTAAATTTTGATGTTTTTTGTTAGAATTTGGTTTCTTTCAATGAATTCGACCACCTAGAGTGGGAAAATGAACCTAATGATGTATATAAAGAGATAAAAAACATTATAAGAGGATTTTTTGGTTAGATTAAAGAAAAGAGACTTTTGTGCACTGTATTTTTCTAAAATCTTTTCCATTGAATGAATGAAATAGAAGGTGATTTGTAGGGATTCCTATGTCATAATTTTGGTGGCTTGTGCTCCTTTGATCTTGTTAGTTACCTTATTTGTTTACATACATTAAATTTGTATCTTATTTCTTGGAAAAAACTAGATCTTTGATTCAGAATTCATCTTAATGGTGCTCTGTTTTAGTTTTTTCCAAGTTATCAATGTTTTCAACTTAAAGCCATATTTTAGAATTCACCCATGTTTTGATGCTATAATTTTTTTTCTTTCACCTTTTCTACATTCAACCCCTACATTAATTTGACCTAAATTCCACCACCAAAGTTTCCTACATTGCTCCTGTGGAGAAACCTTCTCTTTTTCCATCATATCACTCGACACAAAACTTATTTGACATGACTCCATGCCCAATGGATTTGTCTCAACAAAAAACCTTTAAAAAATTGAACCTTGTTGAGCTTACTACCTAGCCTAATATCCTATTTATTGAGCAACCTAAGTGAGAGAGCCCTGTCTAGGCTAGAAGGGTTATATTTTGGCCCAAAGTGGTTTGTGGTTACCTCTGGAATTCCTTTTTCAACCTAAGGAAATCACATAGTACTAACAGTCTCCACAATCAAATTTGTAGACAATATGGCTTTGTATATGTGTCGGGCGAGAATCAAACTTATCTAGAAAAAATAATTTATTCCTAAGCATCCTCTTAATGTATTCAAGGGAAGTGAAGACATTATAACTTTCAACTTGCTTGTACTTCAACATAGACCCAAGAGAGTCTTCATCTGCTAAAGCAAAACAATCGAGTTTAAGTATTTCTTCTTCTTGCCCCTAGTATGACTAGGATCAAGAACCCATGTCGACATATCCTCCATGATCTCTAAATCTGAATGATATTGGCGTTCAATCTCTGCTTGAGTCTCCAAAATTCATATTTCTTTCTTAGTCTCTACTAGAATTTCATTAAAATACATGGAAGCCAATTCATGGGCACAAAGTCTAGCTCCTCGTTAACCCTGAGGAGTTGTGCCACCTCCCCCTTGTTTTCATCTCATTCTCTGCCTTGGCCACGTGTATAACACCCTAGGGGCACACCTTGGGCAACTTCTATTAATTCCCCTCCCTGCAAAGAAACAAGAGCAAGTATCAGGCCCATTAATAATAAGACCAGGATTACACCCTAGAAAATCATCCAAATAACTTAAGATGCAAACACCAAAATCGACATAGACTCCATCAAGATAGAAAGTGGCCATTGCCTCGATTTTCAAATCAAACCCCGCTACCATTAAACGCGGATAATGTCCTTTGTATGCCCACAAGCCCTAGGACCTAAAATGGTGAGCACAACCCCTTAACACAAAACCCTAACTTATTTCTAAACTATTTACAAACTTGGCATAACAAGGGATGAAATTCTTCAAAGCGTTATCCTTATTTCAAGTTTTGCACTTGAAAAAAAGCTTACACATGTTGGATTTGATCCCTCTCCACACATGATAGATCCAAACAGATCTAAATAATTCTTATATATGTATTTTATATGAAATATTTCATGATATATATCTGTGTGTGTGTGTGTGTGTGTGTGTGTGTGTGTGTGTGTGTATGTATATATATATAGATATATATATATATATATATATATATATATATATATATATATGTATATAGGTAGATATATGTATATGTATATATATGTATATGTATATGTATATGTATATGTATATATATATATATATATATATATATATATATATGTATGTATGTATGTATCTGTATATGTATGTATCTGTATGTATATATATATATATTCTTTATCTGTTTAGAGATCGAATTCTTGAAGGTGGAATGTTTTTTTCAAGTTTTTCACTTTAAAAAATGTTTAGACTTGATGGATTTGATGTCTCTATACATGATAGATATGGAATAAAGGCAGATTTAATATATATATATATATACACACACTCTTGAAATATTTTTTTGTTATTAACATTTCTTAAATGTCAACTTCATATTGAGCATCATCTATTGGTTGTAGAAAGTACTTTTCTACCCAATAAGAGAGATTTTACTTTCTATATATATAAAGTTGATATTTAAATATTATACTTAAAGTGGAAATATAAATATTATGCCATGTATTGAAAAAATTAAAATATTTTAATTATGGATGACATTAAAATATTTTTTTTATTAATAATTTTTTTAAATTTTATATGTCAACTTCATGTTTAACATGAAAGGAATTACAAACTCTCCATTTAAGATGTGTAATTATTTTCATACTTAATATAAAATTGAACATATAACTATTTTAAAATATATATTAATAATATATATATATGAATATTAAAATAATTTATTTATAATTATATTAAAATATATATTTTTTAATAATAATGAGTTCAAAAAAATGAATATCTCCATCATCCTAAATTGTAGAAAACACTATAAATAAATAAATTATTTATTTTATGATAAGATAAGTTATATAGTATATTCCTAATGGATTTCATTCTCATTCCACTTTGTTTTCTTATTGGCCTATTATCATTCTCATTCCACTTTGTTTTCCTATTGGCCTATTGAAGTAATATAGATGTTTGTACTATTAATTTAAATATATAATTTCTTTAATAATTATTTTAATATTTAAAGCTATCGAATTATATTATTATATAAATTTTATTTTATTTTAGTAAAATTAAGAAAATACATTTATAAATTGAAATAGATATATTACATCTTTCATATTAAAAACTATAAGAAAATAAAATTATAAAATATAACTAACTTAGTAATAATAAAATTTATTAAAAAACCATAATTATCTAAACATTTTAATCATAAAAAATATTCTTTATGGGCTGATTACAAACTTGGGCAGTTATCCTCACCTCTAGTATCAACTGATGGTGATGTGGCCACCACCCTTTCTCATGTCTATGAGAGAGTAAGTTTGACACATTAATCATTCAAACAACAATGATTTCTCAAATAATTTGGTCATTTCTCACATGAAACATTGAATTTAGGGGATTGTGTTTCAGATTAGAGAAGTTTCCTTAAGTTCTTCCACATTGGTCCATGATGATGCTCAATGCATTTTAGTTTGGTTACGTTAGTAATTTTTTGACCTTGGTAAGTCATTTTCTCCCTCCAAATTTCTTGGTCGCAACTTGGGAAGCATGCCTCTTTGTTGGTGAGTTGGTGGTATAGTGTAGTTGTGCTTTGTTCAATACCTTTCTCACGGAAGGATTAAGACCTCCTGGACCGCTCCCTGACACTCTTCATTCATTTCAGTTATGATTTACTTCTTCTCATATTGTGGCTAGAGGGCGTGAGCGAGGAGGAGACACAACTTTCATTGCATGCCAAAGAGATTTGAAGCAACTCATAGTTTTGGATGTTTTCAGTAATTGACCATTGCTTTCATATTGCTTATTAGTATGGTTGTCTGCAATAATTGGCCGAGATAGCTTCATGTATTGGTTGTCTCTAGTAATGGTCTCTACTTCTATTATAATGGGTGGTTGTAAACACAAGTATTTTTGACTTAGCATTTATTACTAGACATAATGCCAAGGCAACAGGAAATGTCTGACCATGATGTAGGTGGAAGGGGCTTGCATGGAGGTGCATGCAAGGGCTAGAGCTCAGTCCTTTTCTGGGCTCTTTTACATGCAAAGACCTTCTGAAATTCAGCACGAGTTAAAGGAGGTGAAAGAGGAAATTATGACACGCCATGACTATCACTAATTGTGATCATGGTTGAGTGGATGTTTGTTATCATCACACCACACGAGAGGTCATCTAAACCAATATTTTTACATGATCCACCTCTATTGGCAACTTAAGTCACTCTTGGGTAAAGTCCGCTTAGAAAGGAACGATTCAAAAGATAAAATGTTAATGACGATGGACAAGCTCCAATTGCAACTCAGTGAAATGGTCAAGCCTCAAGCAAGGACAAAGGCACTTATCATGAGTGGAAAAGGACCTACTCCTCCTTACACTTGGGTGGATCCAGTGCCTATTGAGGTGGATGTCTCCACCTCCTCTTAATCATCTGAATAATTGCAACTTAGTGAAATGAACAAGCCTCAAGCAAGGACAAAGACACTTATCATGAGTGGCAAAGGACCTACTCCTCCTTACACTTTGGTGGATCCAGTGCCTATTGAGGTGGATGTCTCCACCTCCTCTTAATTATCTAAATGATTGGGGTTTTTGTATATCTGATTCCTAATATGTAAAAGTTGTTACTCTTTATTTTGTTGTTAGATTTTTATATTTAAATATTAGTTTCTTGCTAATTTTCTGGCTAATTTTCACTCTAAAACTTCAAGATAATGATAAAGTAAAGTTGTTACTCTCTATTTTGTTGTTAGTTTTTTATATTTAAATATTAGTTTCTTGCTAATTTTCACTCTAAACCTTCAAGATAATGATAAAGTAAAGTTGTTACTCTTTATTTGTTGTTAGTTTTTTATATTTAAATATTAGTTTCTAGTTAATTTTCACACTAAACCTTCGAGATAATAATAAAAGTTAACCCCACCAATTTTTTCTTTCTTTCTCTTTTTCTTTTTTTTTTAAACCTTTCTATTTTGCCAATAACCTCTTCTCCACCCACGCAATAAAAAAAAGACTTAGGTAACATATAAACTATTTCCAACTAATTTAACAACCAAGAAACAAGCTGCTTCTATATGCTATTATAAAAGAACCATCATTACCTGAATATTTTTATCACGAAGAAATGTGCTTCTTTATTACTTTTGATCCTTTCCCATACTTAATGAATCTAGTTTTGGTCTCCCTCCATCCTTACTTTTGTTCATTCTCACACCAAATCTGAAATGAAATCAGGTTTCAGTCGCTCTCCATACCATACAAAATTTGAAAAGAAATTTGGTTTGTTCCTGTAGAAGGTCACTCCTTTTAAAGCATGACTGTTACATCAGACATGACACCATTCTCAATGGGTGGTGAAAATGTGTGCAAAATGCATGACGTGACATGCATGGGCTCGTCCACGCACTAACCTCTTGCGCCGACACAGCATCTGACCCTCACCCCCACTCACCCCATATTCATCCTACAAATATTCTTCCCCACTCATTGTTCCTCTGCAACTGATTTGCAGAAGGTTTAAAGTTATATTTTCTATATAATCCGTATATCCTTCCTTTCAGTCTCTACCTTTTTCATTTCATGGCATCAGTAAATAATAGATCGTTTTCTTTGAATCTCTCCTTGTTTGCCATATTGTTTATGGCAGCTCTTGCTACAGGCAGGCCAATCCCTGAGGAACATCCCTGCGAGGAGATATACATCGTTGGGGAAGGAGAAACTCTGCAGACGATCAGTGAGAAATGTAACGCCCCCTTCATTCTTGTCGATAATCCTCAAATCCAAGATACCGACGATATCTACGAAGGTGTGCCTCTCAAGATAACTTATCAGTGGTAAAGATGTAACGGCAGAAGAAAAATATAGTCAGCTGTACAAAAATAAACAGCTGAAATTTGAATAGCATGTGCAGGGTGGCCTTCGATTTCTTATAAATAAAATTGTACAAAGTTTCAGCTATATTATTTTTTCGCTCTTCAACTTCCCTGTCTAGTTCCCTGTGTATTATGTGCAGGGTGGCCTTCAACTTTCTTATAAATAAAATTATACCGAATTTCAGCTATAATTTTGTTTCATCTTCAATTCCATTTTGTCTCATCTTCAACTTCCCTGTGAATAAACTTAATCAGCAATTTCAACTTATATTTCTTTCTCTAGTTAATATTATCTGTCATATAAATCAAATGGTTGAGAAACATTTATAGTTATCAAAATACTGGTATAAAGTGTGAAGTTAAGCAATGTTACATGGTTTTTGTTTGAGTTTGGGTTGGATAATGATTAGGTTCAGTTTGAGTTTGAATTTTTTGATGAGGTTTGAATGAGCTTTACCATTAAGTAATGAATTATAGAATAAAATAGTTAGAAATCATCATCAATAAACATAAAAAATGTTATTAGAGACATGAAAACTCCAAGGATAAATTACAAGTTTGAGTTGTGACATAAAAAATGCTATTAGAGACATGGAAACTCTAAGGATAAATTACAAGTTTGAGTTGTGACATGAAATCATGTGTTTTGATCTATGGACTTGGTTAAAGGCTATGAGGCTTCATGAGGCTCCATGAAGCTCCATGAGATTTGCCAAACTTCAAAATAATTTTAAGGTTCGCCAAAATTCGAACCTCAAGGTTAAAGTTTTAGGAACCTTGTGACATAAAAGTTAACTATCAACATGTTTCACAAACCACTCCAAATGCACTTCACAAGATCATATATAAATTTAAGAAATTATTTTAAAAAATATCAAAATTAAAAATGTATATTCTTTTGACAAAAAAATTAAATATTAACTAAAATTATATAATTTTAGTGGTAATAAAATTAAATATTAATTATTTTAAATATTAGCATAGATTCATCTTAATATCAAATCTAATATATATTAATAAAGATCAAATATCTTAAGATGAAAACTTATTTTTAAGTATAAAACTTAAGTTTACACCACAAAAGATTTAATTCCAATCAACTCTCAATGAGTAAATCCAGTATTAAGACTAAATCAAATATTAAGACTAACTAATTATGAAAAAAACACTAATTATTAAATAGAGACACTTTTAAATAAAAACATTAATAAACCTTCTCCATTTAAAAGTATTAATAATACTTATATTAAATATTAATTAGCAACTAAATTATAATAACAGAATAGCTTTCAACCCATCCACTATATAAAAGTCTTCAGGGTTTTTATATAAATTAAGTGTCTTTAAAAGTCTTCATGGCTTATAAAAAAGTGGTCCTAAAGTCTTTATGGTCCATATATAAATGATGGTTTTTTAAAGTTTTAATGGTCCCCAAATAATTGCTTTAATTGCATGCCTATTTATTGCACTTATTGACTTCAACTTGGGTATCTTTAAAGTGGATATGGTGTGGTAATATTTTGAAAGTGGAAGCAATTTCGATATCTAGAACGTGATATGGGGTGAAGGTGCATACATAAAGAGGATTCCATGAAAACGACTAATTTGTCCCGTAAAACAATTTGTTGAGATAATCACCGTGTTTAAAATATAATTTATTTTGATTGGTTATTTTAAGTATATTTAAAAATTCATATATTATTGTTTTAAGATGTAAAGTTGTTATAATTGTTAATAGGGTTTAGTTTGGTGGTTAAGATGAAGTGCTATTATCTATTTTATTATTTGATTACTCGACCTGTGTAATATTATTTGATTACTCGACCTGTGAATGAATTCAAGATGGTTAGATGTTGTAAATGAAAAATTGTTAGATGTTGTAATTAAATAAGGCTTAGATTTTTATTTTTATTTTGAAATAGATATTGTTTAAGTGTGTAAGTTTTTAGATTTAGTGATCTAGGTGGATATTGGTGGCCATTCGTCTATTTCACTTGGAGTTCACCATTGTTTTTTTTAGTTTTTTCAGTTTCATTAATTGTAACACAATTTATTATTTTTAGCAATTGTTCGGGTCCTAAACTTCTAGAGCCATTTTGAGACCCTAAACGACATTTTTTGGGGAAACCACCTTCGGCAAGTACAAGTCAAAGACTTGATATTCATTTTCAGCGGTTGTAGTCCTCGGATAGATCTTTCTAACGATGTATCATGTGCGTCAAACGGAGATAGTATGCTAAAGTTACGACCCCGGGAAATTGATGTACCAATTTACCCCGACGGGGCCCATAGTTTGGTGTTTCATCTCCTAGGGTTAGGTTTTTGGATGTTTAGGGTTTTCTATTTTTTCTCAATAATAAATAGGCCTTTGAGCCTCACTGTAACACAGTTTAGAGACATGTAGTCGCCACATCTCTTCTCAGAGATAAGCTACTAGCGCCCTAGCTAGTTTATTTATGTTCTGTCTGTAAGCATATTTCAGTTATGTGATGTTAATGAAATGAAGTCTTATTTATGTTGCATCTATGTGTTTATGTGTATTTATGTATTTTATTGCGTTATTGCATAAGTTTGGATTAATGGTATCAGAGTGGTCTTCTATTTCTCGATCCTTCTTTGCATGTCCCCAACGAGGTCGGGGTATAAGGAGTTAGGGCTCGATCTGGTTGAACCTTTACAAGATCAACCTCGCAAACCTCGATGGCCGCCCATGGGGGACGAAAAGAAAGATGAGGTAGCAGGAGATCCTATCAAAAATAAATGCGATGATGGATAAATTTTCCTAGATCCTTCTGCGAATTCCCACCAGCAGTGCATCTACATCCAGCAGCGACTCTAGAGGCACAACTCCTTTTAAGGTACAAGTAAACTTTGAAATTCCCATATTTGAAGGACAAATAGATGCAGGCATCATAGATATATGGTTGAATATATTAGAAGGGTATTTCTCAGTTCATGAATTTTCCAACTGGGAAAAGATCACTTTTGCACTCCTCAAAGCCTCCCCCCATGTCAAGGACTAGTGGGAAACCTACTGTGAGCAAAAGGACGAGAGGGAACCCACTCTATTTTCGGCCGCACTCACTTGGAATTATTTCCGAGACACCATCAAGGAACAATATTATTTCATGGGGAGCTATGAGGACAAGTACATACAATGGACTACGTTGCGGCGGCAAAGGGATTAAGATGTGCATGAGCTGACGAATTTGTTCCATACCCTGCGCAAAAAATTGCGCATAAAATATTTGGAGAAAAATTTGGTGTTGAAGTACCGCAGTTGTTTGCATAAATACATTCAACAAGAAATGGAGTTCCTCCACATCTCCTTGCTTAGCGCAACATATCGGTATGCTGCCAAGATTGAGCAGAAGTTCAAACAGAAGAAACGGGACTTTGGATCTACGAATCAAAAGCAAGGAAAAGGTGCCCCCCCACCGCAAAACAAAGGACAAATCCAAGGTGGGGCGGCCTAGGATAACCCGCCAAATCCGCAAGCAAAGAACAACACCGCGAAGCCAAAGAAGGACATGGGAAAGTGGCGTGAATTCCATAAGAGCTCCACTCACAACACAAGTAAGTCTTGAGCCAAGCAGTCACTAGTGGTCGAGTTGAAGGCTTCTAAATCGGATGTATACTCTGACTCTAAATCATAACTCGACAATGGGAGTGGAAAAGGGAAGCAAATTATCGATGTGGATTCCAACGCCACCATTGCCACCACGAAGATCCAAAAGGAGGAACCAGAAGAACTAGAGGAGGAGGAGCACCTCTTCCATTCCCAGGTGTGGGTAAAGGGTTCCCCGTTGTAGTTCATTGTCAACAGCGGGAGCCAATAGAACCTCATTTCAACAGAGGTCGTGAAGCAGCTGGGCTTGTCGACCATAACACACCCATAGTCATACACCATCGGGTGGATTCACCAAGGACGGGATCTTCGCATCAACCAAGAATTTTTCCTTCCCTACAACATCAAGCTCTTCATGGATGAAGTATTATATGACATTGCCCCTCCTGATGTTTGTGATGTATTATTAGGTCAACCATGCTTATGGAAGCAACATGTTGTATATGAGTCCCAGCCTCGTGTTGTTATTGTTACTTTGGGAAATAAGTTGTACAAGATACTGGAGATAGCACCGCCTGTCGCCATCTCTTTAGTTACTGCAAAACAATGCAGTAAGCTCATTTCAAAAACCAAGAAATTTTTTTTCTTGATGATCTACCCTCAGGGAAAGAATAATATTGTGGCCACGACCTCTAGACAGGGCTCCTTTACACGACAAAAACAAATGGACAAGGTCGTGGAGGAGTACGGGGACATATTCACCTCACCCGCAGGGGTGCCTTTGTGCTGTCAGGTCAAGCACCCCATAGATCTGACCCCAGGTGTGCCGCTTCCCAATGGACCAATCTATCAGCGCTCTGTTCTAGAGAACAATGAAATCAAGAGGTAGATTCAGGAGTTGTTATAGAAAGGTCACATCCGGCCGATTTCATCAACCTATGGGAGCCCGATCATGTTGGTGCAGAAGAAGGATGGGACTTTGAGACTCTGTATTGACTATCGGGCACTGAACAAGATCATTGTCCATCATAGGTACCCGATCCCACTGATTGATGACATTTTGGACCAACTCAAGGGGGAAAAATATTTCAGCAATATTGACTTGAAGTCCGGGTATCACCAGTTACCAATCGAACCCTCCGATGTGTGGAATATTGCCTTCAAACCCAAGGAGGGCCTGTTTGAATGGCTAGCCATGCCTTTCGGGTTGACGAGTGCTCCTGCAACCTTCATGAGGCCGATGGATGACATCTTGCGTCCATTCACCAACTCATTTGTAGTAGTATACTTGCATGACATCTCGATGTTCAGCCATACTTGGGAAGAGCACCTCCACCACATCCGACAGGTCCTCCAAACATTGCGGCAACACAAGTAGTGTGCCAATTTGGATAAGTGCACTTTTGGCATGACCCAGGTTCAGTATCTGGGATACATTATTGATGAGCGAGGTGTGCATGTGGATCCAACCAAGATCCAAGTCATTTAGTATTGGCCAACCCCAACCACTCTAACAAAGCTCCACAACTTTCTGGGTCTTTCTAGTTTCTACCGCAGGTTCCTGTCGGGATTCTCTCATATCACTTGGCCCTTGAGTCAAATCACCAAGGAGGAGCGAAAACAAAATTATTTTTGTCTAAATCTTAATAGAAGGTGTTCGTAGAGTGGAACCATCGCCTCTGCTCTACCCTAGTGCTCACATTACAAGACTTGCAGTAGCCATTTGAGATCGAGAGAGATGCCTTTAACTATGCTATTGGGGTAGTTCTTACTCAACAGGGGCATCCAGTGGCATATCACAGTGAGACACCGTCTGACACAGTCTGGAAGTATCCCACTTATGATAAAGAAATGTATTCCATTTTGCAGGCTTGCCAATAATGGAAGCATTACATTTTGGGGAAGGAAAATGTCATCCACACAGACCACTGACCCCTGGAGTTCATACAGACACAAGGGAAGTTTCAAAACTATCGCCATCAAAAGTAGTCCAATATCTACAACAATTTCATTTGAACATCAAGTACAAGAAAGGAAGCACCAATAATGTTGCAAACTGCCTCAGCCAACCATTGATCGTGGCGCTAACCACCGTGCTCAACTCTTGTGGGCACGAGACTTCTGATCAGTCGCTTCTCTACAAGAGCAATCTAGAATTTTCCCACATATACAAGACGCTCTTGGAGGTTAACCGAGTTCCAAATTTTCACCTCCAGGATGCACTTTTATGTCACTTGGGACACCTTTGTGTTCCTTCAAGCGAGCATGCCAAGATGATTTCAGAAGCGCAGTACATTCGGGTCGTTGGGAATTTCGGGGTCGAGAAAATAGTGGAAATACTGCAAAAATATTTCTATTGGCCAAACCTTTGACGGGATGTCGGGAATACATTAGATCCTGCACTGCCTGCGCCATTTACAAATTGACCATCAAGAAGTAAGGCCTCTATACTCCATTTCCTACCCCTAGTCGACCTTGGTAATCCATCTCCATGGATTACATGTCGGGCCTTCCTTCTACTAACCATGGCAGCGACTGTGTTTTCGTGGTCATCGACAAATTCTCGAAGATGGTCATTATGGAGGCCTGCAAGAAGACTATCACAGTAGAAGACATTACTAAAATCTTCTTTGAACGAGTGTTGGTACAATTTGGGATCCCACAGTCTATCATCTCATATCAGTACATGATCTGGATTTATTCAAGAACGCAACAGAATACACATATAGCCATAGATATAGAGATGCAGCGGAAATAATGCTTCATTTTATGAATAAAAGAATGACTGAAATAAGCTTACAAACATAATGGAAACAAGCTAGGGCACTGGTAGCGTATCTCTGAGAAGAGATGTGGCGTATGTAGGCCTCTGAACTGTGTTACATTGAGGCTCGAAGGCCTATTACAGACATAATGGAAATGGATGAGCTAGGGTACTGGCAGTGTATCCCATAGAAGAGATGTGACGACTACCATCACCTGAACCGTGTTACAATTAGGCTCGAAGGCCTATTTATCATTGAGGAACAATGTAAAATCTGAAACGTCCAAAAACCTAACCCTAGGAGATGAAGCACCAAAACTGTGGGCCCCGTTTGGGTAAATTGGTGTTTCAACTTCCCGGGGACGTAACTTTGGCATAAAATCTTCGTTTGACGTGCTCAATAGCTCGTTATAAAGATCTGTCTGAGGACTAAAAATTTTGGTGTGATTCATTCTTCTCCCAGTTTTCCAAAAAACGTCGTTTAGGGCCTGTTAGGTCCCTGTAATTAGCAAGATTTGCAAAATTCCAACTACAGGGGTAACATCAAACCACTTTGGGATTCAAGGATCTAGCCCTCCTGAATCCAGAGAGGGATCTCTCTATAAATGAGTTTAAAGATGTGATCTTTAAAGCCTGAAATGTGGTATTAGGCTAGTTATGAAGAGCATGAGTTTTGTTTTGTTTGTTTTGGTTGGGCAAAGACATGATGAAGGTGAAGGCAGTTCAAAATGAAGGGTGAAGATGTCTGCAAGTGAAGGAATGATTTGGCTGATAGAAAAAGGCAAAGAAAGTTTTAACCCATTGGGCTATGGAGTCATAGGAGGATTTTAATTGGACAGCAAGGTTCAAGAAGGATCCATGGGGCAATTCACTTATGTCAAAGGATCTCTTAAGGTGATTTATGGAGTGAAACAGATAGGAAGTGGAGAACAAAACAAAATGAAGAACAATGCACAGTCTAAGATCAAGTAAGTGCTTTTAAACTATCTTGCTTTCAACATGTGCTTAGAGAGACAAAACATAAAATAATTGTGTGATCAGGTAAGTACTTTTAAACTAGCCTGCATTGAAGTACTTTGAGTTTAGAGAAACAAAACATAAAATCATTCTAAGATCAGGTAAGTGCTTTTAAACTAGCCTGCTTTGAAGTACTTTCAGTCAAAAAACATTCAAAAACAATTAGAACAGCTTAAGATCAGGTGAGTACTTTGAAACCAACCTTATTTCAGCATATTCTAAAGGAAAACACTGATGATCATCATATAATGAGCAATCTAGATCAGGCAAGTTCTTTGAAACCAACCTGCTTTAATATACTCAGTATTAACAAGAGAAAAACATAGAAAATAAAGCTTTCAGTAAGAGTAGGATACTACTGAGAGTAAGTCCTAGCTCTATGTTTGATGTTCCTTATCAGAGAAAATGAACAGAGTGAAACCTTAAAGAAAATAACAATTGACAGTGAAGAACACATCACCATTGACACAAATCAGGATCCCATAAATCAGCAGCTTGTATTTGATGTTCAAACCAGTTACAATCAGCAAGCCCGAAGGGTCTCTACAACTTCAAACTTCTCATATCAGCTTATTTATCTTCAATTTGCACACAGTGCATCAGTAGCTTCAGAAAACCATTACATGCATTTAGATGTCTAGAGACCAACATTTGCTTATGTTCTAAAGAGGTATTTATACAGAAATGAGGAAGTGGGAGGATTTCCCAAGGATCAAATATCATTAATTATGCAATCATTTCTAACTCTACTCCATAACATATGTTCCTGCCTTTCGAGGCATAATGATCGAAAGATGTGCTTCTGGACTATTCTTAATCTTCTAAAATGGTTCTGCCGACAATTAGAGATAAGATTCTTTGATTTGTATTAATTTTTCAGCTGTCTTTAGGTAAACACCTCTTGTTCAGGTAATGACTAAGCTTCCTTTGATTTTTGTGAGGCTGCATGTGTCTTAAGGAGTTGGAGAGGGTTAAATTGGCCTCGACTGATGGCGGTGAAAGATTTCTCGGCTTGACAGATGTCTTTATCTTTCCTTAAAAACCTTTAATTTACTTGAGAACTACATTTTAGGACTTCAATCTCCTTTTTCTGGTGTGTTCTGTCTTCGACGCTGATACTCTTTGATCGGTGCTCGATTAACTGTGTTTTCTAGTGTGCAGGGCTGTATAGGGGTCGAATGGCATCAATGCCTCATGAATTCATTGATAAAATGTGAATTTAAAACCCTACAAGTGATTTTGTGGTGAATCGCAGGCAGGAGGATCATCACCCTCGACCTGTGAATTTTTCTTCAGCATGGCGGAAAAAACCATTTAAACCCTGCAAAAATACGAAAAACTATTAAAAAATCCTGCATATATAGGCTGACTTCTTCAAAAGGCATGTGGAGGGAGCATAGTCGTTGGATGGCATCATCCAACGATCGAGATTGATCGTGAGGAGTGAATGGCAAGGTAGAAAAGAAAATCAAATCAGAGACGTCGATCGCGCAGAGATCGACGGTCGGAAGCGCAGGTGGAAAGTCAAAACGGAGAGATCGGGTGATGAAATTTGGGCCGTCGATCTACAGATCAGATTAACAGCAGAGATGTTGTTACTGCTGTGTCGTACCCTGAGTTATCGTGTGTGCATCTCCAGCGAGCGACCACCGTCCGATGAGCGACCTCAGATCGAACGGTGCACGTCAATATCGCACGGGGTCCACGTCCGATGTTTAACGCACGATGGATAGCGGTTTGGCGAACAGTGCCCAGGCCACGCGTCAATCGATAAGTGGAATCGTTGTCGATCAAGAGAAAACCACCCTGCGCTTGAAAGCGGTGCGATGGATACCACCAGTTTCTGAACAGTAGCCGTGGCGCGGGGACCACCTGTGGATGAAAATGGACCGTCAGATCTGCAGGTTAAATGGACGGCTGTGATGCGATTGGGCGGTGAAAAAGAGTGGGGACCACGGGCGCGATGGGATTGCGAAGACCGTCGGATGGCCGGGAAATCAATGGTTAGAAACGTTCCCGATAACCAAACGCGCTAAGCGCTTTTCGGGCTAGCGCCTGGTTTTGGCACCCGGGTCACGTGGGAAAAAGGTTAAGGGAGCTGGCCGAAGGGGGCTAAGACCCATATATGTCCAAATGTGGGTTTTTTAACCTTTTTCAATGCAATTTGAGGCCAGAAATGGGAAACGATAGAGGGAAAAAAGGGAAAAAAGGCTAAACAAGGGGTATGTGTAGGATTTATAGGGGATTTTGGGAGGATTTAGAGGGTAAGAGGGGAATTTTGTAGCAGTCTTTCTCATGGAATTTTAGAAGAATTTCTGAGTTCTGAAGGGAAACAATAGTGAAGACTTGGATAGAGGAGATGATGTTTAGCAGAGGCTTCAAGAGATAATATTTCTGCAATGAAACTATTCTTTGAAGGCTAAACAATGTTTTAGCCACCTTTTGATAGAACAAATTTTATAGGTGGCCAACAGTGGCTCCACTTGGGGATGGTGCCTTATTGAAGGCATCAAGAACTTCAGACCTGCATTCTCTGGGAGGCTGATTCAGTGCTTCATCCATTGGGCTACCTTCTTTGCTTGGATGCTCTTCTTTTTCCTGAAAACATATTAGCAGCTATGGAAAACAATGGATCTTCATCAACAATCTTTCTACCTACCCAATCCTACTAATCTAACATTTTTTCTTCATTTTAGAGTGCACTTGAACTGGAAAACTCTTTACAACATTTTATTTCTTTTGTAAATAGGAAATCTAATCTATTTCTACTCCTTATTTCTCCATGGACTCAGATTAAACAGTTGATTCCATATGATTCTCTACCTAATCTACTATCTTTTGGGATTAAACTATCCAACTGATTTTATTCTCTAAATTCTACAACAGAAATTTAAAAACAGTCAAGTCAAGATTAAGCAGTTTGACTTGCTGTGATCTATGGCATAAAAAACAAGTTACACATAGATACTTATTTTGCGGAAAATTTTAAATAAAAAATGGAAGGCTTAATATCTGACTTTATGAAGCACTTCCTTCACCTTTCTACAGCTCCGATTGCCTCTTGATTGAGTTGTTCTTTCTTTTTCTCTGGTTCATATTTTGAGCCGATTAGAACCAGATTTACCTTTGTTTTGACTCAGAATAAAACATAGTTTGGAGTCAATTCTTGCTTGGAAACTTAGGTTCAGGTTTTGAGCAGGTTTGAACCTTTAATTTCTAACCTAATCTATCTACTGATAAGCCAAGTTTAAAAAGTTTGGCAAATCAAACTCACTATCCTATCAGCAGTAAATTTAAAACTAATTAGTCAAGATTAGGTTGTTTGACTAACTAGGAGTGTGTTTTTCAGGAGTGGCATTTGAGCTTGCACACTTTCAGATTTGTTTATCTTTTTGGTATGGGGCTATACCTCTTTTTTTTTTTTTTTAATTACAATATGCCCTCTTTTCCCTTATTTTTTATTGTTTTGTATATATTTTTTTCCTTTGTGAAACTTGAACAAAGAAATGGTATTTACAATGGAAATGAAAGTTTTTTTTTAATTTTTAAATAGAACCTCAGCAGTAGTAATGCTTAAGGACCCTGCCATTGACAGGACCTCCAAAGAGATCTGTGCCATCTAACTCTTGCAGAAAAAAGGCATTTGGACCAATGGTGGACTGAATAATGTAAGGACCTTGCCACAAACAGTCAAATTTTCCATGTTCACCCTTATTCTCTCTTCTGGAGTCCCACTTGAGTACCTTGTCTCCAATGTTGAAATCACAAGCCTTTGTTCTCTTGTCAAACAATTTTTTTATGTTCTCTTGCACCTTCTGAGCTCTATTGTAAACCTCTTCCCTTATCTGTTGGAGATGTATTGTCTGATTGATCCTCCTTATCATGCTGTCCTCTTCTGACTGTATTTCTTGGACTAAATTTATCACTGGTACACCTAGGCTGGTAGGAAACACTGCATCTGCTCCATAAACAAGCTGGTATGGGGACATTCCAATGGACTTCTTTGTGGTCAACCTATCTGCCCATAAAGCATGCACCAACTTGTTATGCCATGATTTTTTATTCTCTTCAAGCAGCTTCTTGATGATGGTCACCAAAATTTTATTTGATGATTCAGCTAACCCATTACCTTGAGGGTAATAAGCAGTAGAATGACCAAGTATAATCCGATACCTGTGAAAAAAATCAATCATCTTTTTGGAACCAAAAGCAACAGCATTATCAGTAATAATCTTCCTGGGGCAACCGAAGCTGGACAAGATATAGTCTTCAAGAAATTTTATAATGACAGAATCTGTGGCATTCCTAGAAGGGATGGCCTCTATCCACTTTTTGAAGTAGTCAGTGGCTGTGAGAGTCCATTTGTGTTGGTCAGATGAAGCAGGATGGATTTCTCCTATGAAATCTAGGCCCCATAGTTGAAATGGAGCTTCAAAAATGATAGATTTTAATGGTAAAGGAAGGAGTTTTCTTTTTCCCTCAAAAACTTGGCATTTGTGGCAAGCTACTATCATTTTATGGACATCTTGGAAGAGGTTGGGCCAGTAATAGCCAGCTCTAAGGATTTTATTGGCTGTGGTTTTCTAGTAGAGATGACCTCCACATTCTCCTTCATGGAATTCATGCTTGATCCTCTCTGCATCAACTTCAGGCAAACATTTAAGCAATAAACCATTAGTATTTTTCCAATATAAGCATTCATTCAAAATGCAATAATTCCTAGCTTTCAACTTTAAAAACCTTGCCTTTGTTTTTGATAAATCGGGAGGAGCATTAAGATTTGTAAGTGCATACAAGATATCAGTGTACCAAGGTGAGCTTTGAAACTGCTCTTCCACAGTGGGAGCAGGTAATTCTTCCTGTTCATCCATGGCATCTACCATGTTGATGTTAAGGACTTGTAGATTAGATTCAGCCATTAATTGAGCTAAGCCCTGACCTTTAATGAGTTTGGTGGGTTTGATTTCCAAATCATACTCTAGTATTGCTGCAATCCATTTGCCCCTCTTTCCATCTGGGTCTTGTGACAAGATGTCTTTTACCACTATGTTAGGCACATAAGAAATGATGTGAGAATGTAGAATATACACCCTGAAGTCCTTTAAGGCCTTTACCAAAGAATAGGCATGTTTTTCCATTATGTTATATTTCAAGAGTGCATCCCTTAAAGCCTTACTGAAAAAAGCAATAGGCTGTTTCTGTCCCTCTGGGTTTTTCTGCAATAGGACAGCAGCTACAGTGTGCTCTGAGGCAAAGAAAAAAATAAGAAAATCCTTTGAAATGTCAGGGCTGATCAGGACAGGTGCCCGGGTGAGTGCATGTTTTACCAATTCGAAGGATATTTTGGCTTCTACAGTCCATTTCAATCCTACTTCTTTCTTGAGCATATTAGTCATGTTTCTAAGGAGCTCTGCTAAGTTGGGAATAAACCTCCTCAAGAATTTATTTTTTCCAAAAAAAGACTGTAATTATTTTATGTTCCTTGGTTGGCTAATCTTTAGCATTCCCTCAACTCTCTTTGGATCTATTTTAATCCCTTCTTCTGATATGATATGGCCAAGGAGTTTACCTTCTTGTAGGCCAAACAGTGTCTTTTTTGGATTTAAAGATAATCCAAACCTTCTGCACTTTTCAAGGACCTTTCTTAGATGTTTCAGGTGCTCTTCATCAGATTTGGAATAAACTGTTATGTCATCAAGGTAAATTACAATGAAGAGCCCTATCTCCTCTGAAAATGCAATGTCCATGGCCCTTTGGAAAGTGGCCCCAGTGTTCATTAACCCAAAATGCATTTTCACATACATGAAAGTGCCCCAAGGAGTGGTGAAAGTTGTCTTGAGTTGGTCTTCTGGGAGTACTAAAACTTGGTTATACCCTGAAAAACCATCTAACAGAGAAATCCTCTTTGAACCAACTACCATTTGTAGAATGTGTTCCATTTTGTGTAAAGGGTAATTTTCCTTTAGCGAGGCTCTGTTAAGGTTTCTGAAGTCAATGCACAATCTGATTTCTCTTGTCTTTTTCCTCACAGCTACATGTTTAGAAACCCAATTTGAAAACCTCACAGGCACTATGATTCCTGCCTCATACATTTTCTTGATTTCCTTTTCTACTCGAGGCAGTTGTATTGGATTAATTCGACGCAGTTTTTGCCTAAAGGGTTTTTGGTTTTCTTTTAATGGGATCTTGTGTTGGATTATTTTTGTATCATAGGCTTTTAAGTCTTCATAGCTCCAGGCAAACACATCAACAAACTCTTTAAATAAGTCAATGAATTTATTTTTCATGTCTGCTAGTAAGGAGCCAGCTAATTTAATCATTTTAGGCTGATATTTGGTGCCTATGTTGCATTCCTCGACATCAGACTTGGTGTATTCGACAATGGGTTTCTTTGCTACGTCGTTAAAATCAAACAGGTCTTCTAATGGTGCTAACCCCCAAGGTACGTTCTTGTCCTTTGATGACAATATATCAATGTCTTCGTTTTCTGTGTCCTCGTACTCCTCAGTATGAGTTCCAAGTTTTTTAGTTAACATGCCAATTTTTACGAAACCAGATAGTTTATCTCCTTCAGAGGATTCTTTGTTGAGGCAATTTTCGTCAGATTTAGAAAGTGAATCAGATAACTCAAAATCGTTCCTGCCAAGCAGGAAATCCTCTATCTGCTTGTCGCCCTCGAAGACCTGCCAATATTTTTCATTATTTGGCACTGCAGGTCTATATTTTGTTTGAATGATGATTTGTTTATCACCAGGTGATTTTTTACAAGAACTAGCAGCGCAGGCCAACCTGTTTGCAATTATTTTTTGACTTCTTGGGACAAACACAAGCTCATATCTTGTAAACGTGTTTAGGAAATCTATGGCATTATTTCGGTATACCCTTAGTCTAGAATGCTTAATGGCATACTCTTTATTTAGTTGTTTAAACTAATTTCGAGTCTCCCTAAACAATTATCTTCTTGGCTCCTAGTTCTTTCAATAGATGCAATCCTAGGATGAGAGCATCATACTCTGCGATGTTATTGGTGCATTTGAAATATAGCTTGAAAGCATGGAATTCAAAGTAATTGTTCTCAGTGTCGACCAACCATACCCCAGCTCCTACACTCTTTTTAGTGCAAGACCCGTCAAAGTTCATGACCCATAAGGGATTGGTTGTAGGGTTAACATCGTTTTCATCCCTATTGCATTGTTCATCATTATTTTCTATTCTGGGATCTGCAGCATGTTGTGCTGGGTCTTGTTCTTCAGGATTTTCATGGAGTTGAGTGTAAGGGGTAGTCTGTTGTTTTCCATCTTGTCTTTGTTCACTCTGGTTCGTTATTTCAACACACTGTTCAAAATTTTCTCTCTCGTTTTCTTCCATATCTAGAACTGCCATAATTTCTAGATTAGGGACCTCTGACTGGTCATCTGAGTCACTGTGTTCTGGCTCTGACTGCTTTGTGGATTCATTATTTTAAAAGATAAACAAATCCAGGTTAGTATGGACAGAGTAAATGGGAGAATTTTCAGGCTTTTCTGAGCTACTGACCATGAATTTCATGTGTGACTCTCTGTATAGTCTTCTAAGCTGGCTAAAGACAGGAATAGTGGCATATGTTGCATTCATTTTTATGGTACCTTGCAGCTTGGCACCCCATGATCTTGACAACAACATGCCATACTTAGGAGGCACATCAGCCACCACAACATCCATCACCATGCACTTGGCTGGGATTTGGGTCAAACTCACACAAAGGTCTTTGATTAGACCCAAACACTTCACTCTGTTGGAATCAAAAGAATATAAATCCTTGTAAGGTCTGGTTATTTCTAGTCCTAGCCTTTCCATTATCACCTTTGGCATAAGGTTGTGAGAGGCTCCAGAGTCATGCATAGCATTATGAAGGATCTTTTCATGAACATTTAAACTCACATAAAAGGGGGGAACAGGTCCCTCTTGATATATACCTTCAATCTTAGGACCAAAAATGAGCTCTGGTTGGTCATCATTAAGATTGAATGTATCATTATTGTCCTCAATGTTTAAAACCTTCAAAATTTGGGTCCTATATACACTCTGGGCAGCTAACTCAGTTAGGGGAACATAGATTCTAATCTTTGAAATTTCCTGCTAAAGGCTTAAAGGAATTTGGCTCTTGGAAGGACTTGTCTCAACCTTACTAGCTGCCAGTCTATCAGTAACATCAGTTTGTTGATTTGTTCTATTAGTATTTGACAAAATGGTCTTAACAAGAGTACGAACTGAAGTGGTAGTACTACTAATGTCTGCACTCTGTTTTTCATTGTTTTGAGTGCCCTTCTCTCTACTTTTATCAGAATTTACAGTCACTGTTTTATCCTTTTGTTTGACAATTTTAGGCTTGGTTGTAGTGTTGTTTTGTGAAGATTTGTCAGAGGTTTTGGTGTTGAGAGTTTGTTGACTGGTTTTGCTTCTAAGGTCATATTCTTTTTGGGACTCTATGATGACATTTTCCATGTCTTGAAAATAACTTTCATCATCATCTCTGTTGTCATCATAAGGGGTATAAAGACCTTGTTTTCTATCATAATGAATCTCAAATTCATCATTATCTACTCCCAACATGTTCATATCCTCTTCCTCTATTATCTCATATGTTTCCTCAACCTCACTTATATAGTTTTGATGAAAAGGAGGAGTGATCAGTTGATCATCTTCCCTAGGTCTGTTTGGAGGTTGGTTCCTTCTAAAATTCTGATTTTGGTTCTGGTTTTTGTTTTGAGGAGCAGTTTGGTTTTGACTTGCTTGTGCTCTCTCAAGGATGCTCATTTTCTTCATCATCTCCTCCATCATTCTTTCCATCTTTGAGTTGGAAGTAGAAGGTGCATTTTCCTCTCTAAAGGACACTCTCTTTTCAATTTTCATTCTTTCTCTCTTCTCCATCAAGTTGACTTCCACAGAAAGAGCACCCTTTTTCATATCTTCAAGAGTTGAAAAATATCTCTCTCTCAGCTGATAGGCCATCTCGGGGTCAAACCATTCAGGAAAATTGTTTAAAGCTGAGCCCTGTGGAGGTTTTAGTTCTGGGGAAAGTGCATTATACACACTATTGAATCTGGTGCAATAAGCTTGCACACTTTCCCCAGCGTCTCTATGGAGGTTCTTGTAGTCAGAAAGGACTTGGAGAGGGTTTTTCTTTACTTCCCATTTGTTTAAGAATGTTTGATGGAAGGCTTGGAGATAATTAATACTATGGGGGTTTAAACCTTTAAACCATTTTCTTGCTTCTCCCCCTAAGCTCTGAGCAAATAATATAAGCTTGACAGAATCATTATCAATTTCATTTCTGTCAAAGTAGTCATTCATCTTATCCACATGCTGTGATGCAGTTGTAGCATTGCTATTATCAAACAATGGAATTTTAGACTGATAGTCCTGTGGAAGATTGACTAATGGTACAGGAAGAACTAAGGGAGCATACCATGCTGCCATGATATGTGGTGGGGGTGGATTCATAGGAAGGAAAGTGGGCTGAAGTGGGGTGGTTTGAACAGTGGATGTAGGATGAACATAAATGGATGGACCAGGAATATATTGCTAAGCTGATCTTGGATGAGAGACACCTGAGTTATGAAGAAAATGTGAATCAAGAGGTGTTGTTTCTCTGCTACCAAGATGTTCACTTGTTTTAGGAGATGAAAGTGAAGACTCAGAATCTGACTGACCTAAGTCACTAAGAGACCTAGTTCTAAATGGATTTACTAAGTCAGCTTGTGATTGTGGTAGAGCTGAAATATTTTCAGGGACTAAATTAGCTCTCAAGGGTGATCTGAAAATAGTTGAGAGTTTAATCCTAGGAGACCTCCTAAGGATACTTTCTGGGTTATCAATTATCTCAGGTGGACCAGGGTCAGGATAGGCTCTAGTGTGAATCTTTCTAGGGGCCAATATCTTGTGGTTTTTAGACCTAACTAAACAAGAAAAGTCTAACCATATATGACAATCTGTAAGAGGTTTAACTGATCTTTGCTAAGATAAATTTAATCCTAAAGCCCTCTTACTGAGGTTGAATGGTTTTATAATGATTAGAGTTCTACCCAGAGGAGTCTTTAAGGTCGGTTCAGGATTGTAGAGTCACCAAGTGGAAGTTTTTAGCTCTTTTGGAGGTAAAAGGTTTAATGTTCCACTACCATGTTTATTGAATACCAGCCTAAAATATTTTTAGGTTATTTTCTGAGTTTCTGTGGTTGTATGGAAAACTAAAGAGTCCATAAAAGCTGGCCAAGCAACTATGAACTCTAAAAGTTACCTAGTGGAGTCACCATTATGTTAGGTACCTGTAATTAGCAAGGTTGGAAAAAGTCCAACTGCAGGGGTAACATCAAACCGCTTTGGGATTCAAGGATCTAGCCCTCCCGAATCCAGAGAGGGATCTCCCTATGAATGAGTTTAAAGATGTGATCTTTAAAGCCTGAAACGTGATATTAGGCTAGTTATGAAGAGCATGGGTTTTGTTTTGTTTGTTTTGGTTGGGAAAAGACATGATGAAGGTGAAGGCAGTTCAAAATGAAGGGTGAAGATGTCTGCAAGTGAAGGAACGATTTGGATGATAGAAAAAGGAAAAGATAGTTTTAACCCATTGGGCTATGGAGTCATAGGAGGATTTTAATTGGATAGCAAGGTTCAAGAAGGATCCATGGGGCAAGTCACTTATGTCAAAGGATCTCTTAAGGTGATTTATGGAGTGAAACAGATGGGAAGTGGAGAACAAAACAAAATGAAGAACAGTGCACAGTCTAAGATCAAGTAAGTGATTTTAAACTATCTTGCTTTCAACATGTGCTTAGAGAGATAAAACATAAAAGAATTATGTGATCAGGAAAGTACTTTTAAACTAGCCTGCATTGAAGTACTTTGAGTTTAGAGAAACAAAATATAAAATCATTCCAAGATTAGGTAAGTGTTTTTAAACTAGCCTGCTTTGAATTACTTTTAGTCAAAAAACATTCAAAAATAGTTAGACAGCTTAAGATCAGGTGAGTAATTTGAAACCAACCTGCTTTCAGCATATTCTAAAGGAAAACACTGATGATAATCATAATGAGCAATCTAGATCAGGCAAGTGCTGACCGCTTTTAACTTTAATATACTCGGTATTAACAAGAAAAAGCACAGCTCAAATCTTTGAGTAAAGTAGAATTACTATCGAGAGTAGTCCTAGCTCTATGTTTGTTGTTCCTTATCAGAGAAAATGAACAGAGTGAAACCTTAAAGAAAATAACAATTTACAGTGAGGAACACATCACCATTGACACAAATCAGGATCCCATAAATCAGCAGCTTGTATTTGATGTTCAAACCAATTACAATCAGCAAGCCCGGACGGTCTCTACAACTTCAAACTTCTCATATCAGCTTATTTATCTTCAAATTGCACACAGTGCATCAGTAGCTTCAGAAAACCATTACATGCATTCAAATGTCCAGAGACCAACATTTTCTTATGTTCTACAGAGGTATTTATAGAGAAATGAGGAAGTGGGAGGATTTCCCAAGGATCAAATATCATTAATTATGTAATCATTTCTAACTCTGCTCCATAACATATGTTCTTACCTTTTGAGGCATAATGATCGAAAGATGTGCTTCTGGATTGTTCTTAATCTTCTAAAATGGTTCTGCCGACAATTAGAGATAAGATTCTTTGATTTGTATTAATTTTTTAGCTGTCTTCAGGTAAACACCTCTTGTTCAAGTAATGACTAAGCTTCCTTTGATTTCTGTGAGGCTGCAGGTGTCTTAAGGAGTTGGAGAGGGTTCAATTGGCCTCAGATGATGGCAGTGAAAGCTTTCTCGGCTTGATAGATCTCTTTTTCTTTCCTTAAACACCTTTAATTTACTTGAGAACTGCGTTTTAGGACTTCAATCTCCTTTTTCTAGTGTGTTCTGTCTTCGACGCTGATACTCTTTGATCGGTGCTCGATTAACTGTGTTTTCTGGTGTGCAGGGTTGTACAGGGGTCGAATGGCATCAATGCCTCATGAATTCATTGATAAAATGCGAATTTAAAACCCTGCAAGTGATTTTGTGGTGAATCGCAGGCAGGAGGATCATCACCCTCGACCTGTGAATTTTTCTTCAGCATGGCGGAAAAAACCATTTAAACCCTGCAAAAATACGAAAAACTATTAAAAAATCCTGCATATATAGGCTGACTGCTTCAGAAGGCATGTGGAGGGAGCATAACCGTTGGATGGCATCATCCAACGATCGAGATTGATCGTGAGGAGTGAATTGCGAGGCAGAAAAGAAAATCAAATTAGAGCCGTTGATCACGCAGAGATCGACGGTCGGAAGTGCAGGTGGAAAGTCAAAATGGAGAGATCGGGCGATGAAATTTGGGTCGTCGATCTGCAGATCAGATCGACGGCGGAGATGCTGTTACCACTGCGTCGTACCCTGAGTTATCGCGTGTGCATCTCCAGCGAGCAACCACCGTCCGATGAGCGGCCTCAGATCATACGGTGCACGTCAATATCGCACGGGGTCCACGTCCGATGTTTAACGCGCGATGGACAGCGGTTTGGTGAACAGTGCCCAGGCCACGTGTCAATCGATGAGTGGAATCGCTGTCGATCGGGAGAAAACCACCCTGCGCTTGAAAGCGGTGCGATGGATACCGCCGGTTTCTGAACAGTAGTCGTGGCGCGGGGACCACCGATGGATGAAAATGAACCGTCAGATCTGCAGGTTAAATGTACAGCTGTGATGCGATCGGGTGGTGAAAAAGAGTGGGGACCACGGGCGCGATGAGATTGCGAAGACTATCGGATGGCTGGGAAATTTACGGTTAGAAATGTTCCCGATAACCAAACGCGCTAAGCGCTTTTCGGGCTAGCACCTGGTTTCAGCACCCAGGTCATGTGGGAAAAAGGTCAAGGGAGCTGGCCGAAGGGGGCTAAGACCCATATATGTCCAAATGTGGGTTTTTTAACCTTTTTCAATGCAATTTGAGGCCAGAAATGGGAAACGATAGAGGGAGAAAAGGGAAAAAAGGCTAAACAAGGGGTATGTGTAGGATTTATAGGGGATTTTGGGAGGATTTAGAGGGTAAGAGGGGAATTTTGCAGCAGTCTTTCTCATGGAATTTTAGCAGAATTTCTGAGTTCTGAAGGGAAACAACAGTGAAGACTTGGATAGAGGAGATGATGTTTAGCAGAGGCTTCAAGAGATAATATTTCTGCAATGAAACTATTCCTTGAAGGCTAAACAATTTTTTGGCCACCTTTTGATAGAACAAATTTTATAGGTGGCCAACAGGGCCTCAAAACGGCTTCTGAAGTTCAAGACCCGAAAAACTGCTAAAAATAGTAAGTTGTGCCGAGACTTAAAAATGGAAAGAACTAATGGTGGGGGTTTAAATGGAATAGGTGCATGGCCACCAATATCCACCTGGATCATTAATGCCCCAAAATGGCTCCGGGCGTGCAGGACCCGAAAACCTGCTAAAAATAGTAAGTTGCTAGAAGTGAAAAGCTGCAAGAATTTATGTTACGGGTCCAAATGGAATAGGTGGGTGGCCACCGATATCCACCTAGATCAGGACAGGAGGTTCCTTAGTACATTTTGGTCAAGCCTCTGGTCAATTCTGGACACCAAGCTCACCAATTCCACAGCTTTCCATCCCCAAACTGATGGCCAAACAAAGGTCGTCAACAAGATGATCGTACACATTCTTTCCATGTACAACTCAAAGTATCCATGCACATGGGATGAGAGCCTCCCCTATGTACAACACAGCTATAATCGGGCCCTCCACAACTCAACTAAACATAGCCCTTTTCAGGTGGGCTTGGGATTCCATCCACTATGTCCCATTGACGTAGCCATGCCATTTGCAGCCACTCAGGCCAATTCAGCTCATGTCCAGTTTGAAGCTAGCAAGGCGAACAACTTCATTGAGCGCATTCAGCACATCCACCAATAGGTTCATGACATATTGGACATAGCCAATTCTAAGTTCAAGAAGCAGTATGATCAGCATCGGGTGCCACACAACTTTCAGGTGGGCGACAAAGTGTGGCTACATTTGCAGAAGGAGCGCCTCATTGGACCCACCGCAAGCTTCACCCACTCTGATATGGGCCAAACATCATCACCAAGGTTGTAGGGGATAATGCCTTCGAGCTCAGTATTCTACCATTCCTTTTTTTTCACACAGTGTTCAATGTGGACCGCCTTTGGCCCTAATTTCCACCTCTACTAGACACATCCGACATGGCAGAACAATTCACACCAACAGAGTTAAACAAAAACTGCACAGGACAAGCCACAACTGATTGGATTATGGACACACAAATCAATAACACCCACCATCAGAGGATCCAGCTATATCAAGTTGTCAAAGTAGGCCAACTCCTTCACCAGGGCAAGTGGCTCACCATGGACCAAGTTCAACAGAAGTTTCCTCATCTCATGGAGGAACTTAACACAATGGGGACCATTGCTTCCTAAGGGGGAGGAATGATCCAAGTGGATATTGGTGGCCACCCACCTATTCCACTTGGACCCCCACCATTGTTTCTTTTATTTTTTTTAGTTTCCTTAATTGTAGCACAATTTACTATTTTTGGCAATTTTTCAAGTCTTGGACTTCCAGAGCAGTTTTGAGGCCCTAAATGACGTTTTTTGGGGAAACCACCTTTATAGAATAAGAGTCAGAGACTCAATTTTTAATGTAAGTAGTTGTAATCCTCGGATAGATATTTCAAATGATGTATTATGTGCGTCAAACGGAGATAGTATGCCAAAGTTACGACCCCGGGAAATTGATGTACCAATTTACCCCGATGAGGCCCATAGTCTGGCGTTTCATCTCCTAGGGTTAGGTTTTTGGATGTTTATGGTTTCCCATTGTTTATCAATAATAAATAGACCTTCGATCCTCATTGTAACATATTTTAGAGGCCTGTAGGTGGCACATATCTTCTCAGAGATAAGCTATCAACCCCCTAGCTAGTTTATTTTCATTATATCTGTAAGCATATTTCAATTATGTGATATTAATGAAATGAAGTCTTATTTCTGCTGCATCTCTATGTTTATGTGTATTTCTATATTTTATTGTGTTCTTGAATAAGTCTGGATCATTTAGTTATAATGTATTTGAGCTTTTTGGATGTGGATGTTTTTAAATTTTAAGCTCAAACACACAATTAATATTGCCATTCAATATTTTAGCATTTTCTAATATTATGTGGTTTTAAAGATCGTGAACACTAGCACCAAAAGCATAGAGTAAATCACCACTACAATATGAGGCTCTAAGTCTTATTCCTGCTGCATCTCTATTTTTATGTGTATTTCTGTATTTTATTGTGTTCCTGCATAAGTCCGGATCATTTAGTTATAATGTATTCGAGCTTTTTGGATGTGGATGTTTTTAAATTTTAAGCTCAAACACACAATTAATATTGCCATTCAATATTTTAGCATTTTCTAATATTATGTGGTTTTAAAGATAGTGAACACTAGCACCAAAAGCATAGAGTAAACTTATTCCCTAATGTATTTTTTTTTAAAACTTAAGTTTGTACAAAACAAAAGATTATTTTGTAAAGGGTGTCATGATTTTCTTCAACTTTGTATGAAGGTGATTTTTTCTATGTTGTCATTTTTGACATACATTCTATAAAGCGGTTTATTAGCAAAAAAAAAAATAGGATGCCAAAAGGGTTCCTACATCAAGTTAGCATCTTGTTGCATTACAAAATAGTGCAAAAACATTTTAGAGAGTCACTTATGTGTCATGTTTGCATAAAAGAATGTACTTTGCACCAAATTAGTATTGCACTACTTCAATCATGATATTGATATTATATATGGGGTATCATATGTGCATCACAGTAGCATCCTGGTAGCATCAAAATTGAGAACTTTTGAGTCCTCTTACATCACTTTTGTATCTTATTACATCGTTGTTGATTTATTCCAAAATTACATATCTCGTTTTTTAATTCATTTTTGTTTCGTTAGTATCATACTACTTTAATCATATGTCATGAAATGACCTGTATTTGTAAACTTGAAGGTTTGATGAAATGTGCAAATTAATTTTTATGTCTTTTAGGAAATCGGGAAAGTTGAAAAAGCACATAAATTAAGTTTTTTAAACTCAGTTTGTAGCATAAAAACAAAGACAATAATATCATAAACAATAACACAAGACAACAAAATGACGAAGGAGTTCACCCCTCCTAGGTTGCATCTCTTGGTCCAACTTCCAATGTTGGGCCTCTTTCATTAAGTGCTCAAATATGTGATTACATGGGTTTTCAGTGCTCATAATGCAAAAATAATGTCTGCAATGGCTCTAGAACAGTAAAAAACCCCTAACTGGGCTCTTGTTGGGCTCAAATTGGCCAAAAAACTGAAGAATTTATGCTCTGGTGAAGTTTTGTTGCTAATTGATCTACAAACTACACTCGAATGCTAACCATCCTATGAATCCGACATTTTAGGAATCGTCGAGTGACAAATTCTCCCCCGCCAGCGAGATTTGCGCTAGATTGGGTGCATTTTATCGCCTGTTTTAATTTCCCATGGACCCCGTGAGCAGATATGATGGGGCCACGTAGTGTTACCTCTATTGTAGGATTTTATGGTCCCACCAACCATTTTAACCCGCTCTAAATCATGGTATGGTGTAGTAAATAGGATTTGGGTGTTGGTTTCAAAACCCACACCAGTTTTGAACCATATACCAAACTGGGGTTTAGTTTCACGGTACCATGGTATAGTGTTCAAACTTCATGCCAATGCAACCCGACTATTGATTGTGGTTGGGCTATTTATACCGTGCCTCGGGTCGGGGTTAACCCCTCACCCTTTGCGTCGTGTTTCTGTGGTCCCTTGGGTATGGGGTGACTGGGGATCAGGGTTAACCCTGGCCCCGTCCCCCAACCGCCAATGAAATAATATTTAAATAGAATTTTTCCACCATAGTTATTAAGAACCACCGGTGGCATGGCGATAGGATGTTGTGTTGCCACCCCGCAGGTCTTGTGTTTGAATCTCCGAGAGGCCAATTTGGCCATAAACAAATTTTAATATGACGTTGGGAGGAAATGTGGCATCCATCCATTGGCCCACGTGGCCTCCACCGATTGGACCACTTAACCACAACAATCAACCAATCAAAATTCAACAGAAATTCAACCAATAAGATGAAGCCACTTGGAATCTTATCATTGGCTCTACAAACACAGTCATCTTGCCCAGTCAGCGTACTTGACCAACCTGCAATTTTTTTTAGTTGTTTAGTAAAACTATCAATACAAGATATCGGGAGCATACGATATCAGTTTTGAGCTATTCAAGTTGTTTTGGATTCAGGGCGACGAGATCTATGTTTTGGCATTAGTTTCGAGCACTGTCAAAAACTTTGAAATTTGAGCACTTTACTAATCCACTGGATCATTCCTCCCCGCTGGAAGCTTTTGAACAACCAAAAAATCATTTTCACTTAACAAAAATATAAGGGTACACTTCTATCACCCTTCCAATCTTAATCCATTTTTCTTTTCTTGGATTTTTCCCTTTGATCCCCACATGAAGGTACTTCGTGTTCCCTTGTTTTGAAGTCCTTGTTTTCCTGTCAAGGATGGCGTCTTGCTGCAATTCTTCAAGATATTTGGGAGATAAATCTTCATTTTAAGGAATATGAACATTCTCTCCCTTATCTTCAATCTAAGGAGGCTCATACAATCTAAAATTTTTAACATTAACAATTTCATATATTTTCATATATGGAGGTAAATCTAACCTGAAGGCATTATTACCAATCTTTTCTAAAATACTGAATGGATCATATTTGATTGGTTTAAGCTTTTTACCTTCTCCTTGGAGTCTTTCCTTGCTAATCTGAAGCCAAAATTCATCTCCCACTTGGAAAATGTGGTCAACATGATGCTTATCATGTCTTGTCTTATACTTGGCTTGACTATTTTCCAACTATTCTTGAACCGTCTGATGCACCAATTGAACTTATTCAATGAATATTTTTTCCTTATCTATGTCACTATGTCCATCAATAGAAAAATATTTCTTAAAGATAAAATCTAAAGGAGATTTTGGTAAGTATCTCAAGCATGCCTCAAATGGCGATGTTTGAATCGATGAATGCTTGGCCACGTTGTAAGCATGTTGAATGTAGTGCAAATGTTCATCCCACAACTTAGGATGCTTGCTTCAATAACCACGAAGAAGATGTATTACGATTCTGTTCACCACTTCTGTTTGGCCATCTATTTTTGGATGGAATTTTGTGCATGTTTTCAATTTGGTGTCCATGAGTCCCCACAAGCTTAACCAAAAGTTCCCGAAAAAAGGGAGAATCTCAATCAGAAAAAATGGAAGTGGGCAACCCAAAATGTACCCATACATTTTGAAAGAACAATTGTGCAATATGTTCAGTTGTATCATGCTTCTTAAAAGGCATCAAAATACATATCTTGCTGAAACAATCCACAACTACATAAAGGTAATCATGACCTTTCCTACACATAGGTATATCTCCCACAAAATCCATAGAAACACTTTCCCATGGACATGAAGGAACAATAAGTGGAGTATACAATCCCAACTTTCTATTGTTAGGCTTACTGACAGCACCTCAAGAACATCTTCTTACATAACGTGACACACTTTCAAACATATGAGGCTAGTAACAATATATTTGTAATTGTGTCATTGTCTTACCTACACCAAAATGACCAATAATAAGAGAAGTATGTTCTTCCCTTATGATGTTGTCCCTTTCTCCCTGTAGAATACATAGCTTGCCAAGATTATATAACAAGTTATCATGCACATGATAATATAATTCCTCTACTTGGTTACCTTGACACAAAGTTGCATATACATCCTTAAAATCATCATCTAAAGCATATTTATCAACATAGCCCTCCGGCATGATAGAATTATTCTTAAGAATAATGGATGCACTAAAAATTGGCCTAAAAGTCATATCAACAACCTTGTCATAGATACCTTTCTTATACCTTATCACAAAGTGGAATTGTTGTAAGAAACCCATCCATATGAAGTGTTGCGCTTGTTGTAGCTTTGTTTGTGATTATAATTATTACAATGGTTGGTGATCAGTGTGAATGATAGTTTCCTTACCCATCAAGTAATGTTTCCATTTTTCCACACTTTGCACCAATTTATACAATTTTGTGTCATATATAGGATATTTAATCACTACACCATTAAAGGTTTCAGAATAAAAATAGATGGGCATACCATGTTGCATCAATATTGCACCCATGGCATAGTCACTTGCATCAATTTGTATCTCAAATGCTTGTCTCAAGTATAGAATTTCAAGTACGGTGTTGAACTGATTCTTTCTTTCAATGCATCAAAGGCTTTTTGTTGTTTGCCTTCCTGCTGAAAAACATGTTTCACACTTGTAAATGCATGTAATGGAGCTGCAATGGAGGAAAATTTAGAAATGAAATTTCTCCAATATTGGGTCACTCCCAAGAAACTTCTAACCTATATCAAAGTCTTGTGTTTTGGCCAATTCAAAATGACTTTGAAATTTAAGGGATCTATCTTCAACTAACCCCCTCCAACAATATGACCCAAGTAGACTAAAGAATTTTTCCCAAATTCACATTTAGACATCCTTAAAAACAAATTTTCCTTATTTAAGACATCTAGTACTTTCCTGATATGCATGAAATGATCTTCATGAGACTTGCCAAAAATTATTAAGCCATCTAAGTAGACTACCACAAAATCATCAAGAAAAGGCCTCAAAAACATCATTCATAACCAGCATGAATGTAGCAGGAGCATTACAAAGCCAAAATTGCATGACCAACCATTCAAACAAACCTTGCTTTGTTGTTGATCAGGTGCTCAAAATTATGCTTAAAAATCAAAAATTTTCAGATCGATGTGGAACCTGAACGATCATATAGATCTCGTTGTTCTGAATTTGACGCAACTTGTTTCCCAGAAAACCGACAATGTATGCTCCCAGAAACACGTTTTTTCCACTTTTTCAAACATGAAAATTTAAAAAAAAAAGTTACACGGACATCCCAGTCAGCAGTCCATACTGTTGATTGAGCATGCACAGTGGCAGGTTAACTTGGTCAAAGGATTTTCTTCGTCGAATGGGGTGATTCCAAGTGGCATGTTTTCATTGGTTCGTTAGTGGTCGAATTTTATTGGTCGGGCATGTGGCCAACAAAATGTTGCCACATGGCCCAACCAGAGGCTACCACGTGGCAGCAAGGTAGGCCACAAAATATTTTATTTTTTTGAATGGAGAAAGCAAGGGTCAAACCCGCGACCAACTAACACCAAACGTCGAGCCAAATCGTTGTGCTACCGTATATGTTTCTTAACCATATAAGAAATCCACATGGTTTTGTTTTAACACCGTTTCCACATTGGGGGGAGGGGGTCGGGGTCTAGCCCCAGCCCTGGTCACCACCAGAGGTGGGACCACAGATGGGAAGCTAGCCTCGTGCCCCCACTCATAACCATATTATATAATGTAACCGCCTAATGTGACCGTGCCAGTCGAGACTGTGATGGAGCCGGAACTGCGGAGTCCTAACCGCGAGGTGCCAACACTGCCATGGAGACCACGACTCCGCCATCTGCCCACAACTGGAGTTAATTATGGCAGTTAGCCTAACCATAAGCTCCTATTTTAAAAATTATTATTCAACAATATGTATATGGTTAGAAATTTGGGTTTTAGGACTCCTTGGGAAAATTAGCGCAGTGATCATTTCGCCCAATTTTCGGCAAAATCGGCACTCAGTTAGCTGGATTCTAGGCAGATTTGTAGGATTGTGCCAGATTTTAAGGAATTTGTGGAACAAGTAATGGAGCAACTAGGGGAAGTCATAAATTCTACAGTTTTTTTCCAAATTCAAGGCAGAAAGAGCCTAGACAAGAATTTTTGGGCATTTTCGAGCTGATGGAACAGGTTTCAGAGCTATTTGAACATTGTAAACACGTTTATTCACACTTTTGAGCATAAGAGAAGAGGGCCAAGCCATCGGAAGCTGGACCAAGGAGACATAGCCCAAGCGAGGTGAAATCCTTCATCATATTGTGTTGTGTGACTTTTTATGGTGATGTTCATGTCTGATATATGTTGTTGTTCTGTGTTTTATTCATGTTAATTTGCTCATGAAATTCACATAAAAACACATAATAACTAATTGTAAACTTTCAATAAACCTCATCATCATCAAGCACTTTCTTTAAATTTTGAATTGGATCTTAGCACAACAAAAATAATACTCCCATTCAGATCAAGTTGGTATTATAACTCTAGGTTTACTTGTGCAAAGAGGATTCATTTTTTTTTTCAATTGTTTAAATGCTTACAAGGTTGAAGCTCAAGAGAGGATAAAGCAAGCTCGTGGGTGCAGGTTCTTTAGTTGGAGCCAAGAGAAGGAGGGCAAATTTTCCATAATTTCCACCACAAGATTCATCTCCAGTTGCAATAGAAGCTTCAGTAAGCATGTCTCATGAAGGAGGAATTGATCACATGCCATAGGATGAGAAGTATTTTAGGAAGGCTTTCTTTGACATGACAACGACGGTGAAGGTCCTCTATGAAGAGAGTAACACAAGGTTGCAGGGTGAAAGCTCTAGGCCTCGAAGAAGAGAGGGTTCTCTAGGAGGAGGAGGTAATGGAAATGATGATAAGCCACCATCTACTCCACCATAATCCTCACCACCATATTCACCTTCATCTTCATCATCTTCCACTACTACAACACTTACACATACTCATCAACCTACCTCAAAATAAATTGGTAAAAAACCCTTGTTAAAACATGATATGAAATTTGAGTTGCCTATCTATAATGGTGAAGTGAATTCAGAGAAGCTGGAAAATTGGGTTCATCAGTTGGAGGTCTATTGCAGAATTCAAAACCTTCAAGCTGATGATACAAAAATACAACTATCTTCCTTGAGACTAGAGAGTGAAACACTAGTATGGTGGGAAGCCAAGACACAAGATGAGATTAAAAAACATGGTAAGATCTCACTCTCTTGGTATAATTTCATTTCTGCGATTAAAAGACAATTTTACCCTCTAGCATATATGCAAAAAGCCATCATGAATTGGAAAAATTTCAGACAACTTAAGGGTCAAAGTGTGCAAGGTTACACCCAAGAATTTATAAAAAAAGCTCTTATGTTAGGTGTTGATTTGCATTCACAAGACACATTGTTTAAGTATATATGGGGTTTACATAGCTACCTATCCCACTATCCTAGATGAGGTTTGTGTGCAAGGCACCCACCTTGAGGCAAGAGGGAAAAATATTCCAGAAGAGGGTAAAAAGAATTCACTTAAGGGTGGAGATAAAGGAAAGGGAAAGAAAAATGCATCCATTAAAAAGGAAGGATATAAAACGACATGCAAACATTGTTCCAAAGAAGCTCATGATGAAGACCATTGTTGGAAGCTTCATCCACAGATGAGGCCCAAGAAATTCAACAACAAAGGAAAAAAAAACAACTGCAACCACTCAACAGGATTTTGGATCCGACTCCGATGATGACACAAAAATTACATCCATGGGTATGAAGGGAAAATAATCCATTGCTAGCACTATCTCATAAAATTGTCACACTAGTGCTCCAAATGAAGAAACAAGAATTGAATTATTTCATCTGAGGGTTATTTCAAAACATAAAACAAATCGGCACACTATTTGATAGTGGGTCTCAAGCCAATTTTATATTTGAATACTTAGTCAAGAAACTTAATTTTGAAACCATTCCTCATCACAAACCATATCCATTGGGTTTGATATGAAAGAACACAAATTTTCAGGTTACAAGAAAGTGTATTCTTAGACTTGCAATCACAGCAGACTTCACTAACGAAGTTGAATTAGATGTTGTATCGGTTGATATTTCAGGAATTGTTTTGGGTAGTCTTTACCTCTATGATAGAAAATCTATCTTCTATCACCATGAAAACAAGTACCACTTGTTCAAAAATGGTGTGGAGTATATTTTTAGAGCTCATCGCAAGAAACTAAATCTTTTAATAATTAATGTGGGGAAAATGAAAAGACTAGTGAATTCAAGAAAGACTTTTGTGCTTGTTATGATTAAACCAAATAATGATTGAAGCATTCCAAGGTTGTGATCCAAAGTTGAAATCTGATTTGATTGGAGTGGTTAATCAAAATAATGATATGTTTTAGGAGCCAAAGGGGTTACCTCCCAAGAGGGGAATCCATCATGAGATACAGTTGCAGCAAGATTGTCCTCTTCCTAACATTGGAATGTATAGAATGTCAGTGATGGAGACTGTTGAAATAAAAAGAAAATCCAAGAGTTTTTGGAAAAAGGGATCATCCAACCAAGTACTTCACCATGAGGGTCACCTATTGTGTTGGTGCCAAAGAAGGATGGAACATGGTGCATGTGCGTAGATTTCCTTGCATTGAACAAGATTATGGTAAAGAATCGTTATCCACTTCCTAGAATAGATGATTTACTTGATCAAATGAAAGATGCAAATTATTTTAATAAGTTGGACTTAAGGAGTGGCTACCATAAAAGTAGAATTGTTGAAGGTGACATTTGGAAGACGACATTCAAAACAAAGCAAGGTTTGTTTGAATGGCTTGTTATGCCTTTTGGTTTATGTAATGCTCCTGCTACCTCCATGCATATGATGAATGATGTTTTAAGACCATTTATTGATGATTTTATCATCGTATACTTAGATGATATCCTAATTTTCATTACATTAGTTGATGAACATGTAATTCATGTAAGAAAAGTGCTTGATGTCTTAAGGAAAGCCTAAGTTGTGTTTTAAGATGTCAAAATGTGAGTTTGGTAAAACGTCTTTGGTGTACTTGGGGCATAATTTTGGAGAAGGTGAGTTGAGGATAGACCCCTCTAAGGTTGAGGTCATTGTTAATTGGCCAACGCCTAAGACAGTCACTAAGGTAAGAATTTTTTTGGGATCACCCCAATATTGGAGTAATTTTATTGCTAACTTCTCTTTTATCGCAACTCCTTTGCATGCATTGACTAGTGTGAAAAAGGTATTCCAGTGGGGAGGTAATCAGCAAAAATCATTTTATGCTTTGAAAGAAAAAATCAGTTCAGCCCCAGTACCTGCATTACCGGACTTGAGACAACCCTTTGAGATTAAAATTGATGCAAGCGACTATGCCATGGGCGCAGTACTTATGAAACATGGTAAGCCCATTTCATTTCATTCAGAAACTTTCAATGGTGCACTGCTTAACTATCCTACTTATGACAATGAGATTTATGCGTTGGTTCAAAGTGTGAAAAAGTGGAAATACTACTTTATGGGAAGAGCTTTATTTGTTGGTTCAAAGCTTGAAAAAGTGGAAATACTACTTGATGGGAAAGGAAACCATCATACACACTGACCACCAACCATTGCAATATTTTCAATCGCAAACTAAGTTTCAGCAATCAAGGAACTTTCGATGGATGGGTTTCTTACAACAATTCCACTTGGTCATCAGGTGTAAGAAAGGTTTTTACAACAAGGTTTTTGATATTCTTTCTAGGCGTAATATTACTGCAGCTAATTTAATCAATCATAATTATGTTTCTCATGAAAGTTATGTTGAGCGATATGCATGTGATAATGACTTTCAAGATGTTTATGCAAGCTTGAGTCAAGGAAACCAAGTAGAGGAATTGGATTTCCATGTACATAATAACTTGTTGTATCATTCGAGCAATCTTTATATTCCAGAGGGGGAGAGGGTGAATGTTATAAGGGAAGAACCCACTTCTCTTATTGCTGGACATTTCAGTGTAAGCAAAACGGTGGCACATCTTCAAAGGTATTGTTATTGGCATCGTATACTTGAAACTGTGTCACATTTAATTAAAGGTTGTTCATTATGTGCAGTCAGTAAGCCTATAAATAGGAAGTTATCATTGTACACACCACTTCCTGTACCTTCACGTCCATGGGAGAGTGTTTCTATGGATTTTTTAGGAGGTATTACTTTGTCAAAAATAGGTCATGATTATTTGTATGTAGTTTTGGATAGGTTATGCAATATGTGTATACTAATTCCATGTAAAAATAAAATCATAGTTGAACAAATAGCTCACTTATTCTTTCAACATGTTTGGGTTCATTTGGTTTGCCCACATTCATTGTTAGTGATCGAGATTCTCGATTTATTGGGAATTTTTGGTCAATTTTGTGGGACTTGATGGAAACCAAGTTGAATAAGAGTACAACTTTTCATCCACAAATTAATGGTCAAACTGAGGTGGTCAATCGAACAATCATACATATTCTTCGAGGATACTACAGCAAGCATCCTAAGTTGTGGGATTGAAACTTGAACTACATTCAGCATGCTTACAACAGTGAAAAACACTCCTCTACACAAATATCGCCATTTGATGCATGTCCTTGATACTCTCCTGGATCACCATTGGATTTCATTTTTGTGAAGGATGTTGTTATTGATAGCCATAGCGACATAGAAAAAGCCAATAAATTCAAAGAACAAATCCAATTGATACATCAAATAGTTCAAGATCAACTTGAAAAGAGCCAAGGCACGACAAGCATCGTGTAGATCACAAGTTCCAAGTTGGTGATGAATTTTGGCTTCAAATTAGAAAAGACAGGCTTCAAGGGGAAGGTAAAAAACTGAAACCAATCTATTATATTCCTTTCAGAATTTTGGAAAAGATTGGTGAAAATGCCTTTAAGTTAGATTTTCCTTCATACATGAAAATTTACTCTATTGTTAATGCTGAGAACTTGAGGTTGTATGAGCCTCCATTGATTGAATATCAAGGAGAAGAAGTTCAGATTCCTTCTATTGAAGACTTTTCTCATGAATAGCTTGATGAGATTCAACAAGACACCATTCTTGAAAGAAGAACAAGGACATCAAAAAGAGGGAGTGTCGACTACCTTTGTGTGGAGCTCAAAGGCACAAATCCTTCTAAGGAAAAATGGATCAAGATTGGAAAGGTGAGGGAACTGTACCCTCATTTTTTGAACAACTAAAAGTGATATTTTGGGGTCCAAAAGCTTCCAGTGGGGAGTAGTGATTAGGTGCTCAAAAGTATGCTCAAAAATCAAAGTTGTTGGATTGGTGTGTAACCTAAATAATCACCTATATCTCATGATTCTCAATCTGGCACAACTTGTTTCATGGAAAACCAACACCATATGCTCCTAGAAACGTGTTCTGTCCACTATGTCAAACAGGAAAATTTTTGAAAAAAAATTACAGGGACAACCCAGTGAGTAGTCAGTACTGCTGAATGAGCATGCATAGCGGCAGGTTGACTTGGTCAAATAGTTTTATCCATCGAATGGGGTGATGCCAAGTGGCATGTTTTCATTGGTTCCTTAGTGGAAAAATTTTATTGGTTGGGCATGTGGCCAGCCACATGCTACCACGTGGCCCAACCAGATATCGCCACATGGCAGCACGAGAGGCCACAAAATATTTGGTAAAGTCTGAATGGAGAAAGTGGGGGTCAAACCCATGACCAACTAACACCAAACTCCGAGTGAAACCATTGCGCTACCACATATGTTTCTTAACCATATAATAAATCTGCATGGTTTTGTTTTAACATCGTTTCCGCATTGGGGGGAGGGGAGAGGGATCTAGCCCCAGACCTAGTCACTGCTGGAGGTGGGACCATGGGTTGGAGGCTAGCCCCATGCCCTCACTCATAACCATAATATACAATGTAATCACCAGATGTGACCACGCCAGCCGAGAACGCGATGGAGCCAGAACTGCGAAGTCCTAACCGCCAAGTGCCAACACCACCACGGAGACCATGACTCTACCATGTGCCCGCAACCAGAATTAAGTTTGGCGGTTAGCCTAACCGTCAACGCCTATTTTAAAAAATACCGATTTTCAACAAAATCATTGCTCAGTTAGCTAGATTCCCGACAGATTTGTAGGATTGTGTCATATTTTTAGGAATTTGTGGAACGAATAGTGGAGAAACTATGGGAAGTCATAATTTCTCCATATTTTTGCCAAATTCGAGGCAAAAAGAGGCTAGACAAGAAATTTTTGGAATTCTAGAGCTAATGGAACATGTTTCATAGCTATTTGAGCATTGTAAACACATGTATTCGCACTTTTGAGCATATTAGAAGAGGTCCAAGCCATTGGAAGTTGGACCAAGGAGACGTAGCCCAGGCGGGGTGAAATCCTTCATCATATTGTGTTGTGTGACTATTTATGTTGATGTTCATGTCTGATATATTATGGTTCTATGTTTTATTCATGTTAATTTCCTCATGAAATTCACATAATAACTCAATTTAAACTTGCAATAAACCTCATCATCCTAAAGCATTTTATTTAAATTTTGAATTGGATCTTAGCACAACAAAACTAATATTCTCATTCAAATAATGTTGGTATCAGAGCTCTAGGTTTACTTATTCAAAGAGGATTTAATTTGTTTTCCAAGTGTTTAAATGCTTGCAAGGTTGAATCTCAAGAGAGGAGAAGGCAAGTTTGTGGAAGCATGTTCTCTAGTTGGAGCCAGGAGAAGGAGGGCACAGTTGCCACAATTTCCACAACAAGATTCACCTCCAATTGCAGTAGAAGCTTTAGAAAGCATGTATCATTAAGGAGGAATTGATATAATGTCATAGGATGAGAAGGATTTAGGAAAGAATGATTTGACATGACAGAGATGGTGAAGGTCCTCTATGAAGAAAGGAACACAAGGTTGCAGGGTGAAAGCTCTAGGCCTAGAAGAGGAGAGGGTTCTCTAGGAGGAGGAGGTAATGGAAATTGTGATAAGCCACCATCTACTCCACTGTCATCCTCACCACCATCTTCACCTTCACCTTCATCCTATTCCACTACTACAACCTTTACACATACTCATCAACCTACCTCAAGAGGAATTGGTAAACAAACCTTGGTAAAACTTGATATCAAATTTGAGCTGCCTATGTATAATGGTGAAGTGAATTCAGAGAAGTTGGAAAATTGGGTTCATCAGTTAGAGGTCTATTGCAGAATTCAAAACATTCAATATGATGATACAAAGATACAGCTAGCTTCCTTGAGATTGGAGGGTGAAGCACTAGTATGGTGGGAAGCCAAGACACAATATGAGATTAAAAAAAATGGTAATATCTCACTCTCTTGGTCTAATTTCATTTCTACAATTAAAACACAATTTTACCCTCTAGCATATATGAAAAAATCCATTATGAATTGGCAGAACTTCAGACAACTTAAGGATCAAAGTGTGCAAGATTACACCGAAGAATTTAGAAAAAGAGCTCTTATGTTAGGTGTTGATTTTCGTTCACAAGACACATTTCTATAGTATATAGGGGGTTTACATAGCTACCTAAGGCATACTATCCTTATGTTCAATCCCACTAGCCTAGATGAGGTTTGTGTGCAAACCAAAGCCTTGAGGTAAGAGGGAAAAATATTCCAGAAGAGGGTAAAAAGAAACCATTTAAGGGTGGAGATAAAGGAAAGGGAAAGAAAAATGCATCCATTAAAAATGAAGGAGATAAAACAACATGAAAATTTTTCCAAATAATTTCATGATGAAGACCATTGTTGGAAGCTTCATCCATAGATGAGGCCTAACAAATTGAACAACAAAGGAAAACAAAAAACAACTGCAACCACTCAACAGGATTTGGGATCTGACTCGGGTGATGAAACAAAAATTACATCCATGGGTATGAAGGGAAAAGAATCCATTGCTAGCACTATCTCATCAAATTTTCACACTAATACTCCAAATGAAGAAACAAGAATTGAATTATTCCATGTGAGGGTTATTTCATAACATACAAAAATCGACATTATTTGATAGTGGGTCTCAAGCCAATTTGATATTTGAAGACTAAGTTAAGAAACTTAATCTTGAAACGATTCCTCATCACAAACCATATCCACTAGGTTGGATATGCAAGAACACAAATTTGTAGGTTACAATAAAGTGTATTCTTTGGTTTTCAATCACATAAAACTTCACTGGCGAAGTTGAATTAGATGTTGTAACGCTTGATATTTCAGGAATTTTTTTAGGTAGTCCTTACCTCTATGATATAAAATCTATCTTATATCGCCATGAAAACAAGTCCACTTGTTCAAAAATGGTGTGGAGTATATTGTGAGCGTTCATCACAAGAAAATAAATCTTTCAATAGTTAATACAGGGGAAATGAAAAGACTAGTGTATCCAAGAAAGAATTTTGTGATTCTTATTATTAAACAAAAGAATGATGTTGATTATGAAGCATTCCAAGGTTGTGATCCAAAGTTGAAATCTGATTTGATTGAAGTGGTTAGTCAAAATAATGAGATGTTTTAGGAGCCAAAGGGGTTACCTCCCAAGAGGGGAATCCAGCATGAGATACAGTTGCAGCAAGATTTTCCTCTTCCTAACATTACATGTATAGGATGTCGATGATGAAGAGTGCTGAAATCAAAAAGAAAATCCAAGGGTCATTGGACAAAGGGATCATCTGACCAATTAATTCGCCATGCAGGTCACCTATTATGTTGGTGCCAAAGAAGGATGGAACATGGCACGTGTGTAGATTTCCGTGCATTGAACAGGATTACGGTAAAGAACTGCTATCCACTTCCTAGAATAGATGATTTACTTGATCAATTAAAATGTGAAAATTATTTTACTAAGTTTTAATTAAGGAGTGGCTACCATCAAATTATAATTTCTGAAGGTGACAATTGGAGGATGACATTCAAAACAAAGCAAGGTTTGTTTTAATGGCTTGTTATGCCTTTTGGTTTATGTAGTGATCATGATTCCTTCATGTGTGTGATGAATGATGTTTTAAGGCCATTTCTTGATGAGTTTTTCATTGTCTACTTAGATGATATCTTAATTTTCAGTACATCCCTGGATGAGCATGTCATGCATGTAAGAAAAGTACTTGATGTCTTAAGGAAAGAACAATTTTCTTTTGAAGATGTCAAAATGTAAGTTTGGTAAAACTTCTTTGGTGTAATTGGGGCATATTGTCGGAGAAGGTGAGTTGAGGATACACCCCTGTAAGGTTGAGGTCATTGTTATGTTTTGAGATAACTCTAATATGGAAAATTTCTATTCTTTCCCTATAATTTTGATTTTCATTGAGGTTAATAAAAGAACTAGTACTTCCAATAGAGTTCTTACCTTTAAATCCCATAGCTATGATATTTGTTTCATCTCCCAAATCAGATCATAAATCATGTTGTGTGGTTGCTACAACCATTTTCTTTCCTTTGTTGTTAAAATTTTTGGGCCTCATCTCAAGATGAAGTTTCCAACAATGATCTTCATTATCGACTTCTTTAGAACAATGTTTGCATGTGAGTTTTTCTCCCTCCTTGATGGAAGCATTATTTTTCCCTTATCCTTTGAATTTTCACTTTCCTTTTTCTCCACTTTTGAATGGATTTTTGTTTCCCTCTTGGGGAATATTCTTCTCTCTTGCTTCTAAATGTGTTTCTTGTACACAAACTTCATCTAGATTTTTAGGGTTAAACATGAGAATTATGTATGAATTAACTATGTAAACATTTCAGTAGAGTGTCTTGAGAGGATAAATCTACACCCAAAATCAATGCTCTCCTTCTAAAATCTTGGGTATAAATTTTCACACTCTGGTCCCTTTCTTGCATAAAGTTTTGACAATCCATTATAGCTTTTTGCATGTATGCTAAAGGATAAAATTGTCTTCTTAATGCAGCCACAAAATCATCCCAAGAAGTTATGATCTTACCTCTTTTCCTGAGATCCTCTTGAGTTTTGGATTATCACCAAATGAGTGATGCACTTTCCAACCTTAAATGAGTAATCTCAATATTTGTCTCATCATCTTTGATCCTTTGTATCCTGCAATACACCTCAAGGTGAAAAACCCAATTATCTTATTTCTCAGATTTACCTCTCCATTATACATAGGAAATTCAAAATTTATGTCAAGTTTTAACAATGGAATTTTACCATGTCCATTTGGAGAATGTGGAAGTGTATGTGAAGGGGTTGATGTAGAAGAATATGATGGTGAAGATATAGGTGAAGAGAAAGGTGAGGTAGAGGTGGTTTTCCACCATTCCCTTCATTCTCTTTTGGAGGTTTTTATCCATTTCCTCCATTTCCCTTTGGAGGATTTGAGCTCTCACCTTGCGACCTTGAGTTCCTTTCCTCGTAAAGAAATTTCACCATTTCAGTGATTTCAAAGAATTCTTTTATGAAATTATTCTCATCCTCAGACATATTTCAGGTTCTCCTTCATGTGCCATGATTGGTGAGGCCTTGAATGACACTAGAGGTGAAAATTGTGGTGAATATTGTGGCAAATGTGCTCTCCTTGAACTATCTTAAGGACTTTTTCCCACAATATTTCCTTCTCCTCTTTTGATCTTCAACCTTGTAAGCATCAAAAAAAACTTGCAATAGAATTAAACCTTCAAAACAACCAAAGAACCAAAGCTCTGATACCGAACTACAATTTTTTTAGTTGTTTAGGAAAACGATCAAAATGTGATATCCAGAGCATACTATATCAGTTTTGGGCAATTTAAGTTGTGTTGGATTCAGGGCGACGAGATATACATTTTGGCACCAGTTTCGAGTACTTTTGAACACTTTGAACTTTGAGCACTTTACTAATTCGTTGGATCATGTAAGTGTCACATTTCTATCTTATTATTAGTTTTCTATTGTTTTAAATTCATATTACATCACTCTTGAGTCATCTTAGTGTAATATTGATGTCCTTATTGTCCTTTTTTGTCATATTAGTACCTTTTTATTATCATAATAGATATATTTTGTATCAATTTAAAATTAAAATTACATCATTTTAGTGTCAAATTTGTGGTGTAATTACTATTAATGGCTTAATTATTTTTACTAATTTAATTATCATGATTATTTTAATTATTTGTATTTATTTTTTTCTTTTTAGTTTTTTGGTTTTTTTGTGACTTGTACCACTAGCCTTTTGCTGAGAACTCCATCTATAAGTACTTATTTAAGCCATTGGTGTAAATTTTCCTTAAGCAATCATTCCCTCTGAATTTGGATCTGGCTCGGGGGTGTCTAATTGTAAGAAATATTGCTGTGTAGTTTGCCTATGGTTGGGTGGAGAGTTTAAGTCCCTCCTTCATTTTCCAACCATTATATCACATTCTGATAAGTACAAAGGTTATGCATGTTTGAATTAGGAGAGTGAGTTATTGTGGTGCTTATTATCATAGGAAAGTTGATAAGCCACCTAAATAATGAACTCCATCTATTTGTTCTTATTTAAACCATTGGTGTGAATTTTCCTTTGAGAAAGAATTTCCTCAAACTTTGGATCTGGCTCGAGGGTGGTCATTTGCAAGAAACGTTTTAGTGTAGCTGGCCTATGGTTGGGTGGATATTTTAAGTCCCTCATTTAGTTTCCAACCATTATCACATTCAGATACATACAAAGGTTATGCATATTTGAATCATATGATAGGAGAGTCTTGTAATGTTAATATGACCTTGTATATTCATGTGTGAATGTCTGAAGATTGTTGTTACATTTGTTGCTAGTTATCTTGTATGTTTATGATTTAAATTACTAGTGGCACCGTGGATATATTGTCATATTTATGAATTATAGGTTATTTTATATGATCTGAATTGAGTGTAAACATGGGTTGTGTTAGTAGGTATTTACCTTATGAATTTTTATAAAAACTGTAAGTTTATGCACACTTACGTTACTACTATGAATTGGACTGTAATCAATATAACCCCACAGAAGTTTACAATATTAAGAAATTAATGATAATCTGCCTAAGGGTGGGTTTTAGACATGTGTGAGTGGACTGTAAACCTGTGTGATGTGGTGAAGGTCGAGGTCTAGCCTTGGACTTTTTTTTCTAAAAAAAATGGTTTTCAAGTTGTCATCACCTTGCCTAAATAAGTTTCCCTTCTTCTTATTTTCCTTAGCACGCATTCAGGATCTAGGACATTCGGGGTTGGCAAGGTCCAACTTCTCTGTGAAGTCCCTGATTGCCCATGGCCAGTTTTATTTCGAAATAATTCTTGTATCAGGGGGGAGGTAAATTCTTGTAAGGGTTGAATTTCATTTCAATGTGGATTTATATCCAATATTTGGAAGTCTGGGGCTAGCAAGAGTAGCCACTTTTGTGACAGCCCATATTTCTCTAGGGCTAGATTCTGTTTAAGGGAAGTTCACATCGGAGGTATAATTCCTTATGATGGCCCGAATATATATTTTTTTGGATATCATTCTCATTTTTGGAGGGTTGGCCCACCAACATAACCCTGAGCATTGAAACAATGCCTTCAAAAAATTGGACCTTAGAGCTTGGAAATTTCTAGTTGTGTTAAGCTTGTAATGAAGGTTTTATGTGTATAGGCCAATGGTAAAACATGTGAAGAGGGGTGTGGAGCCTCGAGTATCAAAAAATTTTCATTGGTTATCAATCCTCGGGTCTTAAATATCAACATTTCTATGCAGGAAGAGGAGGAGGAAATCCCAATGTTGATATCCCAATATGGCATGGGCCAGTGGGCTCCACTGTGGGTATTGTGATCTGAATGTGATTGATTAAGTGTTGAGGTAGTTTGATTAGTTTGTCCTTAAGATTTATTTTCAACTGAAGAAAGCTTTTAAATGAAAGACAACATAAACCAGCAACAAATAAATGAGTTAAACACAGCATAAAACAGAGAGAATAAAAAGCAAACAATTTATTACGGAGTTCGTCCGTGGTGGACTACATCTCCGGGTCCGCTTTCAAGTGGGCGTCCACTTTATTAGGATTGATCCGAAGAAGTATTTACACAGCAAAAAAAACACAAGACTGAATATGCTCGCAGGCACTTCTTGTCTCTGAAAATAGGAAGCTCTCTCTCTCAGCTTTCCAACGCCTATCTCTGTGCTCAATTCCGACTCTAGACGGTTTAGCAATGTTGAAAACAAAATTGCCTCTATCCTTATGAAATTGAACTCAAATACACTCCAATGTCCTCCATGAAGAAAAATAATTGATTTAAATAGGTTTAGGCCTCGAATTCCTTGAAGCCAAACTTAGCAGGCGGTTGCAGAAGATTTGGTGATTTGTGGGCTCGGTCCTATCTCATAGTGACACCTAATACCTAGGGATAAGGTATTAACTTCAACCTTAGCACAATATTAATTCAAAAACCCAAAAAGAGACCATAGGATAAAACTTTGGCCCGACGGTTAGGCTAACTGGGCAGAGGAAATCCCTCGGCATGTGATCAGCGCCGACATCGGTGGTTAAGCACGGCGGTCATAGTTTACAGCTGGCGGTTCCGACTTAACCCCGATGGTTCCGGCGCGACCTGTCACATGGAAATCTCCATCAGCATATACAACTGGCGGCTTTGACATATTCCTATGTGGTCTTTTAAACCTGTTTATATGTGTCATATGTTTAACAAACTCTAACACGGTTTGGACAACTGCAGTTAGTGTTGTAGTTACGATTAACTGTGTTGACATTTGTTTTATAATAAAGTCTGAAAGGTTTTAATAGCCCAAACCTTTGTTTTGTAGTTAATCCATAACCCAAACCTTATAATAAGTTTTTGTAACATGGTTTTTGAAATATATACCATAGCGCTTAGGTTTAGGTCCTTAGGTTTAGATGCATAGGTTTTAGCCTTACATTTTTATTGCGCTAGAATTTTACATAAGTTTTAGGACTTAGTGCTAGGTTTTGACACCATAGGTTTAGGTGTGTGACATATGTTTTAGTGTTAGGTTTTAGGTATTTAGGAATATGAATTTACATTTCATAAGATATTTCACCATAGGAGACCTTAGAACTAGGTCCATAAATACCATGTCCCCTTATTCACCAAATTACACCATCACATCACGAAATTTGAAACTTATGACGACCATAAAAACTTAAGGACCTTTTCACTGGTGAATTGACGATACTGAAGACTAAACTGGACTTTAAACTGCTGGAGCTGACTGGAATTCTCTGCTAAATTGTAATGAATAAGATCCTCCTGGATCAATCCTCTCCACTTGAAAGCTTTTGGACCACAAAAGCTTGATTTTAAGCAGACAATAAGTGAGGATACAACTCCCTCACTTTTCTGATCTCTATTCTCTTTGCCTTACTCGGATTTATGCCCTTGAGTCCCACTCGAAGATATTCCACATCTCGTCGACTGGAAGTATAAACTCTTATGTCCAAGATGGTTTCTTCCTGCAACTCTGTCATGTACTTAGGTGATAAATCGTTAATAGAAGGGATCTGTATATCATCCTCAGAATCAACAATCATCGGAGGTTCATAAAAATTCATACTTTCAACATTCACAACTGAGTAAATATGCATGTAAGGCGGTAAATCTAATTGAACACATTATTTTCAATCTTCTCAACAATTTTGAAGGGACCGTACCTAGTTAACTTCAGTTTCTTACCTTCCCCATTTAACCTGTCTTTGCTAATATACAACCATACATGTTTTCCAACCTGAAAATGATGATCGACTTGATGCTTGTCATGGCACAATTTGGACTTGGCATGACTCTCTTTCAACTGATTCCATACTGCCCTATGTATCTGTTGTATTTGAGAAGAATGATCTCTCTAAATAAATTGCGCTTTTCCTTTCTGCGGTATATAAAACTTACCCAAATAATATAACAACCTGTCATCAATATGATAATTTTTTTCTTCTATCTGAGTACCATGAGTTAGTGATTCATAACTCTCTTTGAAATTATCATCAGTATTATACTGTTCTACATAACTTTCATGTTTTACTGATGAACTATTTTGCATTACTACTGAAGCAATCAAAGACAGTTTATTCATCATATCAGCTACTTTATTTATCACACCCTTCTTGTTCTCAATTTCTAAGTGAATTTTCTAAATAAATATCATCCAGTTGTAGTAGCGAGATTGTTGCAACTTAGACTTTGATTGAATGTATTGAAGCGACTGATAATCTGCATGAATCATTGTTTTCTTACCCTTTGTATTACCACTAGCATCTGTTTCAAAAAAATTTCGATGATCTAACAAAATTGAGATTGATGTTGTGAAGATTTTTTGCTTAACTGATTTAAAAACTTTAAAATTGACACACATTCCCCATGTCCTGTTTTTCTTATGAGCCAAAATTATGGGTGAACTTTATGGAGATGAACTGGGTCACATGGATTCCATCCCTGGAATTTGTTGCTTTATCTCTTTACACTCTATAACTAACTTGTGACACAGTCCATTATTAGGGGCATCAGGCATCAACTGCATCTCATGTGAAATTTCCTTTTTATGAAGTAGATGTTTTGGTTCTTTAACTAGATCTTGAAATGAATCTACCTTTTTAACCAAATTACCTTTATACTCAAATTCACAACCTGAACAAGTATCATTAATATCCTTATGTTTCTCTTTTATCGACATGAGTATGTATCTCTTACTTGAACTAATTATGCGCTTCATCTGATTAGCATTGATTAAAATCAAGTGATTTTGAGTTTTATGTGCCCGAATGATGTACTTAATCCCATATTTCTTGAGATGATACATATGTTCCTTCCTATAAAATATTGCATCACGGTCATAGAGATAAGGGATACCTAAGACAATTCCACAAATGTCTAACGATATCACATCCAGATCTACTTCGTCGATATAGTTAGCTGTGATTGCAAATTTTAACCGACACTGTTTGGTAACATGAATTTGAGATTGTTCCTTTAACCATCCTAAAGGATATGGTTTTGGATGATTATGTGTTTTCAAACCCAATTGTTTAAAAAATGACTCATAAATCAAATTTTCTTGTGATCCCATATCGAACAATGTATCTATCTTAGTATGCTTTGAAGTTACCGTTATATGAAATAACTCGATTCTTTTTCCTTCATTCAACTATGTGATATTAGAAGAAGCAGAAGTACTAGCTTCAGAAATTTTACCTGTTGTAACCATAGCAGTGATTTTATCGTCATCAACTGAATTGGATCCCAAGTCCAAGCCTTGTTGGATTGTTGCTTCAGCCTTCTTTTCACCCTTCTTCATTTGGAACTTCTTTGGCTTGAGTTCCGGATGAAGTTTCCAACACCTAGCTTCATCATAGCTAATCCTTTGGAAATGTGTACAGGTAGGTCTTTCATCTTCCTTCTGAGTCGTGGCAGTCTTCTTTCCCTTTGAATTGCCCTTCTTTTTGTTGTCTTCGGTTTCCAACTGTTTGGATGTCTTTGGTGTAAACCTGAAAGGTCTACCACCTGATTCGACATGAATATCTTGAACACAAACTTCATCAAAATAATTAGGATTGAACATTAATAATGTATGCTACAAATATGAATGCAAACTACCAATATACTTCAACAAAGTTTCTTTTGTGTCCAAAGAAATACCAAGTGCTAACGCTTTCTTTCTGAATTCCTGTGTGAAATCTTAAACATTTTGTCCCTTACCTTGTTGCAAGTGCTAACAATCAATAACATCTTGCTGTGTGTGACCCAACGGATAGAACTGTTTCTTTAGAGCTTTTATAAACTTATTCCATGAGGTGATAAACTTTCCTTGGCACTTTAAATCTATCTGTGTCTTAATTTCCCACCATATCAAAGCAATACCCCCCATTCTAAGAGTAGCTAATTGGATCTTTGTCTTATCCTCAGTAATATTTTGAATACGACAATAGACTTCTAACTGTTTTACCCAATTATCTAGTTTCTCAGGGTTCATTTCTATGTCATACACTGGTAATTCAAACTTAACATCAAGTTTCAAAAGTGGACTCTTAAGTTTATTTTCTTTATCTGATTTAGAACTAGGAGTAGAAGAAGAAGAAGATGATGATGGAGATGATGGAGGAGAAGGAGATTTATCTATCTTTCCTTTACCCTTGTCCTTCTTTTATGCCTTCGAAGATAAGGTTACATCTCTCTTCTTCTTGTCTTGATATAATTCTGCCAACATCTACTACATGTTTAGAAACATCTGATGGATTTGATTCTCATCCATGGGTTTCGTTTCAGTGGCTTCAGGAGTCTCAACTTTCTCAGTCCCTGTCATCGTTGATTGATGAACGAATTTTTGCTTTCCAATCTCTGGATCGAATTCCTCAAGCTCACCTTTTCCACATTACAATCCTAACCTGGTTAACATCCACTGACAAACAAACTACAAAGCACAACATGCTCTGATACCAAAAATGATCTGAATGTGATCGATTAAGTGCTGAGGTAATTTCATTAGTTTTTCCTTAAGATTGATTTTTAACTAAAGAAAGATTTTAAATGAAAGAAGAAATAAACTAGCAACAAACAAATGAGTTAAACACAGCATAAAATAGAGAGAAGAAGAAGCAAACAGTTGATTACGGAGCTCGTCCCTGGTGGACTACATCTCCGGGTCCGCTTTCAAGTGGGCGTACGCTTTATTAGGATTTATCTAAGGAATTATTTACACAGAAAAAAAAAAAAAAACACCAGACTAACTATACTCGCAGGCACTTCTGGTCTCTTAAAATAGGAAGCTCTCTCTCTCAGCTTTCCAATGCATTTCTCTGTGCTCAATTCTGACTCCGGACAGCCGAGAAATGATGAAAACAAAACTACCTCTATCCTTATGAAACTGAACTCAAATACACTCCAATGTCCTTCATGAAGAAAAATGATTGATTTAAATAGGTTCAGGCCTAGAATTCCTTGAAGCCAAACTTAGCAGGTGGTTGCAGCAGATTTGGTGATTTGTGGGCTCGGTCCTATCTCATAGTGACACCTAATACCTAGGGATAAGGTATTAACTTCAACCTTAGTGCAATATTAATTCAAAAACCAAAAAAGAGATCATAGGATAAAATTTTAGCCCGAAGGTTAGGTTAACTGGGCAAGGGAAATTCCTCGGCATGTGATCAGTGCCAACATCAGTGGTTAAGCCCAACAATCACCGTTTACACCCGACGGTTTTGGCTTAACCCCGACGGTTCCTGCGTGACCTATAACATGGAAATCTCCGTCGACATATACAACTGGCGGCTTTGACATATTCCGCCGCGGTATTTTAAACATATTTACATGTGTCATATGTTTAACAAACTACGACACGGTTTGGACAGATATGGTTAGCGTTGCGGTTACGGTTAAGTGTGTTGACATTTGTTTTATAATAAAGTCTGAAAGGTTTTAATAGCCTGAACCTTTTTTTTGTAGTTATTCCATAACCCAAACCTTATAATAAGGTTGTGTAACATGGTTTTTGAAATATATACCATAGCGCTTAGGTTTAGGTCCTTAGGTTTAGATGCATAGGTTTTAGCCTTACGTTTTTATTGCGCTAGAATTTTACATAAGTTTTAGGACTTAGTGCTAGGTTTTGACACCATAGGTTTAGGTGTGTGACGTATTTTTTAGTGTTAGGGTTTAGGTATTTAGGAATAGGACTTTACATTTCATAAGTTATTTCACCATAGGAGACCTTAGAACTAGGTCCATAAATACCATGTCCCCTTATTCACCAAATTACACCATCACATCACGAAATTTGAAACTTATGACGACCATAACAATTGAAGGACCTTTTCACTAGAGAATTGATGATACTGAAGACTGAACCAGAATTTGAACTGCTGGAGATGATTGGATTTCTTTGCTGAACTGTAATGAATAAGATCCTCCTGGGTCATATTGGTTGCATAGAACTAATGTTGAAAACTTCGAACCTTGTATCTCAACAATTTTTAATAGAGGGAGACAAGGAGGAAACCTTGATGTCGATACCTTAAGATGATGTGGGAGCTGATGTAGTAATGATGTAGTGCTGACATAGTGATGATGTGGCACTAACATGGTATTGATGCAATGATGACATGGTGTTAATGTAGTGTTAACATTGGGATGACATGGAATGTGACGTGGTGGAGACATGTCAACGTCACAATGGTTTTATCCCACCCTCAAAGCAAGTTAGAACTCTTTTCAGTGAGGGTGAAATCACTCTAATTGATCGATAACTATGGATAGTGGTACCACCTTTTCACCCATGGAGTAAGTATTAAACCCTATGCACGATAACTAGGTGAAATCCCTATTAGGTTTAGATCGACAGTTGAGAATGATTAAAGGCCCCCCCTTCATATGATGTTTAATGAGTAGATGAGCTCGCGGTTAGGATTAGAGCCAAACCTACCAACTTCAATGGACATCTGAGACCAATTATAGGGCCCCCCTTCCCCAAATTCAAACCCACCATTGGAGGTATATGATACTATTTGTTTGGTTGGGGTGGTTTTATACCCTAGCGCAATGCACATGGGGAAAGTGAATGATGGATGGTTTTATCACTCCGCCAGATTCCCAAGGCCGAAGAAGGAATCCCAACAGAGGTAACCACAGACCAACCTTTTAACTTGGTACCTAGCCCTACCAAGTCGGAGAGGGCTCTCTCCACAAAAATCACAGGCAAGAGGGTTGGATGAAAAGTTTTTATGCTAGCTAAGAAGTGCAGAAGGGTTTGTTTTTATTTGATTGGGTTTCTTTCACTATATGAAGGTTAGGTCAAGGGGACTAGGTCAGGGTAAATGAGATATGGTTGTTGAGATTCAATGGGGCAAGGTAGGCATAAGGCTTAACACTTTAAGATGATTGTGATGAGATGGTTTTAATATTGATGAGGATCTAGGAAGAGCATGGGAGATGTATTCTTCCTAAAGAGAGGAAAATGGAAAAATTATGATCTATAAATCTAGTTTCATTACTGTCCTTATTTAAACTTAAAATTTCATTTTCAAAAGTGAAAGACGTTTTACTAACACCTTATTGACTATATGAACACTGCAAACCTGTAGTAGCTTGGACTGTAACATGACTTTTCAGGAGATGATCTATCTCATCTTCAGTCAAAGGAGGAAGTACTCCTTGTTTTCTTTGGATGAAACAATAATTATCTTCTTTCCCTCCTAAAGATTCAAAAGGATGTTGAATATCTTCTTTAACCTTTGGCTGATCAACTTTTTTTACTACTGCAAGAATTGTCTTCTGTGGGAAGTCTTTATGAACATCAAGAAAATATACACCATCTTTTTCTTCCATGAGATAAAACACTTGCTCTTTTTGGTGATGAAAAGGATTGTCATGCAAAGCCTCCAAGATCTCTTCATCCATGAACTCATTATCATCATAAGAATTCTCTAGATTTTGAATGAAAGCATCAAAATGATAACAACAATTATTAACCAAAGACAAATAAGGGTAGAACTCCTTGTATTCTTCATAAAATGTTGAATGGAAAACTATAAGAGAACAAATACTGGTAGGTGGAAAACCTTCATACCAAGATCGTGCTTTTCCTTCAAGAGAAGCCATGAACATCTTTAAGATGTAATCTTCAAGAAATTCAACCTTCAACTTGCATGTATGCATGTGAAATTAACCAAATGTAAAGCAACATCATTCCTATCATCATCTTTAGACATAGGAAAATTCCTTTGCCAATCTACCTTAGGCATTTTATTTGGGAAACCTGGAATGTGATCTCTTTTCATTGGATCATACCTTCTTGCATCAAATTCCATCTTGGAAATTCCTTCAAGCTACTGATTTTCATGCTATTGAATGGCCATGAAGTTTTATTTTCTGGATGTTTCAGTCAATGGAGTCGCCAAGTGAATGGTACAACCTTCATATGTGCCCAACTGTTGTTCCATCAATAATTATATCTAAAATTTGTTTCTCTTTCCCAGGGAAGATCTGATCTTTCGTTCCCCAACAATGTCGCTAGTATGTTATCACTCCGCCAGATTCCCAAGGCTGAAGAAGGAATCCCAATAGAGGTAAACACAGACCAACCTTTTAACCTGGTATCTAGCCCTACCAAGGCGAAGAGGGCTCTCTCCATAAAAATCACAACCAATATGGTTGGATAAAAATGTTTTAGGCTAGCTAAGAAGTGTAGAAGGGTTTTTTTTTATTTGATTGGGTTGGTTTCACTAGATGAGGATTAGGTCAAGGGGACTAGGTCAGGGAAAATGATATAGGGTTGCAGAGATTCATTGGGGCAAGGTAGGCATGAGGCTTAACACTTTAAGATGATTGTGATGATATGGTTTTAAGACTAACGAGGAGCTAGGAAGAGCAAGGGAGATGTATTCTTCCTAAACAGAGGAAAATGGACAAATTATGGTAACTTTCCCTAAATAGAGTATGAGCAAGCATGTATTCTACCTCTCAACTTGAAATAGATCATACAACAGAGATGTAATGAACATGAAGACAACACATTCCAACATATGAAACTACAGGAAAAACAATGATAAACATCATACCACATGTATCCCAAAAAATAGCTGCAACTCTTCCTTATTAACTGGCCAAACTGAGTACAATAGACCTTGATCAATGAGCTAGCATTCAAATGGATCCCCCCCCCCCTTGCTAAGAGTGAATAAAGGGACTAAATAAACATCAAAACAACATTCACTCATCCTCAAAGGTCAAATCCATGAGGTAAGAAAGAGATCCACAAAATTCTGAACTGAAAGCTGGAGTATAGGGAGCTCTAAGTGACTCATCCCTAAAAACATTCAAACTAATTCATTTGACTTAATGACAACTTTTACCTGATGAATCTACCCCTAGGTAACATATCATAACATAATTACATTTACCATCCTCAATTAAATAGGTGGAAACATCAATTTCTAAGCTAAAGTCGAAATTACAGTGAAATTTCAAAAAAAAATACCAAATGCTCAAGTGCGCCATTTTTCTGTCAAGTGCACCCTCGCTGTGTCAAGTGCGCCCTCCCTGTTCAAGGTTTATTTTTACTGACTTGTAGGTGTCCAAATCGGGCCCAAAATGGCTTGTTGGAAATATCTTCAAGTCTACTTTCCGAATATGTCTCCATTTTGCAAAATGAAGGTTATTTGATCCCTCAAAACTTCATTCTCCCAATATTTCTCTATGCGCAGCGTCTAGGCCAAAATAGGGGAAGAAACATGATATTTAGCTAGTTTTTTGACCTTTTGACCTGCCAAATATGCAAACCATGGCTGGAAAAGTGGTTTTCTTAGATATATTTGTCCTTAGGAATCCACTGGCGGTCTCCTTTTCCTCAAAATGGGCCTCAAAAAAGTGTGCAGCGCCTAGGACGTTGCGCATATGACCAATTTTTTGATATGAACTTTTTCAGGAATACACAAAAAAAATCAGATTTTGAAAAAATGGGTCAAATTGCTTCAAAATTGGTGGAGAGAGTGTTGGTGAGGTGGCTAGGCTTGGAGTGAAGCCTCTACAAGTATATTGAAATTCTTCTTCTCTTCTTGGTGATTTAGGGCTTCAATCTTTTCATTTGATGCCTTGAGTTTTTCCCTTGTATTTATTTCTCTTTTGGCATAGTGTTTGGCCATTCTCCTTTGAATCTTGTTGTCCTTTTTAGCCTTCTTAACAACTTCTCCAAGTGGTCATTCATGGATTGAAGCCAACCTTCCTTGTCTTCTTTGATCATCCCCAAGAATTGATCATCAAGGATGGCTTCATCAACTATCTCTCTTTGCCTTTGTCTTTCAAGCTCCAAGGCTCTTTTTAAGCCTCTAGTTCTAGGCCTGCCTCTTGGTGATTGTTCTTCTTTGCAGGTTGATGTGTTGGTGTTTGGCACTCTTTACATTTTGACTTTGCAAATCTTATTGAGATGAAATGGATTATTACTGAACCTTGGAAAATGAAACCTAGTGACATAAATGGACCTTGAATAACCAGACTCCATCTGGACTTTGACTAACATAATGACATAGTGAAATGAGCTTTCAAGACTGATTTATGCTCAGCAAGACATGAAGGTGGGCCAGCAAATGTGAATTTTTGAGGGAGAGTGAGGTTTTATGACTAGGGCTACCATCAGTGAGTGATTTTTTTTTATGACCTAGTGGAATGGTAAAAAACAATTCTGAGTGGGACCCCTAAAATGAATATGAAAAGAGTGATTTTGATCACTGATGGTAGAATGATAATTATTACACTAGCATCAGCCTTATTGGGGATGGCAGCTCCTTGGAGGTGTCAAGAACAACGTAGACCAACTTCCTAACCATTGGGCCAATACAGTAAAAAAAAAATCAAACTAAAATGCATGAGTAAATACCGAAAACTCAATGACACAAACTGACTTTGAAACCAACTGAAATTGACTGAACAATGACTCAAAACTTAACTTACTTTTCTGAAAACTGAACTTGAAAATGGAAAAAAATCAATGAAGCTTCATGGCCTTCACTTCGGGCTCCGAACTCTAGTGCTTTTCTACTTCACACTTGCAGAAAACTGAATAGTGAAAGAAACTTGCTGCTGAAAAAAAAATCAAATCAAACAGAAGTGATACCAACCTACTCTAATCTCCTGCATAATTGTTGATTAGGTGAAATGATCCTTCCAGTGTAACCAATCTAGGATATGGATACCTACTAAATTTCTTTTCTCACTTTCCTCAAGAAATCAGAATGATGTACATGTAGGAAACTCACAATAAAAATTGAAACCAAGGCTTATGCTGACAAACAATACAACATTCATCTTCTCTAATGCTTGCAAAAGACTGCCGAAGGGATCCTAAAAATCCTGAAGCATTACCTTTTCTTGAGATCAAGCAACAAAAATACAAGTACTCCCTTCATTCTGATCTAAAAGAACACTTGATTTTTGATCGATACGAAGGCATAGGGAAGTATAACCTTCTGTTATTTGAGTGTTGGTTGTAAATTCCACAAGCATGAGAAATTTTGACTCAATCTCTAGCATAATGTCTCTCTCAGGCTCATACTCCTCAAATTCATATTTTAATTCATCCTTAAACAGAAAACGTTCTTCAAGATTATCAAACATGATAGCCCTATCATCTTCATGAAAGAAAACAATATCTGTTAGCTTATCTCCTTGCACGAAATCATCATCATAAATTGGTTTACTCACAACAATTTCCTGTATAGTTTCATCAAACTCCTCATCGAAATTATCTTCATATTTATCGTACTTAGGAAAATCAGGTTCAAGAGAAACTTAATCAAATACAAACATTTAAAAGGGATATTTCCTTTCTTAATGCTAATCTATAAATCTAGTTTTAGAACTGTCCTCATTTAAACTTAGATTTTCATTTTCAAAAGTGGAAGAATTTTTACTAACACCTTCTTGACTATGTGAACATTGCAAACCTACATTAGCTTGGACTGTAACATGACTTTTCAGGAGCTGATCTATCTCATCTTTAGTTAAAGGAGGAAGTACTCTTTGTTTTCTTTGGATGAAATAGTAATTGTCTTCTTTCCCTCCTAAAGATTCACAGGGATGCTGAATATATTCTTTAACCTTTGGCTAATCAAATTGGTGTACTGCTGCAAGAATTGTCTCTTATGGGAAGTATTTATGAACATCAAGACAATATACATCATATTTTTCTTCCATGAGAGAAAACACTTGCTCTTTTTGGTGATGAAAAGGATTTTCATACAAATCCCCCAAGATCTCTTCATCCATGAACTCATTATCATCATAATAATTCTCTAGATTTTGATTGAAAACCTCAAAATGATCACAAATATTTTCAACCAAAGACAAAGAAGGGTAGGACTCCTTGTATTCTTCATAAAATGTTAAATGGAAAACTCTAAGAGAACAAATACTTGAAGGTGGAAAAACTTCATACCAAGATCATGATTTTCCTTCAAGAGAAGCCATGAACATATTTAAGAGACAATCTTCAGGAAATTAAACCTTTAACTTGCGTGCATGCATGTGAAATCTAACCAGATGTAAAGTATCATCATTCCTATCATCATCTTTAAACATATGATAATTCCTTTGGCAATCTACCTTAGGCATCTTATTTGGGAAACCTGGAATGTGATCTCTTTTCATTGGAGCATACCTTCTTGCAATAGATTCAATCTTGGAAATTCCTTCAAGCTACTATTTTCATGCAGTTGAAGGGCCATGAAGTTTGATTTTCTAGATCTTTCAGTCAATGGAGTCACTAGTTGAATGGTACAACCTTCCTATGTGTCCAACTGTTTTTCACCATCAACAATTAGATCTAAAATTTGTCATTCTTTCCCAGGGAAGATTTGATCTTTTGTTCCCCAGCAACGGTGCCAGTATGTTATCACTCTGCCAGATTCCCAGGGCTGAAGAAGGAATCCTAAAATAGGTAGCCACAAACCAACCTTTTAACTTGGTATCTATCCCTACCAAGTCAAAGAGGGTTCTCTCCACAAAAATCATAGCGAAGAGAGCTAGATGAAAAAGTCTTAGGCTAGCTAAGAAGTGAAGAAGGGTTTGTTGTTATTTGATTGGGTTGGTTTCACTAGATGAGGATTAGGTCAAGGGGAATAGGTCAAGGAAAATGAGATAGGGTTGCAGAGATTCAATGGGGTAAGGTGGGCATAAATATTAACATGAATTTAAGATGATTGTGATTAGATGGTTTTAAGACTGATTAGGAGATAGGAAGAGCATGGGAGATGTATTCTTCCTAAACAAAGGAAATTGGACAAATTATGATAAATTTCCCTAAATAGAGCATGAGAAAGCATGTATTATGCCTATAAACTTGAAAGAGATCATACAATAGAGATGTAATGAACATGAAGAAAACACATTCTAACATATGAAATTGAAGTAAAAACAATGATAAACATCATACCAAATGTATCCCAAAAAATAGATGCAACTCTTCTTTATTAACTGGCCAAACTAAGTACAATAGTCCTTGATCAATGAGCTAGCATCCAAACTGATCCCCCCCCCCCCCTTGCTAAGAGTGAATAAATTGACTAAATAAACATCAAAACAACATTCACTCATCCTCAGGGGTCGAATCCATGAGGTGAGGAAGAGATCTACAAAATTTTGAACTGAAAGCTGGAGTATAGGGAGCTCTAAGTGACTCCTCCCTAAATACATTCAAACTGCTTCATTTGACTTAATGACAAATTTTAACTGATGAATCTACCCCTAGGTAACTTATCCATAACATAATTACATTTACCATCCTCAATTACATAGGTGGAAACATCAATTTCTGAGATAAAGTCAAAACTACAGTGAAATTTCAAATAAAATCAGTAAATGGTTAAGTGCGCCATTTTTTCTTTCAAGTGCACCCTCGTTGTGTCAAGTGCCCCCTCCCTGTTCAAGGCTGATTTTAACTAGATTTTAGGTGTCCAAATCAGGCCCAAAATGGTTTGTTGGAAATATATTCAAGTCTACTTTCTGAATATGTCTCCATTTTGCAAAATGAAGGTAATCGGATCCCTCAAAACTTCATTCTCCCAAGACTGCTCTGTGTACAATGCCTAGGCCAAAATAGGGGCAGAAACCTGATTTTTAGCTAGTTTTTTGACCTTTGACCTGCCAAATCTGCAAACCAAGGCTGGAAAAGTGGTTTTATTAGATTTATTTGTCCTTAGAAATCCATTTTTGGTCTCCTTATCCCCAAAAAGTTCCTCAAAAAGGTGCGCAGTGCCCAATTTGTTGATATGAACTATTCAGGAATACACAAAAAAACATAGATTTTGAAAAAATGGGTAAAATGGCTTCAAAATTGGTGGAGAGAGTTGCTGTGCTCAACTTAGTGTTCCTAAATTGAGGTCATAAATTATCAACCAGGGTCAGTAAACTGCTGAAGTGTGGTGCACTATATGTGCCTAGGTATCTATTTCTCACTACATTGTGTTTAGTGTTTTTATGATGTTTTTGGTTTTATGGTTTTATGTCAAGAAGGAAAAGAACTAAGTGCTGGTAAAGAGAAGTGGATGGTTAGACTAAAACAAAGCAAAACCTACTCTAAACTGTGTATGACACTAAAGAACAGAAAATGCAAAGCTTGATAATGACTCCTAGTAAGGAAACAAATCACAACATGAACTCAATAACTCATAGCATGAACTCATCCAATTCATTCATTAGGAATATGTTGGAATAGTTTGAGAAAAGAACAAATTTAATACAAATGAGGTTCTCCTAAGGACACAATCATCTTACAATATTACAAAAAATCTCATCCATGGCTAGAGGTTTATTAGAACACAATTGAAAAGAGATTATTTGTAGCACAATAAGATTTCTACTCTAAATTAACTTGTAATGCTAAGAATACTCCATTCTGCAGCTCAGCTTGTCACTAGTAAACCTCATCCAAAAGTTAGAGATTTTCTAAAATAGTTTTTGGAAAGAAAGGTTTAATTGTGAATTTGCAAAGGGTTGCAGAATAATCAAGGCCTTAAACTGATATTACTAACTCCTGTCCAGATGATGATGTATTAATAGAAAGTCAGAACAAAAGAAGTTTTGTAAATAATGAAGGCTATGGAATCTGATGTTAACAATTAATACTATTTAAAGAACAATGGATAACACTGAGAATGCAATTGATCAAACTTGAAACACAGTAACCACAACTAAACTACAATGCCATTAACCTAATTTGAAATATAGTGAACAAAGTTGAACTAGAATGCCACTAATATAACTTGAAATGCAGTGAATTAAAACTGAACTAGAGTGCCATTATCAAACTTGAAATATAGTGACAGAATTAAACTAAAATGACATCTACCTCCAGAGTGCTACCACTAGACTAAGAATGCAACTAATTACTCGAATGTTTCAGCTCGATCTCATTCAGAATTATTGGTATTTTGGAATAGTTTGTAGAACAGGACTGGCTGCAACATGTTATGTAAATGAACATGAAAGCATAAAATTCAAAAGAACACAACAAAGCTCTAAAACACCACAGCTATGTCCCATCTAAAATTAGTGATATTTTGGAAGAGGTTATAAGATCATGACTAGTTGTACAACTGATGTAATTGAGCATAAGAATGTAAAACTAACTCCTAAAATACTACAGTCACACCTCATTCGACATTAGTGATATTTGGGAAGAGTATGTAAGAACGAGACTAAATTGTAGCATCTAATGCCAATGAATATAAAACTCAAAGTTCAGAAAGTCAATTAAACTAGGAATGAAACAAGGCTAAATTACTTATCTAAATTATATGAACAAAGCTCCTTAGGTAGCAGGGGCCCTCTACCACTGGAGTAGCATGAAAATATACTCAATATTGACTTAGCTCATGCAATAAAATGATGTTTCTTTCATTAAAGGGGGAATCTTCAAAACAGAGTATTTACAGCCTTCAAAGATCTAGCAACAAAACAAAATCTAACCAACAATTTCTCGGTCTCCCGAGTCATACTTATAATGAAGTTACATAAATACTCTTTGAGAAAAATTGGGATAAGTGTCTTTCCCACTTCTAATCAAATTAAAACTCTTATTAACAGTCTTGTGCTTTACTGCGGACATCTGTAGAGTCCGTGTTTTGATAGGAAACTACTTCTCTTCTACATGCATAACCGCTTGGAAACTTTAACTTAGACTTCGTGGGGAGAAAGAGATGATGGGGAGGTGTTGTGGATTTCACCCATATGCCTTTTTCTTTGCAATGACACCAAGAACCTACATAAACATGAGGATGGCTGCAGAACATACGACTGGCTACAGAATGCCTGTATTTTGTAGCCGAGTCTTAGTCAAAATTACTACACCAACAAAATCATAAAAACATAGCAAGTTAGTCATTATATAAATTCTTAAAGCAATTTTAATTAATCATATTGATCAGTTAAGCCTGTAATTGATGAGGGACAAAGAAAATGAAGTGGAATGTGGTGAAAGAGAAGAACATATTTGGGGCTCAACATACCCCCACTGCAAGGTTTTTGCATGTCCTCATGCAACTACTCCATGTACTCTGAGACCTCTGCTAGGACATCCAACCCTCTTCTTCTGTTTTGCCTGATAGTCAATGGTCTTCTGGGCTTCCTTATGACTAACTTGAATCTTAAATTCTTAAGTGCCCTGATTAGCTTTTTGTTTTTCTTCTTCAATTTTTCACTGGCCTTGTACAATTTCTCCATTTGTAAAGACAGAGTTGAATTCATATCACTTTTTAGTTTCACCTGCTCCCTCAAGATGTCATTCTCATTCTTGATGTGCCTATTGAGTACTTATAACTCATACTTATCTCTTCTTAGCACATCAATTTCAGATTTTGGTGGGCTAGGAGTTCTGTCTCTACTTTCTAAAGCTCTCCTCTCTAATGACTCAATATAATTGTAAACTTGTTGTTGCGCTGGGTCAATTTCTGGAGTTTCTTCATCCTCAATGTTTATGATCCCTGTTTGTATAACCTCTGTTTTCTTTAGTATACCTCTAAGTATATGACTCCGTCTTGGTTGATATGGCCCTTCACCTCTTTCTTTGGCATATCTTTTTATTATCCTCTCCTTCTTAAGTTGCTTCTTTATTTGAGCCAACTTCTCAGAAATCATCTCTTCACTGTCCTCTTGAATTGATTTACCAGTTTCAACTTCAATAGCTTTGGAATTTTCTCTTCTCCTGCTTCTTCTTGTAGGTTTGCTTTCAGGTGGAGATTCTTTGGGTTCCTCAAAATGTTTCCTCACTAGAAATTCTTCCCAATTATCTCCCATTTTCCTCAAAAGATGTTCAATTAAGATTTTGACTAAACCATGGTGATACAAAGTTGTTTCTAGAAATTGAACCCTTTTTTGAACGTTTGAGGCCATTCTTTTCAGACTATGATGTAGGAAAAAGGGAAAATTAATTTCCTCATCTAAGAAATGCATCATTAACCGAATATAGTAGACATAGAGAGTACCAAATCTACCTTCACAGGTGATAAATTTTTGCAAAATGAGTAACATGTTCCTCCACTTATTCTTTAATGCTGAGCTAGGAATACGCTTTTTAAAAATGGAAACATCTATACCTGGAGTCTTAAGCATTTGCCTCCATGCTTCGTTATGGAATTCCCTATTTTTGAACCACCTTTCTCCTTGTCTAGGTAGTTTCGTTGCCTCTGCAATGAAAGCCTTTGTAACAGTGAATTTAATGTCTCCTATTTCGACCTCGGCTCCATTGAAGGACCTTGCAAATGTTTTAGTCACCTCTTTGTGAAAACCACTAAATTTCTCCAAAAATTGCAACCAACCTGCTTGCTATAACATTTCTCTGATTTGTGGATATCCCTCCAAGTACTTGGTTCCAACCGGTTCAGTCCTCACTATTAGACCCATAGCTTTTCTTCCAACCTTCAGTTTACTGCTCCTCTACTCACGGTGAAATGGTTGTTAAAGAGATATTTCTACCCCAAAGATTTTTCCTCCGTTTTACAGAGCAGAATGGCTAAGTATTGGCTGCGGAAATGAATGATATGGAGTGGTTTTGAAACGAGTATAATGCGGTGAGGTGGTTCATATGAGTTGAAAGCTAACATGAAAGACCGCGGAGATATTTCATTAAGCAATTCAAAATCATCATTAAATACTTTGGCCTAGTGACGTGACTGATCAAATCATTTCAGTACTTTAGCCGTTAATTTTTTTAAATGATGATCGAATATGGTAAGATGGAAGGGTTTTTTTTTGTTCAAAGTTTTTATGATATGGTTGATAGGCATGATCAACACGACTAATTAAAATAACCTTTTTGAATCATATATGACTTAACTATGCTAAAATTTTCATGATTTGTCACCATAATAATTTCATACCTTTGCCTTTCCTTTGATTTTCTTTGTGGTTTCGATATGCCTTGTCCTCAATCATTGATCTTCATTTCCTCATAAATTTTTTATTTTTCTTGTTGTTTTGAATATGCAAGATCAATTTGCTGCTAAATCAAATATTTACTGGATAGTTCCTTTAGGGTCTCTGGCTGTAGAATGTCTATCTGGCTGTAGAATGTCTGATTGATTGCAGAATGTACCTGTAGAAGTCTTAAAACATGGAATGGAATGGTTTGAAGCATGAATGGAATGATGGAATATTGTATGAAATGAATTAAAAATGGATAATGAAATATGGTGTAATGGAGTATGGGTGAAGTGAATAATGGGATGAAATGAATCACAATTATGAAGTGGAGTGAACAAGTGGCCTGCAACTTCTGATCTGTATTATTCAATTGTAGAAAGAAATCAATCTTAGAACTCTGAGATGGAAATGAGGTGGACCATGGAATGAAATGAATGAAGTATGGATGAATGAAATGAAATGGAGTATGAAATGAAATGGAGTATGGATGAATGGAGTGAAATGGATCATAAGTGGGATGTGAATCACTTATGATTTTATGATAGCTGCTTGCAGAGAAAAAAACAAACTTGAAAAGCTAAAGTGTCAGAAAGATTATGATTTTCACTCTATCTTTTCTGTATAAACATGCTAATCAGAGATTAGTTTTCATGTTTATACTTTATTTTTAGTTTTTATTTATTTATTTTTTTAAATTTTTTTTTTTTCAATTATCTGACTTCAGAAAATTCAATTAAGTTGATGAAGAAGAAAAATTCTTCTTCATTAACTTCACATCACTGTTTTCCTGGAATTTCTTGACAAATTCTTCTCTTGAGAGTGGCTTATGATACAGCTTCAATCTATGACCATTCACAAGAAAAGTGACCTTTTCTTCATCTATTGTCCTGATTTTTATTGCTCCATTGTCAAAAATTCTTATAATTTCATATGGTCCAAGCCAATGTGTTTGGAATTTACCTTGAAAATCCTTGAACTTTGAATCAAACAAGAGAGCCCAGTCACCTTCTTTGAACTTCTTTTCCTTGATGTACTTGTCATGCCATCTAGTCCTTTGATGTTGGACTATACTTGTTTTCTGAACTGCATCTTGTCTGATCTCATCCAATTCATTAATCTGCTCCAATCTGTGCTTTTGTGCCTCTGTTAGATCAAGTCCTAGCTGAACTGCCATTTTAAAAGTCTGAATCTGAAACTCTATGGGAAACAAAAATTGTTTTCCATAAGCAAGTTCATAAGGAGTATGGCCTGTTGTGCTTCTCCATGTAATTCTATAGGCCCACAAAGCTTCAGGAAGCCTGTCTGCCCAATCTCTTCTATGTAAATGGACAATCTTTGTTAGGATCCCTTCAATGACTTTATTGGTAGATTCCACTTGAACATTTGCTTGTGGATGATAGGGAGTAGATTTTCCGTGTCTGATTTTGTACCTCTCCATCATTTGTTCCACTAGCTTTGATGTAAATTGAGCTCCTTGATCTGTAACAATTTCCCTTGGGACACCAAAATGAGTAAAAATATCCTAAAAAAGAAAATTAACTACAGATGCTTCAGTAGCAGAAAGTAATGGTTTGGCCTCTACCCATTTAGTAACATAATCAGTGCAAACTAATATATATTTCTTTTGTCTTGATGGAGGACTAATAGGTCCTACAAAATCCAAAGCCCATTTTTCAAAAGGTTCAATATGTACCTGAGGCTGCAATGGAATCTCACCTGAAGGAGAAGGTTTCCCTACCCTTTGGCAATTGTCACACCTTTTGACATACTCTTTAGCATCTTTAAATAGGGATGGTCAATAATATCCCAAATGAAGGATCTTATAGGATGTCCTTTTATCAGCAAAGTGTCTGCCACAAGGTTCATCATGACATGCCTTGAGAATCTCAGGCATCTCATCTTCCCGAACACATCTCCTAATGATAAAATCTGGACCTGTCTTGTATAACTCATTAGCAACCCATGAATATTTTGCATTGTCATAAATGATATTTCTTTTGTCTCTTGCATTCATTATTGAAGGAAATTTCCCTGAAACTAAATAATTAGTAATGTCAGCAAACCAAGGAGTTTGAGTAGAAATTGCAAAAAGATATTCATCAGGAAATTGATCTTCAACTGGGGTATTGTCTTGGATGTTTTGGAGTCTAGATAGGAAATCAGCTACTGTGTTTTGTTTTCCAGACCTATCTAGAATGGTAATGTTGAATTCTTGTAAAAGCAATAACCATCTTATGACTCTGCCATTAGTAATTGATTTGTTCATTAAATATATAATTGCAGAGTGATCTGTGTGAACAAAAGTTTCATAGCCTGTTATATAGTGTCTGAATTTGTTTATGGCATGAACAACAGCTAAAAACTCTTTTTCAGTTACAATATAGCTTAACTCTGAAGGAGTCAAATTTTTACTGGTAGAGTAAATGGCATAAGGAATCAGATTTTTTTTTCCCAATACTGCTCCTAGAGTTGTATCTGAGGCATCGGTTGAAATATGAAAAGGTAGCTTCCAGTTAGGTTCCCTTAAAATAGGTGCTTCAGGGATTTTTGTTTTCAGGGTCTCAAAGGCTAACTGGAAATCGGGATTCCACTTGAATTCACAGTCTTTGGTAAATAATTTGAAAAGTGGAGATGCTATCTTGGTGTAGTTTTCTATAAACCTTCGATAATATCCTGTAAATCCTAGAAAACTCCTAACATATTTTTGACAACTTGGAATAGATAAGTTAGAGATGACTTCAACTTTTGACTCATCAACTCTAATCCCATCCCCTGAAATGTGATGTCCCAAAAAAATTCCTTCAGTAAACATCATAAAACACTTTTCATGACTTAGTGAAAGATTTTCTTCTTTACATCTTTTTAAGACCTTTTCCAAGTTTGCTAAAGCTTCTTAAAATGTGTTTCCATAAACTGTGAAATCATCCATATATACCTCTACACAGTCATGTATTAGATCTGAAAAAATTCCTAGTACTGCCCTTTGAAATGTTGCGGGTGCATTGCATAGTCCAAATGGCAATACTCGGTAAGCATAGGTACCCCAAGGACAGGTAAATGTGGTTTTATCTTGATCTTCCAATGCTACTTGGATTTGATTATAACCACTAAACCCATCTAGGAATGAGAAGTACTTTTTTCCAACTAATGTATCTAACACCTGATCTATGAAAGGTAAGGGAAAATGATCTTTAAGAGTAGCTTTGTTTAATTCTCGGTAGTCAATACATACCCTCCATTTACCATTTTTATTTGGCACAATTACCAAAGGAGAAACCCACTGACTGTCTGAAATGGGATAGATGAAGTTAACATTTAATAATTTCTGCAATTCTTCCTTAACAATCTCCCTAAGATTTGGATTCATCCTTCTCTGAGGTTGTCTGATTAGTTTACAATTTTCCTCTATGTAGATGTGATGAGTGCAAGTCTTGGGGCTTATCCCTTTCATATCAGTGTACTCCCATGCATATGCAGAAGAATGTCTCTGTATTATCTTGACTAGCTCTTCTTGTTGAGATTTCTCTAGGTTCTTGTTTATGTTTAAAGTTTTTCCTGGAAATATCTCAATTGTAGAGCTACCAAATTTATCCATGGAATAGAGAGACATCTGCCTTAATGACAAAAAATCAATGTTGGATTCTTCTTGAAATTGTTCATGCTTATATTCTGAAGAGGATTCAAAGTTTTCCAAGGCATTCAGAATCTGGCTATCTTCACTAATTTCTGAAATTGTGAAGAGAGGTTGTAAGTCTTCTTAATCCTCTATCCATTGAGTATCATCTAATTCTATAATTGTTCTTGCTGGAGGATACAAGGTAAATTTCTTAGTTGAACTACCATCAGAGATGTAGATATCACCATATCTACAGCTAATGAAAGCATCAGCTGTAGCTAACCAAGGTCTTCCTAATATAATAGGATGTCCTCCTAGATTATTCTTAGGAGTTAGGATCATAAAATCCACAGGATACTCCCAAGAGTCTAGGGACACTGGAATGTCTTCTATTACCTCATCAGGTTTAATCACAGATCTGTCTGCTAATTGTAATAATGTAGGTGTAAAAAGAGGATTAGGAAGTTTCAGTTTATCCATGATTTGTCTACTCATAATATTGATTGCTGCTCCTAAATCAATGAGTGTGTTTTGGATTTCAATTCCATTGATGTGAATTTTGACAACTGGAATTCCTGGGTCTAGATACTATGGAATAGCAATCTTACCCATCATGATATCTGTTATTTTTCATTCCAATTGAATTTTCTTTATCTCTCTTATTATTTTTCTTGTTTTCTTCATGCTCAACTCCTTTATTGTCTTTGCTAAGATTGGAATTTCTTTGATGGCTTGCAATAATGGGATCTTAATACAAATATTTTTCAGCTCATCTAGGAAATCATAATTAGGCACCATAATTTGTTTTTCTACACCCCTATCAATTTGTAATCTTTCTGGGAAGGGAGGTGTAGAAGTGGATGTTGATGGATGCTCTAATATAGGAGTTGAAATTATTGGTTCTTTTTGTTTTAATTTTTCAATGTTTGGGTCTTGGAAAGTTGTGTTCTCTTCAAGACTTTTATTTACCCGTAGAGAATCTTCCTCAGAATTGTCTTGCTCTTGTATGATTACAAAAGGTTTCCTCTTTTCAAGTATCCTTCCAGACCTAAGTTGAACATCACTAAGGTCTAAAGGAGTGATCAAATAAGTTGGAAATTGTTGGCCTTCTATCATGTATGTGTTCTAAGGATTTTTATTGTTGGGGTTTGGTATGAGTTGGGCAGGCGACTGATTTGTTTTCTGAGGAAATGGTAATGGAAGTGGTTGATTTTGATGTTGTGGATTTTGAGGATTTTGTTGAATTTTTTGTTGAGGATGGAAATGTGGATATGGTGGATAGGATGGTGGATATTGATAATACTGAGAGTATCTTCCATAGGGATTTTGTGCTCCTTGTGCCCAAGTTTGTGATTGATTTTGAAATTGGGGCCAAGGTTGCTGCCAAGAATTCCAATTTGGTGGAGGTTGATTATACATCTGATCATGGAATCCTTGTGTTTGAGGTCCTTGCCAAGGCCTTCTAGAGACAAAATTGAGAGATTCTGTGGAACTTGAAGGAGTATCTTCTTGAAAGACAGCTTTAAGACCAGGAAGTGAAGGACAACTCTTGGTCTCATGTTCTTCTGAACAAATTACACAAGTCTCCACAACTTTGGCATCCAAAGGGCACTCTCTTAAGGCATGTTTCTTTCTACATTTGGGACAAAAGATTGCTAAGGCATCAGATTCAGCTTTTTGCTTGTTTTGTAACTTAAGGTTGTCTGTTTGTTCACTAAGACTCCCCAAGATATCAGATTTGAACTCATCAAGCATATGTCCTATTTCTGCCCTACTTACTGTCCTAGAAGCATACTTACTTTCCCTTGCAAGAGCAGGGTCTCTTGGTCCTTTTACAGTTTTAGATTTCCCTCTTGAAAGGTTGATACATAATTCAACTATTTCAGGTAATGTAAGCTGAGATATATCCCCTTTTCCCATCATGTTAAGGATATCTAACCATTCATCCCTAATTTTCTTCAACAAGAGAGCTTTTAAAGTGTCTTGGTCTAGGTTTTCCATTTTGCTCTTTTGATGTTGTAGTTAAATATCTCCAACAAATCTTCCAGATTTTCATCTTATTTTTGTAGCATTTTAAACACTTCCTCCTTATGGTTGGCTAGTATACAGTAGTCCAAATACCTTTCTAGAAATACTTGTTTCATGTCTTCCCATGTCCTAATAGAATTGTTGATCAAACTCATAAACCACTTAAATGCTGCTCCTTTCAATGTTGAAGGAAATAATTGAAGTTTTTGAGCATCTTGTAAGTAGTCATAGGTTCTACACAGGACTTCAAATTCAAATAGGAAGGTTTCAGGATCTTTATTTTTCAGTCCATAAAAGTTTGGAAGGACAGAGGTTGAAATGTTTTTCATAGTTGTATTGGTTTCTTCATCTACTATAGGAAACCCAAAAGAGCTTCCCATTTCTCTTCTACCTCTTCCTCTGTCTCCTTCTCCTTCTGCACCTCTACCTCCTTCTCCTCTACCTCTACCTCTACCCCCTCCAAATATTGTGTGTTCTCCATTAAAAACTCCTCCTCCCCCTTCTTCTGCCATAGTTGATTCTTCTGTAGAAGTTGAAAAGTTTATGTCCCTAGCAGGGGTTCCTGAACCTCCTTCTAAGACAGGTTCAGTGGGTAAAGTGGAAGGTCTTTCTAATGGAATATCTGATCTTAAGTTCTCTGGAAGTCTAGGATCAGTAAAGGATGGAATGTGGGTTTGAGTTGGAGGTGTGCTGGCTCTAGGTCTTGGTGAAACAAGTGGTGTTCTAGGAATCAAGCTTCTGCTTCTTATGAATCTACCCCTTGAGTCTCTTTCTCTACACATATCATTGTTTTTGGGTGGTAAGAAACAAGGCTACCTAGTTACACTTCCCCGACAACGGCACCAAAATGTTGTGCTCAACTTAGTGTTCCTAAATTGAGGTCATAAATTATCAACCAGGGTCAGTAAACTGCTAAAGTGTGGTGCACTATATGTGCCTAGGTATCTATTTCTCACTACGTTGTGTTTAGTGTTTTTATGATGTTTTTGGTTTTATGGTTTTATGTCAAGAAGGAAAAGAAATAAGTGTTGGTAAAGAGAAGTGGATGGTTACACTAAAAAAAAGCAAAAACTACTCTAAACTGTGTATGACACTAAAGAACAGAAAATGCAAAGCTTGATAATGACTCCTAGTAAGGAAACAAATCACAACATGAACTCAATAACTCATAGCATGAACTTGTTAGCCACCCATAATATTTTGTTATACCAAAAGGTGGCTAAAAACTTTTGGGAGCCTCCAAGGAACAAATTTCATCTCTAAAAATTGTTGGCTCTTGAAGTCTCTATAAGGCCTCCAGCCTTTTCCCTCTGTCCATATCCCATACTGATGTTTCATACTTCAAAAGCCTCTGAAATCCTATAAAAATCCACAGTTGGATACTTCTGCAAAGGACCCTTTTTCCATTTTTCTTCTTTCCACCACTAACCTCATTTTCTATTCTCCATTTCCCATGAAAACCCCACAATTTCATGTTTCTCCCTTTTCATCTCATTAAAATCCCTTTTATAAGGTTAAAACCCACTATTTTGACCTTATCGAAAGCCTTCATTTCCCTTTTGAAAACCATTAAAAAACCATAGAAACGCACATTTTCTATGCGTTGGTCTTAAGCCCCTCAGGCTAAGCCCCCTACCTTTTTTCCTCCATGCGCCTGAGCGCCAGAACCCGTGGCTAAACCTATCGGGTGCTTTTTCATTTTTCTCCGCCCAAAACATAATAAACCTTTGAAAATTGGGTTTTAATTAAATTCCAAAGTTTTCCGTCCGTGAAATTTATGGAATGATCTCAACCGTCGATCTGCTCCTCAAATCGGACGGCGCGGAGCGCAACTTACCATGTGGACCCCGCCATTCCCCGCGTTGTTTTCCAAAACCACGGTTTATTTCACACCACTCTTCGGGCAAAGGCTGTTTTGCCCCGAGGCCCAGCGATTCCACACACCGCCTGACGCGTGTCCTCCGCCCTATTTCAAAATCGCCGCATAAAGTCAGTCCCCCGCACGTTATCCGTCAGACCATAACCGCCCAGCGGAATCGATGATAGTCATCCGATCTGGGCCCGCTGATCCAACGGTTGATGATCGCCCAAGATGCCCGACCTTTAACCAAAGCGCCCGCTCGATAACCAAGCAGTCGCGCGGTGGGAAATCAATCTCCCCCGTCGATCTCTACAGATCGACGGTCCCCATTCAATTTCCCGATTCCATTCCCTAGTCAACTATTCTCCGTCGCTGACCTTCCTAGTCGCTCTCGATCGTTGATCACAGCGCGATCAATAGCTCATATTGCCCCACTCCTCCGCACGCCCTCTGATGCAGATTGACCCATATAATCGCAGGATTTCCTCATTTTGTTTGTTTTGTGCAGGTTTAAGGTTTTTTCTTGATTAAATGGAAAAATTTCATGGGGCAAGGATGACGATCCTCTGCCTTTCGAATTCATCGGAGAGATTATCCGCAGGGTGTAAATTATACTGTCAACGAGGTTCCACGAGCCTTCGCTGCCACGCGCCCCTGTAAAACCTGGAAACAGCAAAGAAGTCACAGAAAAAGAGTATCAGATCACGGGAAATCAGAAAACTAACCAGGGCAGAGAATCAATGATTAGATGAGTGGGGATTACGGCTAAGACAGTTATCAAAAGCCTAATCCCCGACTCAAAACACAGTTTAAAAGAGAAAACCTAAAAGTGTTTATCAGACATATTGCCTCCACCGCCATATCTGAGGCAAATTGATTCCTCAACCACCGCAGTGCCACCTATTGCCTCAAAGTATTCAATCAGGAGCCGAATTTATTGTGCAGGATCAGATATCTTGCCTTGAAGCAGCCGAAGAAGTTACTTCTGCCATGGAATTTAATGACAGATATCCGCAGAGTAACCCTAATTGTACACGGAGCCTCAGAAGGGTCAAACAAAGCTCCCATCGAGCTAAAATCATGAGTATAAATCAATTAATGCAGTGGAACACCTGTACAGTTTCTTCGTTGAGCCCCTCAAAGGCCAAGAAGACATTAATGCATGTATTAATTGGTTTGAGATCTTGTATCAGATCTAACCTCCTCATTTTTTATAAATACTTTAGTAGAATATGAGTGAGGGGTTGGTTGGTTGCTAATGTAATTGTTGAAGCATTGTAATGTGATTGAGCTGAAGGCTTTTGTTTGTAAATAGTGATTCACTGGCTCTTGGAGCTCTGCTTATAACAGATAGGTTAGGTTGTGAAGAGAGATGAATTAAAACACTGGATTTGAAGATTGTAACTGGTTTGGAGCATCAATACAAGCTGATTTATGGGATCCTAATCTATGTTGACGGTGATGTTATTCTCATTGTAACTTGTTGTTTTATTTCTGTTTTAATTTTGTTTCATTTTCCACTATAAAGAACAGTTTAAACAGGGTTAGGACCTGTTGTATACCAGTAACCTTCTCTGGCTGAGAAACCTTTATGTCAATGTTTTCTTTCAACTGTGTTATTTGAAAATGATTTAATTCAGTTTTAAGCATAGGAATGCTGGCGTTCCCTCGTCTTATTGTTTTAGCTGAATATTATTTTTGAATGTTACTTTCTGTATATGTTGTGTGAAGATGAACTGAGGAAGATATGGTTAGCCCTGGTCCCAGACTTGTCTGCATAGCTGTTTGATTGTTTCCCTTGGAATGTGTCAAAAGCTGACTAGTTTCAAAGTACTTATCAGATCTTAGGCCATTCTGTGTTATCTATGTGATTGTCTTGAAAGTAACTAAGTAAAGGAGAGCTAGGAGAGGATTTGTGGTGAGCCCAGCCCGCTAGTTTCTACTCCAAAGGTTGCCTTCAAGTTTCCCTTTGTTTTTTATGTGTTTTCTATTGGAAGTGTATCAAAGGCTAGCTAGTTTCAAAGTACTTACCAGATCCTAGTTTGCTTTCATGTCTTTCTTAAGTGCTTGGTCAAAGGCTAGATAGTTTCAAAGTACTTACCAGATCCTAGGCTGCTCTTTGTTCTGCATCTGTTTATTTTCCCCTTCTTATTGTATCACTCCATTCCATAAATCAAACCTTAAAGAGATCCTTAGGCATAGATGACTTGCCCCATAGACCACTCTTGAACCTGATTTTCTTAAATTAGATCCTCTTATGACTCCATAGCCCAATGGACTGAAAACCTGCCATCATCTTTCATCTTAGCTAAAGCTTACTCTTGTTGCTTGCAACTTCTCACTTTTGAACCTATTTGCATATAGATCTTTCCACCTCAGACAGCAATTATGTTCAACCATCCAAACAAAAAACCAAACCCTTGAACTTCATAACTAGCCTAACATGCATTACCCCAAACTTCAAAGACAAAACCATCTTTGTACATATTGGAGAGATCCCTCTCCGGATTCAGGAGGGCTAGATCCTAGAATCCCAAAGTGGTTGAAATGATGTTAACTCTGTGATCGGACTTTTGCCAATATTGCTTATTACAGAGACCTAATAGAACTCATCCAATTCATTCATTAGGAATATGTTGGAATAGTTTGAGAAAAGAACAAGTTTAAACAAATGAGGTTCTCCTAAGGACACAATCATCTTGCAATATTACAAAGAATCTCATCCATGGCTAGAGGTTTATTGGAACACAATTGAAAAGAGATTATTTGTAGCACAATAAGATTTCTACTCTAAATTAACTTGTAATGCTAAGATTACTCCATTCTGCAGCTCATCTTGTCACTAGTAAACCTCATCCAAAAGTTAGAGATTTTCTAAAATATTTTTTGGAAAGAAAGGTTTAATTGTGAATTTGCAAAGGATTGCAGAATAATCAAGGCCTTAAACTGATATTACTAACTCCTGTCCAGATGATGATGTATTAATAGATAGTCAGAACAAAAGAATTTTTGTAAATAATGAAGGTCGTGGAATCTGATGTTAACAATTAATACTACTTAAAGAACAATGGATAACACTGAGAATGAAATTGATCAAACTTGAAACACGGTAACCACAACTAAACTACAGTGCCATTAACCTAATTTGAAATATAGTGAACAAATTTGAACTAGAATGCCACTAATCTAACTCGAAATGCAGTGAATTAAAACTGAACTAGAGTGTCATTATCAAACTTGAAATATAGTGACAGAATTAAACTAAAATGACATCTACCTCCGGAGTGCTACCACTAGACTAAGGATGCAACTAATTACTGGAATGTTTCAGCTCTATCTCATTCAGAATTAGTGGTATTTTGGAATAGTTTGTAGAACAGGACTGGCTGCAACATGTTATGTAAATGAACATGAAAGCATAAAATTCAACAAAATACAACAAAGCTCTAAAACACCACAGCTATGTCTCATCCGAAATTAGTGATATTTTGGAAGAGTTTATAAGATCATGACTAGCTGTACAACTGATGTAATTGAGCATAAGAACGTAAAACTAACTCCTAAAATACTACAGTCACACCTCATTCGACATTAGTGATATTTTGGAAGAGTACGTAAGAACGAGACTAAGTTGTAGCATCTAATGCAAATGAATAAAAACTCAAAGTTCAAAAATTCAATTAAACTAGGAATGAAACGAGGCTAAATTACTTATCTAAATTATATGAACAAAGCTCCTCAGGTAGTAGGGGCCCTCTACCACCGGAGTAGCACACAAATCTACTCAAGATTGACTCAGCTCGTGCAATAAAATGATGTTTCTTTCATTAAAGGAGAAATTCTTCAAAACAGAGCATTTACGGCCTTCAAGATCTAGCAACAAAACAAAATCTAACCAACAGTTTCTCGGTCTTCCGAGTCATAATTATAATGAAATTACATAACTACTGTTTGAGAAAAACGAGGATAAGTGTTTTTCCCACTTCTAATCAAATTAAAACTCTTATTAACAGTCTTGTGCTTAACCGCGGACATCTGTAGAGTCTTTGTTTTGATAGGAAACTGCTTCTCTTCTATGTGCATAACCGCTTTGATACTTTAACTCAAACTTCGTGGGGAGCAAGAGATGATGGGGAGGTGTTGTGGATTTCACCCATATGCCTTTTTCTTTGCAGTGACGCCTGGAACCTACATAAACATGAGGATGGATACAGAACAGACGACTGGCTACGGAATGCCTGTATTCTGTAGCCGAGTCTTAGTCAAAATTACTACACCAACAAAATCATAAAAACATAGCAAGTTAGTCATTATATAAATTCTTAAAAAAAATTAATTAATCCTATTGATCAGTTAAGCCTGTAATTGATGAGAGACAAAGAAAATGAAGTGGAATGTGGTGAAAGAGAAGAACATCTTTGGGGCTCAACAAGAGTGTTGGTGAGGTGGCTAGGCTTGGAGTGAATCCTCTACAAGTATATCCAATTTCTTCTTCTCTTTTTGGTGAGTTAGGGCTTCAATATTTGCATTTGATGCCTTGAGTTTTGCCCTTGTATTTCTTTCTCTTTTTGCATAGTGTTTGGCCATTATCCTTTGAATCTGTTGTCCTTTTTAGCCTTCTTTAACAACTTCTCCAAGTGGTCATTGATGGCTTGAAGCCAGCCTTCCTTGTCTTATTTGATCATCTCCAAGAATTGATCATCAAGGATGCCTTCATCAATTGTCTCTCTTTGCCTTTATCTTTCAAGATCCAAGGCTATTTTTAAGCCTTTGGTTCTAGGCCTGCCTCTTGGTTGATGTGTTGGATTTTGGCACTCTTTACATTTTGACTTTGTTGATCTTATTGAGATGAAAAGGAGTATTATTGAACCTTGGAAAATGAAACCTAGTGACCTAAATGGACCTTGAATGACCAGAATCCATGTTGACTTTCACTGACATAATGATAGTGAAATGAGATTTCAAGAATGATTTATGCTCAGCAAGATATGAAGGTGGTTTATGCTCAGCAAGACATGAAGGTGGGCCAGAAAATGTGAATTTTTGAGGGAGAGTGAGGTTTTATGAATAGGGATACCATCAGTGAGTGAATTTTTTGCATTACCTAGGGGAATGATTAAAAAAATTCTGAGTGGGACCCCTAAAATGAATATGAAAAGAGTGATTTTGATCGCTGATGGCAGAATGAAAATCCTGACACTAACAGATGGATGGCTGGCCAGAGTGGCGCCACATGGGTCAAGAAAGGGCCACGTGGGTCCACGAGGAGATCCATAAACCAATTTGGATCCTTATTTTTGGAAAAATTTCTAACGAGAATAAATTTTGATCTAAGAATCATATTGAGATAAAATTTATATCGTGAGGAAGCTCACAATGAGCTAACTATAATGGTGAAGTTAAAATTTAATTCCGTGGATTTTGATAAATTGAGGTATTATGACCCCACCTTCATAATAGACCTTGGAGGTTGGGTCAAAACAAATAAATAACACCTCCTACAACCAAGATAATCCACTAGGGTGAGAGGGAGTGTTACAGAAAGAGCGTTTTTTAGGAAAAGGCTCAGATCCAAATATAAGAAAATAAAAAGTGAATCAGTAAGAGTTTCATTGGATCAAGGTTCTATGTAGAATAGAAAAAGTATCTAGGAAACATCATTGTTAAGTGTCTTCACTGGGACCCATATTCCAAATGCATTAGTACTATTTTCTTTGTGTAACACCCCCTTCCCACATCTACCCAAGTAACCGTCCAACTAAGGTAAACATGTGACGAGAGGCTACTAATATGATATTCAACCTCCTAGATGACCTTAAGGAAGTGGAACCAATAGAAACATGACAAACACACCTTACACAACATCAACAACACCTCCAAGAGGTAAACCACCCTCCCATACCCCTGAAACTTGAAAGGGGAATGATTTTGACCCTCTTGATCCTTATCTGCAGGCATATAAGGGAAAGGGAGCAACTAGCAACATATATTTGTGGGCATGCCTTAGCAAGGCCACGTCCAGGGCCCCAAAAGGTCAATTTTGTGTCTGCAACTCTGAGATTCATGCCACATTTTTATTCCCTTAGCCCAGGTCACTGCCCAGAACTTCTTGTAAATTCAGGAGAGGATAAATAACATTAAAAAAAATATGTGGAAGAAATCACATCATGAGGAACTCATCCAACCCCACCCAACCATGACATGAATTTCGTCAAAAATGTCATAAACATTGCATCTACAGGTATAAACAACAGATGTAAACTTGGGGGTCTCTTACAAATATGAGAATAGCTAAGAATCATTGCTCCCCTACATCATAAGCTACAATACAGTCTATTTGACCATAGATACATTATGTATTCATTTCCAGGAAAAAACATAGATAGAGCCATACATCATCAGTGATCAAATACATGCTTATAACCAACATATTAACAACAAAAATACAATGGATATAACAAAAAATAAATCCATACATAACCAATACATTTTCATACCGAATACTAGAGGAATCAGCTCTACATTACTGAATGTAAAAACCAACTGGAGATGAGACTTCCATGTTCCTCCCAACCATAGATTGGTTGATCCAAATCTCTCTTCATCTAATCACCCCTGTGACATATTCCAAGAATGAATGTGGGACTCATAACGAAACAAGCATGGATGCTACCGTAGTTCTCTGCCTACACCATGAGGAATTTGAGTGCCTCCTAGTCTCTCAGACTTTACCTTAACCCACAATCTGATCCAAGGGTCACTAGGACCTATACCGAGACCATCTCTCCAAGCCTTACCATACATCCCATCACATGACTATTAGGCCCAACGGAGAGAAATACACCTGTTGTCTTTATCGTATATCTTGTCATGCACCAGCAAGGATTCTTAGGCCCACTGAGGCACACAATCTGGATTTACCACAACCCATAGTATGGCTTGGGGGTTACTATGATAGAGGCTTTACCATGATCCACAGTTGAGTTTAGGGACCACTAGGCCATGTTTTTTTCATTTTGGAGATCCACCCCACCCATCTTTGAATCCATATGGCAATCCAGCTCAACTGAAGTATGAGAAACCCATCTCATCAAAGCTATAAAAAATGGAAAGACTAGGCTGAAAACCATAGTCACACCTGGAAAAAACCATGCCAAGGCAATAAGAAACCACTTGAAATACATACATGCTAGATCTATCAAGGAAATCACATATGCAAATCTATACTTGCAAAGAATCTTGTTGTGGTTGCTTGATCCTGCTCGTCCTTGCTTTATTTTCATTTCTTTCTCCAATTCCCAAGTGCTCCAATAAAATTCTAATTGTTCAAGAGTGTGAGAGAGAGAAAGAGAAAGAATAATGATAGAGCTCCAAAACTAAACTGACAAAAGTTTGAAAAAACAAAATCTTGCCAACTAATCCTCATAAGTTTTTTTATCAATGAGGCATCTATTTTATTCATTTTCCATTATTTTCCTTCATTTTCCTCCTCACATGAAACATGTGACCTTTGTCTCCCTTTTCTCCTAATTTCCATTATTTTCATAAATAAATGTGCTAAAAATACTTTTATTCTTTCCAAATGCCTTTGCCTTTTCCTTTTCCAATTTCCTTTAGCCATAATAACCGAAATGAACACCCACTGGGATGTTTTTCCCACCATTTAGCTTGGAATATGTGTCCCATCGACCATGGTCTTGTATATTTATATATGGTTTTTTACCAGGGTATTACAGAACCCTCCCCCTTGGGGGAACATTGTCCTCGATGTTAAATGACACCTACAACCAGCAAACTGCTAAAACAAAACATGCCACCTATGAAGATTTATAACACAAATATTTACAGTATTTACAATGAATAACTTGTTCATGACAATCATACTATGTATTGGAGCTTTATAACACAAGTCATTACAGTTTTACAATTTATACACATATACACATTTTCTTAACCATCAAATAAAAGGATACGATGCATGTATCAGCAATAAGGAAATCCAGAGGCTCTCACCCCACCCTCAAAGTAGTACTAGGATTCACTTCCTTTCCACGAAGTCCAAAATCCACTACCAAAGTCAAAGTTTGCATCCAATGTCCAGCGCTACAATCCTGAGCTACTTTTCCTCTCAGTGAATAGTTGTTCGAATCATTGTTTTAGGGCACACTCCCAATGTGCATTTGATTCCATATGGAAATGCTAATGACCAAAAAAAATCCATCCTTGACCTTCCCTTCTCTGCTACACAGTCCCTCAAGAAATCCATTCACCCCCTTCAGTGAAGTCACACACCTTCCAAGTTCCGCTGGAACCCCCATCCCCGGCAGTCCATCCCTTGTCAAGGCTTTCTCGCATCGAAAGATACAAAAATCAATGCATATATCTACCTCAAAACCATCATACCATTCATAGCATGCTCGTGGAAATAAATAAACACTATTATCTACTAGTGTCCCATAATGGCCCTGCTCCTTAAGTGCTTTAACAACATATTGTTGCTTATTTTAATTCCTTTTGTTGTTGTTGCTAATGCTTGCAACCAGTTTCAACCACCCAACTAGGTATTTTCGTGCTTCCTGTACCAAGCACATAACTTCCATTAGATTCAAAATAATTTGAAATAAATTCACATCATACCTCATTGGTATCTCATCAACAAGGTACACTTGAAATTTTATTCACTTCCTGTCACAACAAGTCAAAATAACATCTTTGACCAAATCATAATGTATAAACATATCACATCAGGTTAGCTTAAAACACAACCATCATAGATCGGAATCATAAATCACATGTAATCATCATAAGTTAGAATCGTAGATCACATGCATAATAGAACTGAAATAAAATATCGATATGTATCCTTCATTGGTCCTTACTTTTTCCTTTGTTCCTTTTTACTCATATTGGATCGGTTTCCACACCTAGTAAGCACCCAATGCCTTTGATTCTCTTCAATCACATACACATACACACAGTGTACATCACAACACATACATTTACACAAGGCGTACAATACCACACAATACATACACCCACACCCAATGTATAACACAACACAACGCATACACATACAACCTGTGTACAAAACAACAAATACACCTATACCTGGTGTACAAAAAGACACAATACATACACATACATATGGTGTACAATACAACAAAATACATACACCTACATCTGGTGTACAACACAACACCATACATATACATATACAGAGTACAACACAACAAGTACATATGTCACGATACCACAACTACACCATGCACATACATAATACAACATGCCCACAACATATGGCATGCACACAATACCACATGTATACCAGTACCCTATACACAACATGTAGATAGTACCACCTGTACACAACGTGTGCACAACATCACATGTACATGTCACCACCTGCACAATCTGTACACAATGCCAAATGTACACCACACCACATGTACAATGCATACACCATACCACATGTACACAATACCACATGCATGACATGTGCATGACACCACATGTACACAAAACCACATGCACGACATGTACACGACACCACATGTACAATCATGCATACAACACCATATGCACAACATGCACACAATATCATATGTACACAGAACTGCATATACAACATGTACATAACACCATCTATACCTAGCACCACATAGGAAATATACACACAACGCCATAAATACAGTAGGCATACAACATCATATATACACAATGCTACATATGTAATGTGTACACATCACCCTAGGTACAATTACTGAATATACAACATTTGAAACATATACACAACAGTAGTATTGCACGTTAATAGACCACACACGGACCCCACAAGCAGCCTTACTCCTAGTTTATTTCCACCATACATTCCTATCCTATCATGTCGGAGATCACACTACTTTCACTTTGCTGATGTACCCCTCAACATTACATGTTCATAACATAAAAATAGGCATAGTACAAGCATATAACATTAAATAATATCCACATAAGACTGAACTCATAGATTTGTCTATGCTACTCTACCACTTGATTCCTCATAGCCAGGAACCTCTTCATGCCATTCACCTACATAAGCAATCATTCCTTCAAAATAATGATCCTTGAAAATCCTGTCATACAGTGACATAGGTACATACATACATACATATATATAATAATTAGCATAAAAAAATCATGATCCTATCCGAAAAAGACATACATACACACATATATACATATAAACATTAGCGTTAAACAATCATGATCCATGATGACCCCGTCAGACACGACATACATACATACATATATACATATATAAACACCAACATAATCATGATCACAACACAATTGCTAGATATCATGAGGTCTAGGTTAAGATAACTTCCTTTATTTGTGCACAACATTGAGAACAACAATTCCCAACATAGCCAAGGCATATAACGCCTCATATCCATTTTCTTTACCTTTTTTATTTCCTTTCCCATGTATGTACTACCACTGTACATTTACACCAATGGACCCAACCAATCCAACTAACCATCATAGTCGTACCTTCCACTTTGCTTACTCAAGCACTGAGCTTCATTAACTTTCCTCTTTCCCAAACTAATGCCCAAGACTCTCAAAACATAAAAGGAAAGAATGAGAGAAATCAAGAAGAAGACCATGAAAAACCAAAAGCAATATGACACCACAACAAAGTGGTATTACCATATACTAGACATAAACAAAGCCACAAATCAAGTGCAACAACCACAAAAGACCAAAAGCACAAGACTAGAAAAAAAAACCATGACTCAATCCCAATGGTTCCCAGAGATTCCAATGGAAAGCTCAACCCGAACCTTCTCCAAGATTTCATGGTGGTATCTTTCCATTAAATCCCCTGAGCACTTTATCAAAAGTGCTCAAGCTAAACTGGTGGATGCAACACCATTAAGGGCCATCAAGAAGAATATAGCAAAGACCACGCAGTTGATCCTTGACAAAGTGAAGGATCATATTATTTCACACATCTCAGCTAAAGGAATAGCCAAGGAGATGTGGGATGCATTTGCAACGCTATATTAGGGGTCTTCCCAGCAGCGAAAGGTTTTCCTGGAGGAGAAAATGTGGACCACCAAGATATAAAAAGGAGAACGCATTGATCCATTCAAGTCTAGACTTCAGGAAAACTGAGACCAGTTGGCATCTATGGGAGAATCTCCTTAGGCCACATAGATGGTTAGGATTTCCTTAAATTCCATGTTTGAATACTATCAAATCTTTGTACATAGTATCTTGGGAAATTAAAATTTTGCATGCTCAGAAGCAATGTGGGAAGCTCTTCAACAAGAAGAGATGAGGAGAGATTTACTCAAGTTTCAACTTGAGAGCAGCAGTAGCATTGGTTCGAAGGTGAAGAAGGACAAGGATGAGAATGCATCCCTTGCATCAAAGGGACAATAAGAGCATGCAGGAGGAAGAAGGATCTATCAAAAATCAAATTCATCCAGTGTGGTGAGATGGGACATTACGCCACACAATGTCCTCTCAGAAAGAAGGACAAGGATGAGAAGCATGATCCTCAGGTCGAACCAGCAAATATAGAGGAGGAGGAGTTTTCTATGATTTCTCATATACCTCCAGGAGGGACGTGGGCTAATTTGGACTTGTAGACCCAGCGATATACAAGATGTGCAAGATCCTTGAGGATTCCACCTCTCGGATCATCACGTTTCTATGGGAACCCAAAAAAACAGTAGCAGGATGAACTAGTGCTAGTTAGTGCAGAGGAGTGTTTAAGTGACAGCAGTGGTTAGCAGTGCCAGAGTCTGAGTAGCGCAGAGCAGTGTTGCAACAACGCAGAGGGATGCAATGCAGAGCAGTAGTAGCACAACAGCCTTAGAGAGGAAGCATGGAGGCTAGCAACAATCAGATATACATCACTGAGATGTAGTATACTTGTCCAATTTTGGATGTTTTTCACTTGGATAAAGAAACTCTATTGTAGTGCAGTAGCAGTTGGCAGTGGCGGAGTCAACAGCGGCACGGATGCATAATTCAGAGGGAGTTGCAGTATGGATGTAGTGTTGGTAGTGGTAGTGTTAGCAACAGTATATATGTAGCATTTGTGCAAAGTTGATGGACAGAGTGTCATACATTAGCAACACAAATGGAGATTCTTCAGAGTCAGAACAGTATGAAGTATGGCATATTGTTAGAGCACATTCCTCGCTAAGAGGGAGTGTTTATTTTGGGTAGCATCGTATGTGCTCTATGTCTCAAATTTTGTGGATAGGCTTAGACACACGGTATTCCAGATAACCCAGAAATAGTTCGGTGAAATTCCACTCAGATTGTATTCTATAGAAATAATTAATTATTTTTAAAGGGACCCTAAGTCTAAACTTAGGAAAATAAAATAATTAAAGTATATTAATATAATATGAGTGAGAATGATCTAGAATACATGGATCAGGTCAAAATTTAATATTATATGTTGATTAGAGATCTAATATGGGTCGTTGAAGTCTCAATGAGAAGATTATAAGAATGGATTGAAGGGTCATTTGGAAATCACATTTTTTTGGAGACACAGAGGATCCAGAGATCAAATTTTTTTGACGGAGCAGTGCTCGGAAGAAAATAAAATCTAATTGATTCTTGATTGCATTGAGGGGCAGTAGATCCTGTTGAAATATTTCCTAAGCTAGAGAGTATAGCAGCAAAGACAGAGAGAGCCACAACATCAGCACAAAGCCATTGACGCAGTGCCTACGCAGTCACTGCATAGAGCAAGAAGGGAAGTTGTTTTCCTGCTGAGGGGACAGCACAGAGCCAATGTCAGATCTCGGAGAGATTTTCTAGAGGCTAGAAGGCTTTAGTTTCCAACCAGAAATGAGACCAGCGCAAAGGCAAAGGGAAGCCATAGTTGTGATTTAGGTACTAGGCAGAGTGACGCAGTCACTGTGCATAGGCAACACAGGGTAGTCTAGTCTTGGTGCAGATCAGTGCAATTTTCATGTGGAGGAGTGAGGTTTGTCTCACAAGATGTATTTTGTCATTTTCTATGCATTATTTGATAGTCTCGTCAATCATAGATTTGTTCTCATAATTTACTGCATAATAACATAAACCCTCATATATGTTGCACCTATTTTCCTGCATTAGGTTTTTCCGGGGACATTAGTCTAAAAATAATTGTGCCGAATGGTTGTGTGATCTATGTGTGTTCATATTTGTTCCTGCACTTGTATTTCTTCCGTAGTTTAATTGTGTAGGTTGTAGTGAATGGATTTCTATATTTACTTGTAGAACACAGTAAATAATTTGTTAAATGAATAACGAATAAAATACTTTCCAATAGTTTTTGCAGTAGGATTTGTGAGTTTGATGGAATTTTCAATGTGACCAGCATGCAGCCTCTCCAAAATAGCAATTTGCGGCGCTGACACTCAGTGGGTGGCCACTGACCCATCCAGTCGAATAATCATCACCAGCGCAGTTCACTCTGTGAGATCAAAAATCATAACAACTCTAATGCTACCCTCATTAATAGCATTGGGTCCACAGTGACCCCTCGCCCATATGTGAATATCCACCTGCCTCACTGGAAGGGTCACCAGTAAGACCTTTCCATGAGGCACCAATCAAGTAATGAAGTACACATCCATGGCAGCAAAAATCGGAAGGTTGGAGCATTTGATAGGGAATAGCTCATGCTTTGTATCCCAGCATCAGATCAAGAACCTCAAGAATGCAACATGTAACCTCAGAATGGGGTTTTGAATTAACTTCAGTACCCCCAACCCAATAATGTAGCGCTATCTCTAGCATCTCCGGCGTTTATTGTGTGAAGAGGCCCCCAATCGCGCTCTCTCCATAACATCCCCATCCTGCCAATAAGTATGTAAAAAGTAAAAAAATATCCTCTCAGGCTTAAAAAAATTCATGTTCACACATCTGCACGTGTGTGCTCTGTAATATTCCAAAAATTTAGCCTTCAAGCTAAATGGAATATTAGAGTTGTTTTATCACTAGGTAGGTGAATAAATGGGTAGGGAGGCCCATTAACCTCTTTAGAAGGATCAATAACACTCCTAATGTGAAAGGAGGAAGAATAAGTAGCTAATTTGAGCACCCTTGGGTGTGAACAGAGATGGGATCATGTTGATTCAGTCAAATTTGACCAAGTCAACAAAGTTGTCTAGATACATTGAATCTCCTTGATGAACAGTGCAGTTTTGCTGGAGGAAAACTTCATGAGCTTGATGGCACATATGGATGGGATCCAATGTGAAGAGGTTCACTTTCTATATATGGAGAGGATGGGAGCCTTTTTTATTCATTTTTTAGATTATCATTTGATATTGTTCTGTTTAGACTTGGCTTCCTCTTGCTGTTTAGCAGGGTTGCAGTGTTATTTAGCACCGGGTGTTCCTGAGCGGGAATCCCACCTCTTCCCTTGAGAGAACTCTTGGGAGAGCTTTGTACTGAAGTGCTCCACATCTAGGCTTAAGGCCAAGCACCAGTCTCCAGCATCAGTGTTATTTCTGTAGCAGAATAGTGCTGTGTTGCAGGGTGTTGCAGTGGAAGTTTGATAACACCACTTCCGGGTCTATTTCTCAATAGAGGGATCCTTCCCTCTCTTGAGAGATCAGCTAGGAAGATTTCTGGGCTTATTTCACATCTTGGTAGTTTTCCAAACTGTTACTCATCTCCTATAGTGTAGTCCCTCGCAGGAACTACGTCATTTTGCATAGAGTTGCTGCAACAAGGTTTAAGCCCTTGTTTTTGAGCTAGTTTCCTTGGAAAAGGGCCAACCCTTCTCCCGGAAAGCTAGAGGAAGGGATTATCATCCATATTTTGTATTATTCAAATATATTTATGTAATGTTGCAGTAATACTGCATTTTCAGAGCTGAATATTCATATCTTCTCTTTTTGTACTCATGCTTTCAAGAAACCCTTGCCAGGTTACCTTTATAATGCATTAAGGAGGCCAGATCTTCATTTTCTTAGAATATTGTTCTATAAAGTTCCATATATATGATTTTCTATCATTATTTTGTAGAAACCCTCAGAAAATAACGTTTTCATGTGCTTCATAAATTTTGCATAACTTAAGTCATGGGGTTTGGTTGTTTTTAAGTCATTTTAAGGCCAGGAGATCTGTTTAACTTATCAAAAGATATTTTATTTTTCTCCTCTTTTGTATTTGAGGGCCTTAATACATATTCTAATGGATACAACTGTTATTTCTTCCTTTTAAAACGAAAATCTCCAGAAATAACGTTTTTAGGGTTAAATTGCTGCATTTTCCCCACTTGGGAGGATGTAGAAGTGCTTCTTTTTTCTGCTGATGAATTCATTTGATGGCTATGTCTTTCTCAACACATTTTATGATTTTATTTCTCCCTTCTATTCCATTATTGTGCTTATGCACTACTGCATTCCCATTTTGGGATATTATAGTGGTATCGGAGCATAGTCTTGGCTCGGCCTATGGAACTCAGCCATCATGCTATCAAGAGAAGGATAGACAAACAGAAAGAAGACTCCATTATGTGGAGGAAGAAAGGAGGCAAGGCTCTCAAATATTCTTCCAAAATCTATGTAGAGCATCAATGAAGATCTTAATAAGATGAGAGAAGAGATGGAATCTCCAGAGAAGTTTGAATCTAGAGCCATATCTAGATTGGCACATGATAGGTGTGAGCATACAGCTACACCCTATTAGGCATAGTGTAGTCAAATTCCCAGATCTATCATCATAGAGGTGGAAGAAGGAGGAATGCCTAAGAGGGAAACTCTTGGTGATTTTCTTCAAGAATATGAATCTCAAACTGAAAAGTTTGGAGATCATATCACTTTTCAGGATTTTTTCAAGATCAAGGTGGAGAGGAGCAGGCAACATGACATAGATAAATTTTCTCTATCAAATTTTGATGGATCACCAACATGTTCAGCCAGAGCTTGGGTGGAGGAGCTACACATGCAGCACCAAGTTTATGAAGATGAAGCCCTCAGATTTGCAGTGCTGCAGTTTGAAGGTAAGGCCTATGCTTGGTGGATGTTTGAGTCATTTTCATTGAAAAATGTCAATACTTCTTCTTTTGCAAAGTTCACTAGGAGATTGGTAGAAAGGTTTGATAAAAAACACGAAACAATCAAACCAAGACAAATAAAAATTTTGCATAAGTTGGAAGGATCTACAAACTCAAATCCACTTCAGAAAACTATTGGAGAAGCTCACATCTTGCATGATACCTTGCTAGAGGCAAGATCCTTGTTTCATAACCTTGGACAAGAGGGCATGAAGGTTCCTTTTTCAAAAGAGGGTCCTCTTATTGAGCAGCCACCTCCTATTCATATTGAAGAGGAAGAGAAGGATGTGGGTTACAACGTTGTCACATCTAGAGCATATCTAGTACCTCATGTAGAGGAAGGAGGAGCACATGCTCCAACAGGAGGAATTCTTGTGTCATTGCAAGATATTCCCCAGGATCTCACATATGGAAGACAAAGCACCACCAATGAGCAGCATGATTGTGAGATGCTACTGTTGAAAATAGAAGGTAGATAGGAAGGTCAGCATCATTTGATGAGGAGCACACACCCCTATCCATTTTAGAGAGCTAGTGCAAAGAAGAGGCAGACTGGTTTGCATTGTGAGGGCAAGGGCAGGGTTGCCCAACCATATGTACAGTCTACTCTTGACATTGATGCCTCACTACATGGAGGCATTCCACCTGGGATGCCACCAAATCAGGAGTTGGTAAGAGGCATCTTACCATTTGGTTCACCCCTCTTAGATTCCGGAGAGGTGAAGACTTTGGAGGAATCTAGTACAACACAAAGATTTTGGGATAGTCTCAAGGAGGAGGGAGACACTATTCCATTTTCAGCACCACCCACTCTCACTATCTATACTGCGCTGACAAAGGCTGCTACAGTGATGGAGGATGGCACCTTCATGGTGTAAGGGAGTTGATCCATGGATTTGGATAAACATAGGGTACTTCCTTTGAGGAAGGAATCCTCCATACATTGGAGTAGATGGAGGCCACTCATGCTTACATTGGCCAAGATTGGGAGATTATTTTTTGATGAGAGCTTCTCATGGAAGGCCCACTTCCAAAGATCACTACTTATTTTTTAGCATGAGCAGTTGCATGATGGGCATGGCAGCAATTTGGAGTATGACTTTGGCATGAGGGATGTCAAAGGAAAAGACAGCAGCATGTGGGGAGCTTCACATTGCATATCATCAGCGATGCCTCTTAGGAGGATTGATCCATATTGGAGGTCTCAACTCTTGGTAGAGTACTCCAAGGATCTTGGTGCTTGCATGATTCTTGATGACCCGGATGGAGATGATAGATATATGGTGGATGATGCAGTCATCTATTCTTATGGCAGAGTCTTCTTGACTAGAGCTTCTAAGCCCAAGGATAAGCTGCTACATGCAACACATGAGGACTTCTTTTCCATGCATTTTTATGCATATATTTTCTTGGAAAAGGAGTTCATTTGGGAGGGCATCCAGCATGATATATTTCAGCATATGGAGAGATGCATATCCCGGATGGTGATAGAGAGGATGTCACAGCCACTTCTCTACTCTTTGGAGGTGAGGGAGAATTTCTGGTTGAGTCATTTCAGCTCAAGGTCCCAAGTACATGGTGGAGAATGTATAATTCCACATTATGTTTTGTACTTCTTTACTTTATATGAGCAGCATGTTGTACCAAGGAGGATTATCCCTTCTTGCATATTGTATGATGATGTACTTGAAGCCATTTGTAGCATTGAGATTGGCTACCTTATTGGTGGTTTGTGGGGGAAGCCACATGATTTTTGGTGTGCACCATTGACTCCACTTTGTACTTTCATGTTTCTATATTGTAGAATTATTGTGGCAGCAAAAAAGTGGCTGGAAAAGCACTTATTATAGTTTGATTTGATGCAAGCAAAGGATGCACTGCTCTGGTTCCATGTGTGGGACCTTGATCCACTTTCCGGTTGTCATATGGCAACTTGTTTCTATTGGTTTTTTCTTCCATGTATTGCTGATATTTTTATGTTCATGGGGAGCTTTGTTTGGAGAATTGGATATGAGTTGGAGAAGCCCATTGGGAGTATGATTCTCCCTACTTTACATGATGCATGTTTTAGGGGAAGAAATGGGCAGCCCATGATTGCCAAATTACATCTCTTTTCTTCATGTGGGAGGAACCATTTAAAGAACTTGAGTTTTTGGAGGATGCACTTCATGGCTTATTTGTTTGGTGGGGTAGCTTGGGCCACTCTTGGAGGTCATGGAATTTCAGCCCAAGATCAGCAGCAGCCCCATACTTACCATAAATGGAGAGAGAAACCACTTGGATGGGAGGATCCAATCTCTCCATGTAGCCCCAACACATTGTATGAACCGGGGGTTGAGGATCTTTTTGAGCTACCTAGATTGGATCATTTCATTTGGATGATAGCATGGGTGTGGGAGTCAAAAATTGGGAATAAGATTCCCCGTGTTTTTCATCACTCCTACCTTGAGGAGGCCATTGGACAGCAAGGAGGTTTCCACTTACACCTTCCACCTTTCAATGATGTGAGCCATATGGTTTTGCATGCTTGGGAGGAAATGTTGGAGGGCATATTTGTAGCAGATCATTTTGAGCAGTGGTGGGGACTTTTGATGAGGAGGCCACAAGAAGAGGAGGGGAGGACTTTTGCTATCCCTATATAGTTTCTTAAGGACAAGCAAAATTTTGGAGGGGAGGACTGTAATATTCCAAAAATTTAGCCTTCAAGCTAAATGGAATATTAGAGTTGTTTTATCACTAGGTAGGTGAATAAATGGGTAAGGAGGCCCATTAACCTCTTTAGAAGGATCAAAAACACTCCTAATGTGAAAGGAGGAAGAATAATAAGCTAATTTGAGCACCCTTGGGTGTGAACAAAGATGGAATCATGTTGATTCAATCAACTTTGACCAAGGAAACAAAGTTGTCTAGATACATTAAATCTCCTTGATGAACAGCGCAGTTTTGGTGGAGGACAACTTGCATGAGATTGATGGCACATATGGATGGGACCCAATATGAAGAGGTTCACTTGCTATATATGGAGAGGATGGGAGCCTTTGTTATTCATTTTTTAGATTATCATTTGATATTGTTCTGTTTAAACTTGGATTCCTCTTGCTGTTTAGCAGGGTTGCAATGTTGTTTAGCACCGGGTGTTCTCGAGCGGGAATTCCACCTCTTCCCTTGAGAGGCCTATTGGGAGAGCTTTGTACTAAAATTATCCACATCCAGGCTTAAGGTCACCAGTCTCCAGATTCAGCATTATTTCTATAGCAGAATAGTGTTGTGTTGCAGGGTGTTACAGTGGAGGTTTTTTTAACACCGCTTCCAGGTCTGTTTCTCAGTAGAGGGAGCCTTCCTTCTGTTGAGAGATCAACTAGGAATATTTCTAGGCTTATTTCTCATCTTGGAAGTTGGCCAAACTATTCCTCATCTCCTACAGTGCAGTCCCTTGTAGGAACTGCGTCATTTTGCATAGAGTTGTTACAGCAAGGTATAAGCCCTTGTTTTTTAGCTAGTTTCCTTGGAAAAGGGCCAACCCTTCTCCCGAAAATCTAGAGGAAGGGATTTGCATCCCTCTTTTGTATTATTCAGCTATATTTATGTAATTTTGCAGTAAGACTGTGTTTTTCAGAGCTGAATATTCAGATCTACTCTTTTTGTACTCATGCTTTCAAGAAACCCTTGCCGAGTTACCTTTATAATGCATTAAGGAGGCCAGATCTTCATTTTCTTAGCATATTGTTCTATAAAGTTCCAGATCTATGATTTTCTATCATTATGTTGCAGAAACCCTCAGAAAATAACATTTTCATGTGCTTCAAAAAAAAATTCATAACTTAAGTCATGGGGTTTGGTTGTTTTTAAGTCATTTTAAGGCCAGGAGATATGTTTAACTTATCAAAAGATATTTTTTTTTGCTCCTCTTTTGTATGTGCGGGCCTTAATACATATCCTAAGGGATCCAATCATTATTTCTTCCTGTTAAAATGAAAATCTCCAGAAATAACGTTTTCAGGGTCAAATTGTTGCATTTTCCCCACTTGGGAGGATGTAGAAGTGCTTCTTTTTGCTGTTGATGAATTCATTTGATGGATATATGTTTCTCAACACATTTTATGATTTGATTTCTCCCTGCTATTCCAGTATTGTGCTTATGCACTGCTGCATTCCCATTTTTGGATATTACATGCTCATAACAGGTGTGCAGGCTGCACATTTTTTTCTTAAATAGGAAAACAGGCTCTGTGGTTATTCGACATTAAGCCACAGCAAATCCAGGGACCAAGATGTGCATCTTCTCACTGATCAGACGTGTATTCCATGCACCTATTCTCATTACAGATGTGTAGACTGTGTGTTACTTAACACGTTATATGTAAGGTCATCCAAACAATGAATCAGTGGCTTTATCCCCCTAAGATGTACAGTCAGTATAGTTTATCAGCCTACACCCACGGAGGCTCCATGAGTATCCCTCAAATGCCCGCGGAGACCATGGAAACTGTGTCTCACTCACCCACGAGGTCAAATATTTTACCACAAAAATAGGTTGTATAGGTCACCCCTATACGACCTACCTAACCTAGTCTACTAAAATCACAAGGTTGGGGTTATGTGCTCTAACATGTCTCTCCTTGAGTGTTATCTGAGTGCACAGGATGGACGCAACTACACGAAACAGATCCTGGAATAGCTCTGATCTCCAAAAATAGTAAGTACAAATGAAGTGGCATATGGCCCACTTTTCTCTATATATCGCCCTCTTTGTCATCTTCTGGAGCCCAGTACAGGAGCTCGAGACCTCCTTTTTAAAAACCATCAGAGACACAAGGATCAGGACCAGATAATCTTCATCATGGTACCCTTCATTCCATTTTAATGCCAAACTCATTTTTGGGCCTGCCACATGTTCAGAGTACCACTTCAGGTGTGCCTTCTCTTGTTTTTTGATCCATCTTATTCAGCTCTTTTCCCTTTACATTTTTATCAAGATTTTTTCACTTGGGGTGTTGGTCGTCAAAGATTGCAAGTCTTTCAGTATCTTCACACTAGAATCAGTACCCTGGTGGCCGTCAATAGTGAAGGTATCATTCTCCACCTAACATAATAGGCTTGCATCAAAGCTTTGCATATCCTAACATAATTTCTCCAAAATGCACCATAGGGTCCATCATCTCGACCACGTTTACCAACCCCTCCCCTTGCACATGGTAAATGGCCATGTCGGTCGATAGAACCTTTCCACTCATGGATCACCCCACGTTGTAGATACCTCACAACATTGGATCCATGACCATACTCTCAGTTCCGGGAGCTAATGTACTTCACTTGCATACCTTGAATATTAGCCTCATTTTCCTCTTCTTCACATATTCCTTGGCAACCACACTCCCGGACCACCCCATGTATTTTGTGATGGATCAAGACAGACATACTACCATGTTCCACATTTCACCTATCATCCCTCCATTTTCATAACCCATTTGCATCACTTCATCCGCCTCATCAACCCCACACTGAGACTAGCCAATGGGGACCCCACCCTTCGCACAAAACACCTTACCTCCATCATCATGCAAGTCACCATTTTTATGGGGCACTCGTCTCCATGTTTGTACATCCCATACCACCTTTCCATTGTTTTGGTAAGTGTACAAATATTTTTTAGGAAAATGGATCCCACCCATATTTTCATGTCTTGTACCTGATGGAACTCCCTAGTCGCACTTGATCAAAGATTTCACATACTCCATGTTCATTTACCCTATTCACACTAGTCATAACATGCTCATACACTACCTTGGATGTCCTTACGACTCTTGGGATTTTCCCCCAAAATAATTGTTTTGACTGTCGACACTTGCATTATAGATCTGACCTTGGGAAAGTTGTCCATATCCATTCATATCATCAACTTTCATTATCATACCTTTTTGACCCACATCATTACAATCTGTTTAACTCCATATCTTGATTTCCCGAATCAGTATCTCGGATGGTTGATGCCTCTCTCATGTTGATTTCAACACCCATCTTCCAGGATCGAGGCAATACCTTGGCTATTTCCCCCCCTTAAGGGAAATCATCAGGTGACACTATGGGAATCACTATTTCCCATTTATGTCATCCATCCCCCTGACATTAGAAACCAATATAAACTTTCATGTCATGGTGGTATCGTACTTCGTGACCATTGCAGTTCTCTCATTTAGTCGAAGATCCACGCATTGCTTAGCACCTCACTCAACAATTCTTACATTTTGATACATGGGAGGTACCCACTTTCGAATACCCACACACCCATGAGCACCTCACTCAGTAGTGCTGCACCATTGCATGGGGGAACCTGATTCATTCTATTTGTCAGAAGTGCCCTTGACGATGTAAGCAGTTATCATCAGCCATCAGTATGTAAACCACTACAACACTGACTAAACAGGAATACTTCTTGTATGATTGTAATACTTATTCACTCGTCATCATAATGAGCATGGGAAATTCCATCCCTGTAGAGACACTTTTTTCAGAGCACGGTTATCTTTATCCTCAGTTAAGATTTTTCCCTTCTCCTCTCTTCAACAAGTTATTCTCTCTATCAAGAAGTTGATCAGATAGTCAATCAGAAAACAAAGCATGATGTATTTCGGCTCTACATTTTCTCCTAATTTCATACATCAGGGCCCAACTGTTATCACCAGAAAATCATACACATATTTGTATAATCCAAAATACACCCAAATTCGTCCAGCAGAACATACAAGTGAATATTTTCCAGCTAAAGACATTATGAAGATCAAAATTTTTCATTTCTCCTAAGGTATTATGTGTAAAATTGTACAATGTTTCTTATCCTCATAATTCAATTAAAGCTACCCGGAATTTCTTTATAAATCCGTGTGGTCGAAGAAAAGTCTAACTCGGAAAATTAGGGACCACTTCCCACACTTGGAAGATGATTTTCTGAATTGTTCCAGTCAAGGACATCAGAATTTGATTCACACTGAAGATATGCAGCCCTCAAAGGAATCCTTTTGTCCTACTCATAATTCATTTTCATTCATGAACCAAGAGAGGGAAAAGGGATTCAAAAAAATCTATATAAACATACCATATGAGAACCAAAGAGAAGGAAATGTTATGCTGGAAAAATTTGTCTCAAATCCTAGATTTCATTGTTGAAGAAGAACAATTAAGAGCATTAGCATGTTGTCCATATTGCTTCTCATCAATCCATCATCCTAGTGAAATAAGAGTCCACCATTGAGAGAGTCTTCATACTTCTTTGAGAGAGGAGAAGCTTGCAGAGAGATTTAGGAAGTGAAACTCCTTACTGAGGATTCTGGGCACCATATCTCAAATAATTCTCTTCGAGTGTTTAGTATTCATCTATTGTATTCATCTTCTACCACCAGCAGTCAATAAATGGATCCATTTTCCATAATTTTTTTGACTTTTTTTCTTCATTAAGCATTATTTATGTGTTTATCTCTTTGATTTAGTTTATGTTTGTATATGCATTGTTTTCACCAATTTCAATGCTTTGTTTATCTCTATTTTTTCACTATCAACAACCAAATTCTATGTATATCCTTGCAGGGAACAACCAACTACTAAGGAGGTGTCTTTTGGTACATCATTGCTACAAAAACACTACCACACCCCTTGTGGGGTTTTTACTTGATCTTCGACCAAATACTGGTGTCTTTATTTGTGCATGCTTTTATTATGACATTCCTTTTATTATTCCACTACATTGTTGATGATATTGTTCTTTCTAAATAATTGCTAATGATGCGATAATTTTATGGGATGAATGCATATGTAAATGATGAAAAATATAAAAATGAAATTATCAAAAGCAAAGAACAATATATCCCTAATAAAATTTAACATGGTATTAGATTTGGGCTAGAAGAAAATTCATTGAGATTGCCCCTTTGAAGACACCAACGATGGAAGAGGTGAATATATTGGAGACATAAAATAATGTTAGGATTGGGAAACCCTAGGAAATTTTGTTCTAGCAAGAGAATTTAGAGTTTTATGGATAACATGAGGTTTGGGTTTGGAAGAAACCCCTGAATTGTGCTTGGAATAATGGCCTAGATATGATAAAGGATTGAGTTCCACAAGTCTTGAAACCTCTAGCATGATTAGTGAGAATTAATTCTAGCACCTTTGACAGATTCATTGTAACCCTATATGCTCTAGTCTCACTATATGAGATGATATGTTATTGACAGTTGGGCCTGGTTGCTGGTGAAGTCAATTGAAAATATTTAGGGTGCCAAGTTGAGGCATCTCCTATTTTTTTGATATATTTTTGATGACATGCGGTACCTCATGATAGGTATTACTCTGAAGGAAACATTGACATGTGGATAATGGACAGTAATGACTCTTGGAGGTTGGATCAAGATGGAGGTGACCACTTCCTTCAATCCTCTTTAAAGATAAGTACCTTCTAAACCTATGTTATTTCTTTATGACATTTTTACTGTCTAGATTTATTACTTTGATTATTGCTTATCCTTCCTGCATTAATATTTGAGTATTTGAATTCTTCTAACTTCCTGATGAATATGTGATAAGAAGGTCCTTTTTTAGGATCATCATGGATGCTAAAAGGTGCAAGAAAAGAGATTTATTGTAGGAAGAGAAAATTTGGATCAAGAACATGAATCTAGAATAGGAAAAAGGAACTTGATGCAAATTTATTCAGAGAGCTAGTGAAAAGTATTCTAGGCATATGCGAAATGAAAAAGTGTATATGCTACAATTTTCTAAGGTATATGAATATTACAAGGTATGTAAAATATATAATAATTATTAAAATTTTATGTTTCGATTTAGTTGCAACATTGGAATGGCAAGTTAATCTCTAAGGTATGACAAGAATGTTATAGTTAGAAAAAGTCTTGATTCATATAGTACTCTTGAGTAATGCATACCATTCATATACATATGTGAGTAAGTTTTATTTCTAGTACGTGTGATATACTAATGCATGTTATAGTCTAGGTATCATTGATATCTGGATATATATTGAATTTTGTCTATAAATAAAGCATAGCTTGAAACATTAACTTTGATATATGGTAACTTGATACTGTTGTCAATGCTTGTAATGAGTATAGTAACCCTAATGGCATTAGTTTGGTTGTAAGATTGATACTAAGGATCTACTAAATATCTTATTGTTGATCTTGATAAGGCTTTGATAAGTTGTAATTTCTATGATGACTTAACAACTTTGAAAATATGACAAAATGGATGCCCTGACTTGATGGTGATAAGACTCTAATGGAAATGGTTGTATAATGTGATAGATATATGATATTGACATTAACCTTTAATGAATGATTGATGACATATTCATATATGAAAATGAAGTCAAATTGAATAACTGAGGATGAATTTTAATTTCAGTAGTATATATGAGTACTTGATATAGTTTGACTTAGTAATATGACATATGACAGTTTCGTATGAACATATGTGGCTATTCCCTTAAATAATAGTGATCTTGACTCCATGAAAGCAATATGATAGACAGGTTGCAGTATTTATTGGTGATGACTGAAGATGCTTCCCATTCATAGGGATAGACCCTTGAAGAGATCCCAGCATCTATTGTTATTTATGTAATGATTTAAAAATTGGGGCTACCTCAAAGGTTTTGAGGTGGATAAATAGGAGACTCTAGATTGCAGATTGAAACAAGTCCTCTGGACTTGGATTTCTAAACATCTGATGTTTTTTAAGATATGTCTTTATTAAATAATTTTTTGTGCTAACAATTCATTGCTGACAGGACTAATTTACCCCAAGCAGTTTCAGGATCCACTTCTCATGTAAAAGTGTTTCATCAGAATCATGGCATGCTAGATTACATTTATGGATTATTGTCGCTAGATTTGGTGGATCCCATAATGAACAATCATTCAGATGGATCCTTTTGTTTCATGCATGCACCTTGAGCTAAATATATTCCATACATATAGTTGGTACAAAGACATCTTCATGGATTGAGATAATGTTTCTATGAGACAAGCTTAGGCTTGTGGTTGTTACATATGGTATTATTTTCTTTGTGTCGTGTATTTTATCTAACATGATATTTGATTTGATGGCTTGTATGAATAGGAAAACATAGGATTGATACTCTAATAATACTGCATTAGGGAGTGTGATTGAACTCTTAAGTGATTTGTTTAATCCAGTGTCGGATATGAGCACTTTGATAAGTTTCAAAGAGAAATAGTGATGCTTCATCATATTTTATAATCTTCAAAGAGCAACTTATATTGATGGATGTGACCCTTTGATCCGAATTTATGCAAGAAAATAGCATAATACACATATAACCATAAATAAAAATATGCAACGGAAATAACGCTTCACTTCATTAATATCAAAGAACTGAAATTTTTTTACAGACAGAATGGAAATAAACTAGCTAGGGCATTGGTAGCTTATCTCTAAGAAGAGATGTGGCGGCTACATGGGTATGAACTCTATCTTATAATGAGGCTCGAAGGCCTATATATTATTGAGAAACAAGGGAAAACCCTAAACATCCGAAAAACCTAACCCTAGGAGATGAAACACCAGACTATGGGCCCCGTCAGGGTAAATTGGTACATCAATTTCCTGGGGTCGTAACTTTGGCATATTGTCTTTGTTTGACGCACATGATACATCATTAGAAATATCTATCTGAGGACTACAACTACTGACAATGAATATTGATTCTAAAAGAGTCATATTTTTTGGATGTTTTATGCCAAAAAAACGTCGTTTAGGGCCTCAAAACAGCTCTGGAAGTTCAGGACCCAAAAAACTGGAAAAAATAGTAAATTGTGCTACAATTAAGGAAACTAAAAAACTAAAATAAACAATGGTGGTGGTCCAAGTGGAATAGACGGGTGGCCACCAATATCCACCTGGATCACCCTTTTGGGTAATGGTCCCAATTATTGAGAACATTAAGCATGTTCTTCCCCCTCTAGAGATCCTCGAATGGGAATGTAGCAGTAAGGGCTCCTATGGTTGAGGAACCTATGGACAATAGGATAGGCTGTGCATCCTTACCCCTGTGGTAAGTTGACCTCTCCTATTGTCACCTTTAGCAAAGTATACCCTAGTTTTCATCCTACCCATAAGATGGTTTTTTTGGGATTGAACCTCCCCATCTAGCGAGTGGGTTGAGGTGACTTGAGATAGAGTGTGATCCTTACCCAGCTAGGTAAGTGTTACACAACAATTTTTCACCGTCCCTACAATCCCCATCCCGCACATTGGAGGGCTCATTCCGTGACCTGTGGGCAGAGTTAAGACTTGAAAATACTTTCATTGCATCCCTCTGAAGATGATCTTTAATTTCCCTAAAGACATCTCCCTGCAAAAAACCCTAAAAATAGCTCTTTTTCCATTGGCGTGGTTCCATAGTTCAGCCCTCACGCCAAGAGGGAAATCCTCCAAAGAGGGCGCACCAATTGGCGCTCTGTCATAGAGCCGTACCCGTGCCAACCATATTAAGAGGTTTTTTTTTTAAATAAAAGGCGGAAGTTTCATCCTAACAAATTCCTAGATTGATTTCTATCTTGAGTTGGGGGGTTTGGCTACGGATTTCCATAGAGAGGAAGTGGTTTTACACCTATCATGGAAGCTTCCTTGATGATAGGGCCAATCCCATCATTATAGGGATCCAAACTCCCCTTCCTCCTTCTATAAAAGCTTGCCCATTTCCATTGCAAGCTATTTCCAAAGGGTGGCAGAATTTCTAAGTTCCCAAGAGCTTTCATGCTGCAAAAGCCTTCTTGATTCCCCAAGGCCAAATCCAAGCAAGGAGACTATTGCCAAGTATCCGGATAGAGAGGCTTGTCCCATCCCTGACAGGCTTTATCAAGACATGTTGTGCTGACGACCCGCTAAAGGAGAGTGGTGCGTCGAAGCTATGGTTGTATTCTTCTTTTGACTCTTTAATGATAAGCGACTATCAGTTATGGTTCCACTCTTGTTCTTGATCATGTTCATGAGTTATGTCCTCTTCGACTGATATATAGTTGTATGTACTGGATTTTATGCTTGCGTTTGGGTTGTTTCTTGCATGTGCAGGTGTCCGATCACGGAGATCGTGAGGGCTGTGATCTACCAGGGCGAAGGAACGGGAGCACCACCTCTTCTACAAATGACAACGTCGGATTCCAGGTAAGCCTTCCTCGCAAGTCCGTTTATTTACAATTAGGAACTTGCACTGTAGCGTGTTTGATTGTTGCTAGACTCGATCTGGGCTAGTAGGGATCGCCTCTGTCGCAGAGGGGATTTACCTCCTCAACAATTTGGCGACTCCGCTGGGGAGTCAGCTTGTTGTTTGATTTGTAAACTATAGACGAAGTCTGAAGCACAGCCAGATAGCCTTCGAAACGCTTTTGATTTGCATTAGCGGAATAGATCAACGCTGCTTCAGTCGATCTCCAGTTTGGTTTACGGACTGAACAACTTGGAGTTTTGTCTTCTCTTTCCGGTTAACTTCTTGGTCTTTCTTGCTTGGTCGACTCTTTGGACTGGATTTTTCTGTTTGTTTGGCTTTGTTTTAGCCTTGTTTTCACTTGTCTGTGTCTGAGATTACCTGTTTTTATTTTTTTCCATAGTAAACTTGACTGGCGCGCTTTTTAGCGTAACAGTCGCGCCCATTGGCGCAGGTTGCATGTGTATCACCCGCGCCATTGCCTTTCTGGCACTAATTTCAAGCTCCCAGTTGCGCCAATCCTGTGAGCTATTAGGGTTTGCTGTGTTTCAAGCTTTCTGAGGCTGACTTGTGATTTTGATCTTGTTTTTTTCGGCTGTTTGAGTGCACTGGAGCCCGGTTTGACTGGTTGGAGCCTCTTTCCTTTGGTTGTTTGCCTATTTCTTTCGATTTTGCATACGAGCCCTAGGGCATCTAGGTGCCTTTGTGAGTCGAGCCTCCGTTGGGAGTTTTTGGTTTTCGTTCGTTCATTCGGCTGTGGGATTGCTTCCTTGCATTCGTTTGACAGTTGTCTATCATATTGTGGTGTTTTTTGAGTGACTGATTTCGTTTTCATTCGAATTTCTCTTTACTTCGTTTTGGGCCTAGATCACACGGCTCATTGGTGTCTTTGGGACTTTTCTTGTTTTTGAGAGACTGTTTGTCGATTTGAGATCTGATTGTTTGTGCCATTGAGTGAAATTTGTTTGTTTTGCTCTCTTAATATCATTTCTCGAATTGCTTCTTTTTTTTTTCGGTTTTTTTAGTGCATCTAGCTATCAAACATTGAAAATAAAAAAAATCTCTTTTGCTTTTGGTTTATTAGTGCAAATTGAAATCTTTTCGATTTTACTAGTATTTAGTGAATTTGAAAGAAAAGTTTTTAGTTTCATTAGTTGCATTAGAGATATCATTGATTGTCTTCTAATCATTTTGTTTGTGTAAAAAACTCTCAACTCTTCTGTAGCTAGTTTTCATCGAACGAAATGATGAACTGTGGCATGTAGTTTTGCATTTAAGATATTTTTGAGACAGCACATTCGTTAGGGCCTGAAAACTGAAACGTAATTGAAGATCAACTTTAAAATTCATTCAATTTACACTAAGGCAGCATTCAAATCTAACGAAACACATTTAGAGGTCTAGGCTAGAGACGTGTTCCGGCGTCTTTAAACCTAGTAGCTGTCGTTCGCCTTTTGGCTTTAGACAGCACTAGTACGGACTTGTGCTCCCCGTACCGTCGCGTATATAAAGGGAGACCCCCCTAGGTTTCAATCCTTTATCCACGGGAAGCTGAGTCTGCCGCCCTATACCCGTGATACACCGGACACAACATTCGGGGAGATTATCTGCACGTACGGAAAGTCCTTGGTTGATTTCTCTTTCATTTTTGAAACCAAGGTGTATATTGCAATTCACAGTTATTTGGTACACCCTTTTTGCCTAGTATTCCTGAGCAGTCATTTGATCTTTTCTGACTCCCTAAATTTGAAAGGATCACCAAGCGCTTGTCCTTTCACGCTTGTGTCAAATCTGAAAGAGATAGAGTCACCTTTTTTACCGTTTCTCGACTCTTAAAACATGAAATAGTGAAGTTTCTTATTTTTCAATGTGGTAAAAATTAATCACCCACGATTACACGCCTTGTTAGATTTTTCTTGTTGACCGTTTGATCGTGTGTCTTGACTCTTTTTCAGCCCGTGTGTGTGTTTGATCTTTTCTCTTGTCGTTTTTGTCACAGTGGCGGAACCCTCGGTTTCGTCTACTGGTAGTCCTTACACGGACGATTCATCAGAGGTGTACCAATCCTCTGCTGAACCACAGCAGCCCGTTGTTTCCGAGTTTCCTGACGGGGGACCGGTTCTTTTTGAGCAACCCCTTGGGGGACCAGTTGAGTTCGATTGGCCCTTTTTGGACCCTGTGTCTGAATTGAGATTAGGAGCTGATTTCCTTTCTCTTACATCGGGTTCACCTTTTATAGCTGCTGTTTTTCCTCCTAGTCCTCGCCGTCTATTGCGAGATCTAGCGGCAGGCTCAACCATGAGTGATTCTGGTGAGGAAATTCCAACGTCTGGTGAAGACTATCAGCTCTTCCCACGAAGATTGTTTCCGGGAGACAACTCTGAATCAGCTGTTATGTCAACAACCAGTCCCTCATTACCGTCAGGGTACAGGTCTTTGGGTCAGATCATTTCCGCTGCTGCCTCTATGGGAGTGTCAGCTCCTTCTCCGAGGCCAGCTGCTCCTTCACCGGGGGTGTCTCCTCGGATGCCCGTTACTTCTGTACCTGTTCGGCCCACTGTTTGTGTGGTCGCCTCTACACCCGTTGTCACGGCACCCTCTGCCAGGACTATGCCATCTCCTGAAGACATTTATCTAGCGACTGCTATACCGGAGAATATCTCTCCTGAAGAGTATCAGTTGTCCCTGCAACAGCCGAACCTCGAGGTTGGACCATCCTCCCAATATCCCAACCGCTCTTACTTTTCGCACTATGCACAGGATGGTATGCCCGTGTATGCTTTCCCAGGTCAGTATGATGAGCACGGGGACATTTTACGTCTGCAAGCTCCTGAGGCTTACCTCCATGCTCAAGGTTTACCTTACAACTAGGCTTACAACCCGCAAGGGCAACCTTTCCAAGGCCAACCTTCGGGCCAACCTGGCTATCCTTATGACCCACAGGGGCAGCCCGTGCAGGGCTATCCTGCGGGCCAGCAAGGGCCATCGTACAGTCCGCAAGGACAGTATTACAGCCCTTCCGGTCAACCTGTACAGCCTCAGTCGGGGTACCAACCGGGACCGGTCTATGGTCCTGGGGGGCAGATCCAGCCTTCTCAACCAATGCAACCGCAGTACCCTGTTGTTTCTAATGTTACATATCAGCCGGGACCATCCTATGGTTCTGCTCCAGGTCAAACCGGTTACCAGCAAACACCTAGTCCTATTCCTCCACCAGGCCAACCGGCCCATCCGGCACAACCTGGTGTTCCGCCTCCAGGCCAACTAGCCCATCCGGCACAACCTGGGGCTTCTTTGCAGCCAGGTCAACCTGCGCAACCGGCGCCGCCTATTTATCCAGGTCAACCTGTTCATTCAGGGCATCCCTCTCAGTCGGGTCAACCTATTCACTCAGGGCAGCCCGCTCATTCCATTAACCCTGCTCAGCAACTGATTCATTTGATGCCGCAGCCAAATCAACAGCTGCGCCCTAGTTATCAGGCTCCGCAGGGTTCCACCTACCAGCAGCCGACTCATCCTCAGGGCGGTTATTATCCTCATGGTCAATCTCAACCGAATTATAACCACCCCAGAGGTTCTCAGTATTATCCTCCTCCACCCGGTTACACCTATACTCAGCAGCCAAATCCAAATGCTGCTTATACAGGGCCGAATCCTAACCAGGGTCCACACTCTGGTTATCAAGCCCCACACACTGGTTACCAGCATCCAAATCAGTCTGGTTATACGACCTACACCCCCTACGGTCAGAATCCTACGGGACAGAACCCATGGGGGCAAGGATATTCACAACCATTGTGGAGTACGGGTACCGGACCTCATCTCGGGCCTGGCATGACGGTCAATCCGCCATTGTCGTTCCTGGCCACCTTGGAGTTGCCAAATGTTTCAAAATTGACCAATGATCCGATTTTACATAATCCGTATTGGCCTCCAGTTCCTACCAAGATACCAGGTGATTGCCCCAAGTTTGATGGAAAAGCTGGAGAGGACCCCCAGGCGCATGTGATGACGTATCATCTTTGGTGTTCGTCTAACTCTTGGGTTGACGATTCGATTCCTCTACACCTCTTCCAGCGCACTTTAACTGGAGCAGCTGCTAAGTGGTACATCGAGTTATCCCGTGGTATCTTCCATGATTTCAATTCCTTAGCCATGGCTTTTCTCATGCACTTTCAGTTACCAGTTCGTTATGAAGCTGGGACACACCTCTTGACTTCTCTGAAGCAGGATAAATCCACTCACATTTTTTATCACATTCATGAGTGGCGGCGCCGTCGTAGACTGATCAAGTTTCATATACCTGATCATATACTGACTCACTGGTTCACCACCTCCTTCGTGAACAAAATCTCCCAAGATATTGCGATGGGAGCATGTGTGACAGAGGAACAAGCCATTGCACGTGCCCAATATCTGGATCTTGTATATTCTCAGTCCAGCACGCTTTATGATATCTTGCCTGATGCCCCTCGGTCCAGAACCTCTAAGGCTCCACCTACCCCCGCAGTGGATGGTGTCATTGGTTCTGTATCTCAGAATTCGAAGAAATCTTCGAATGGGAAGCAGAAGTCTAATTCTTCCAACCATACTCCTGCTACTCCCGCCTCATCAGATTCTGGCAAAACCACGGAGGTGAATGCCGTTCAGGCCAAGCCTACGGAGAAAGCCTCCAAGGGGAAAAATAAGGGCAAAGGCAAATCCAAATCCGATGCCCCGAGGCCAAAATCAAAATCTCGTACTGAGGATGGTTCTCAGCGTAAACCGAAGTACCCCTGCCTCATTTGCGAAGGAGACCATTATACTAAGGATTGTCCACGACGATCCGAAGTTAGTCAACTTCTCAAGGGCTCAAAAGGGACTCCGACAGTTCTTAAAGAGCCAGTCCCATCTCAGCTGACCCAGATGGTTGAACACCCGTTACCATTTGCACCATTTGGGTCCCAAGTTTTCATGATGAAGGTTGTTGCACCTATTTCTGTCACTACGCGTTCGAAGGACTACAACGAATCGCGGCAGGCACCCGGGAAGGTAGTTGCGGATGGACCGCCTCTCCCACCTGTCTCTGGTTCATTGGAAATCGAGAAGCCTACTCCTGAACCCGTTGTGAAGCCACCTTCTAAAGGTGTTATTCGAAGATATTCTTATAATCTGAATGCTCGTGCCGCTCAACACTACAGCATTGTTGAGGATTTGGCACAGGCACCCTCTGCTATGTCTGCACTAGAAGTTCTTCAAAGTTGTCCTTCGCAACGGAAGGCTTTATTTTCTGCGATCGGTGGCATTGATCCCACCGATTCGAGTCTTCTCACCTTCGATTTAGAGAATTTCTCCCCCCGACTTCCACATTAGATAGCTCTTGTTATTCAAGTCAGGATTAACAGTCTTCATATCCATAGGGCCGTTGTGGATGAAGGTGCTTCTACCTGCGTCATGTCATCCGCTTGCTGGAAGGCCATTGGCTCTCCAGCCCTTGCATCATCTCCCAATGCCCTAGAGGCATTTGATGGTCGGGAATCCAAACCCCTGGGTGTTCTCGAGAATTTAGCGATCACTTTACAGGGGAAGACTGTCAACGTAGAAGTAGAAGTAGTCGACGCCAGGCTCAACTACAATATACTTCTTGGCCGCAGCTGGACCCATGCCATGCTATGCGTGCCATCCACCGTCTTTCGACTTCTTAAGTTCCCTCACGAGGGTAAAATAGTCACGGTGGATCAGTTGTCCTTCTTCACCTCTACTTCCAAGAACAACGTACCATACGTGGATCAGATTCTGAATCCCCCTGACAGTGTAGGACCCGGTCTCTTCAAAGACCCCGTCCTCATGGGTATCTTTCCTGCACCACCACCGCACACCGCTCAAGTTAACATGATTTCCAGATCCGATGACCCCTGGCTTATTCCTACGCCTGAGCAGGTGTTTGATTTTGGAGAATCAATTCCATTGACTCCAGTAGAGATCAGCTACTGTGAAATTGTTGCCGCATCTGATCCTCCACCTCCTCAGCATGCTCCTTTGAGCATGGCTCTAGATGTTTACTCTCAATCCCCCTGGCTTGGTCAAGTTGATTCACCTGATCCTCTCAAAGAGACTTTTCCTTCCGATGAAGCCATCATTGAAACTATGTCTCTCGAGGAGTTGCCTTGGGGCGATGGACATCATCGCTCCTCTTTTATGCCTAGCTTGGGGGCAATGTCTGATTTTCTGGAGCGTTATGCATCTCAGGTTCCTTCTCCTCCTCTCCAAATGCCCATCTTGACGCACGAGGTTTTTTCGGAGGGAAACTTGAGTAATACCACTCAAACCATCCTGATCAACATCTCCGTCAAACCGGGGATCGTTGAGAATATTCACGTGGGAGTGACTTGTTCGCCTGATGAGATTCAAGTCTATATTGATCTTTTCAAAGAATTCAGAGATGTGTTCGCCTGGTCCTACGAGGAAATGCCGGGGATTGATCCCAGTATCGTAGTGCATGAGATTCCAACCTATCCAGGTGCGAAGCCCGTGCGCCAACGCTTACGCCCCATGCATCCTCGGAAAGCCGCTGCAATTAAGGCAGAAGTTGAAAAACTTCTGAACGCGGGCTTTATTTATCCCATCCCCCTCACAGAATGGGTTTCTAACATTGTTCCTGTTGATAAAAAGTAGCATACTATTAGGGTCTGTGTTGATTACCGCGACATCAATCGCGCCTGTCCAAAAGATAACTATCCCACTCCATTCATAGATCAGATTATCGACGAATGTGCCGGAAGTGAGATTTATTCCTTAATGGACGGTTTCTTAGGGTATAATCAGATCAATATTGCACCTGAGGATCAACATAAGACTACATTCATCTGTCTGTGGGGTACTTTCGCGTATAAAAAGCTCCCGTTCGGCTTGAAGAACACTGGAGCCACTTTTCAGCGTGCGATGTCTTATGCTTTCCATGACATTCTCCATATCATTCAGCCTTATCTAGACGACTTGCCAACTCATTCAGCTAGGCGAGAGGATCACCCTGAACACCTCCGCCAGATTTTCCTCCGCTGTAGGCGCTACAATATTAGGCTCAATCCTCATAAGTGCGTCTTCTGTGTGGATTCTGGCCGTCTTTTGGGATTCATAGTCTCCAAAGATGGAATTCGCCTTGACCCTTTAAAAGTCGAGGCTATCATCAACCTCCCATCACCCTCCTCGTTATATCAGTTACAGAGTCTGCAGGGAAAAGCAAACTTCCTTCGACGCTTTATCTCGAACTACGCGGAGGTGGCTAAAGGATTCACACGCCTATTAAAGCAGAATGTTCCCTTCCATTGGGATGAAATTGCTCAGCAGTCCTTTGAGAAGCTAAAGACGTTATTGGTTAATTCTCCTTTGCTTCGTCCGCCTGATTATCGCCGCGATTTCACTTTATATCTCGCTGCCACGTTTAGCACCATTGCTATGGTTCTGGTGCAGGATGATTATGATGGTAATGAACATGTTGTTTATTATCTATCGCGAAACCTTCTCGATACGGAAACGCATTATGCTCACGTCGAGAAGTTGGCGTTAGCCGCAGTACACGCTGTGCAGCGTTTTCGCCATTACATCCTGTTGCGTACGATAACAGTGGTTTCGGATTGCAACCCCATGACATATATTCTCTCTAGACAATTGCTGGGGGGGAAATACTCCAAATGGATCGTTATCCTATAGGAGTTTGACTTATAGTTCACTACCGCCAAGTCGAAGAAATCACTCGTTTTCACGGATCTTATATGCTCACTCCCGACAGACTCTGCTCCTTCACTTTCCAAGGATCATATCCTAGACGAAACTCTTTTCCTCATCAGTACTCAGACCCTTGGTATGGCGACATAATCGTGTATCTTCAGACCTCCACATTTCGGTCTGAGTTGACTAAAGATGTCCGACGTCGAATTCGGCATCAATCTCAACCCTACCACATCGTAGGAGATACCTTATACCGTGTTGGAGTAGATTCGGTGCTCCGTCGATGCCTAACCTTGGAAGAGGCTGAAAGGGTTCTAACTGACTGCCACAGTGGCGCCTGTGGTGGACATATGTCCGGATATGCTACTGCCCAGAAGATTCTGCAAGCAGGTTATTTCTGGCCGTCAATATTCAAAGACTGTATTGTTGCAGTCCATAAATGTCATGCGTGCCAGGTGTTTCAGCGCAAGATGCGCGCGCCGCCTCTCCCTTTTCATCCTGTTATTACTGTCGGCCCTTTTGCGAAATGGGGCATGGATTTTATGACGTGTAAGCCTCACTCGGCCGGGGGGCATGTGTATATCATTGTCGCTGTCGACTACTTCACCAAGTGGGTCGAAGCGATGCCTACACTAGTTGTTGATGGTAAGACAGCTGCCCAATTCATATTCAACCATATCATTGCACGTTTTGGGGTCCCGCAAGCCATCTTTACTGACCACGGTACTCATTTCCGAGATTATATGATGGCTGAGCTGACTTCAAAGTTGGGCTTACGTCACGATAGCTCAATGCCGTATTACCCTCAGGAAAATGGCCAGGTTGAAGCAGTGAACAAGGTTCTGGTCACTATGCTTCAACGAACAGTTGGTATCCACAAATCCAATTGGCACCTCCAAATGTTCTCAGCTCTATGGGCATGCTGGACATCTGCAAAGAGTGCAACTAGATTCACACCATTTCAATTGGTGTATGGTCTGGAAGCAACTCTTCCGGTTGAATGCGAGATTCCTTCGTTGAAATTAGTTGTAGAACTTCTACCCGACACTTCTGCTGAGGAAGAGCGTCTTTTGTATCTGGAACGGTTAGATGAAAACCGCCGCTTAGCTGCTTTAGTTATTGAAGCACAAAAGAAGCGGGTCAAAGCTCACTTCGATCAATCAGTTTCTCCTCGTTCCTTTGTTGAAGGAGACCTCGTCCTCCTGTACGATCAAGCACATGACAAGCTTGGGGCTGGTAAGTTCCAACCTATGTGGCATGGGCCCTACATAGTAAAACGTGTTTTGAAGAACGGGGCTTATGAGCTTATAGATTATGAAGGAGTTCCACTGGCGCAGCCCAGAAATGGATTGTACCTCCAAAAATACTATGCCTGAAGTGATTTTTGGTGTGGTGTGTGTACATAAGTGTGTGTTTTTCATTTATGTGCATGTGCGGTGTGTTTTGCAATGTAAACATCTTTCTGCTGATCGGGTCTTCCTGATTGTGCAGATGTCCATTCATCCGTTTGTTGGTTTCGCGGATGGTGCCTCCCGCAGTACCAGGAATCTGTCTTCAGCAGCCTCGGTAATCTACGATCCTACTGGTGAGTTGGTCAACCTGCAAGGTGTGTGTCTGGGACGTACTACAAATAACATCGCGGAATATAGTGCTGTATTAGAATTATTAACCGAGGCTGTAAACCTTGGTATCCGTGAATTACTTGTGTATCTAGACTCGCAACTTGTAGTATTACAACTGAATGGTCATTATTCGGTCAGAAACCCATCCATTTTACGTCTGTATCTGCGTATTCATTTACTGGAAAGAAATTTTGACTATATTACATATCAACATATTCCCAGGCATATGAATGCGTTAACTGATGCAGTAGCTAATTTGGTTTTAGATAGACATTTGCGCAATTTGTAAATCATCATCACATGAAAAAGAAAGATCCATCCAGAAATAGATATGTATATATATATCGAAATGTTTGCATAGTGTGCATCACTTTTTAATCAAAAAATATATATGTTCGTATTAATACATCCGGAGACGACATGTCTCTCAAAAAATATGCATGATAAAAGTCCTAGGAGTCTAATCTGCATGGTGCTCATGATAACATGTAACTGCACGCACTAAGCATCTCAGAATTCGATGGAGGCGACTGGGCACTCCCACCGTGTGTCTCTGGTATGCCATCGGTACATCCGCCAGCCGGGTGTAGTCTGGGATCCCTCGGGCGATGCCCTCGAGATTCTAGATTAACTCCCCCCCCCTCTACACCCTCTGCCTGAGGACCAAGTGCGGGAAGAGTCCTCCGTGCGATAGGAGACATACCGGCTGGTCTCTCTGGACCCACGTCTGCATACATATAAAATGTGTCAGGAAGAACATGTATTAACAAAAAAAATCATAAAATATAAAATCAAAAAGAGAAGGGGTCATACCCAACTCCTCGTCCCAATCATCTCCCTCCGGCAGTGGGAGATCTGGATCACCAGTGAAATCGGTACCGGCATATGACCAGTCTTCCACTACGATCAACTGACGCCGCAACCACCCAAAAAACTCCGGCCTCCAGGACATCTGTTGGCCCCCTCCAGCTCTGGGCATCAGTTCTGCCCAGCGAGCCATTCTTGGCTCTCGTGGAATAGGCTCATCTACTATGGCCCCTTGGCCTTGGAAGATTGGTAATCGTTCTAGAATGAACGATACCAGGAAAGAACCATAGCCAAATTGTTTCAGCTTGGCTTGTTTGCATTTGGTCAGTTGCCTCTTTATGTTTATCGTCACTGCTGTGGCCCAGTCGAACCATAGAGGAGTCATACACTCTGAGGCTAACAAAAGTTGGGCCTTTGTGGCCTCGGGCGGTGCTTGCGACCCCGCAGCCCGCGTGATGGTATGCAACACTACTCTCAGTGCCAAATCAGGAATGGTATGGATGTCCACCTTTCCACTTCTGGATCCCAGTTGTGCCCCTCGGCACACTCGTGCCATCACTTGCTCCATTTTCTCACCAGATGGTCTGCTCCCTGTCAGTATGGGCACCGGACCTCTGCCCAATAATCCGGTTATGAAGTACACGTCAGCAACCTTCAGTTCTAACACTTGGTCTCGCAGTTTGAATACTTGTTCATCTGCGTCCCACATATTGATCAAGTACTGTAGAAGCTCGGGCTGAGCTCTTAAACAAGGTGTTAGGAAGAAATTTTTTAGCCCACAGTTCCTGAGGGCGTTCATGCAAACTTCATTTTCCATGGCTTGTTCATCCTCTTCACCGTGCTCCCTTTCTTTCCACTCAATCACCATTTTTCTCGGTTCACTGCATCAACATGGTCAAAACCCTTAATTAGATCTTTGATGAGCTTCAAATTTCATTCAATTTGATTAAAATCTCGAATTTTTAGGCGAAAAATGAGTTTCTGCCGCTGGCGTGGATATTTCCTGAACAGTCGTGCCAGCTAGCGTGAGCCCTTTGCATATAAAAGCCCATTGGCGCGGGTCCGTGCCCGATACCCGCGCCAATGAGCGGAGCCCTAAAAATTTAAAAAGTGGCCTCAGAAGTCTAATGCATGATGGAAAACTATTAAAAAATGGATTGAAATGGAGTACAAAGAAGCACCTCTTACCTGGAACTGACGGAACTCTGAATGGTAGCCCGGATCGGTCGTAATCACTGTCAGAAGTTTGCACACCAAACTGGACCACTCCTGCTCTTCGGTGAGGTAAATAGTAAAAAGTAATTCTATTTTTACCATTTGACATATTTATAACTTTTCGAACTCAGAATAGGTTTTGAAAGTTATTTTTCTGAATATTTTAATGTATTGGTGTCGAAAATGGGTTTTACACTTGCCTTTTTGTGCAGCAACAGGTCTTTCACGCAATTGAAACGGTGAAACGAGTTGTATTTTATACTTTTTCGGACTCGGTAAATACACAAAAAAGTCACTCTGGAGTCATCTTTCAGCTCTTTTCTGACTCTCTAAACATGAAAAGATTTCCAAGGCCCTTTTCGTTTTGATCTCGTTAAAGTGGACACGAATCGACATCTACCCAGTATACGTTTACCCCTTTTTCGGGCTGGGATGGATTATTTACGAAAAAGGAATACCCTAGCCTATCGCGACTAGGAGGTTTTCTCGGATATTGTTTTCTATCTTTTTGGGTCCGGGGAACTATCTACGAAAAGGGACCGCTGGAGTTTACTTTTCTGCTATCTTTTCAAACTCTCTAAATATGAAAAGACGCCGAGTTCTTCCTTTGTCAGACTCGTTAAACCCTGATGACATCGGATTCAGTCGAAATGACGTTATTTGAGTCACTCCTTCCTAGGGCTCGTTAAATTTACTAGGATGGATTCGCCCGAAGGGCAGACTTATATTACAAGCATATTCTATCCCCTTCAAGCTTGTTATCAAAAATAATTGGGGTACTCGCCAGAAATGGTGGGGGAAAATGGAACCAGTGTCGTTGTCGTGTCGGCAGTATGTCGCTCTTGAACATGGCACTTGTCTGCATTCGTGTCGGGTTGGGGATATCTCATCTCGTTCTTTCACTTGCCTCCGTGGGTTTGGATAATCCCTTTTGACCTCTTATCTACTCATTGCCTTGTCACCATGACCTCTGATCCATTGATGTCAAATACTGCCAAGTCCACTGTCGTGCCGTTTGCATGTTCAAGAGAAGTTGACCTCTGCAAGTATCAACCTTCCTCTGATTCTCATATGATCCTGATTCACAAAAACATTATGTTCCTCTGTCTCGTGTCGATGATGTGGGAAACGTTATGGCCCACCTTCGATCAAGGTCACTTCTTGTCAACTTCAGCTCATTATCCAGGAAGATGGTCTAGAGACTCTTTCATGGTACCTTGGAGCCTGCATGCCTCAATGGCAGGTTCGTCGCATTCGACGTGAGGTTTTCATCATTGGCCTCCGATCAAGTGATTCTACGAGTATTCAACACCATCTCATTGATTCACACGTCGTAGATTGTACCTATAGTACCTTTAGGGACATTGTCATTATTGGTGGTTCCTCTCGCGTCTGTTGACAGCTTTCATCATTGGCTAGTAATCAGACGATGTTCTCGCATGTTCGACTTCAGCTCACATAATCGCATGCTTGAACTTGTACTTTGTTCGGGTCGAGATGGAGCGCAAGACCCTGGATTGTGTCTGTTGTAATCCAGGCTGTGATATTGTGGATTATTATGATTATTTACATGACTCACTGATTGGATGGCTGCGACCATACTTGAGTCTATTTATCGATCTTCATTGGATGGTTGCGTCCATGCCTTGGATCTAGATTATTGTACACGCTGTTATGGATGGCTGCGCCCATACCACGCATATATATCATGTATTTGAGACATCAGTTGTACTTCGCTCCGCAGGTTTTCCGATGGCGGTGTTTTCGGTCAGCATGTTCTCGTAAAGCATTTCACCCCTCTCTCTCTCTTTCGGGCCTCATGCTTTAGGGGGCATCTGTTACACAGCAATTTGTCACCGTCCCTACAATCCCCATCCCGCACATTGGAGGGCTCATTCCGTGACCTGTGGACAGAGTTAAGGCTTGAAAATACTTTCATTGCATCCCTCTGAAGATGAGCTTTAATTTCCCTAAAGACATCTCCCTGCAAAAAATCCTAAAAATAGCTCTTTTTCCATCAAGCTGTTCATATTTCACCAAAGCAAAGAGGGAAACCTCCAAAGAGGGCGCGCCACCTGGGCCCTCGTCATAGAGTCACACCCGGGCCAACCATATTAAGAGGTGTTTTTTAAAAATAAAAGTAGAAGTTTCATCGACCCACCTCTGATCGATTTCATGGCATCGGGTCACGCGATTTGTTTAGGAGAAGTGGGTTTGCCACCCTGCTGAAGCTTCCTTGATGATAGGGCCAATCCCATAATTATAGGGATCCCAACTCCCCTTCCTCCTTCTATAAAAGCTTGCCCATTTCCATTTGCAAGCTAGTCCCAAAGAGTGGCAGAATTTCTAAGTTCCCAAGAGCTTTCATGCTGCAAAAGCCTTCTTGATTCCCTAAGGCCAAATCCAAGCAAGGAGACTATTGCCAAGTATCTGGAGAGAGAAGCTTGTCCCATCCATGACAGGCTTTTTCGAGACATGTTGTGCTGACGACCCGCTAAAGGAGAATTCAGCGTCGAAGCTTTGGTTGTATTCTTCTTTTGACTCTTTAATGATAAGCGAATATCGGTTATGGTTCCACTCTTGTTCTTGATCATGTTCATGAGTTATATCCTCTTCGACTGATATATAGTTGTATCAACTAGCGGATCGGTTGTTGCGTCTTGTGTTTGTGTTTTTTTGCATGTAGCAGTGTCCCATCACGCAGATCGCAGAGGGCCGGATCTGCCGAGCTTATGAACGGGGAGGCCACCAATTTCTCTGCTAAACGATAGCGGCCGGGGACTTAGGTAAGCCTCTCGCAAGTCACGGACACAATTAGGAACCCGGGACTGCAGCGTGAGCCGATTGCTAGACCCGATCCGGGCTAGTAGGGATCACCTCTGGCCCGTCGAGAGGGATTTACCTCTCAACAAGAAGTCAATCACCAAGTCTTCGGGATGTAGGTGTCTTCACTGGGGCTGACTCTACAACCTTATGGAGGATTAACAGACAATAGGACAAAGTGTGATCCTCAAGTCGATCTCATATATTGTCACTAAACAATAGGATAGAGTGTGATCCTTGATTATATCTCGCATATTGTCCCAGTTCAATAGGACAGAAGTGATCATTTCCCTTGTGGTAAGTACATCTCGCCTATTGATAGAGGGTGGTAGCTTTATCTCCCCTGTGATGTCATATTATTTTTCTAAGATTCGAGGTTGTTCAACAGCCCTAGATGTGAAGAGATGAGATGAGCCGAGATATGACTTCATGACGATGATGATTCTACTTCAGATGACCAAATTGATCATTGAATATAGGGTGGAAGCAGGATGATCCCCTATGATGATGATTTAGTTGATATAAGGTGGTAGTCGAAGCTCCCCTATGATGATACTTCCTCTTCTTCTATTGGGTCGATATTGTTCAGCTAATGATCAAAGGAAATTGAGATGAGATGTGATGAGATGGATGCTTTATTGATATAGCTAAGATGGGGGTCATATGATTTGACTTGGAGATTAGTAGTGTTTTGAGGACTGATCTCCCCTACCATTGGCTATAGATTCCTCTTCATTTATAAGATGATATGAGATGGGTCTTGTTACAGTTGTATGTCTTTCTTATAAACAATATATGTTCTTTCGAGATATGTTATGATGCAAATATAATGAGACATCCTAGATTAGGCTTATAATGTTGATGGAAATTCCTCCATAGTTGAGAGAGAGTGTTAAAATTGAGTAGCATCGAGATGAATTTCCCCAAAGGGAAACCCTAAGTCCTCAAGAGAAAACCCTAAGCTTCTTATGAAGCTCATCTCACCCTAAAGGAAGAACTCAAGTGTGCTAGAGAAATATTACTCAAAGAAGGAATTACATATTGGTCAAAATAATTATTTGCACAAATAATTTTAAAAGGATTTGAAAAATATATTTAAATAATTTGGGAAATTAAAATTTAAAATTCACTCAAAGATAAAATTGAAATTCCATGTCGGTGGCATCTATCATCAAGTCGGCCAGCCCTGTAGATAGCTCACATTCTCTTATGGATTCGATTATAAAAACATGTCAAGGCTCCTCCATCGATTATGGAACAAGATTGGTTTGAGGTTTGCATTCTCACTCTGAGGTACACCTCGCTCCATCACTTTGGATGGATTAGGTTGGTTTGAGATCTTTGGATGGGTTTTGGTTACCCAGGGTTCCTCTCTTGCAAAAAGCACAAAACTCTCACTCTCTATATGGTATATAATCGCAAAAAGCACAAAAATCTCACTCTCTATATGGTATATAATCTCTAGCATATATATCTTCAAGTCTCTTACATCTCTGAAATGGCATGGAACTCTCGCTTTGATCTCTCGCATGGATATAGGTCTCTCACATCTCTGAAATAGGCACGGGACTCTCACATGTTTGAGGCACTACAGGGAACTTGCATTTTGGCCTGGCACTCGCATTTTTTTGGTCTCCCTGTAATGGCGTAATACTACAATATGATCTCGAGTGGGTATGACTATAATGGCATATGATTATGATCTCACATCTTTGGTTCTGGAAATAATCTCACATCCTTTGTTACTTACACATAGCTCCTTTGTGTTATATAATCGGCATCAATATATGTGGTATTATTATTTTCCATCAGTTGTTCCTTTGTGATATTGACATCAATGCTTTGCATCATTACATAGTCTGTATGGGCATATTCCTCTGCACTATGACATCTCTGTGTTATATATGGTTCCTCCGTCGGTTTATATGTACAGATCCTTCTCAGTTAGATGTTTGGCATCATTGCAGTTCATATAATTAGTGGTACTTGTTCATGGCATCAATATAAATAAATATATATATATATATATATATATATATATATATATATATAGAAGCAACAGTGATATCTAAGTTTGTCATCATGAACTGTCTTGTGACATTCCAACATTGGTATTATATTATGTAGAGTCTTTGTTCCCAGAAACAACCCTGAAGAGAAACCTTAATTCTTGATTCAGATATATGCAAAGGTATTTGAATCTAATCACTATTTGTAACCTTGTTATATGGTTCATACATTGTTTATCTATGGAATTTCTTTTTATGTATCTCAATTGAATAATTGATTAATATCTAACAAAAGAAGAATTTAATTTCGGTTTATTTTTTGGGGTTTTGTCTAGTCTACGACCAAAAATGGGTGTTTTTATTTGAGTTCATTTTATTATTTTATTGCATTGTTAAAGGTATTATTATTTCTAAATAATTGATAATAATGTGATGATGTTATAGGATGAATGCATATATAAATAATGAAAAGTATAAAAATGCAATTATCAACAGTGAATAACATTATAACCTTAAAAATTTAACACAAACAAATCACAATAACTATTAACATAAATGACAAGCTCATATCTCAATCTAACATATTTCTTTGTTGTTGTTATGAGTGTTCAAATAATGGGATTCCATATCATAAAAGAAAAATCAAATATGAAAAAGGATTTTGTTAAAATAATTACCAATACGAAATGTTTGTCCAATATGGGAAAACAATAGATGACATTACGATAATAAGTTTTGAAATGAGATATTCTTGTTTGTTTCATTTGCTTAATTGTATTTTCCAATTTAATTTTTTCTCACAATTCATATTTTCATCATTGTTTGGTGTCAAATTTCTATATTTCTCCAACGTGTGCTAAGTACACTAGTATGACAAATACAAACATACTTCGAAATATATGATGTTATAGCAAGAGGAAATACACCATGCTTCTCTTCAAAACAATGGTAAGGAATATTCCAAAGGTTTCCCACAATTTTTCAATAAATTATCCTAATAAATACATGATATGAGTTTTATTCCCATTCAGTAAGCTTGATACGGATAGATAAGCATGATACAGAAGCTTAACCCTATTACAGCTAGTTACATGTCACTATAAATGCCATTGATTAACTTATACAATATAGGATAAGGTCACAGTAATGTAAACGAATAAGATAGCTTAACCAAGTGATTTGATTCACGTAATTAGATACGGTTACATGATAAGAGATGATACAGGAGCTATATCCATTGATTTAATTAGACAATAATCTTGAAAAGATAGGATAGTACTAATATAAGCTCATATTGGGCATTCATTACTTATGATACATTATGATTATGGATTCCTTATAGGTGATAGGTTGAAACAGGCAGCAAGCAGCACATACCTTAATGACACATACATTATGGATTCACTTGATATAGTAGTGTAATAAATCACATCGCTATGAACAAGGAGGTATAACAAGAGATGTTATAGTTGGAACCATATTCTATATGAATACAGTAACAACGCGTATTAGTTACATTGGAGTCCACTCCATTGAATGCCATTGATTCCATCATACCAGTGTATTCATTATGTCAGATACCACCATTGATTCACTAGTTAGTATGGTTTATGTTACCCTATTACTATTGACCTGTTGCTATTAGTGATTTACGTATGAGAGTTGTGATCGAATACAAGAAAGCCAGTAATATGCAACAATAGCAATGGTCTAAGCAATGGGAATAGAACTAATCTAATGCTTATCAAACTAATCAAGTATGGATAACACATTACTCACCACTCTTTATCCTGAATCAATAGAGATCATAGGTAAGACGTATGGGTATAGAAGCTGTGTTTGAATCAACCAAGCTCGTGTATGTGCCTTATGTGCATGATATCACAACCTCTAAGCTCATATTAATGAGTAACAAGCCAATGTGTTTCATAGTTCAATGGGTACAGGTATGTCTAACACTCACTATGCTTATCTCCATAATGAAGTTGAATACCAACCTTATCAAGCTCTAAGCTAATATGGAAACATAGAAGATCGAAGGGTAATAGCTCTGTATTCACTATTATAGCTTACCTATCACATGTATCAATACAGCAGGATATATGATAGATGGATATGCTTTCATTACAGTTACTTATTAGTTCTACTCGTGTAATGACCCTTGAGATTACACTTAGAGTATAGCATAGGTGAAATTACAGAGAATACGTAACACTTGATACGAATGAGTACAACTTACTGATCTCACTAGAATTGATGTTCTATTAGTATTATTACCATTAAAGGTTGTGTTGCAATTACAGAATACAGGAAACATGGTATATGATTACATTGAGCTATAAGCATAGATACATAGATATGAGTAATTAAGGTTGTTAATTAGTTATGGTAATATAGAGGACCATACTTTATTAGTAATTACTAGCATACATCTTTTACACAGGTCGATATGAATTACAACTAGTATCTATTATGGAAAGATAAAGGATCCAACTTATGATGAGCTTCAACGTTTATTACTAGTTACTCAATAGGAGTAGGTCAGTATAATAACATATGGAATTATAGCATGTTCATTCATTATGTTTATATCAAAACATGGAGTTATGAGTACCTTACTTACTATCCTTAGTAGAAGCATGTATGCATATTCAATATGTAAGCTTAGATACATGATTACTTAAGGAAATTCTTATGTGATGTAGAGTAACCCAATACGTGTTGTTCACTAATTACAAGCAGGTTATGACATATCAGTTATTATGGATAAGAAAGAGGTGTAAGTAATACAAACATATGAATACTTTACACAAGGTATGCTACAGCATTGACCTAATTAAAACATCTATACACTTTGAACAATCTAGTTAAGCATAGTGATTACCCTTTTTCTATATCACTAAGCATGGGTTAGAGATTACCATTACTCTACACGATACGCTCATGTGTTAGTAATACTATGGTAATTACAGTACCTATGTTCTTTATAAGGTGTTGATGCTAAAGCCTTGGATTTACACTTTCATACCTCTATAGTTCATATGTTAAGTATGCGTATTTACCTATATTAAGCAAGATCTGTAAGCATAAGTAATTCATTCCATATTAGAGATAATGTAAGCTTATTCATTAGGTACAATACGGTACTCTATTCAAATTTGTTACTAGATTATGACCCTGTATTAGTCTAATGGGTTTGGTTTATATGTCTTTACCATTAGTACACAACATAGCTAGAATAATGAAGTTGAATCAATTAGGAAAGTAAGCTTAACCTTGTTGAAAATTATGACTAAATATTGGTGTATTCAATGGGTTTAGTTCAATATGCTTATACCTAGTATACTCATTAAGCAAGAGGTTTCATGTCCTTGTTGCTTACTCTATACAAGCTTATAAGATATATTCAATGCCATTAGTTCAAGCATAGTGATATCAATACTTAATAGTAATCACCAATCTGTACAGTGTTGAATCCATTGTAATTATGGAAATAACTATGATCTGTTTAAGCGTTTGAATCAGGTTAAGGTTATCGTATTTACCCTAATCACTCTTATTCAACCATACTGTTCTCATAAGCTATAGTGATACTAGTATGTTTCAACCAAACTCATTGCTCATATAAAACATGTATTCTCCATATATAGATGATATCATGACATATCAGTACTAATTCCATTGTGATGATTACAAACGTTGTTGACATGTAATGTATTGCTAGCTGCTTGTATTTTCATAATGATTGAGTACCATTAATCACCACTTCTATTATATTGATTGCTATGAACTAGTGTTTACAGGATACACTAGTTTGAAATATGAACCTTATTTTCTTACATAGAAGACGTGCTTAGTTGTGCCTATGATATTGGAACTAATATGCCCTATTTCTGATTTGATGGTATTGTATTGACATAATAAGTATGGACTCCAATGTGTATCTATCCAGTTCTATGCTATCGTTTATTCCCATAGTCAACACAATATCTAAGACTGAGACTCGGTAATTGTCGTATATATTAGTATTATTCCCTGTAAATGAATGGGATTACTAGTATATGTATACCATGTTTTTTCACTAGTGGCTAGGGATTCACCGATGACAGGTAAGCTGGAATAAGGAGAAGCATATGGCATACTAGTAGTACAAAGGTATATGGGAAAAAGACTAGTCAATGTAATGATTATGTATATTGTTAAGCTTCTAATAGTGTTGAACAGAGTAGTATCACACAATTCATTAGCTTTGTGAACATGCTTACTATATCTATAGTGTACAGAGAATCACAACATATGGGAATATTTCTATCCTATGCTTATGTGAAATATTAGTGTCAATAACTCTTATACCACCCTTTATACGAAATAGTAACGCTTATCCTATATGTATAATAAATGATATTACTTTACCTTGTTACAGCTGGAGAAACAGCTATATTAATCACTTAGAAGGTACTGCTATTCCCTTACCTTAGAACCACTAGATGGAATGGCATAGGTTGTTGGTTTCTTCTATTACGAATGTCAGAACCCTAGGACGATGGAGTTAGCCCTAGCCCATTGATGTCATGAATCAATACAGGAAGACAAAACAAGTAGGTAGCTATGGCATGGGCACGAACCACCCCCCTTTGTTTACTAACTAGAACTAGACCTGGCTGATAGCCCTGTACCTTTACTTAGGCTTTGGAGGGACTCACTATACAGGATTGGCATTGGATTAAGCCAGGAAGGATTAGTTGTAGGGAACTAGACCTTAGCCTTTACCATGTTGTTAGTCACCCATGTTGGTAGAACTTAGAATTAGCTTATGGGATGGGAATTGGGATTTTTTGATGATACCTTAGAATCCCCGAGTGTGGATTGGTTGGATTAGCGCCTTACCCTTCTATATCATACTCCCGGAACCCTACAATGATGGAATGTGTAGGGATTTACAAGGTAAGTTCCTTAGATCAACAACCAAAGGTCACCGCTCACAAACAGATCACAAATCAGTACACCAGTATAATCACGTGGTTAAAACCCTCAAAGAGGGAAACAGTCCACGGCCTGAGCCAACGCGACCACTTCAGGAAATTTATTAATATAAAAAGAAAAGTTACATATGTTTCTCTCATAAACGGTTACCAGAAAAATGACCCTCCATTCTCTTTAAATAGAGATCATGGACCAATCAGGTGTTAAGCCACGGATCAAGTTTCGTTAATACTGAGGTGAGAGATAACCGTTGGATCACTACAAATCATGATCGTCGGATTAGGTAAAGAAACACACTTTACCTAACTCTACACTAGACTAAGTTATTCTTAACTATTTCCTATGTGTCGGAATATCCTAACATCCCCCCTTAAAAACAACTTGGGATAGGATTGATGGATTTACAAAGGTGACACAAAAGGAGCCTATTTCCTATGTGTCGAAATATCCTAACATCCCTCCTTAAGAACAAATTGGGATAGGATTGAAGGATATACAAAATTGACACAATAGGAGAAGGAAGGAGGCATTAGAGCCTATCCCCCCTTAATGACAACTTTCCTGAACTCCAAGCATGGATCGAAGTTTGGTAAACTTCACTTCTGTGAGAGCCTTTGTAAAGATATCGGCTACCTGATCATTGGTTGGACAGTACTGCACTTCAAGAACACGATCATGAATGAGATTTCTTATGAAGTGTATGTGGATTTCAATGTGTTTCATACGTTGATGCTAAACTGGATCTTTACATAGTTGAATGGCACTTTGATTATCACACCAAAGTGTAGTTGGATGTTGCTGATGGAGACCAAATTCAGACAGGATTTGACGAAGCCATGTGGCTTCCTTGTTGGCTTCAACTGCACCATGATACTATGCTTCTGCGAAAGAAAGAGAGATGGCACTGTGTTTCTTACAATACCAAGTAATAGGTCCTGAACCAAGAGTGACTACATATCCTGTAGTAAACTTTCGATCATCAGGGTCACAGCCCAATCAAAATCAGTGAAACCAATCAACAATGGAGATGCTCCTGCACTGTAACGAATCTCGAACTGAACTGTACCTTGAATATATTGAAGTATTATTTTAGCTGCTTTCCAGTGACTTTCATGAGGTTAGTGCATAAACTGAGCGACAACAAAGGAAAGTTCAAGATGGGTATGGGTTAGATACAAAATTTTACCAAAAAGTTGACGATATAAGGTAGCATCAACTTCAGGGGTAGTACAAGTGAATGGAAGCTTAACTCCAGACTGAAAGGGAGAAGGGGCTAGCTTACAGTGTTCCATGTGAAAGTGGTGTAGAAGATCATAGGCATTCTTGGACTGAGAAAGGGTAATGCCTTCCTTGGATTGCAAGACTTGAAGACCAAGGAAATAATGCAAGTGTCCTAATTTTGTCATTTCAAACTTCTTTTTGAGGCTAGACTTCACATGTTTTATATGGTTTGCATCACTACCAGTAAGGATAAGATCATCAACATAAAGAACAAGGATGGCGAAGGAATTACCCACTTTCTTGGTGTAGACAGTGTTGTCAGAATGACACTTAGAAAATCCATTATCTAAGAGAAATATATCCATTTTGGCATACCAAGCTCAAGGAGCTTGTTTGAGACCATAGAGAGACTTCCTAAGGCGACAAAAAAGGCTGGAGTCTTTTTGGATAAAGCCAGGGGATTGTTCCATGTATATTTCTTCATGTAAATCTCCATGTAAGAAGGCAGATTTAACATCCATCTGATGGACTTCCCATTTAAAGGAAGCAGCAAGGGAAAGAATAAGGCAGATAAAATTAATTTTGGCAACAGGGGAGAAGGTTTCAGTATAGTCAATGCCTTTAACTTGTGAAAATCCTTTAGCAACAAGATGAGCTTTATGTCTATCCACTTTTCCATCTGGTCCAAACTTGGTTTTGTAAACCCATCTGCATCTGACAAGTTTTCTTCCTTTTGGAAGAGGAACAAGATCCCAAGTATCGTTTGCCAATAAGGAACGATACTCTTCATTCATAGCTTCATCCCAATCTGGATGACCGTAGGCTTCTTCAAAGGTTTCTGGATCAATTTTTTCTAGAACTTGAGCCAATAACGAAGAAGCTCTTTCGAACTAAGAACGTGTACGTCGTCGATTGGCAGGGTCACCTGCAAGAGAACCTGCTGCATCCCGAGTAGAGTGGACCCATCTTGGAAGCAGTGGAGTATAAGGAACAATTTCAAGAGGTGGAGGAGGATTGTCATCCTCGCTTTCATCATCTGAACTAGAAGGAATGCTATTAAAAATAGAAGAGAGAGAGAGAGGTGGCACATATGTCGAATCAGGCTCGCAGGCCAAAGGTGGCACACTTGTCGAACTAGGCTAACAGGCCGATATATTTTCATCAAATTTTACATCTCTTCTAATGATAATATTTTTGGATTTTGGTTGAAGAAGTCTATATCCTTTGACATCTTCAAAATATCCAATAAAAATGCATTTTTCACTCTTAGGTTCTAAGGCTTTATGTTTCGCATCTAGAATATGGGCCCAAGCATCACTTCCAAAAACATGAAAGTGACTTACATCTAGTTTGATTGAGCTCCAAGCTTCTTCTAGAGTTATATTCTTTCAAACCTTAGTAGGAGTCTGATTTACTATGTAATTTGCACAGTTAATGGCTTCTGCCCAAAAATTGAGACCAAGTCCTTTAGATTGAAGCATACAATTAGCCATTTCTTTTAAGGTGCGATTCTTCCTTTCAGCTACACCATTTTGTTGTGGATTATATGGAACAATATGTTGCAATTGAATGCCTGCTCAGTGAAGAAGTTGATAAAAAAAAATTTAACATATTCTCCTCCATTTTCTGATCTTAACTTAAGAATTTGATGTCTAGATTGTTTCTCAACAAAGGCCTTAAAGACCAAGAACATGTTAAAAACTTCACTCTTGAGTTTTAAGAAGTATACCCAAGTGCGTCTAGAAAAATTATCAATGAAGGTTAAGAAGTACTTGCAACCATAGAAAGAAACAACAGGAAGTGGACCACATAAATCACTATGCACAAGCTGCAAAGGGGCTGAAGCGTGCCAAGAGGCACGTTTGTCAAAACTATCCCAATGATGTTTTTCGAGTACACATCCGGAGCAAACACCATCTTGGAAAGATACCACAGGAAGACCCGTCACTATATTTTCCTTACATAGAGTTTGAAGAGAGCGATAGTTTAAGTGACCAAAATACTCATGCCAAAGTTTGCTCAAATTATCATTATGAGAAACAAAAATAGAGAGAAGAGAGGATGACCCAAAGTTTTCAAACTTATACAACCTTGTGGAATCATCACCAATGTCAGTAGCTAAAATGTGTTTAGGATCTTTGAGGTCCTTGATTACAACATCATGAGGTGAGAATTCTACTAATTTCCCTTCACCTGAATGAGTTATCTGATAAACAGATAGAAGGTTGCATGACAAGGTAGGAACACATAGTACATCATTAAACTCACCATTATCTAGATGAATGGTTCCAGATCCTACAAAACTAAGAGATATATCATCACCAACATAAATATGTTTGGTGTTACAATCATTTAAAGAAGAAAACATGGTTTTATTTAGCCATGTGGTAAGAAGCTCCAGAATCAATGAGCCACTCATGATAAGGAGAAGAAGAAGATACATTTAATGCATAACCAGATCTTGATGCTTGAAAACCACAAGCAGAAAGTGCCATTCCTGAAGATGAAGGTGAAGAGTGCTCCAAATTGATGTTGTGCTTCTTCATTGCTGCTTCTAAGGCTTCCATCTTCTTAAAACATTTGGACTCTATATGGCCATCCCGATTGCAAAAGTTACAATGTCTATCTGTCTTCTTCCCTTTGTTTTGATTTGCCTTATTATTTTGGTGATTTGATTTTTCAATTTGCGGCTGAAATTGCTTAGGGCCCTTGTTTGGTTTAGGACCATATTTTTTAGGATACTTCTTCTTGGGATTCTTTTGATATGGTTGTTGTTGGGTTGCTAAGGCTTTCTTAGAATCGTTTCCAGCAGTGATAAGACTAAGATGTAAAAGTTTTTCTTGTTCTCTTATAAAAGAATCACAAAAGGCATCAAAAGAGGGATTCTTATAGGTGGTTCCTGAAGAAATGATGGCTTCTCTAGTGGAATGGAAGGCGGAAACAAAAACAGAGTATGCAGAGCCAAGCTTAGCAAGAATGCAATAGATGAGGCTACCACCGTCCTTTTTGATCTTACAACCTTCTAAAAAATTCTGAGGGTCTTGAATTTGGACAAAAAAATTTCAATGGAGGAGAAGTTATTGGGGTCCAAATTAAGCAACTCATTTTCAAGCTGGTGGGCCCTGATTTGATTTTGAATGCCAAAAACAGTTTTTAGCTTTTCTAGGGCTTCATCAGGGGTGTCAATGTCAAGGATATGAAATCGAAGATCTTGAGAAATGGACATTCCTATCAACCCTCATGTTTGATCTTGTTTATTTTCCCATTTAGCAGCTTTATCATCATCAGAAGGTTTATTTTCTTGTCCCGTGGCTATTCTATAAAGCCCTTTACTTCTAAGTATATCTACCATGTGAGGTAGCCATTGGAAATAATTGGTGCTGTTAAGAATAACCAGGCATGTATTTTCCAATTTTTTTTAAATAAGGCTGAGAAAAGCTGAAAATAACTACTCCAATGGAAATATCTCGAAAAATTAGGCCCTTTCAAAAAAAACGGCTCAAGAAACGGCTTTCGGATGAAGAAGTTATGCCTTTTGAAAAATCTGAGTTGTAGATATTGAATAGTTACGGGAACGGGATGAAGTGCAGCTTTAAAAAAAAAATCTGCCCCTTTGAACAAAATTTTTTTACAAAAGAAGCTTGAGAAGGAGAATTGAACCCAAGACCTCTATTCTCATAAACTAACCCCTCACCAAGTGAGATAGTAAAAGGATCATGTTATTGTATGAAAGGAGGAAGGGTTTTTTTTTTTTTAACTCTTCGATGTGCATGTCTTTTCCTACACAAAAAAAACACAAAAACTGAGAAAAAAAATAAATGCAAAGCCTTACGGCAGAATGTTAGATTTTCGGTTATCCTTACCGGCAACTATCACTTTTTTCACTATTTTTTATTTCCCGAGGTCGCACAAAGACTCGGGGAAAGAGAATACGTAGCAAAAAAAACCATTTTTCATGTTTCTGATTTGCCGAGATCGCATGCAGTGCAGAACAAAGAGAATACACAGAGAAGAGGGTATAGATCTGGCAAATAAATAAAATCTTAAAACTAAAAATAAACAGAAAAAAACTAAAATAAGCAGAACTATTAACAAATATAACTGCAAAATAGATGCTTTATACCTCCAGATCTAAACTGTCATAACTTGGGCAGCCGGAAACCTTTTCGCATGAAACGAAAGGCATTCCTCACTATAACAAATGCTCTGGACACAACCGAGCAGTTTTCCAAGCCAAAAAATGTTCAGAAATAGTAGATCTACAAAACGGCATTCGCATGCAGACAAACTGGCTTCGGATTTTGATCAACAATGGATGCGGCCCTCAAAATAGCTCTGATACCATGTAGGAATTTACAGGGTAAGTTCCTTAGATAAAGAACCAAAGGTCACTGCTCACAAACAGATCACAAATCAGTACACCAGTATAATCATGTGGTTAAAACCCTCAAAGAGGGAAACAGTCCACAGCCTGAGCCAATGCGACCACTTCAGGAAATTTATTAATATAAAAAGAAAAGTTACATATGTTTCTCTCATAAATGGTTACCGGAAAAATGACCCTCCATGCTTTTTAAATAGAGATCATCAACCAATCGAGTGTTAAGCCACAGATCAAGTGTCATTAATACCGAGGTGAGAGATAACCATTGGATCACTACAAATCGTGACCATCGGATTATAAGTTACAAATGTACATGGTAAAGAAACACACTTTACCTAACTCTACACTAGACTAAGTTATTCTTAACTATTTCCTATGTGTCGGAATATCCTAACAGAATGGATTGAGTTACTTACCAACCCATGAATGAGACCATCAATAGATGTAGGGAACAGTCTTACTTACCTTGGTTAGACAACCCACCCACCTGCAATAAATAGATTATATGGGGCCCTATACCATTAGGTCTTCCCAGTTACCAGTTTCAAGATACCAGTTAGACGCACTCCTAGAATACCTTATAAGCACCAGATGGATGGGATGGGATAGGATGGGGTCGAATAGCCAAAGACTTTGACTAGTTTACCATGCATGCATTACCTTTTATTAGAAACACCGAATGGATGGTCAAGTCAGTAGCCAAGGACTTTTATATGATTCTGTGGGGATGATAGTCCCAATAGAGAGGGTATTCCTTTAGCTGATATCATTTTACTGCCGGATAGACATAGCCAGAATAAACACAGCTTCTCGGCTGGATGACGCTCAATCAGAAATAGAAACCAGATGGGCCTTTACATACATGTCCTCTATAAAATACCTGAAATTTGATTATGGCATCTCCAGTCGAGCTTGAGAGAATATACCCTCTTTCTCTATGGGATTTTGGAATCACTCTTATTACATATATAATATAACACCGTGATATTTTTTTCACTACAACTCATGAACCAACCGAGAAAAAACAAGTGGTTGTTGAATAGAAAAATTTCTACTTAGTTTCTGGATGGTGGTCACCAAAGACTTTGAGTAGCTTCCTTTGCTCCCCCGATTCTGGATTACATTGTGGGGCAAGATGGATGGATCGATGGTGGGTTATTTATTAGCCGAGAAGAATCTTCTTTCTCCTGCGGCCGGGTGCGGGGATGGCATTATGTGGTTGGTGGTCCATCAGAGAAGAGAGAGTTGAATGGATGACAGAGTTCACACTACTAGGACACAAGTCACCTTCTATTAGAAGCCACACCGGATGGATAGCCAATGAGTAAAGCACTTTTACAAGTTCCTGCGGGATCGTTTATTAGTTGAGACTGAGAGAGAGGGTTGACCTTTAGCTTCTTATATCGTTGTTTCACTTACTGCCCTTTATGGATAGGTTTTCTTCTCAATAGCCAAAAACTTATTAGACATTGCTAGATGGATCAAGATAACCTTAAATGCTACGCATTCATCAACTTGCCTACAGACAAATTCTAGTTAGAGACTGCGGTGGATGGAACCGCCTTGACCCCTTTCAACAATGGATTTTATAGCTCTCACATTGAATTTGGATACATTTTTAGGATCGACCCGGAACCACTTCAGAATAGAACACTAGCAAATCAGATCGGGTGTTATAAGAAGCTAGGCAATGGTTGGAGGAGGTTCATACCTTCCTGGAGGAGGATCTTCACAACACTGCTCTCTAAGAGGATGCATCATGGAGTGGGTGGTCATAGAGAGGAGTATGTTGCTAAAGGGGCTAAGATTTTTTCTTTATTATAATGAATTCAAGAGGGGAATAAGGGCTCCAACTTCTTCGTTTACTTTTAAAAAGAGAAAGTGGTCGCAGACAGGGTGTTAGGCTTGCACCGATATAATGGCTCTATTCTAGAGGATCTGGTTGAGATTCGAGGTATGGTTGGACTTCATTTTTATAATTTTTTTTATCCTTATGCTTTGTCAGATTCAGTTGTGGCTGCTAGGAACTCCTATTAGAAATTGGTCCCATATAAAGTCTTCGTTGGAGACCATGATAGACTATAAAGGCACCCACCCATGTTTCAACATTGTATTAGTCTGGGGATTACTAAAACCTTGCTTCAGGATGGATGCACTAAACATATTCCGAACACGTAAAGTAAGCTTTCCTTCGATGTCTGCTATGGGGGATAAAACAGTTTGGGGATGGAAAAAACTATCTGGATGTCTCAACCAACCTCACCTTGTTCGAACAGCCATTCTTCATCAGCGATGGTCTAAAATATTCTGGGGCTTGATATTCTAAACCTTGATGGAACATTCATTCTCTTTCCAAAGGGAGGGGAAACTCGAATAAACCGTGGGGCTAAAGATAGCAGAAGAATGTACAAGCTTAATCCCTCTTTCATTCGTTCTTTCATTCATATCAATTTGGATTTTTTCACACCATATTTAGATCTGCCCCTTTTTCGACCCGGAGTTCCCATCAAATCCTTGACTCCTCGAATACGATGGAATTTCGCACCTAGCATATCTTTCACTCTACCTCCTCTGATCAACACCATAGGATGTTCCTGCGGATTATGACCTTCACCCAGAATGTAAAAAAATATATCGTGTCGATTTCTTAACCGTACTTTGGCTATCTTACGTGGAGATGAATTAGGTTTTTTTGGTGTTCTCGTCGAAACACGCAGGCATACTCCTCGCTTCTGAGGACATTTCTCCGAAGCTCGGGTATGGTCTGTGCGTCATTTTTTCTCTCTACCATGACGAATCGATTGATTCGATGTAGGCATATCTCTTCCCGTCATTCCCCCCCCTTTGATTTTTTCCCTATCATTGGCGGTTACTCTCGATCTAAAGCACCCTTCTTCCATTCATGGGTAATTCCAATTGTCAAAATCAATGAAAAAGACCATCATGGACCGAGATCCAAACTAATCAATCTTGTTGAGAGGTATTGCCTGAGGGGAGGATAAGGTTACTTCTAGATCAGAGATAATAAATGAAATAGGAACAAGATAAAATCGTATATCGAAATGACTTCTGGCATCACCAAAAGGATCAGAACCACATTCATGGGCCGACAATTTTTCTGGATAAGTTGAACCATTGGGAGCAAATGGAAAAGGAATACCAAGTGGGATCAAAGAAACTAGCGAACTGATTAATAAATAGATACGAATAGGTGCAAATTCCAACATTGTTGGTTACATAGCCCACTCTGTTCACTCCGCTCTGCTCGCGTGCGGCATACATACCGGAAAGAGAAGGATTGGCTGCTCTATATATATGTATTTATGAAAATCCTTGCTAGCTTGATGGGCAAACAAAAAAGTAGTATCATCATCAATAATTTATCATTCTCTTTTCTAGCTGGGTGAGAGGAAGGCACTCCACTTACAGAAGTACTCTCTCTAGCGGGCCCATGCAAGCAAATAGGGTAACGATTTCTCTAGCGACCTGATCCTCCCTAACTAGGAGTAGTCCAAAACTCACTCCCTCGTAGAGAGAGACGCCTAGATTTGAACTGGGGAACAAGATTTAAAACCTGAATGTCTTTGGGTTGTATGCCTAGAGCGATAAGCCCATTTGTCGTACAATTTTGGTGATTCAAAAAGGAGTATATCCCTCTCCCTTAGTGTCACTCCAAACACTTCGCCTAATAAAGGTATGTCCTGGTTTTTCCCCACTATTGCGACCACTGACAAAACTTGGTTGACGAACATAGTTTATGCGCCGCTAATGTAGCAGCTTGTCGAGCATCTGAAAAATTAATACCATCCATTTCAAATGGGATTTGTCCCATGGACGCACGAGCAATCCAACCTGTAGGATTCCCTTTTCCTTTTCCCATTCTCACTTCTGTAGGTTTACTGGTAATAGGGGGATCCACGAATACTCTTACCCGTATTTGACCATTTCTTCGAAATTGTCTACTTGTAGCACGACGCGCTGCTCCAATGGCTCAATATGAGATACAACCGGCTCCACAACTTCTGGTGCCATATCTTTCAAAACCAAGTTGTGTACCGCCCATTTTGCAACCCCTATGACATACGCCTTTCTGATATTTACGATATTTCGTACTTTTCAGATATGGCACATCCCTTATTTTTGTTACTATATGAATGAGATCCGCACTTTGACACATAAGATTCCATAACGAGTAGATAATTTTGCATAAGCATGATCAATTTTATGGCGATATGAATTACAATATGTTTTTCCATACTCCCTGCATTTGGTTCTAGCTATTTCTGCACCTTTCAATCGACCTGGACGACAAATACGGATCCCCCTCACCCCTTTGGGCATTACTAATGGAATATCCCGAACTATTTGACTAAGAATGGAACAAAATGATATTTTTATGTCCCTCAGTTGGAAAGATATTTCCTGAGCAATTGGAGAAGCACTTTGATAGTTTAATATTTTGACCGACCCGATTAAGGTATTAGTGTTTGTTCTATTGGACAACAAAGATCGCATTTTTCGTACTTCATTCAAATAATAGTTGTACCTATATGGAATTCTTCTGTTTTTTCAGTATTATCTCTATCATCATCCCTATTCCCCTCATCAATCCTCCTATCGCACCTAGGGATATGAATTTTTCTACCAATCTAATTACCTTCTCCGTGACCCGGGAGTTTCCTTAATTTTATCCTTGATTTACCTAGGAGTTGTTCCCTTAGTGGTAGGGCATCACCAATTTTGTTATTGGGCACCCTAAGGTTCTCCCTTGGGAAGAAAAAGGTAGCACCGAAGAAAGGAAAGAGCGGTATGGAACAATAGGTTTTTGTTGTTCTCGCAAAGTGCGCTTGGCAAATGAAAATGAAGTGGGTAAACCTTTTCTTGGCTTCAGCCAAGAAATTTCCCTGCTCGGTCTTGGGGGTAAATATTTATACAAAAAAACCAATGTGAGAGCGTATTCTCTTATCGAATTTTCCTCCCTGTTTATCTGCTCCACCTAGTTTAGTCGGTGCCACGAAATGATTGAGAACTGTAACGTCTATGGGGTCAGAATGAATTTGGTTCTCCATATGAAAGGATTATTGCATGACCGAGTAATTAGAGGAGGGACGCACAGCAGGGATGGTCTGTATAAGTCTATTATTCGTGCTATCTTTCGTCCCACGGAACTTATTCGAGAGAAGGAACTTTAAGAATTTGGTTTTTATGGAGGGGGCGTCATTTCCTATCGGGAATGTTATGTCATTTACAAACCTTTACTCCGCGGCGTATTTCCCACTCATTGGATGCTTGTGGGCCATCCAACCGCTAACCCGGAGTGATTTCGAAATATTACTACGTCTTGATGTTGATCGGTCATGGTATCCATAGCGTTGTTTTTTTCTCGGCCAGATCCTGACTTCGCCCCGCTCTTCCCTTGCGAGCCCAATCGACTTAAAATTTTATCTTGCCCCACTAATGTGGCCTCTCATTTCATTTCATTCTTCCTCTGTACCTTAGAAAACAAACCCGGTCGACCTTACTTTCCCAAATGCCCACTACCGGCCCTTTCTGGGAGAGAGTCAAGGGTACACCTGCGGGGGCTCGCCCTGCTTGGCTGGCTCTGTGAGGGCAAAGGAATATTGCAAGCAAAGCGAAGAGGCCCCTTTATGTGTCTCATGAACTAGTGCAGGCTACACAAGTGCTCTCCGAACCGTGTTGGATAGTAACCCATCACATGGCTCTCTGACTTCACTTTCTCTGGGTTTTATACCCAAAGGCCTGTCAAAACCCCATCTCCAAGGTGATCGAGCGTCCAGGTCCATGATTGGGGGGGGGGGGGGTGGCAGGCTACGTCGAGTAGGACTTTTCAGATAGCCCCCCTGACTGGCTTGAAATATGTTACTAAAAGCCTGTCTAATACGTTAGTGACTCCTAGCTTATTGGATCACATATATTGTTTACATCAAATTTTCTTTTTGCCATCATAGAGTAACAAATATTTTGTGAAAAAAACAATGAACCAAATCAAGGTATACAAACACCACTCTGTCAACTAAAAAAATTGCATAAAAGGAAATTCTAATGAAAATGTTAATATAATTGCAAAACTGGAAATGCTACTCTACTTTTCATAAATGGAAATGTTAGTCTAGTTGCATAAATGTAAAGGCTACTCTACTTGCAAAAACATAATAAAAATAATTAGATAAAATAATGTCACATCAAAATTTTATAATAATTAATTATTTTTAATTTAATAATTAAATTTATTTATTACCATAATAATTAAAACATATATATATATATATTCTTTTAGAATCAACTTTTTAAATTAGTTAATGAGAAATAAATCATTAAAAAATAGATAATAAATAATTTACCCTTTTTATAATTTACTTAAATAAAGTGAGAATCAATTTAATCATGATTAATTACATTAACTTAATATATTAATTAAAAAAATTAACATAATGTCAATTTCACATCAAAATTGATATTAATTCAATAATTAAAATTAATAATTGATTATTTTGTTTAATAAAAATTCAAATATCTCTCATTTCAAATAAACTTAGGTTATATTAAATATCTAATTAATAATTCAATCCATTAAAAATTATTAAAAATTATTAATTAAATTTAAATTTAAATAAAAACCAGTCGACCCATATTTCCTTTCTTTATTTACTCACCCTCCCTTATATTTATACTTTGATCTCAGCTCTTAACATCTCATCATTTTTCTCAAGAAAGATGGTGATCCCCTTAAGATGGACTCATTTTAGTAGTCTGAAACGTTGGGTTAAAAACTCCTCAACAGGTTATTCCACTCTTTATAAAATTAATATACTTGCATATCTACTTGCAGAAATGTAAAGGTTAACCTACATGCAGAAATGTAAAGGCTACTCTACTTCCAAAATGTAAATGTTACATCAAAGGAAAGGCAAGTTTATGCAAAAAAATAAAAAAACTTGAAGGGGAAAACCTAGCTTAAACAATGGAATCACCCTTCAATCACTACATTTAGAAGATATGATATTCTAGTAACAGAGTTCATTAAGTTCTTCATAAAGTAATCATGTAAATCATCATTGTACCATTCAATTCTTGAACTTGTTTACTAACCCTAATTGCTAAGACGAATTACAGTGGTGAAGAGACAAGTCATAAGTGGTATCTAATCTTACCCAATTGTGGTTTCAAGACATAAGGGACATTATGAAGGACTAGGAGGAAAAAAGCAAGCTTTAAGGACAATTTTGCTCAAGTTTGGAGAGCTTCTACACAGTACTATAGGATGCTACAAAATTGCCCTATTTTTGTACAAGATTGAATATGTGGGAATTATGAGGGCTAAAAAGATGATATGAACATCAGTAAGGGTAGTGGAAGGTGGAAGAAGGTTGTATGAGGTCCCTGTCAAGATTAGTACAGCTTAGAGGCCCATCTTGCACAAGGATAAATGCACATGGTAGCCTTAAACAAACTAGAAATAAACACTTGGTGAACATTGTTTTTGAATAAGTTGTTGAGGGAAGGAAGGAGCCGATGGTATGGTGAGAATTGGAAATGATATTTCTATATCCTGCAATCCAATAGTATGACCTGCGCACCACAAAGGTTTCTTAATCTTTCCAAACATCTAGAGCATGCTAACAGTATAAATTGCAGAAAATTAAACTAAGAGGAAAGGATGAATTGAATTTTATTCAGAAATTCCTACTTCATGCAAAATGAAGCCTATATTTTTATGTTTCCCAACACAAAACTCACAACCACATTTTCCAAGAAGTATGATTAGCAACTCCACACGGGAAACTTTTCATATAAACAAATTTTGCATAAAGGAAATATTGTTAATCCTAAGTACATAAAAGAAAGATGCAGAATAAATTGTATAAATGAGAGAGACTAGAGTGCCTCGGTTGGGACCTGACCCAAGGTATCTCAGCCCTCTAAAACACACTTAGATTTAAATAAATTATATACTTCTCATTGATCTCAAAATATCATCAAGTACATGGAAAGAATATGACAAGTAAAACCTATTAGACCAAGCAGTCACTATTATTCTCCAAAAGTTCAAATATTTTTGAGCCCTCGAGTTTTCTTATTTATACAGAAATGGTTGAGGGGGATCCTCCTTGGAAGGGGGCATCCTTCCCTTCAAATTCCCTTAAAAGGTGGATCTATCTCCCTAAGATCCTCGCAGTCTTTTAGTGAATCGGTTGTTAGTAGATCCTTGAACTGTGGATGAGTAAATATAGGGAGCAAGATGAGTTGTAGGTGAGTAAATGCAAGGGAAAATACTCCTACATATTCTCAAGTTGCCTCCAATGTACTTTTGCACAATAAATTCACCCTTTTCCTGCACATTAATCATGTTAGGCAAAAATATATGATAAACATCGTTTAATATTCCTAATAAACACATCATAGTCAAAAATGTGTTATCAAATGCAAGGAGAGAAGTAAATATATGTTGAAGGATGGCTATATGGGCCTTGTTATATACCTATTTGTGAGGCCCATCATCACCCCCCTAATGAAAGTGTTTCTAACCCTCTGAGAAACTCGGAAAACTTAATTACATTACATGCATAGCCCTAATGGTAGCCCTAACATCCCAAGGTATATATGATGGAGTGCCTTCTTAAGGGTGGTATCCTACATTTTTCTCTATCTCTACCTGCTCTTGTTGCTCGTATGTCTATTCTTCCCTTTCTTGTACCCTTAGCAACAAAGGAGGGTTGAACTTAAGCCCAATCCAGTTGGCCTTCAATATTTGAATTATTCTATTGTATAAGGGTGTCTTATCCAAGGAATTCTTCAATCTCTATGGAGATTGAAAATTTATAATTTTTAAGTTGTAGCAATGATTTCCATCTCCTATAGCAATCCTGTGTTGAAAATGGAAACAAGACATATTGAAAATGGCACCCATGAGGCGTCTAATTTAATTTTCCCTTAATTAAATTATAAGTAAATCATAATTCCACATCACATGTCATCTTGTAAGTGTTAACTAAGTTAGGAAGACTTAGTTAGCTCATTTAATTCGAGTTTAGGGTCAAACTAGAGGCAGTTTGGGTGTATCCTACTTTTTAGGATCCATGGTTGAGTTATTTGTGAGCTGTAATTAGTTAACTCAAGTATTTTAGTTAAAATTAGTTTAACTAGTTCTAACTAAGAGATGAGCTAGTGATAGATCCAGTGAATTAAATCTGATTTAACTCACAAGTAGTGATCAATCAATTAACTAAAGATTCGCTATAAATAGTTGTTGCATGTCAATTCTAAGGAAGGCCCTGTTGAGATTGGGGTTAAAGGGAAGAAAACTATTAGTTGTATAATTATAAAATCATACAGGTCATGCATGAGGTCATCAGGAATCCTTGGAAGTATTACGGAATAATTAATTTGGAATTGTTTGTCTAGGGTCCCCTAGGTCGATTCTTGAGTCAATTTTTTTAATTTTGTTAATGTGCAGTGCACAGGTCAAGGGGCTTTGGGGTAGGTCAAAGCTACTTCATATTGTAATGGGAAAAAAGGTAAAACATGGGGCTCATGTGGTTTTTTGCGCGGAGGCCTAAGTCCTAGGTTGTGTGCGAGGAAACTGCAGTTGTGTGCCTAGAGAAAGAAATTGTATTCTTCAAGATCTACTTAATAAAGAGATTTTTGGCAAATTCTTTGGTTTACTTGCATGATTCTTCTTATGTGTTACTACTTTATGAGTTAGTGATTTTCTTATAGAAATTTTATATGAATGTTGTTAATTGATGCGCATTTGTCTGGGTTACTCATATAATAATAGATCTATGTGTTTGCGCAAGAAGTATATTAGTATTAAGGGTTTATGTTAAGTAAATTAGAATAAGAGGCTTTGTGTTTGCGCGATAACTGCATCTGAGTTAAGGGTTTTATTGAAGTTAGATCTGAATTAGGTTAATAGCACTAGCGCATCACAATAGTGATTAGATCAGACTAGAAGGAGATAGATAAACATCATAAATCTCCCTTTGGATGCGGAAACCTAGTTCCAGCACCCCCCTATTGCTACTTCGGGTGAGACTTTGGTCTGTACAATCAGATTACTACCAAAAGGGCCAGTAGTTAGAGGGTTTTTTTGGTTGAGCAAGTACACTCTGAACCTGGTTCTGGACCCCTTGAACCAAAAAATGGTTATGTTGTTGGGACCAAGATCTGTTTGAGGGAAATTTTATGTGGCATCCAACTAAGAATTAATTGCAGGATTGGTTGGATAGAAAGGTGTACGAGTTTGTGATCCAAGAGAAATGGAACCCGCAATTTTCTGTTGAATATTGGGAACAAAGATACATTTATATAGAGTAGCACGAAATCTTCTTTTCTTCCTTCGCAACAGAACTATACTAGTGGTTGTCTTGATTCACTGAGACGCAAACCTATTGGAAGGACGACGTGATTACCAGGTGGATTCCTGAGTTGGATCAGTAATTGGACAAAGCCAACAATAGGATTACTCACACAATAGACTTTTGGATCGACAGCATTTTGGGCGGATTTTTCACGGAGTTTTCCATTCATACATTTGTGTCCTACATTGAAGCTGAAATAAGGTTTTTCAAGGGTGTACGAGGTAATTTTCTACGCTCTTTGAAGTTGTTGCCTAAAATGATCTTATGTGAAAAAGGTACTTTGTGCAGCCACACTGAGTGAATGTTTAGAATAGGTCAACCTAGCTCTACCTGCAGTGGAAAAATTTATAGAGAAGGCCTAAAAGGAGATTTTGTGTATATTCCCCTCAAAGGTAGTTCTAACAATGACAACGAAACTGAGGCGAGAATTTCAAGTGATTCGGTGCACACAAAAGATAGTAACACAGTTGCGCTTCAGTCCCTGTCCACCCCACTCCCAATTCCACCTCACACTCCACCTCCACCTCCACCACCAGTATTCAATATGGATAACTCTATTAAGATGAAAAATCTTAAGGCTGTCAGGAATGAAGACACTGAGCAATTCTAGTTTTTCACAGAGGCTCTATGGAAGGGACAGCAGATTACTAATGATGATGTCAAGAAAGCGAATCTTGCTACTTCATTCCAGGAATGTGCACTGGAATGGTACATGAGGTACGTATCAGCTAATCCAAATACGACGATAGATGACCTAAATAAAGCATTGAATGAGAAGTTCTAAAATCCAAAGTCATATGCGCAATGTGTTACCAAATTGAAGGATATCCACCAAGAAAAAAAGGAAATAGTATGGGAGGCATATCAACAGTTAAAATGCACTATCAAGTACGGAGGCTTCACCATTAGTGATGATCAGCATAAGGAATGGTTCATTGCAATGTTTTTGCCACATCTACGCCTGCCTTTATCTCAGCAAAATATCGCAACCTAGGCCTTAGCTTTGGAATCCATGCCAGTTTAGGAAACATAGATTGGGGTCAGTATATTCAGAGCTAGTTGGCTACCCTGCACTTAGAACTGCAAAATTTTTGGAAGGAAAATGGGAAGGATGTGCGCATATATGTATGGTGTGTGCACTGAAACGATAAAGCACACTATAAGGAATAATGCCCAATATATGGCGAATATCTGGCGGTTGGCTAGATATTCACCTACAATATGGTGCATGATATTTCAAGTAACCAGAAAATTCCCTACAGACTATTGTCCCAGGTTAGATAAATATATTCAGCCTCCCAAGCAGTTATATTGCACATTTTGTCAATTTTTAGGCCATGATGATAAGAATTGTCACATTTTTTACCTAATGATTGAACAAGATGTTTCTTATAGAATAAAATCAAAAGGCAGAGGTCTGGATTTGCCTGCATCACCTTCTGGGCGAGAGGTATTTTAGGGTCAGGGTCGTGGAAGAGGAGGAGGAGTTGATCATGGAAGAGGCCAGATTATCTGTTATAATTGTGGAGAAGTTGGAAACTTTGTGCCTAATTGCAAGAACCCGATGCACCCATCTTGTAGGTATTGTTGGCAGTTCGACCACATAATTGAATATTTCCCTGTGTTTTTTGTGAAAAATGCAAGAAAAAAAAGACTCAGACGCCTGCACAGAACGTTCAGATGATGAGGGAATTATCACGCAATGAAGAGGCTAGTGTTAATATTGTGACTAGAAGTAGTGAAACAACTGGTGCAGATAAAGCAGAAGGAAAACAACATGTTGCAGATGTTTGAGTTCGAAAAGCCCCTGAGAAGAAGGAAGGATTTAACTTGCACCGGGAGAAGGATACTTTTACTGAAGCTAAGAATAATTTTATGGACCCTGGTGCGTCGACATCAAAAGCACTGACTAGGCCTGTTGTGAATGTCACAGATGAGACTAATCCAACTAAGTTGAAAGTGTTCCTACAGGCTTGTATCAAGATTTTGCGCAATAATAAGGTGGTTGAAAAACTTCAAACATTAATTGATAACTGCGCCGAGAAAGATCAACCTCAGATGGAACAAAGGGTTGTCAACAAAATCCACAAGAATAAAAGAAGAACTAGATGAGGTATGTGCTTAACCACTCAGATAAGAGACTTTGAAATGGATTAATTTATTCTGGATATGGGATCTGATGCAAATTTCTTACCTAAACATACATGGAATAAAATGGGAGAACCTAAGCTGGAATGGTCTTCAATTCAACTGCGCATGGCTAACCAACAGAAGAATATCCCAATGGGCAAGCTCTCTAGGGTAGTAGTTGACATTGAAGGAGTCAAGGTGTTTGTTGATTATGAAGTCATTGAAATTGTTGATGATGAAAATATGTATCCTACGTTGCTAGGTCTAGACTGGGCTTTTGATATGGATGTTACTATTAACCTCAAGCACAGGAGCATGGTGTTTGAAAACAATGGGATAAGGGTTGTGGTCCCCCTAGACCCTGTAGAAGGAGCAAGGTATACATAATTGGTGCACGACGAGTATTCGGATGAAGATATTGACCATGTCTACAAGTTAACCGCAAAGGATGAGGATTGGATCTATCCCACGATAAATGGACAGCTTATCTGGGAAAAATTGTAGAAATTTTCTGAATAATGATTAATTATCCACCGAGACTATCCTGATCACATATCAATTCGAATTCATATGCAACACATAATCTCTTCCACTCAGATCATCACACATGTGGAAATAAAACAAGCGATAGCACATCAAATCATCATACACATTAACACAGTATGTATGGGGAAAGCTTATAGCTGAAAACCCCGCAGCTATTGTGTATATTATAATGGAGAAAACATGTAACAAACTCAGTACAATACTCCTCACAAGTACTCGGTACTATCTCATGAAGTTACACACAAACTAGCTTGGTTTTGAACAAGTCACGGGTTCAAAACACATCCACTAATTGCCTGCCTCTATTGCGAAATCATGGCCTATCTAAATAGAGATCCAAGGTTCGAATCTCCTTGGCTTGACAGCGCAATCATCATGGGCAATTGCCTCCAAGTGTGGTGCAAATCTCATGCACAACTGATGTCACAACTGATAGCTGTACTCACCCTTTCATCTACCTCTTCCACTGGTCTCCACTAAAACGTCCATGCACTGTAGTGAACTGATGTGTTGTTGAGTTGAATAATGAGTTACTAATTAATGAATTAAATAATATTTAATTCACTCCACTCATTACTAGTTGATTAGCTAGTTAAACTAATCTCAACTAGTTCAACTAAGTTAAACCGAACGCAACTCCACCAACTGTCTCATCAACTCCACCAAACTTCTGCCACTGAAGTCCTAACTGAAGTCAACCATGCATGAGCTCACCAAACCCCTAGGAATAGCGTAATTCCTCTGTCAGATGCATGAGCCACTTCTGTAGCTCCAACTGAAGTGCTCCAAGAGAGTAAGCTGAAGTTTAGAGTCCAAATATTATTAAGGGTAAATAATATTTGACTTTTCTATTTTTAGGATAGGCAGTCTAAAAATAGACTTCGACCTAAATGTCTAAAAATAGAGTTCCATCTATTTTTACCAACATGACCAATACTCCAAGAATAACATACTGCAACCCCTGGACCATGCTCCATATGTCTAAAAATAGACATAGTCTAAAAATAGACTTTGCGCCAAAAATAGCCTGCGGGCCCACTTAGTGAAGGCGGCTTCATTTCACTAAGCTCCATCATCTTGTTGCATTTTCAACACTCCCTCTCAACAAGATATGGATTATCTGCAACCCCTATCCTGCCTCTATGGAATTCGAACTTGCTCTTGGTGAGCGCCTTCGTCAAGATGTCAGCATCCTGATCCTCCGTGGGAACATATGAAAGTAACATGATTCTCCGCTGAACACAATCTCTGATATGATGGTACCTGATGTTGATGTGTTTGGATCTATCATGAAATACTGGATTAGCCGAGAGTTTAATGCAACTCTGGTTATCACAATAAATCACAGTAGGCTCCAAGTGCGACCCGAACAATCCAACGAGGATAACATGAAGTAACTTAACCCTCGCATGAAGCCAAACTAGCGCATGTACTCGTGCCTGCGCTGGTGAGTGCCACGGATCTACTTGCTTCTGTTTGTACCGGTGTTAGCACTCAAATCTACCTCAGGCTGAAATGAAGTAAAACTCAAGGCTACATCAAACCACGCTCGGCCTCGTAGCTAGCCCTACGAGGACAGGAGAGGGCTCTCTCCGTCAATCTCGAGAAAATAAGCAATAGGATGCGAGATGACTTACAATAAGAACTGATTTTAGGCTAGTAAAGAGATAGGTATGTTTGATTTTTGGTTTTTGGGTTTTCGCTGGAGAAATGGGAAAACAAATTTTGGGTCCGGGGATAAGGTCAGACCTTTGCAGAGTTCAAGCTGGGGCGAGGTAGGTGATGATATTGATGCTTTAAATTGGATATATGGATAGATAAGACCGAGGAGGAGCTGAAGAGGGCAAAGAAGAACTTGGATCCTCTCCAAACAGCTGAAAACATATAGAACTAACTGAATTCAAAGGCTAAGCACTGTAAACAATGGATTCAACCTTATTTCACTCATTCAATTTAGTTCAGAAGCATAATGAAAGGATGGAAACATTAAACATGAAGAAACTTACAGTAAACAAAGGAGAAACATCATCAAGAAACAGAACACCACAAGGATCCCAACAAGTGCCGCAAAACCCCTGATCTTTCCTTAGCCAAAATATGAAAAGTATGTACAATGATATCAAAAGTATCCCAAGAGTCCAACCTGTAGAATGCCTCAGAAATTACAATATATAGATCACTCTAACCCCTTTCCCCACCTCTAGGGGTCGAATTCCCTCTTCGGGGATCAGTTTCAACCAATTCTAATCATGGAACTACAATCTAGGCAGCTAACAACTTGCCTCTAAAAGAGTGGAAACTGATCCATTACATGATTTTTTACTCATTTGAGAGTGAATCTTCTAGAAGGGATAAAAACAAGACAAAGTTACATGCCAAACATGAATTTACATCATAACAACCCAAAAATTCTACCCATAAGCAAAACTGGTCCATAATAGGCGAAATACTGAGCTGGCAGCTGAAAACTCAGAAAAATCTCTAGGTGGGTCGCTCTTGAACTGCGTGGGTCGCTCATGTTCCAGGCTGATTTTGAGGTAGCTCCCGACATCCAAATTGAGCTCATGATAGCTCGTTGGAAAGCCCTGGATGTCTAATTTCCAACCCAAGTGGAATTTCGGAATTTGGAGTTGATTTGACCCTCCAAAACCTCATTCTCCCAGAGGTACTTCCTGCTGGTGCAAAAGGTGGCAGCAAGGTGATTTTCATGGTGTTTTTGAGCTGTTTGACCATCCAGATTTTGTTGAAATGCTAAGTTGACTTCGGAGGATGCATAATTAACCATGAAAAATCCAAAAATGTAAAAATCTCCTCCAGCAAGTGTCTCAAAAAAAAGCGAGCGCATGAGCGCGCGACCCACGTAGCTGCAAAACCTATTTTTTAGACCAAAAATTTGAAAATGACAAAATTTTCTCCGAATTTTCCCATATTCGGAGCGGAGGTCCTCCATCATGTGTCTTGCTCATTCAATGAAGCCTCGGCCAAAATCCGGAGTGGATCAGGCCTTTTCCGCCATTTTAGTGCTCTCCTGGTGCATGCAGTTCCTGTGATCAAAACACTGTCTCGGTTGTATGATGTGTTGTTGTCAGTCATGATGTAGCAATGTGTATGTTCAACCTGTTGAAAATGAAAAATGGGACCTTGGTGTCTTTGTCTCCATCATTATCCTGTGAATGTACCTGCGCTGATGAAGAAGGCGAGACCCCTTCCACGCCATGTGGAGATAGTACTCGCGTTACTGATGAAGTCAACGAGACCCCTTCCACCCCGGGTGAAGATAGTACTCGTCGTGATGTTGAAACAAAGCTCTGTGGCTTCTCTGATATGTTACCACTACTGGTGCACTTGTATGCTCCATCTCAGTGCATCAACCTCAACGATTGAGTCACTGTCCGACTCCTGCTCATACTCTGACTCTGTCTCTGTCATGGCCTGGAACAAGATATTGGCACTATGTATACGGATATAGATGCAGTGAAAAGAGAGTTATGATGTGTGTTTCAACACCCAATAAATATCCCACCGTCAAAACACCATAAGGAAACAAACCATGATAAAATCTCAGTTTTAAATGGATTGGAAAAGGCACAATCTCTGTTTTAAATGGAAGTGAAATTTTGATCAAAGGGAGTGGGCAACTTTCAAAATATTGAACAAATCTTATCAAAGGAGATCATGGCATCATATAAATGTTTTTGTCCATGAGTAATAGCAAAAATAGTGTCAATGGGTAGTTTGAAACAAAGTCATGAGAATGTTTTTACATTGGGCAGTGAGACACATTACAACCACAGTCACCATGGAACAAAGGGTTTTAAACATGGTATAATAATAGCAATGGTCAAAATGGAAAAATGGGCATGAGAGCAATATGGTTTTGATATTATATGCAAATCTGGATGTATCACTGCCATGAGATAGCAAACAAACTCATTCAACCATTCATTTTCATTTTAAAACCCTGAAAACAAGAATGCTATGACTGTGGGGTTTAAATCCTCCATTTGAAATGTTTGAAACCACCAACGATGCCACCGGTGCATTTAAAAACATCAAGCAATTGCAAATAACCTGTTTGAAAGCCGATGAATCGATCCCAAGCAAGACTGGGCGCTCAAAATGAAGTTTCGAACCTCTGTATCTGCGTGGGTCGCGCAGCCTCTGCGTGGGTCGCTCAGGCCCCAGGTGGGTCGCTTGGGCCCCAGGTGGGTCGCGTTTCTCTTGCAGGAAGCTTTTGGAGGCCTTCCCGGTGTCCAAATCGGGCGTGTGATAGCTCGTTGGAGAGCTATTGGAGTCTACTTTCCAAAAAAAGTGGAATTATGCAATTTGGATTCCATTTACCCTGTCAAAAACCAAATCTCCCAACACTAGTCAAAATGAGCAGAATGAGGCTGCCTCAAGGCAGAGCGCTGTTGCAATCAACTTTTGAAGGTCTTCCTCAACTCCAAATTGAGCTCATGATAGCTCATTGGAAAGGTCTTTCTGTCTAGTTATCATTTGACTCATCAAAAAAGTCATTTGGCCAAACAGGCTAGGATAAAACTTGATTTTCCCAAAGTTACTTCAGAGGTGCATTCAATTCTCCTGAGGCAACGATATTTTTGACATTTATCTAAAACCATGATACCTGTGTAAAAAGTGAAGGAGGGTTTTCTTCCTTGGCATGTTTTGGACAAAAACCTCTCTCAGTTTCCCAAATTTCATCTTTTATTGCTCTGAAACATCTTTTGAGTAACACTTACCCCGATGTATGAAACAAGGAATTTTGTCGAAATGAAGCGAAATGAAGGGGGTAAGGGGCTTCTAAATTCTTGGGGAAATTTTGGGAAGTAGGGAGGGATGTTAGGAAGCAGGGGAAAGTGGAATCACAGAGATTGAGTGAGGGGAAGGGGTCCAAAAGGGCGAAACACAGGCCTAGCCTAGGAAATTGCCAAGTTTTGGCTAGAAACTAGGGTTTGTGCAAAAATGAGGAATTTGGGGGATCTCAGTGATGGGAAGTGTTTAATAAGGTGAATTAAATATAGGGGAAGGTGTGTGAACATCAGGATACAAGTTTTTCCGACGATTTGACCATCCAAGAGAAATTACCTCCAAAACCCTAGGAGAGGGAAATGGACCTTACCTAGGCACAACTGAAGCATGAACAAGGTGTAAAATGACTCGATGGAGCTTGAAAATATGATGACAACCCTTTGAATGATGGTACACTCAGCTGAATGGTGACATGGACTGACATTTGGACAAATTTGAAAAGAGTGAAAACCAACCCTAGACCTAATGCCTAGTGATCAAATTTTGCTTGAAGACTCTTTGAAATGACAAAATTTGACTTTGACACTTTAAAATCACTTTGAAAGAGCATGTTTGATCACTGGAGGAAGGCTGCAAAATCTGACTCTAACACCAGGAAACTGTTGTCGACCCAATGCTGAAAACTCCTCCAGATGTGCTCTTCCGATCCGTTGGGCTCCCTGCCCAATCTGCATCAGTGAAGCCAGAAATATTCGCTCCATCCTCCTATCTGTACCATAGACCATATCCCGATGTGCCTCTAATATAACGTAATACATGCTTGCCTGCCTTCCAAAAGAGCTTGGTAGGCTTAACCATAGCTTGCGAAAGCTGGTTAACAGCATAGCATATATCGGGTCGTGTATTGACCAGATACATAAGCGACCCCACCAATTGTCGATAGACAGTGGCATCCACTACCTCCGCTGAAGTAGCATCCTCCTTCCTCCAACCACCAGGAAGAGGAGTGTCAACAGGCTTGCAGCCTTGCATGTTGAACCTCTCCAGAATCTCCCGGGCATACTTTCCCTGAGAAACAAACAGTCCTCCGCTGCGCTGCCAAATCTCCAATCCCAGGAAATAATGAAGGATGCCCAAGTCCTTCATCTCAAACTCTCGTGCAAGATCCTCCTTGCATGAAAGTATCAACTTCTCATCGCCAGTCAAAATCAGATCATCTACATACAATACGATGATCAACAGCTTCCCCTCCACCACAATCTGGTACAGGTTTGGATCTGCCTCACTCTTGGAGAATCCAAGCCCGGTGAAGTAGCTGTCTATCCGAGTGTGCCAAGCACGAGGTGCTTGCTTCAGCCCATACAGTGCTCTCTTGAGTCGGCACACATGCGACTCACTGCTGAAGATCTCAAAACCTTCAGGCTGCTCTATGTACACCTCTTCCTCAATAACTCCATTGAGGAACGCAGTCTTCACATCCATCTGATGAATGTGCCACCCCATCTGCGCTGAGAGAGCAAGGATCGTCCATATGGAAGAGTACCTTGCGACAGGTGCAAAAGTCTCCTCATAATCGATCCCCTCGATCTGTGAAAAGCCACGGGCGAAAAATCTCGCCTTGTACTTCTCCACACTCCCATCAGCCGCCTACTTCACTTTGTAGATCCATCGCGAACCCACCACTGATTTCCCCTCCGGTCTTGGGACAATCTCCCATGCACTGTTTCTGACAATCGAATCATATTCTTCGATCATGGCATCTACCCATGCGGGTTCCTCCATAGCTTCCTCAAAAGAGGATGGCTCCGTCATGACACATTGACTCACAAGAGCCATGTATCCAGTGTACCGATCCGGTGACTGCCTCTGTCTGCGCTGTGCTGTAGGTGGTCCTACAACCTTCTCTGCATCTCAAGCCAGTCGCTCAGCTTCTGTAGTGCGCATGTGCCCTCTGATGGTTGGCGCTGCATGGGTGGTTTCTTCCACCTCCTGAACTTCCTCTTATGGCTGATCCACATCCGGAAGCTCCTCCTTAGGAACTAACAGCTCCTCATCTGCATGCAAGTGTAGCTCGCTCTCAAGCGAACATTGCATGGCTTTCTCCTCCTGAAATTTTATATCCCGTCGCACAACAGTCTTGCGACTGTCTGACAATACACCCGATAGTTGTGAGGTGTATCAGTGTACCCCACAAATATTCCAACCTCAGCGGTTGGATCCATCTTCCTTCTTGCATCCTTTTTCACATGCATGTAGAGAGTAGAACCAAAGATCCGCAAATGGGAAATATCATGCCACTTGCCATAATAAGCCTCCTCCGGTGTACTCATACCAAGAACCTTGTGAGGACAACGGTTCTGCACATACACTACTGTATTGCATGCCTCAGCCCACAAGTGAAGGGGTAGGCCCTGATCATGCAACATCGCCCGTGCAGCACCCACGATCGTTCTGTTCTTCCGCTCAGCCACCCCATTCTACTGTGGGTTATGGGGTGCGATGAGCTCTCTCCGAATCCCTTCTGTGCTGCAGAACTCCTTGAATTCAGCCGAGATGAATTCACCACCGTTATCACTCCTTAGAGCAATCACCTTCTTCCCCGACTCCTTCTCGACCAGTGCTTTAAACTCACAGAACTTCGCGAATGTATCGCTCTTCTTCTGCATGAAGAAGATCCAGCACTTTCGAGAGAAATCATCAACAAAGATCACGTAATACTTGTGCTTTGCTGTCGAAGCAACTGAGAAAGGACCACACACGTCTGTGTGAACTCTCTCAAGGATCGTCGTGGCGCGACTATCCTTCTCGTGAAAGGTGGCTTTCACATACTTCCCAAAAGTACACCCCTTGCACTGATCTGACTGCGCAAGGGTGCCCTTAGGAAGCCCAGTAGAAATCTGCTGCAGAATCTTCAAAGCTCCATGGTGAAGGTGGCCCAATCTCCTGTGCCACATTTCGCCCTCATCATCCCGGCTCACCACTTCTCCCGCCTTGCATGCCATAGCTGCGCAGTCATCTACCTGCAACTGATAAAGGTTCTGAGTTCGAACCCCTATCTTCCGGGTCTCTCCAGTGGTCTTACTGCGCAGGAAGGCTTTTCCTTCGCTGAAGACCACATCATACCCCTTATCCTCCAACATCGCTACTGAAATCAGGTTCTTCTTCAATCCAGGCACATGCATGACATCCTTCAGTACAAAGGGTTTACCAGACTCCCTCTGAAAGGATATGGTACCAATACCAGTCGCACTGTATCTACCATCATCGCCCATCTCGATGTGCACACCCAAATCTTTGTCCTCCAGATCTGAGAACAACTCCCGATCTCCCGTCATATGAAATGACACACCGCTGTCCAAGAACCACACCGATCCCATCACACTTGAAACCAAGCATGCAATCAGTGAAAAGTCAAGCTCGAACTGTGAAGCCAAAGCTTCTCCATCTGCAGATCTTCCCGCTTGCTTGTTCTTCTTCTTCTTTGGACAATTGGTAGCATAATGTCCGTGATCATGGCAGTGAAAACACTTCACTTTTGCCATATCCTGCTTCTTGCCCTTAGCTCCAGAATGAGAGGTTTTCTTACCCTTCCCTTTCTTAGCTTTGGACACCAAAGCGCAGTTTTCTTCATCAGCTCCTTTTGATGAAGATCCATCTCGAGTAGTCCTCCTTATCTCCTCCTGCATGAGATCCGCCCAAAGGCGCTCCCATCCCGGCAGCTTCTCCCGACCATTGACACTATCTTGATATGAGTGCCAAGCCTTCGGAAGACCAAGGAGAGCCAGGTCGACCATGTCCTCATCTTCGACGGTCACCCCCACACTTCCCAGCTCATCTCTGCATTGAGTGAACTTCGTGAGGTATTTGGCGATACTGTCGCCTTTCTCCATCTTGATGTTCCTGAGCTTATCTTTGAGCGCCAGCTTCCTTTGGTCGCTCTTACTCTGGAATAGATCCGTCAAAGCTTTCCACATTAAATATGGAGAAGCCTTTCAATGCAGGCTGGATACAATATGATCCTTGATGCCCTCCAACAAGATCCTTCGACATTTCGCCATCTTCTTTTTCCATGCTTCGACTTCAGCAGGATCAGTGGGCCTTTGGACATCCGTATCCACGAACTCCTTCAGTCCATTATCTTCTAATACTGCCTCCATGCGATCCTTCCATGCAACATAATTCGAACTGCCTTCAAGAGCATATTCGAGTCGCAACCCGTTGAAAGACATTTTCAACACTGGCACCAAGAAAACAAAACTGCTGCAAAATTCGAATTCCACCTCAAAGCTCAACCGCTCTAGATCTGTGAGAACAAATTATTTCTAGCACAGAGATTGACTGCAAGGGGCGTTTATTGGATATATCACCTTTCAAAGAAAGGATGGATCCAGAGGCTACCTGGCCCGCATGCAGACTCTGTCTACCGAAATAAGTTTGTAATCACTGTGATGATCAATCTCTGCTTCAATAGCTATGATACCATGTAGAAATTTGCTGAATAATGATTAATTATCCACCGAGACTATCTTGATCACATATCAATTCGAATTCATATGCAACACATAATCTCTTCCACTCAGATCATCACACATGCGGAAATAAAACAAGCGATAGCACATCAAATCATCATACACATTAACACAGTATGTATGGGGAAAGCTTATAGATGAAAACCCCACAGCTATTGTGTATATTATAATGGAGAAAACATGTAACAAAATCAGTACAATACTCCTCACAAGTACTCAGTACTATCTCATGAAGTTACACACAAACTAGCTTGGTTTTGAACAAGTCACGGGTTCAAAACACATCCACTAATTACCTGCCTCTATTGCGCAATCATGGCCTGTCTAAATAGAGATCCAAGGTTCGAATATCCTTGGCTTGACAGCACAATAATCATGGGAAATTGCCTCCAAGTGTGGTGCAAATCTCATGCACAACTGATGTCACAACTGATAGTTGTACTCACCCTTTCATCTACCTCTTCCACTGGTCTCCACTGAACTGTCCATGCACTGTAGTGAACTGATGTGTTCTTGAGTTGAATAATGAGTTAATAATTAGTGAATTAAATAATATTTAATTCACTCCTCTCATTTCTAGTTGATTAGCTAGTTAAACTAATCACAACTAGTTCAACTAAGTTAAACCGAACACAACTCCACCAACTGTCTCATCAACTCCACCAAACTTCTGCCACTGAAGTCCTAACTGAAGTCAACCATGCATGAGCTCAAAAAACCCCTAGGAATAGCGTAATTCCTCTGTCAGATGCATGAGCCACTTCTGTAGCTCGAACTGAAGTGCTCCAAGAGAGTAAACTGAAGTTTAGAGTCCAAATATTATTAAGGGTAAATAATATTTGACTTCCCTATTTTTAGGATAGGCAGTCTAAAAATAGACTTCAACCTATAGGTCCAAAAATAGAGGTCCATATATTTTTACCAACATGACCAATACTCCAAGAATAACATACTACAACCCCTGGACCATGCTCCATATGTGTAAAAATAGACATAGTCTAAAAATAGACTTTGCGCCAGAATTTGCCTGCGGGCCCACTTAGTGAAGGCGACTTCATTTCACTAAGCTCCATTATCTTGTTGCATTTTCAACAAAAATATAGTTCGTGCTTATCAGACTAAGATGAATAATTGGAACACTAGCAGAACCACTTACATGAAGTATCCACACTAAATTGTAATCGGGTAACCAGAACTCTACATTCTATATCCTCTAAGGTACATAAATTTTCCCACTATGATGGTATAGGAGATTTCAATCTATTTTTAGATACACTTGAAAGGGATATTCCGGAAGAAAAGTGGTTTTTTGCGCTTAATCTAGCTCTGTGCTCAACCCCAGCACGTTGGTGGAGAACGCAAAAACAAAATATTGATAATTTGAGGGAATGTCATCGAATGCTACAACTACGATTCGGAATCCCCAACACCAAAATGAAAGATCAATATTCAGGCACAAATGATCCACACCGTCATTTAGCCAATTGGACTACAGTTTGGGGAGAGGAGTCACAGTCGGAATGGGTTCACATATTCATTCATACATTGGACAGGGTACCCATGAACTGGTATCTGGAGACCGAGATGCGACATAGTATTGTTGAATGGGTTTCACTGAAATAGAGATTCATTTTGACTTTCAGCTTTGAATTTGGATTCCACTGAATTTATGAGGCATTACAACGTATTCGAGACATTATTTTTGACATGCCAAAGGAGCCAGTAGTACGGGCCCTACCAGAATGGAATATGCAGATGAAGGATGCATTTGAATGTAGAAATGTGATTGTGGAAGAAAATGATGAGGATCCTAGAAAAATTAACATCCCCGAGTCTGAGGGGCAGTGTGAAGTCGTTGGGCTTGCGATTGAATTGCCAGATGTTACTGAACTTTTTAAGACTAGAAAATTCAGTATTGGCATAGAAGTGAAGCCTAATTTTTCCAATATAGGAGATTACTAGGATGAATATACCATAGGAACAATTGCAGAACTCCTCACTGAATATCAGGAGCTGTTCCCCATTAAATTTTTTGAGCTAAAGGGGATTATTGGAGATCTTGGTGTGATGAGGATCACTTTAAAACCAGATGCTAGGCCCATTAAGCAGTTCCCTTACAGATTAAACCCAAAATATAAGAAAAAGGTCTAAGAAGAGCTGGAAAAGATGGTTGTTGCAAGAATTATTGAGCTAGTGGATGAATCAAATTGGGTGAGTCCCATGGTAGTTCAAGAAAAGAAAACAAAAGGTGAAATTATGATCTGCGTTGACCCGTGCATGATGCATGTGTACATGATCCTTTTTCGACCCCATTCTCCCATGAAGTCTTAAACAACATCGGAGGGCAGGAAGCCTATTAATTTGCTGATGGATTTTTGGGATATCATTAGATAAGGATTGCACCCGAAGACTGGAGCAAGACTACCTTTGCGACAGAATGGGGTTCGTTCCAATATACTGTAATGCCATTCGGTTTGAAGAAAGTGTCAGCCATATTTTTATGCGTAGTAGTTGTTTCTTTCAAATATTATATCCATAAGTTCTTAGAAGTGTATTTCGATGATTGGACTATTTTTGGACTGTTGAAGAAATATGTCGCCATTCTTCGCCTAATGCTCGATACTTGTCTAAAGTATCAATTTTCTTTGAATTTGAAGCAGTGTATATTCTACATCCCTTTTGGTATCTTGATAGGACATATTTTATATAAACAGGGAGTGGTGGTCAACCCATCCAAAAAAAATTTCATTATTAATTTGGATCTTCCTAAGAGTGTGAAGCAGTTGCGCTTGATATTGGGACATAGTGGATATTATCGAAATTGTATTCAAGCTTATGTGCATATCACTGCACCGATGGAGAAGATTTTTAAGAAGGGCGCCACTTTATATTGGGATGAGGACAGTCAGAAGAGTCTGGACATACTTAAGGAAAATATGGTGACTGCGCCCATCTTGGTATTCCCAAATTGGTCGAACGAATTCCATGCACACGTTGATGCTTCATGTATCGTGCTAGGAGTTGTATTAGCACAGTCAAGTATTGGATATATTAATCATATAGTTACCTTTTCGAGCCGGAAGTTGTCAAATTTTGAGCATAATTATTCAACCACAAAAAGAGAAAGGCTAGTCATGGTGTATGCACTGCAAAAATTCCATCATTATCTGCTTGGAGCTCATTTCAAGATGTTCACATATCATTTTGCTTTGAAATACCTGGTGAAAAATACTATGTTGGGGGGGGGGGGGGGGATCTCTAGGTGTCTCCTTTTGTTCTAGAAATATGCTTTCGAGGTGATTATTAAGACTAGAAGGTTGAACGCGGGACCAGACCACTTATCGCGCAATGAAAATGGTGAAGACCAACTAATTTGGATGACAGGTTACCAGATGCGCAGTTTTTCACTATTAAGGTAGTTGATGATCATTTTGTTGATATCATCCATTTTATAACCACTAGGAATACACCTGCAGAATATACGGTCAAGTAGAATAAATAATTGGTACTATGCACAACAAATATCACTTCGATTGCAGGTCAATTATACAAAATGGAAGCTGATGAAGTTTTGAGGTGATATGTTCCTGAGTTCGAGAGACTGATCATATTGGAAGAAGCACATGGAGGCGTTGCAGGCAGTCATTATGCTGGTAAACCGACTGCACATAAGATATTAAGGGTTGGTTTATGGCGGCCTACTTTTCATAGTGATTCTAAGGAATATTGTCACGCTTGTGATGTATGTCAAAGGACAGGAAGACCCTCGCACAAAGATGAGATGCCACAACAGCTACAAGTAACTTTGCAGGCCTTCGAAAAATTGGCAATTGATTTTGTAGGACCGATTAACCCCACAGGGAAGAAAACTGGAGCATCATACATCATCACTACCACATATTACTTGACTAGGTGGGTGGAGGCTCAATGTTTGAAATATTGCAGCACAGAGACGGTTGTGCACTTTATTTTTTATAATATTTTGATGAGGTTTGGATGCCTCAAAATTCTGATGACTGACCAGGGTATGCATTTCCTAAATGAGACCATTTAGGCGCTGACAGAAGAATTCATAATACATCATCAGAATAGTATGCCCTATCATCCCCAAGCAAATGGAACCATAGAAGCCTTCAACAAGATTCTGGAGAATGCGCTCACAAATATATGCAACGCTAATCGCATTGACTGGGATGTGTGCGTACCTGGTCTTTTATGGGCATACAGGACAATGTGTAAGAAGCTGACGAGACAAACACCTTTCAGGATGGTCTACAGACAAGAGGTCATTATGTCTATGGAATACATTGTCCCTAGTCTGCGTATCGTAGTCATAACCAACATGGTTGACCAGGACATTATGGAAGAGCGTATGTTGCAGCTTGTTACGTTGGATGAAGATAGATTCATTTTTTGGTTTTCACTAGCATGTGCAGAAGGCACGCGAAAAGGCTTGGCATGATCCACATATCAGATAGAAGACTTTCAAGAATGATGATTTGGTGTTTCTTTACGACAGTAAATTTGTGCGCTTTCCTGGGAAGTTCAAGATGCACTGGCTTGGACCCTATATTATCAAGGAAATTACATAGGGAGGCGTGGTATTATTGGCTAAGTTAAGTGGTGAATTAATTCCTAGATATATTAATGGTAGTCTCATAAAACCTTACAGGGATGACCCCATCCCTACACACGTTAAATTACTATATGGATGAAAGGATGTATTAGCGCTCCGGGAAGTTGCGAGAGGGTGCAAGATTTTAAATAATTCTGTCAGAGGTTATAAAAATTATTTCCAAGCTTTGGTGCGACTAAGATTGAGGGGGCGCAAGCATCTACGAATCTAGTGCAGGGGTCACGCCAGGAGGATGTTGCAATCGCAGAAAGGCCAGAAACTAGCCATGGGAACAGTAAATTTGGAAAGGAAAGCTTTATTACCATTCGGAGGAGCGGGTAAATTGCATTTAAGGATGATATTACTACCATATTTGGAGCCTTTTGATCATTAATGAAGTTGCATCAAAGGAAATAAGGTTGTAGCATCGCTATAAATATGGTATGGAGGTCTGCACAAGTTCCCTTTTCTTTCTAAGTTATCTAATCGAATTGTTCCCTCTACTCTCGCTCCCTTTGCCAATTCTTATGTTTTCAGCGTGGGAACCACTTGAAGAGACGTTGCACCAACAGATCTTAAGCCATTTAATTCAAGAGACCATGACTGCAAGTAATCCTACCCCTAATGCACCACAAGCACATGGTGCTAGTGGCATGCAAAAGCAAGAGAAAGGTCAAACATTGGGTGCCCGGAAGTCTCCATGCAAATCATCTCCTCGCGTTGATAGGCAGAAGCGACTGATGGAAGAAGAACTGGAGGTAATTGTTTCCGAGGAAGGATTTAAAGAGGAAGTGGAGCCAATATCACAGTTGCCTCCATACATGGCCCCACGGAAGTCGAAACTAGACGTTTCCAAGGACCTTGATAAGGTCAAGGCTAAAATATATAAGCATTTTCTCCCTGAAGATGTTCCTTTTGAAGGTGACCTATTGGAGAAGGTCCCTTTTCTCAAGTTGGAGGATTGGGATTTGGTGGACCGCGCAAATTTCCATGGATCACACCATCACCGTACTTGGAACAAGTCCCTTATGAAGAAGTCAGAATAATAAAGGTGGAACCGATGCAATGGGCCCTAGGATTGTAGAAGTTTGGGCTCCTAAATGTTTTGATTGTCCCCCATTTTGGTCACAGCAACATCAATGATATCTATCTTCGCTAGTTGATGGCTCTGGTGCACGAAATTTTCCTATGGTTGGGAACACGGATCCCTATTAACGAAATTCTCATCCACCACATTAGCGACCTGCCATACCAATTAGAAAACCTTGCAGAAGCCTTCAAAGGGAAGGGCCAAGAGAATAAGGTCGTAGATGATGTGAAGAGAGAACATGGAGTGGTTAGAAATACACAGGGATTTTTTGGTAGCACTATAAACGACGCCTCTATCCACTTTTTCGTGCATATATTGGCCTGCAAGATGATGTGGAAATGTCATGCCAAATAAGTTCCAGCACTGGTCATTGTGTTAGTAGCGCAATGAATCAAAGGTGTTTAATACAACTGGTCCAAGTACCTGTGCCAATAATACCTGGAGAATGTCCAGGAGGTGCGGGAAGAAGGGAAATTTTTCCACTATGTGTGGCTTTTGTTGCTCGTTGTGCTAGTGGAATGGAAGTCGCCATCGCAGTCACGGCAGTGCATTATGCATAGCTATAGCTGGCATCAAAGAATCAAGCACGAGTGACCAAAAACAAAAAACAAAAAGGGTTTTATTCCAAATGGAGCTTCACTAACTTGTTCAACTAAATTCATGCCTCTCGCCCACATTGTATGACCATTATAAATGCATCACAGACTTCAAAACATCATTTCACAATTGGCACATCCACGCAAAGGCAGATATTTCCAAGGTGTGGTATGACCTGCCTTACCTCGTTACAGAGGATGACCACATCCAACTCACCTCCAACAGTTATCCTTCCTGCTTGACTAAAGTAGCAGATACTGATGCCACCTCTTCTGCCCAGCCCAATCTGTATACGTCAAGGGCACACACCAAAAAATACACAAAGAAAGATACGTAGGAGCCTACGGCAGTGAAGATGATGGAGGAACATTCAAAGGACACTATGGATGTTCCCAGTGATGAGGATTTGGAGGAAATTTATGGAGAAAGTGCAGACGCCCCTTCAACGTAGACAGACACCCATCGAGGTACCAAGAGAGGACCCCAGTCCCCAATAGGATCGCACAGAAAGGAGAAAGCCTCCAAGAAGACAGGGACTGAACCCCTCGTGTTGATCGAAGGTGACTATGATGAAATTTTGAACATTGTCAAGAAAGTCACTGAAGAATATTGGAGTACCATTGAACATCAATACAAGATTGTCCTTGAAGACGTTCAGAAAGGCCTCCAACAGCTATGGTTTCAGGTGAGCATGAATCAAGCGAGCGCAGTTCAAGAGAGCACGCTTCCAGTCATCACTTCAGTCACAGAATCCACCACAAAAATAAAATTAATAAATATTCCTGGTGGAGTGATTCATTCATCACATCCAGTAAAGTGTGAAATTTCCCAATCCTGGTCAGACACCGGAATCAACTCGGTTGCAATCTCAAGTGCCCACTTACACATGATGCATAGCACAATTACGGATGAGTTACACTATTGAGAATACCGCACTTCATGCACTCGAATGGAAGCATAAAAATGGTCTGAGCAGTTACATCAGGATCGGGAGCAAGCCAAATAGGCGCAGCACACTGTAGAGAGTCATCTTGAGTAGCTTGAAGCACTTATCACCCATCTCTACGACGAGATTCCAGGATTGGTGGTGCCATCCAACGCTGCACCTAACACGAATATTGAAACCCTCACAACTTCACTGAAGGCTTCTAAGACAGATATTGAAACAATGTGTGTTGACCTAGAATAGAAGATTGCTGACCTACAGACCAAGTTACAACCAGAAAATCCACTAGAGGTCCGGGCACAGTGTGTTGCCATTGTTCAGCAAGAAATATCTAGCATTATTGTAGCTATGGACAAGTGCAAAAACTTGTTTTAAGACTCCATGGGGATATGGTCCTCTATATAGGAAGATCCAGTGCTTCATCAATTGCAGACAGACCTGCAGGATAAGAAACAACAGTTTGATGAAATTTGGGTCATTGCGCGGGCTCTAGTTCCCGCACAAAGATTGATCAGGTTACAGGAAGGCCGAAACATTCAAGGCAATATTGATACGTTGTGCCGCAAGGAGCATCTTGTGGTAGAAAGGGCCCAACCTTGGGCTGGGAAATCACTTCAATTATCACAGACCATTGAGGGTACTCTCAAAGGACTCTACCAAACTCAACGCAACATCAGCTTGGCAGCAAAGGGGCCTACCACAGGGAAATTAGTCAGAGAGGCGCCGAATGTTGCAACACAGAGTGTCAAAGCCATCCATCCTCTGCACGAATCCATCTAGGTGCTCAAGACCAAAATGCAGGAATTCAGAGCAGAGTCACTCGAGGACGAGTCACGATTTTGCGTTGGGGGCCTGTTGGGCTAGGGTCCCCTAGGTCTAGTCTTGAGCCAATTTTGTAGATTTTTTTTAAGCGCAGCACACAGGACAAGGGGCTTTGGGGTGGTTCAAAACTCCTTCATATTGTAATAGGAAAAAGGGTAAAACATGGGGCTCAAACCACGGTTTGATTCCATGTTTTTTGTGTGTCTAAGTCTTATAAATAGGCATGTATGAGTCAAGTCAAGATACAATAAGATGATATCTATCTGGTGATTATGTAATGTGAATTGGGTAATTAAGTCGTGATTTAGTCTGAGTAAGTAATAGGGTTCTGCAGCTTTGTGCATGGAGACCTGAGTCTTGGGCTATGTACGAGGACTCTGCGGCTATGTGCATAAGAGAAAGAAGTTGTATTATTGAAGATCTGCTTAATAAAGATAATTTTTGGCAAAGTCTCTCGTTGACTTGCGTGATTCATGTTCTTATGCATTACTGCTTTATGAGTTAATGATTTTCTTATAGATCTATTGTATGAATGTTTTTAATTGATGTGCATTTGTCTGGGTTAATCATATAATAATAGATCTTTGTGTTTTCATGAGAAGTATATCAGTATTAATGTTTTATGTTAAGTAAAATGGAATAAGAGTAGATCTTTGTGTTTTCACGATAATTGCATCTGTGTTAAGGGTTTTGTTGAAGTTAGATCTGAATCAGGTTAAGAGCACTAATGCAGCACAGTAGTGATTAGATAAGACTAGAAGGGGTTACATACACATCATAAATCTCCCTCTAGGTGTGGAAACATGGTTCTAGCACCCCCCCCATTGCTACTTCGGGTGAGACATTGGTCTGTGCAAACAGATCATTGTTGAAAGGGCCAGTAGTTGGAAGATTTTGTTGGTTGCGCAAGTACGCTATGAACCTGGGTATCGACCCTCAAACCAACATGAATTTCCTAATTAATAAGGGCTCAATTATCCCAGGAATGCGTAATAAATTTTGGTCAAGCAGAGGCAAGAAAGTTGTTAAATATTGGACCAAACTTTCTTAGATCAGTGCTAGGATCAAAGCAGGATCAGAGTGAGGTAGTTAGTAGAGTGAATAGGTTTCTCAGGAAGAGAAATAGAATTCTATTGTTTCATGTTATTGACTTTATGAAATATACAGCTAGTGAGGTTTTTAGCGGAGGCTTTCCCCATATACATCTTGTGTTGTGCGATTGATACTTCTTCTCTTTCTTGTTCATGTGATTATGCAATCATAATTGGTTTCCGCAATTTTTAGAAATAGATTTAGTATTTTATTTTAGCATATTACAAGATCAGTTGAATCTATTTAGATAATTTCAACATGGTATCAAAGCGCCAGGAATCATAATAGAAGTGAATAATTTGAATTTGTTTTGAATAGGTGAATCAAATTGCATATTTATTCTTTAAGACTAGCAACAGATCAAGATGTCTTTCTATGGATTGAGACTCAAATATGCCCTTTAGGTTAGTTCTAATTACATAGAATGGAAGGATGGGATGTAGGCAGTGTTGGAGGACAACAGACTCAAGGAATTCATAGACAGTGATATTCCCAAGCCCGCAACAGCAAATGCCCAAAATATTGATGCATGGAAGAAGAATGTAGCAAAGGTGAGAAGGATTATGTTAGAAGGAGTTATAGATAATATTGTATCAAACCTCCATGGAAAGGAAAATCCATATGATATATGGAAGGCTTTAACATATCTGTTTCAGAATAGCAGTGACCACAGTAAGATGGCGCTGAAAGACAAGCTCAGAAAAATCAAGTTGGAGGAGGGCGAGACAATACCAAAATACTTGGTGAAGTTCACTCAATGTCAACATGAGCTTGGAAGTGTTGGTGTAAAAATTCCCGAGGATGATTTTGTGAATTTAGCACTTCTATGCCTTCCCAAGAGCTGGCACAGCTACCAAGATTCAGTAAATGGGAGGGAGAAGTTACCATAGTGGGAGCGATTATGGTCCGATTTGGTACAAGAAGAGATAAGGTAGAGCACCAGAGACAGAACCTATTCCAAGGGAAAAGAAGAATATTTTGCATTAGTCAGAAAAGGCAAGAAATCTAAGGGAAAGAAGTCCTAATGCAAAGAGGGAAATAGAGACTTTTCCAAGGTCAAGTGTTTTCACTGTCACGAGTATAGGCACTATGCCACGTAATGTCCACAGGAGGCAAGAAAGATGGAGCCTATAGTTGCAGCAACAGGTGAAGCTCTAGCTGCATAGTTCGAGCTTTATTTTACTCTCATCGCATGCATGGAAAAAATTGTAATCGTATGCATGTGGTATCTCGACATTGGTGCCTCGTTCCATATGATGGGGAATAGATATCTCTTCAGTGACTTGGAGGAGAAGGACCTCCAGCAGAACATAGAGTTTGGAGATGACGGGAGGTATAGCGCAACTGGCATAGGTACAGCTACCTTTCGGAGGGAGTCTGGCTCCCCTCTCAGGCTGAAAAAAGTTTTGTTTGTTCCGTGGCAAACGAAGAATCTTGTTTCTGTAGCAGTAAATGGAAGATTGTGGCTATGATGTGATATTTAGAAAAGGAAAGGTTTTCCATAGACACATCCCATGGGATAGATGAAACATATCGATGTGCGAGTGAATATTATGTATTCACTTGAGGTATAATATGCATGCAAATATTTTAGGAGTAAATAAAAGGTTAGATACTTGGTGGTTGAGAGGGAGCATAAATTGCCTCTCAACATGTCACCTCAGAAGAAGCCTCGGAAGGTTGTGCAGTAGCCACAATTGGAGAAGCAGAGAGGAGACCAAGTGGCAGCATCCACTCAAGAAAAGACCTCCAGTAGGGGGAAATTTCAAGCCAAGTGGGTAGAGGGAGCACATGCATCCATACCTCCAAGTGGGAGGTGGGGCGATGTGAATTCATAATCCCAAGAGAAGAAATTTGGGCAGGATCCATTGAGATGTTTTTTCTAATGGATCATTACCTTGCTATGGTAGCCCACAGTACACAGTAGCGGGATGGATCAGTAGTGATTGATGCAACCAGATATCAGAGTGATAGATGTTAGATACTGGAGTGCAAATCAGAGTTGGAAGAAGTGCAGATGGCGCAGATGCAGATTCAGTAGCAGCGCAGTGTTTTCAGTAGACAGTGTAGTAACTAGTAGCAGTCAGAGACTATGATGACATATGCATCATACTGATTCAGTTTGGATGCTTTTCAGTTTCGTAAGTTGCAGTAGAAACAACACTAGAGAGAATTGTTGCATGCAGAAAATTCCAAAGGTACCGAATAGAGATAGATTGAATTCCTTTCTTTTTTTAGAGGGAGTGTTGAAAATGGCAACAACAAATATTGAAAATGGCACCCATGCGGCTTCTAATTTACTTTTCCCTTAATTAAATTAGAATTAAATTGTAATTCTACATCACATGACAGCATGTAATTGTTAACTGAGTCAGAAAGACTTAGTTAGCTTATTTAATTAAACTTGAGGTACAAAATATAGGTGTGTAGGGTGTCTCCTACTTTTAGGAACCCTGGTTGAGTTATTTGTGAGTTGTAATTAGTTAACTCAAGTATTTGAGTTAAAATCAATTCAACTATTTCTAACTAAGAGATGAGTTAGTGATAGATCCAGTGAATTAAATATGATTTTATTCACAATTGGTGATCAATCAGTTAACTGATAATTCACTATAAATAGTTGTTGCATTTCAGTTCTAAGGAAGGCCCAATTGAGATTGGGGTTAGAGGGAAGATAAATATCCTTTGTATAATTAGAAAATTGTACATTTCATGCATGAGGTCATGAGGAATCCTTGGAAGTATTTAAAAATAATTAATTGGTAATTTCCTAATTAATAGGGGCTCAATTATCCCACGAATGCGTAAGCAATGTTAGTCAGGCAGGGGCAAACAAGTGGTTAAATATTGGACCAAACTTGCTTATATCAGTGCCAAAATCAGAGCAGGATCAGAGTGAGACAATCAATAGAGTGCAGAGGTTTTTCAAGAAGAGAAATAACATTGTATTGTTTCATGTTCTTGAATTTATGCAATATACCGATAGTGGCTTTTTTATCTGAGGATTTCCCCAGATACATCTTGTGTTTTTCAATTGAAATTTATTTCTCTTTCTTGTTCATGTGATTTTGCAATCGTAATTTCTTTCCGAAACTTGTAGAAATGGATTCAGTATTTTATTTAGCATATTACAAGATCAGTTGAATTTATTAGATATTTTATACATCATGCAATCCCTCAGTCCCTAGTGTTGAAATTTGCAACAAGAAATAATGAAATTGGAATCCAGAAACAAAATCTAGAAAATGGCACCCAGAAAATGGTTACCATGTGAGGATTTTGATTTAATTATCCTTAATTAAATTAAAATTAAATTTTAATCTTATCTCATAACAACTTGTAATAGTTAAATAAGTGTGATAGACTTAGTTAGCTCAAGAATTTAGAGTTGAGGATCAAAGGATAGGCATGTAGAGTGATTCTATTATCCAGTTGCAGTTGTAGCACTAGTGTGGTGTGAGTGGGGTAAGTTAACTCACATTAATGAGTTAAAATGTATTTCACTAGTTCTAATTGTTTGATGAGCCAGTGGAAGATCAAGTGAATTAAAATAGATTTAATTCACCAGTAATGATCTACCAAGTAACTGATGATTCACTATTTATATTTTCATGCATGTCAATCCTAATGGAGACCCAATTGAGACAAAGGTTTAAGACAATTAAACTATCAGTTGTATTTTTGGCGAACTTCCCAGGTGCAGTTATAAAGTCAGAGGAAGGCTCCATAGGGATTGGCAGTCAAGGAAGGTCGATTATCCTATTTAATAGGGATTAATTTCCTATGGATTGCATAAGCAAAGCTAGGCTAAGGAGGGGCTGAGAATTGGCTAAGTGTTGGTCAAAATTGCTACACAATTTTAAGCAGGATCAGAGTGAGACAGTCAGGATAGTGCGGGATTTTCTCAATGTGAGAAAGAATTGTATCGTTTCATGATTCTTTGACTATGTACAATATATGATAGATGGGTTTTGAGAAGGTTCTTTCCCCAAGAACATCTTGTGTTGTGTAATTGATAATTTCCTTTCTCTTACTTGCATGTGATTGAGCGGTTGTGTTTTATATTCCACAAATATTGTAGAATGATTCAGTATCTTGTTTTAGTACATTGCATGATCAGATTGAATCCATTGATATAATTTCTACATGGTATTATAGTTGTGTTAGAAATTTTCTACATGGTATCAGAGCGCCAGGAATCACAATAGTGGAGAATAAATTGAGTTTTTGTTGAACAGTATTCAAATTTTTAGATACTTTCTTTGGAGCTATAAGTGGATCAAGATGTATTTCAATGGCTTGAGACTTGAATATGCACGCAAGGACAATTCGAATTATATTTCATAGAAGGATAGGATGGAGGCAGTGTTGGAGGACAATGGGTTGAAGGAATTCATAGATAATGATGTTCCCAAGCCCGCAGCAGTAGATTCCCAACTTCCTCATGCATGGCAAAAAAAGGTAGCAAAGGTGAGGATGATCTTGTTGGATGGAGTTTGAGATCATATTGTCTCGAGTCTCCATGGGAAGGCGACTCCATATGCTATGTGGAAGGCCTTGACAAATCTGTTTCGAAACAGCAACGACCAAAGGAAGTTGGCGCTGAACGACAAGCTCAGAAAGATCAAGAAGGAGGAGGGTGAGACGGTACAAACATACTTGGCGAAGTTCACTCAATGTCAAGATGAGCTTGGAAGTGTTGGTGTGACCATATTCGATGATGACTTGGTGAGCCTAGCACTTCTAGGCCTTCCCAAGAACTCGCATAGTTACTAGGACTCTATGAACAGGTGGGAGAAGTTACCAGATTGGGAGCGACTATGGTCGGATTTGGTAATAGAAGATATAAGGCGAAGCACCAGAGACGAGACCTCTAGCACCAAAAAATAATAATATTGTGCATTAGTGGGAAAACAAAAGAAGGCCAATGGAAATAAATCCCAAGGCGAAGAGGGAAAGAGAGACTTTTCCAAGATCAGATGTTTTCACTGTCACGAGCATGGGCACTATGCTTCGAATTTTCCAAAGAAGAAGGAAAGAAAGAAGGAGCCTATAGTTGCAATAGGTGATGCATTGGCTTCATAGTTTGAGCTTGATTTTACTCTCATTGCATGCATGGCCAGCACTGTAATGGGATGCATGTGTTATCTAGACAGCGGTGCCTCATTCCATATGACAGGGAATAGAGATTTCTTCAGTGACTTGGAGGAGAAGGACCTCCAGCAAAACATAGACTTTGGAGATGACGGGAGGTATAGCGCGATCGGGATAGGTACAATTACCTTTCAGAGGGATTTTGGCTCCCCTCTCATACTAGCAGATGTTTTGTATGTTCTAGGCCTAAGGAAGAATCTTGTCTCCGTAGCGGTATTGGAAGACCATTGTTATGAGGTGATGTTTAGAAAAGGAAAGGTGTTCCTTAAACACATAGCCATGGGACAGGTGAAGAAGATTGGTTCAAGATTAAATAACTTGTATGCTCTCGAGGTTGAGGGTGCATGCAAGGCTTTGAGGAGCAAAGAATTGGTTAATGACTTGGTGGTTGAGAGGGAGAAATTATCTCTCAACATGAAGCCTCAAAAGCAGTCTCAGAAGGTTTTGTATCAGCCACAATTGGAGAAGCAGAGAAGAGACTGAGTGGAAGATTCCACTCAAGCAGAGACCTCCAGGAGGGGGAAATTTTGAGCTAGATGGGAAAAGGGAGTACATGCAGTTATACCTCCATGTGTGAGGTGGGGTGATTTGCATAATTAATCCCAAGAACAAATTTGGGCAGGGTCCATTGAGATGGTGTGTCTCATGGATCGAACCTAGCTACGAGGATCCCACTGTACAGCAGTAACATGACTAATCAGTTAGATTGATGCAGTCAAATGTCAGGAGGACAGAAATCAGAGTGACAGGCATCGGATACTAGAGCGCAGATCAGAGTTGGAAGCAGTTCAGAGAGCACAAATGCAGATGTCAGCAGCAACACAAAAAGTCCAGTAGACATGTGCAGTAACTAGTAACAGTCAGAAGGCTCTGATGATAGAGCATTATACTGATTCAGTTGTTTGGAGGCTACTCAGTTTCAGGAGAGTTGCATGTGCAAACAACACTAGAGAAGTGTTTCATGCAAGAGCATTCCAAAGGTACCAGATCGGGACAAATCAATTCCTTTCTTGTTGAGAGGGACTGTTGAAATTTGCAACGAGAAACAGTGAAATTGGCATCCAGAAACAAAATCTAGAAAATGGCACCCAGAAAATGGTTACCATGTGAGGTTTTTGATTTAATTATCCTTAATTAAATTAAAAATAAATTGTAATATTCTCTCATAACAACTTGTAATAGTTAACTAACTGTGATATACTTAGTTAGCTCATGAATTTCAAGTTGAGGATCAAAGGATAGGCATGTAGAGTGATTCTATTATTTACAAGGTCTAGTTGTAGTTGTAGCACTAGTGTGGTGTGAGTGGGATCAGTTAACTCACATTAATTGAGTTAAAATTAGTTTAACTAGTTCTAACTGTTTGATGAGCTAGTGGAAGATCAAGTGAATTAAAATAGATTTAATTCACCAATAGTGATCTACCAAGTAACTGATGTTCACTATTTATAGTTGCATGCATGTCAATTCTGATGGAGACCCAGTTAAGACAAAGATTTAAGACAACTAAAATATCAGTTGTATTTTTGGTGAACTGCCTAGGTGCAGTTATAAAGTCAGAGGAAGGCTCCATAGGGATTGCACAGTCAATGAAGGTTGATTATCCTATTTAATAGGGATTAATTTCTTAGGGATTGAGTGAGCAAGGCTGGGCTAAGGAGGGGCTGAGAATTAGCTAAGTGTTGGCCAATTTTTCCTAAGAATTGCTAGACAGTTTTTAGCGGGATCGGAGTGAGATAGTCAGGATAGTGTAGGATTTTCTCGGTGTGAGATAGCATTGTATTGTTTCATGATTCTTTGACTATGTACAATATATGATAGAGGGTTTTTGAGCAGGTTCTTTCCCCAAGAACATCTTGTGTTGTGTGATTGATAATTTCCTTTCTCTTACTTGCATGTGATTGAGCGATTGTGTTTTATATTCCACAAATATTGTAGAAGGATTCAGTATCTTGTTTTAGTACATTGCATGATCGGATTGAATCCATTAATATAATTTCTACATGGACTTATAGCTGTGTTAGGGATTTTCTACACCTAGCAGCTTGATAATGTCTTCAAAGTGAAGGATGGATTTCTCCTATTTTTCTATGTAGATTGGTGCCAATTTGGGGTCCTCATATATGATCATATGCTTTCTAATGACAAGGTGAGGGTCCCTCAATTCTACTCTGGCCTAGAGGGGTTCATTAGTTTCCTTCAATATGACCCTTTTTTCCTCTTTAGCCCTTACTTCTTCGTGAGTCATCCAAGAGGCCAATTCCATTGGTTGTACATCTCCCATCCTAGAATTTGGATCCCATAATTTCATGTCAGTGAATATGAGGTTGTGCGTGTATAATTATGCCATCCTAGCTTTATCCTCCACACTAGATCTATGACACAATTGAATGAATTGTTTGTAGTCTTGGAAAGGTAATGAGTCATATTGTTCTAGAGTTTTGATTTGAAACTGAATCCACCATTATTTGAGGAACATGGCATATGATTTTGAGGGATGTTTGCATTGGGTGGCCTCCATGGCCAAGATTTCCATGGTGGAAAGTTTCCCTTCTTTCTCCTGTAAATGCTCTTTCAATATATTGTTCTCCATTTGCATTTGATAAATAATTTTCACCTCTCTCGGCCTCAAACAATCCATATCTTCACTCATATTCTTCATTTTCTCCTCCATCAAGCCGACATCCTCAAAACCCCCTTAGACTCTGCAATCTACATCCACTAGTGGGTTCGGCCTCTTTCTCTATCTATTTCAAGGAGGATTGGGACTGCAAAATTGGTAGGTATTATTTTCCCTTGCTCCTAAAATTTGTAGTAAGACCCAAGATCTGGTTGGGGATCATGCTCTTGTAGCTCCTATGGTCTTTCTCCTCCTTCCTGAGGTTGTGCAACACTTTCCTGTAGTACTTCCTTACTTTCCTGTAGCGTCTCTCTATCTTCTTGTAGCACTTTCCTGCTTTCCCATACCATGGAAAATTATTCTTTTAGTTGTCTCACCTTAGCTCCCCTAGTGTTTGGATCCTTTTTTAGGTTTTGGGTTGCTTTTATTTAACTTTTATGGTGGTCACCTCTTCAATTTTATTTTTATGCTTCACTAATTCTCCCTCTTAGTGACAAGTTTACCCCTCAATTGTGATGGGGGCTGCTGAGGAAGTTTGAGGCTTCCCTTGCTTGAGTCTAATACTTCTTCTCTGTTTGAAATATAAAGGGCCTTGTTTTGGTTGCCTCCCTTTGACCTTGACTAGCGTATTTATGATTTTCATTCACCGTTTCCCTCTAAGATGCTTGCTTGTTGTTCTTGTCTCCTCCTCTTTTGAGGCCTAGAAGGTTCCCCAAAAGATTCTATTTTTGTCTCTAGTTTTTCCTCTTCCTTCTCTTCTTCGATTTATTCTCCATATTCTTCCTCCTTCTCCTCCCCATCCTATTCTTCTGCAGAGCTATGCTTTTTGTTCTCTTCATGGTCTAGTAAAGCTTTGGCTTGAGTCTCAATGAAAACCTCCTTGTCCATATATACAAAGTTTTTCCATGACACAAGGTTCTTGATATCCTCTAAAACATCCATGAAAAGGAGCCTTATGATCCCATGATGATAAATGTATTGATGTTTCCCTTCTCTCACCCTTTGGATCATTTCCACTATGGACTAAATAAGGAAGTGGGGAATACTGAGTCTACTTGGGATAGGAAATTTAATCTGGAATATTAGCTCATAAATTAATTTAAATTGATAGGCATAAACAACATTTATCGTCACCTCATAGGATATATATTTCAATATGTGATAAGCTACTTCATCCCATGGGTAGTGTATACTCATGCTACTAACTCAATATTTATCTTCAACTAGTTTATCTTCAATGAGGAAGAAGTTTTTTTTGGTTGTGACGGATTTTGTTCTATCCTCCTTACCCCACCTAACTCCTAGGGCCAATTTGGCCACCCTAATAATTATTTCTACATTTAAATGGATGATAGTCCCCCTCACAATAGTGGTGGCACTATATTCCCCTTGAGTTTGGAGGGCCACTACAAATTCATGAGTAATTTCATCATCAAACCCTTTGATTTTCTCAAATAACTCCATCCATTGGTGGTTTGTGAAGATGAACCTTAAGGGAGGGTGTTAGTGGATACTTTTTTATTCTATGGCCTCTCTTCTATTTAAGCCACCTCGCATGATCCCTAATGTATCTTTTTCAAAAAAATTACAGGGGATTTTTTTCACAATTATCATTTTCTGATAAGCCTAGGGTTTCAGAGAAAATATGAGAGTAATGGTTCTCTTTTTCTTATTAGAGGAAGAAAATTTGAATGCCCAATTCAAAAAAAAAAATCATCATCCTACTATCATGCTTATATTATAAGAAAAAACAAATTTTGAATTTCTTTCCACCTTCAGGGGTTTGGTACAGGATGATTTTATGGAAAAAATATGAACAATTCCATAGGATTTTTGTACATGGGAGGTGAGGAAAATTCATTACTTACCCCTCCCTTGGACGATCCTTCATGGATATGGGGTTTTGGAGGAAAATTTTCACAAGTTTGGCTTGTTTCCACCTCTCGGGACAATATTGTAGTAGTCAGTCAGGATCTTGTAGCACCTGTTATGCATATTGTAGCACTTAGCCCAAATCCTATGGCATCTAGTCTTTGGCCTTATATCTTCTTTATGGATTCATATGGGAACCCTGGTGTATATATCTCGTATTTTGATGATGGTAGTGTGCTTTCTTACCATTTTTGAAATTCAACTCTTGGTATAAGTGAGGCTCAGGCCTTTTCTTTATTCCTTTTGTGGTTTGGTGGTAGGATCAATGTGATGTGTTAGCTGGCCCCCACCTAAAACCTTCTAAAATTATCCATAGACCTGTTGGCCCAGTCCTTGTAATTATCACCTTTTCACTTTTTTTTGTTTTCTCCACGTGGGATGAGACAAAAAGATGACCTCACTTAACTATTTGAGGGTGGTCGATACCGTTGGCCACCTTCAGCCTACAAAAACCTCGTTCCTCATGCATTCAAAAAATTTTCAAAGTATTATGCGCTTAAAGGAAGAAGTGAGGAGTTTTTGATACATGTGCCACACCTCATAATATTTGTTTGTGTGTTGAACACTTGATGTTTGCATGTTTTTTATCAGCAGAGGTAATGGTTGATTTCTTGCCTCTTGAGGTGTCATATTCTCATGTTAATTGCTCCATTCATTGACTTTTCTTTGAAAAAAAAATCTTGTTATTTTTCTTGAAATGTTATGGATTGATCAAAGCTCAACAATACAGGTTCTTCAAAAGGTGGATCAAATGTTGTTGTGTGAAGGTGAACAGTGATCATGTATAATCTTGCAGAGGGTCCTATAGCTTCTCTAAATCAAAAAAATTACTCTCCAATTCCTTCATGACGGTTGATTCTTCATTCGTGTGCTCTTAGTTGTGGTCTTGAAGGGTTTGTGTAGAATGTGACAAGATTGTGTGTCTTCTTGTGGCAGTAACATATACCATTTTATGATCACAATTTTATTCATATGATACTTCTAAAAACATTGATAATTCATGATCCTCCTATTGACAAGGGTCAGAGGACTTTTCTGTGGTCGAAGGGATGGAAGAAGGGGTGAAAATGAATATTTTTATGGTCAAAAGTGGAAATTTGGGTGGAAGAGAGGCCAAATGGTGTGGATAATGGATGATGATGGTGTGGTGGACCCCTACTCTTATTCCTCTATAAAACAAAAATTTAACCCATTTTCTATATCGATCACAATCCTATAGGACAATCTTGCAGCACTTTAGGACTAAGGCGGAATTGAGTGAGATAGGTCACCTGGTGATAGACGTGCTTGGGGAAATCAATGAAATGGTGGGGGGGGGATCAAAGAGTTAGCTTGGAGGATGGAAAAGTGAATTTTTTAAGTTTTCTCCTTGCTTTTTGTCCTGTCTAGACTGTGACTAGAACCCTACAAAAAACATGTTAGCAAAGATGATGTAAGGGCTCCCTTTCTTTTCCTTTGTTTTTTCTTCTTCTTTCTTTTTTTTTTTTCTTTTTTTTTTTTTGAGACATGCAGACTGCCTCAAAGGAGGTTTTCAACTTACAAGATTTCCCCAAGTGCCTCAAAGGAGTTTTTCACCTGGGGGTCTTTCATTTTTCTTTTTTCACTTTATTTACTCTTGGATTGCCTCATGGAGGTTTTCAGTCGTAGAGTTTTCCTAAAGTGCTTCATGGAGGTCTTCACCCAACCTTTTTATTCCTTTTTCTTTTTCTTTTCTTTTTTATTTTCTTCTTGTTTTTGTTTTATTCTTTTCTGTTGATAATAGGTTGGATGGTTTGGAAGTTTGGAGACTCTTAATCATATTTATCTCCTTACTTATTGAATTGGTAAACTCCTCCCTAAACAAAGGCCTCTTGTAGAGCTTTAACTAGTAACCATTAACTAAGAGTGGGATTCCTTCTTCATCAATTTTTTTGATTTGAACAAGTCCCATCTCATGACAATTTCCACCAAATAAGGACCCTACCATCTTCTCATCAGCTTTCCCTTGAATTATTTTAATCTGGGTTCATATAGCAGGGCCCAATCACTCTCTTGGAAGTTCCTTTCTCTAATGTTTTTTTCATGCCAAATCTTCCTCTACAATTGGACCACCTAGGTATGCATGAGGGCATGTAATCTAATTTCATCAAGAGAATTCAGTTGTTGTAACCTCTCTTTCTGACCATTGGTGATGTCTGGGTCCAATTTTATTTCCGATCTTACGGTGTTGTACTCAAACTCAAAGGACATCAGTTCCTTCTTGCCATAAACCAACTCAAAGGGAGTGAACCCATTGGTGGTTTTCCGGGTGGTATTATAGGCCCAAGTGGCCTCCACAAGTTTGGTTTCCTAATCATTTTTTGTTGTTTTTGACAACTTTAGTTGAGATGCTCTCCAACACTCTTCTCATTACCTCAAAATATCCATTTGGTTGAGGATTATAGGAAGTGGATTTTGTGTGCCTTATATGGTGTTGCATCATGGTTCCCTCAATCAAATTTGAAGTGAATTGAGCACATTGATCAGAGACTGGCTCCCTTAGGAATCCAAACTTATAAAATATGTTTTCCCTTAGAAAATTTTCCAAATTCTACTTTTTTATTTATTTTAATGCCTTTACTTCATCCCACTTTATCAAATAATACGTGCACATAATGATGTTTCTCTTTTATCCGAATGGGGGATCAATTGGTCCAATGAAATCCATTCCCCACTGTTAGTCTTCAGTATTTTTTGCATGTTTTGATGACTATATTCCTTGGTTGAGTTTTCTAGAAGCTAATCTCACAACTGTCAATTTTTCATCTAGAAAACACCTCAAACAATTTTTGTCTTCCTACCCCTCTCTTTCATACTGTGATGAAAGTGGTCTTAGATTTAGAGTCCTAGTTTAAAACAGCAAACCTCCCCTATCTATAGATGTCATAAGCCTAATACCTCTTCTTTCAAAATCCCCTATTTCCACATGGCTCCCTATCAAGCATTGGACGAAGTTCTATACCCCTTTCTCACTATTTATTTTTTCATATAATGACCTAACTATGTTCAAGAAATCCTTCAGAAATTGTGACAAAGCCTCTAGGTCTAGGTGGTGGTGTTTAGGGAAAATACCTTGAGAAAACTATCTCCAAGTCAAAAACCCTATTTCCAATATCAGTCATCCATTATTTGTTTCCTATTCTGCAAAAAAATACACTGATTCATCCTTAGGTCATACACCACTAACAGGTTACTTGTTTTCATTCTAGCAAGGCTCAGGAATGTTCAAATCCAGAAAATAGAAGGAGTTTCCTTGTCTGAAGAAATAGGATTAGATCAGGCATGATCCCCATGAAACATAAAAGAAGTCCTCCAAAGTTCAAAAGCATCTATTTTTACATCTCTGCAGGGGTGTAACTGAGTGATGATCAGTGTGAAAATGGGAGAAAAGTAACAAACTTAACGAGTTTCTCATACTGAAATAGTTTGCCATCAAGAATCAAATGGAGAGCAGTAAGTAAAGAAAAGCAAATGTACATGGTTTAAATCCAAAGGGTGCCTGAAGAAAGTGGTCATTCGTCAATATAAATAAATACAAAGCACTAATTGATGCTCAACACTCCATGATTAACTCCAAAGGTAGCATTGCCCAAGTTCTCAGAAGGGTGACCTAGCATTACAAGTTTCTCTGTTTCAAGAAGAAGGACAGTCTTTGACAAAAAGAGCTCCAAAGCAAGTTAGGCAACCAGGATGAGAGTATAAGAAGGACAGTTGCTTCTTATACCTTATCATGAACTAAACTTTGAAAGACTGTCACAAACAATTTCACTACCCCTGAAAACACAGTCAAGGGAAAGAGTTAGTTCAAATATGTCTAGCAGTAAGCGCTCCCCATGTACCAATCACATTGTTTACTCCCTAAAGAAACTTCACAGTGATATGGTACAAAGCAAAGACATATATTACAGAACAAGGCAAAGTGTTAAGATGGATGAAGTTCCTATGTTTAATAGGACCTCCTTCAAAATGAGCAGAGGGTCAGAAACACATTTTTATGGCCTCCTTCACAAATAATCAGAGGGTCAAGTCTCCAAGTATTAACACTATGTTTAATAAAAATTGTCAGTGATGGGCAGATTTGAGAGATAGTGTGTTTGAAAGAGTGCATTCACTGACAAACCGAGGCTATAATTCTGATTAAAGAAAACTCATCTAAATGGTAAAGGAGGTAGACAAAGCCCTGTTTAAAAGTGACTTCTGCAACTGATATAAAAATAAATTCACACAGATGGCAAACACACAGCTTGTTTCAAGGAAATTGTTAGCAGGTACACATTTTTTTTGCATTATATCTATCAGTGATATATACGCAGAGGGAAAAAAAAAACAAGTTTTCAAGAAGCTTCATTCAGTAATAAGCAAAGGGCATAGCACAGTTCAACACATTTTGTTTTGACAAGTCTTCAACAAAAGCACAAAGTCGCTTTTCAATGCAAAAGCTCAAAGGCAAAAAGGAGACTTTTTCAAATCAATAGAAGGGGAAAACGTGTTTCAAAAACCATCATAAAGCATAAGGGACTCGATCAAAATGTTTCATAGGTCATTGTGCAAACGTTTAGCAAGGGAGAAAGAAAATTTTAAACGCCTTGGCAGTTTTATTAAGCACGGGACGTCCTTGAAAACTGCTGCGACGCGCCTGTAGGTGTCTGCAGAAGCTTTTTGCATTGGGCGCGACCCGCCTGTGCAACCACCCGATGCCCAGCTTGAAATGCGATGTGTTTTCCCAGGCCACTTATGAATGGCCCATCACCCATCGTTCAGTCATCAACACGCGACGTGTTTTCCTCCATGCCACCTTTGAACAGAGTTTTGACCGCTTGGGCCCATGCTAAAGGGAGGTGGCTGCCATCCTCATAAACCCTCAAAAGTGCCAAAAATAGATTTTTGCACAGGGAATTCATCTCCAATAGCAGCTAACACATTTTCAAGAGGTATTTCTTGTTTTCCTCGCCTAAGTCTTTGATTTTGAGAGGTGTTAGAATCAATTTTATTAAGAAAAAGACACAGTCTAATAAAGGGAAAAACAAATTTTGTTCTCAAAACTGTTATGTTTACTAAGAGAAAAAAAGACAGTGATTGAGGAAAAGCACCTATTGTCAGTTTACAGAGCTTGTTTGGTGTCAGAGGTTAAAAGACAAAACTCAGTGATTTCAAAGAGGAAAAACATAGTTCCTCAGAAGGGAACTTATTTTCATTGAAAAAGGAACTCGTTTGCTAGCTAAGAAATAAATAAAGTACTTAAAGAAGAGATATATTTTTAGTTCATTTGAAAGACCTGTTTTGATAAGAGATTGAAGGAAATTATAAACAACTATGCCTCCAAAGAAGGTCAACAAAGGGGGGTATCACAACAGATTTGAACCTATAACTGTGAAAGAGTTAAATGATTCTCCTTCAGTCCTTTTCAACTTTCATGAGGTAGGGTTCCTTGATTTTTGCCAAAAATTCCAAGAAGTCACTAATCACCCTCCCTTGACACAATTGTTTGCCCCGAGGCTGCAAGGGAAACATGTTCACATAGTGGGCCTTGATTTTGTTCTCACTCCTAGGTCAGTGTCAATGGCCACCATGATTCCCTATCTTGGTGAAAAATGGTTCAAACAAGCCTATTTGGACCTAGACCACTACAAGCATTTATTGAAACCAGCTTACCAAAATGACTGCAAGGTTATTTTCCCCTTTTCTCATCTATTGAACAGTTATGTGCCCCTCATGAAAACCATCATGAGATATTTCACATGTGAGGGGAGGTATTCTCGAGTTTATTCCTATCATTTCAGACTTCTGATGCATTTCACTCGGACTCAGATGTTGAATATCCCTTTCTTCCTCTGCAAAAGCATAGACAAGATGTCCTCCTTGGTCCAAAAGATACCTCTTGCTCAGCAAAAAGCTACTCTTTTCCATCATTCTCTCATCAAAATCATCATCCTTCACCAGCTTGAAAAGAAAGGAGTTTCTTGGGAGACTTTAATTTATCATCCAGATTTTGCTACTACCTCTTCATCTCATGGCCCATCTCATATGTCCTCCTCACCCTCCACTCAGTATGTCTCCCCTTCATCTAATCAATCTACCCCTCGAAAGCGAACATTGTGACCCATGATTGATAGTGAAAAAGAGCAGTCTTATGAAAGCAGGCATGAAGTTAGTCATGATGAGGAACATAGTGATACTCAGCAAAGTAGTGAGCATGAACCAAGTGAAAAACCACAAAACAGCGACCATGAGTATACTAGTGATGGTGAAGAAAGCTCACCAAAGGATAAGGAAGTCAGTGGCACTCAAAAAAGTAGTGAGGATGAAGAACAAAGCAGCCCTAAGCAGAGCAGTGAACATGAGCATGGGGACAGCCCACCTACAGCTAGTGATGATGAGGAACAAAGGGAAGATGTTCAAAGCAATGATGAGGAACACAACAATCCTCAAGAAAGTCATGAAAGCAATCAAAGGGATAGTGAAAAAAGCGTCTCCCAGCAAATTAGTGACCATGGTGGCAACCCACACATAGATTCTAAGGAAAACAATGACGATGACGGCAGCATGCAAAATTAAAATGAAGATAGTCATGATGGAAGTAGCTCATGTGAAAAAACTGAAAACAATGAGCATGGTAAGGGCAGCACACAAGAAGAAGTTCAATACAGTGATGGTAAGGTTGGCAGCCTAGAACAATTTCAAAACAGTGAGGGAGGTGACAGCATACAAAAAACAGATAAAGATAGTCATGATGAAGGCAGCCCTCAACAAATTCAAGAGAGTGAGGAGGGTAAACAAGGCAGTCCACAGACAGGCAGTGAAGATAGTCAAGCAGCAAAAAGGGATGATAAAGCTAACAACCCTAAAAAACATACTCTAAATAGCACTGATGAGGTTGAAGGCAACATATATCAAGAGGTTCAAAAAGGTGATAAAGATGAATATGGAAGCCCTAAACAAACTCAAAACAGTGAGGAAAATAGTGAACAGGGCAGCAAAGCAAGTGATGATGAAGGTAGTTGCGTAAAGGATCAAGTTGAACAAGTGCTAGTGATGAAACCTCCTCTCTCTTCTCCTCAACATATCCAAGAACATGTGCTTGCTGCCTCTCCTAGGAAAGGGGCCGTGATTCATTCCTCAAAATCACCAAAGGCTAAAAACAACAAATCTGCAAAGAAGAAAATCACTCCAGTAGTGACTAGTAATGTCACTAGGACGCTAAGGAGTAGAGGCAAACTGCCTAAGAAGAGCATTGTTGAATTTCCAAAGAGAACAAGAGAAAAGAAGTTTATCCAAAGAAAGGGAAAAGAAAAAGTTGAACAGCGGGAGAGTAGCCATGAACAAGAAAGAGAGTTTGACATCATACAAATAGACAGTGATGTTGGAGATGATGAAGCCAGAATCCTTGAGTCACTTTTGCAATACAGAGAAGCCCAAATCCAGGACTTAGAAACTGATATAGAAAGGTCAAAGGACCTCATACACTTTCTACAAATGCAAAATAGGCAAATGAGTGGGCTAATGGAAATCTATGAGGCCCGGGCACTCAAACACTGAAGGGAAGCATACAAAGCACAAGTTAAGCATGAAGAGTATATGGGAGAATTTGATGATATTGAGGAAGAAGAGCAGCCAGTAAGAAAAATGCCTAGGACTATGGGTCTTAGGAAAGATTTGGAGAAACAGAGGGAAGAAGAAGCAGCCCTTGCGCGATCATATCCTCTCACACAATTGCTTGCCCAAGAGATAGAAAATGATAAATAATCATGGCTTGAAAGATCCAACAAGCATTTGGAGGAAAAATTAGACAAGGCAAACAATGACTTGGGTTTGCAAAGGAATATGACTGGGCATTACAATAAATTGAATCAATTTGCCCGAAGAAAACTCAAAATTGATCAAGAAAGGCTCAAAACTGCCCAAAGGAAGCACCTGATGAAAAAAGGGGAAAAAGGCATATCTAGGCTTGAAATCTTGGCTTCAGCTTCCTTGCATGCTTCTAAGAACCCATAATTGGTTTGCTCGCCAAAATTGAGAAAAATTTTACATGATCTTGTTTTTTGTGTTTTTTTTCCCTAATTGCACATTTTTCTAGACGCTTCCATGTTTTCTAGGAGCATCCTCAGCTCATGAAAGTCATTTTTTTGGATGTATTAAATTTTTTGTAATCTACTCACAAGTTTTCAGATCAAAAGAAGGTGTTTTGGTCCCCCAAAGAGGCAAAAATCGGTCAAAATTCACCTTTCTGCCTCACATATTAGGAGATAAGACCCTCCTGGGTTTTTTTACTCAGCCGACTTTTTGACAGATTTATAGGGATAATTTTTGGAAACCTCAAGTATATCCAGAAACTAGACATCTAGGGCTTTCCAACGAGCTATCACAGGCCTCGTTTCGACATCAGAAAGTCCCTCAAAATTTATCTGCAAAACAGGCTTCTTTCTGCTGCTACACTCCTGAAGCATTTTGGCTAAAAAAGCAGTTTTCTGAAGGTGGCCATCCAAATGTGCATTAAGATATTTTTAACTCCATTTCAAACATTAAAAGTCAATTTTATTTCTATTATTAGCTTAAATAGATATTTTTGAAGATATTTTGTGCCTTAGGCTTTGCAAAGCCTCAAGGAAAAAATCAGATATTTGTATTAGACCAATGGCCTTCTAGTTGCTCTAGGAGGGTTTCTTCCTCTTTGGCCTATATAATACAAGAGGATTCATTGTAACCAGAGGTTGAACTTGATGTTATAGAGCAATACATAGCATTATGAGCTTTGAAGAAATACTTGTCTTATGAAGTGGATGATCTCTTGCTTGACTTTGATGGTGGAGGGGGATTGTATGTAGGATTCCATGGCTTGGTGAATGGTATTGTGTTCCTTATCTGTTATGTTTTCTTAGTTTATCATACATGTTTTCATGCTTCTTTCTTGTTGTATTTCAGTAAATAATAATTTTGAGATATGCCCATGGAGGCACCTCAAATTTCCTGATTCATTAAAGCTTAAATGTTTTCAATTTTTCTTGGTTATGTCAAAGAATTCTTAATTGATCTTTGGTACCCTAAGAACTTGTTATCAGTTTCATTCATGGTTATTATGTATGATGTCTAGTATGATTCACGGTACGCCCTGCTTACTCATAGTTAATCAAAACTCCATTTCTAAAATCTCTCTCTGAATTATTGGTTGTCTTAGTTAAGTCAAAGAGGTCTTGTTTCGATCTTGCCCTTTGTCCATGCTTTGCAGTCTTATTTCAATGTTCTCAATAGCTCAATATACGATGTTTAGGATTTCTCTCTTCATAGATTGAGTTGTTTTTTTTTCTTATTTGTTTTCCAAAAAATTATGAAGGTGATTTTCCTAAAGTTAGAGGGTCTTATACTTCTATGCATCACCTGATTTTTTATTTTCTACATCTATCAGTTTGAGTTTCATTTATAGTGATTAATGGTTAGCCCTACCACATGAATTCTTGTTTTTTAACTATTTATGCTTAAAAACCTCTTTTTCTTTCACAAACTTAGTGTCCATCTCATTTCACTTTCACCCAAAGAATCCATTTATCTCAACCAAATCGGCCCTGCAGTAATACCTTGTCCACCATTTGAGACAGTCTCGACCTTTTCTACCCCATAGCCCATTTGATGTGAAAAATTTTTATCTATTTATCCTTTGATCAGTTCCCCTCAAAAACCTAAAACAAACCAAAAAAAACTTAACAACTAGCCTAAAATCTATATACAGAAGCAAACAAGTTTAGATCCTTTGCATAAATAGAGAGAGCCCTCTCTGAGTCCAGGAAGGCTAGGTCCTAGGGCTCCAAAGCTTGGTCTGATGTTACCCTATCATTTGGCTTTCCAATCTGCCAAATCACGGGACCCTAACATAATGGCGATCACGGTGGGACATACTGAGTGCATAACAGTCTAGCAAACTCTTGTAGACTCTTTAGTCCTTCAAAATTAAAATCAGACAAACATCCTATAAAATAATTTAGAGTAAACTCTTATTGTTTCACCATCTTAGCAAAATGATGATTCAGTTATAGGACACTCTTACAAAGCTTAGGGCTACATATAGGAAACTCAGAAAACCCAAAAAAAAAAACATACCTAGATTGGCCTTTCTCAGTTATTGGTGGTGGAACATAGATACATATCTCTAAAAAAATAAAAACATCCACCTGGCGACTCCTCTAGCCTCTAGTAGGCCTAATACTCCACTAAAAACCAAAAAATTTCATAAACATACTATCCTGTTGACTTGCCTTTCCAAAAAACACAAATATTGTGATACAGCCTCTGAAATCAGTGACAAACTAAGTATAACTTAGGATTCATAAATCTTCATCTAAACATAGGAAATCAGCAGAATAGCCTAGAAGAATAGAACTATAGCTTTCTCAACAATCTAGAAAACTTTTGAACTAAGTTTAAGTCATTCTTACAATTTTTCACATAAACGTTTTCTAGAAAATAATTTTCCTTAAAAAACATCTTGGTCAGTATTGGTGGTGGACCATAAACATCAAGAACATCCACCTGGTGACTCCACAAGCCTTCATTCAGTTTTTACCTTACTCACATTCGTGAAACCCCTAGAGAGGACAACCATCCAAAAAAAACAATCATAACTATCACCCTCTCTAAGCTTTGACTTTGAAATCTGGCTTCACGAAGAATTCATACCATATCTCACCCAGACCCAAATCCCCCTATCATAGTTGATGACCCAGAAAAGATTTTGTGGCAAAATTCAGAAACTGGTAACTTAGCTACCAATAGGACCATCCACAAAGCAAGCTTTGTACTTGAACATCTTACATCCTTGCAAGATTCCCAGTTTGACTTGAGTTCAGCAAAAGCCCTTTTTAGAAGCAAGTCGCAAAGTAAAATCAACCTTGCCGATCTTGAGACCTTAGATTTGCAACAGAGTCTTAGCAGAGAAGCCTCACCCATTACACCTCCTGATTTTCATCTTCTCCACCACTTCGGCTCTTATCACCCCAAATCTACTCAGAATCAGTCTAGAAGTCCAAGTACCTTCGCCACACCCATTCAGACCACCACTTTACAAATCACCTCATCCCATACCACAAATCCTCATACTGTAAATCTACCATCAACTCCCATCATGGCAGCTTGGTATGTGCCCTTAGTATTACCATAGCCTTTGGTACCTTTGCAGAATGATTACCAATCCTGAATCCCACACTTCACCGGAGCTAAGGCTACTACTACTCAACAGCATGTAGATATAATCAGTGATGCTTTTGACTATATGGAATTAGAAGATGAAACCATAAAGATGAGAATGTTCACCAAAAGCCTAGGCAGAGAACCCAAGAAATGGTTTAAAAACTTAGCTCCTAACAGTATACATGATCTCCCAGCACTTTACCAAACTTTCATAAACAGGTGCGAAATCAAGAAAATCCCCATCCAAATCCTTTCCGAATATAACAATCTTAAAAGGAATATGGGGGAAAGTGTTCAGTACTATTGCACTAGGTTCAACAGTGTTTATAACGCCCTCCCGCCTCACATGAAACCTCCACTTGGCTCAGCATTAGCAAAATTTCCTGAAGGTTTCGATCCAGATATGACATACCAACTAAGAGAAAGAGACCCCGCAACTTTAGAATAAATGAAAAAAGTAGTTGTTAGTGCCGAAGCCAACCTAGATGAGAAGAGAGCTAGGATAAGGTCAGAAAAGAAAGTCACATACCGTGATGAGGTCATGCCTTCAATTTCCTCCTCAGATCCCAGAATAGACAACCTGGTTAAAACCATGGAGAGAATGTGGGAAAGAATGAATCTAAATGAAAAATCACCTCTTAAGGACAACCAGCCAAATCCTCAAAACAGAAACCGGAACCAAAACTTTAGAAGAGACCCGCCTCAAAAAAAACCAAGGGAAAATGACCAACAGACCAGGCCACCTTTCCATGAAAACTATGTTGATGAGGTGGAAAGAGATATGGAACCACTTGATGAAAATCACTTAAACTTGATAGGTTATGATAGCGAGGGTGAGGTTTTCCTCACATAAGAAGAACAAATTTTCTTCTCCTCAAACTAAAATAAAATAAATTATGAGGATCCCGAAGATCCTGAAATAGGATTAAAAAACGCCATAATAGAAGCTCATAGGCAATATGATCCTAGTAATAAGAAAAACCAAAACAACTCTAAGAAAGGTAGCTCAGACACTGTTGTTACAAAAACCCCCGATACCATTCTTAAAAGAACAGCAGATAGTAACAAAATCATGGCTAAGAGAACTGACCAAAACAAAGACAGAACTAGCCAGGCAAGCCTTGATCCCAACTGTCCTAGTACCTCTACTAAGATTCCCGAAACAAATATATTGAACGAAACCCCAAATCAAAATCATCAAATCAAGAACATAGAAGAATTTATGGCTGATCAAACTGAGATGAATCTGCGCAAACCCCAAGCACCTTTTAGTTTCGAAGGAGAAATTGCCAAGATCAAGGTAACAATACCCCTCACTAAGCTAGTAACTGTAGACAGGTACAGATCTCAGATTTTTAAAGTCTTAAAAATAGAAAATGATGCAGATACTTTAAATTTGACAGACGACAAACCCGAGCTTTTATTTGGTCCCAAAATAGAAGAATACCAAGAAGGAAGTGTTTCCCCATTCTACGTAAGTTTGAACATCTAGGACAAGATATTACATATCGCCATGTTAGATTCTGGTGATTCCCATAACCTCATGCCTAAAGTAGTCATGGAGAGTCTAGGCCTAGAGGTAACTAAACCTTACAAAGGCTTGTACTCATTCGATTCAAGTAGGGTCAAATGCTTAGGCCTAATAAAGAACCTGTGTTTCACTCTAACACAAATACCGGCTAAAAGCCTAGTCATGGACGTAGTGGTGGCTGATATTCCTCCTAAATATGGAATGCTATTATCAAGATCATGGGCCGCCAAAATACGAGGTAGCCTCCAAATGGACATGTCATTTTCTACCATCCTGGTCTTTAACCAAACTAGGAGGTCGTACCAAGAAACTCACATGAAATATATGGTAAGCAACCTAAATAGGCCAAACAATACTCTAGTTTATTCCATTCATTCCAATTTAGATTCTTTTATCTTATACAATGAAAGTGATATAAATGAGTAGATAAAAGGAAATGAAGAAGAATTCAAACCATCAGAACAAAATTACTCATTCCCAAATAAATAAAATGATGATCAAAACTCTAAGAAACCTGAAAAACAACTTAGTAACACACATGAAAAGGAAACTCTTTGGAGTATAAGCTTTGATGGTTCCTGTGGAAAAACGGGTTCGGGGGCTATCATCTGGATACACAATACTGATGAAGGTCATTCTTTCAAATTAAAATTCCAATGTACCAATAACATTGCGGAATACGAGGCCCTTCTCCTTGGTCTGCACTTAGTAAGAGACTTAGGCACTAAGAAAATATCAGCCCAGGGAGATTCAGAACTTGTAATTAGACAAATCAAAGGTGAAAATTTGGCAAAAAAACTCAAGACTGAGAGAATACAGGAATGCATCATTAGACATCCTTAAAACCTTCGAAAGATATGAACACACTTATATTCCTATGACTCAAAATAGCCTAGCGAATGAGCTCACCTTTGCCGCAAGCAATTTCCAAATACCATGTGTAAACAAACAATATAGTATCCAAGTCAAACATTGTCCTACAGTACTAGACAACATTGACCATTGGAAAATATTCAAAGATGATGAAAAAATTGATGATTTTTTGCAATCTAAAAATGAGTTTGAAATGACTAAAACAAACTTAGAACATGAAGAAAGAAGTCATGACAAAAATGAAGACCAGGAGCCAGATTTACCTTCTCTAATAGATATAAATTTGATTAACCATCCATACGAAGTCAAAACATGTGAGGACCTAGACCAAAGAGAGCTTGAAGTCTTACACTGTGAAAATGACATTATATCCATAGGGCTTGCACCCTTAGAGGAATTGTTTGATTTTAAGGAGGTGGCCAAAAAACCAAAAAAGGAATCTACTGAGGTTGATATAGAAGATTATAACATAAGAAGCACAAAAGAACCAAAAATTATCAAACTTTCAAAAACTCTCCCTCCTCACATAAAACAAAAATACATTGAGTTGTTTAAAGAGTTTAAAGATGTGTTCACATGGGGATACCAAGATTTGAAATCATACAACACAAACAGCATTCAACACAAGATCCCCTTCAAAGAAAACCAGAAACCTTTCAAACAAAAGTTGAGGAGAATAAATCCAATCTTACTGCCTTTAGTTGAAAAGGAAATAAAAAAGATATATGATGCCCGGATAATATTTTCCCTTAGGTACTCTGAGTGGGTTTCAAATCTGGTATCAGTCAGGAAAAAGACCGGTGAGATTAGAATTTGTATTGATTTCTGAAATCTGAATAGAACCTCTTTAAAGGACAACTATCATTTACCCAAAATGGACCACGTACTTCAAAAAGTGGTGGGTGCTAAAAGAATCTCATTACTTGACAGTTTTTCCGGATACAACCAAGTGCTGGTTTTTCCAGGTGATCAACACAAAACTGCTTTCACTATGCCTTGGGGCACTTTCATGTATGTTAAAATGCCTTTTGGATTAATGAATGCCGGTGCCACATTTCAAAGAGCCATGGACATAGCCTTCTCAGAAGACATAAGTTATTTTATATTCATATATCTTGACGACATCACAGTATATTCCAAATCAGACAAAGAACATCTGGTTCACCTGAGAAAGGTTTTTGAAAAATGTAGAAAATATGGTTTATCTTTGAACCCCAAGAAAACACTTTTCAGTCTCGAAGAAGGAAAGCTCCTAGGTCACATCATTTCTGAAGATGGAATAAAAATAGACCCCAAAAGAATCGAAGGCATACTACAAATCAGTCACCCCAGAAACATTAAGGAATTACAATCCTTTATCGAAAAAATTAATTTCTTAAGAAGATTCATCCCAAATCTTGTCGAACTTTTGAGAAATATCACGAACATGTTAAAAAAGGAAGTTGGAGTTAAATGGACTGTAGAAGCCAAAAAATCTTTCGAAATGGTTAAAAAGGCACTCACCAAAACACCAGTACTGATAAGTCCTGATTTCACCAAATATTTTTACATTTTCTCATTTTCATCTGAACACACGGTAGCTGCAGTATTGTTAAAACAGAACGCAACAGGGAAAGAACAACCCATAGATTTTTTTAGAAAAGCCCTAAGAGATGCTCCCTTAAAATATAATATCATGGAAAAACAGGCATTCGCATTGGTAAAAGCACTAAAATATTTCCGAGTTGATATCTTGCATTCTCATATCATTACATTCGTTCCCCATACCATCGTCAAAGATATATTAAATCAAGACCTTGATGGTAAAATAGGAAAGTGGATTGCTATCATCCTAGAATATGACTTAGAAATCAGACCCACCAAACTTGTTAAGGGACAAGGGCTCGCAAGACTAATGGCTGAAACAAACCTACAAGCATTAGATATAATTTTTTTTGACACCTTAGAAGAACAGGAAGAGTGCACAGCCCCTCATGCCGAAGAAATGTTTGTAAATTCACCTTGGTATGCTAATATTCTTTACGTGTTATTTTATCTTAATTCTCCTCCAAATTTATCAAAAAAAAAATCAAGATTACTCAAACAAAAATATTTGAATTTTTGTATTCTAGATCTAATTTTGGATTGGAAAAATGCCACTGGTATGCTACTTAAATGTTTGCTTGAAGATGATGCAAAAAAATTTATGCACGAAATTAGCGAAGGAGAATGCAGAGGACATATCTACTGGAAAAACAAAGCCAAAAAAATCCTTAGAGCCGGTTATTATTGGCCTACCTTGTTTCCTAACACTCACAAACTTTTTATGACATGCCATAAATGCCAGATTTTTTATGGCAAGAAAAAACTTTTACCTTTGCCCTTACATCCCATCATAGTTGAAGGTCCTTTCCAGCAATGGGGTTTAGATTTTATTGGGGAAATTCACCCTTCTTCGTCTGCTCAACACAAATGGATCCTCACAACCACTGATTACTTTACCAAATGGATAGAAGCCATACCCTCCAAGAATGCTACCGATTTAGTCATCATTAAGTTCCTAGAAACCAACATTTTATCTAGATTCGGTTGTCCTAGGAAAATTATCACTGATAACGCTGCTGCCTTTTCCTCCAAAATAATGGTTGACTTCTGTTACAAATATCATATTACATTAGGGCACTCCACGGCTTATTACCCCAAGGTAATGGTTTGTCTAAATCTTCTAACAAAATCCTTGTCAATATCATTAAGAAGCTTCTTGAACAAAATCAAAAATCATGGCATGGGAAACTTGTACACGCACTATGGGCTGATAGACTAACCACCAAAAAATCAATTGGAATGTCTCCCTATCAACTAGTATATGGAATAGATGTCATTTTCCCAACATCTTTAGGGGTTCCAGTGATGAAACTATTACAAGAAGTTCAAATAGAAGAAAATGACATGCAAAGGAGGATAAATCAGACTATCAATTTACAACAAACAAGAGAAGAAGTTTACCAAAGGACTCAGTTAGTGCAAGATAAGATAAAAAAAATGTTTGACAGAAGGACCAAGGAAAATGATTTTCATGTTGGGGATAAAGTATTAAAATGGGATTCCAGAAGGGAGGATAAAGGAAAGCATGGTAAGTTTGAAAATTTTAGGAAAGGGCCTTTCATTATCAATTTAGTTAGCAGAAACAATTTTTTTTCCTGCAAGATCCTGATGGGACTGAAAATTTTTGAGGTCCTGTAAATGGCAGGACACTAAAGCATTACTTTTGTCAGGAGCTCCAGTTTTAAAATTTTCACTCATTGTACATATCATTGTTTGAATAAATAAATAAATAACAGAAAATACAAAAACAGTAAAAAAGTTGAAAAGAGGGCAGTTTTGAAATAAGCAAAAAATCCCCATGTTCAAAAAATAGTCATACTGAAAGTGCGCAAGTTTAAATGCCACTACTAGTTCTCAAAGGATGTCTTGTTCATTTATCTAGCCTAATCATAACTGAACATGTTTTAAATTGATTGCTGATAAGCTAGTAAAAGAAGTGATAGTCAAAATTGTGTAAGCTTGACTTGTCAATGAAAGTAGATTAGGAAAAGATACTGGCTCCACATGCTCAAAACAGAACCAAAGAAGAAAACAGGGATGAAACAAACTATGTATCCTAGCCCTGAATTTTCTAAATCTCATTTTGTGTGAAAATAATATTTGTGTGCAGCTTGTCCTCTATGCCACAAACACATGACAAATTAGACCGTCTAATCCTGATTTTGTCATTTTTCAATTTCATGTTTTAGTCTAGCCAATGAAATCCTGTCAAACAGCTTAATCTTGAAAGTTGATCTAGTATAAGTAGAGAATCGGAGGATTTCATCAGTTTAATCTGAACTCCCGGAAGATATAATTGTAGAAGTAGATAGTTTTTTCACTTTTAAAATGTCATGTCAAAGGGTTTCTAGTCCAAATGCACCTAAAGAAGAAAAAATGATAAGAAATATAGCTGGGTAGGTAGAGCTGACTCTGATGATAATCATGTTGTAAATTTTCAGAAATAACATCAAGAAATAAAGAACCTTGCGACAATGGGTAAGGCATTGGTCTTCACAAGCCAGAGATATCTAGTTCTGGACACCTCCCGAAAAGGAGCTGCCCTTCCTAAATGGAGCCACTGTTAGTCATCAGTATTTTTTGCATGTTTTGATGACTAGATTCCTTGGCTGAGTTTTCTAGAAGCTAATCTCACAACTCTCAATTTGTCATATAGAAATCACCTCAAACAATTTTTGTCTTCCTACCCCTCTCTTTCATACTGTGATGAAATTGGTCTTCAATTTATAGTCCTGGTTTAAAACAGCAAACATCCCCTATCTATAGATGTCATAAGCCTAATACCTCTGCTTTCAAAATCCCTTGTTTCCACATGGCTCCCTATCAAGCATTGGAAAAAGTTCTCTACCCCTTTCTCATTGTTTATTTTGTCATATAATGACCTAAATATGTTCAAGAAATCCTTCAGAAATTGTGACAAAGCCTCTAGGTCTAGGCGGTGGTGTTTAGGGAAAATACCTTGAGAAAACTATCTCCAAGTCAAAAACCCTGTTTGCAATATCAGTCAGCCATCATTTGTTTCCTATTCTACAAAATAATACATTGATTCAGCCTTAGGTCATACACCACTAACAGGTTACTTATTTTCATTCTAGCAAGGCTCTGGAATGTTCAAATCAAGAAAAGAGGAGTTTCCCTGTCTGAAGAAATAGGATTAGATCAGGCATGATCCCCATGAAACACCAAAGAAGTCCTCCAAAGTTAAAAATCATCTATTTTTACATCTCTGCAGCGGTGTAATTTGTGTGATGATCAATGTGCAAATGGGAGCAAAGTAACAAACTTAACAAGTTTCTCATACTAAAATAGTTTGCCATCAAGAATCAGATGGAGAGCAGTAAGTAAATAACAGCAAATTTACATGGTTTAAATCCAAAGGGTGCCTGAAGACAGTGGTCATTCGTCAAGATAAATAAATACAAAGGACTAAGTGATGCTCAGCACTCCATGATTAACTCCAAAGGTAGCATTGCCCAAGTTCTTAGAAGGGTGACCTAGCATTACAAGTTTCTCTATTTAAAGAATAAGGACAATCTTTGACAAAAAGAGCTCCAAAGGAAGTTAGGCAACTAGGATGAGAGTATAAGAAGGACAGTTGCTTCTTATACCTTATCATGAACTAAAATTTGAAAGACTGTCACAAACAATTTCACTACCCCTGAAAACACATTCAAGGGAAAGAGTTAGTTCAAAGATTTCTAGCAATAAGCGCTCCCCATGTACCAATCACATTGTTTACTCCCTAAATAAACTTCACAGTGATATGGTACAAATCAAAGACATATATTACAAAACAAGGCAAGGTGTTGAGATGGATGAAGTTTCTATGTTTAATAGGACCTCCTTCAAAATGAGCAGAGGGTCAGAAACACATTTTTATGGCCTCCTTCACAAATAAGCAGAGGGTCAAGTCTCCAAGTATTAACACTGTGTTTAAGAAAAATTGTCAGTGATGGGCAGATTTGAGAGATAGTGTGTGTGAAAGAGTGCATTCACTGACAAACCAAGGCTATAATTATGATTAAATCAAACTCATCTAAATGGTAAAGGAGGTAGACAAAGCTCTGTTTAAAAATGACTTCTGCAATTGATAGAAAAAGAAATTCACACAGATGGCAAACACACATCTTGTTTCAAGGAAACTGTTAGAAGGCACACAACTTTTTTTGCATTATATATATCAGTGATAAACATGCAGAGGGAAAAAACACAAGTTTTCAAGAAGCTTCATTCAGTAATAAGCAAAGGGCATATCACAGTTCAACACATTTTGTTTTGACAAGTCTTCAAAAAAAGCACAAAGTCGCTTTTCAATGCAAAAGCTAAAAGGCAAAAAGGAGACTTTTTCAAATCAATAGAAGGGGAAAACATATTTCAAAAACCATCATAAAGCAAAAGGGACTCGATCAAAATGTTTCATAGGTCACTGTGCAAATGCTTAGCAAGGGAGAAAGAAAATTTTAAACGCCTTGGTGGTTTTCTTAAGCACGCGATGCGCCTGAAAACTGTTGCGAAGTGCCTGTAGGTGTCTGCAAAAGCTTTTTGCATTGGGCGCGACACGCCTATGCAACCGCCCGCCAACTAGCTTGAAACGCGACGCGTTTTCCCAGGCCAATTCTGAACGGCCCACCGCCCGTCGTTCAGTCATCAACACGCGACGCGTTTTCCTCCGGGCCACCTCTGAACGGAGTTTTGACCTTCCGGGCCCATGCTAAAGGGAGGTGGCTGCCATCCTCATAAACCCTCCAAAGTGCCAAAAAATAGATTTTTGCACAGGGAATTCATTTCCAATAGCAGCTAACACATTTTCAAGAGGTATTTCTTGTTTTCCTCGCCTAATTCTTTGATTTTGAGAGGTGTTAGAATCAATTTTGTTAAGAAAAAGATATAGTCTAATAAAGGGGAAAACACAGTTTGTTCTCAAAACTGTCATGTTTACTAAGAGAAAAAAAGACAGTGATTGAGGAAAAGCACCTATTGTCAGTTTATAGAGCTTGTTTGGTGTCAGAGGTTAAAAGACAAAAATCAGTGATTTCAAAGAGGAAAAACAAAGTTCTTGAGAAGGGAACTTATTTTCATTGAAAAAGGAACTTTTTTGCTAGCTAAGAAAGAAATACAGTACTAAAAGAAGAGATATATTTTCAGTTCATTTGAAAGACTTGTTTTGATAAGAGAGTGAAGGAAAGTCTAAATAACTATGCCTCCAAAGAAGGTCAACAAAGGGGGGTATCATAACATATTTGAACCTATAACTATGAAAGAGTTAAATTATTCCCCTTTAGTCCTTTTCAACTTTCATGAGGTAGGGTTCCTTGATTTTTTCCAAAAAGTCCAAGAAGTCACCAATCGCCCTCCCTTGACACAATTTTTTTTCCCTAAGACTGCAAGGGAAACATGTTCACATAGTGGGCCTTGATTTTGTTCTCACTCCTAGGTCAGTGTCAAGGGCCACCAATATTCCCTATCTTGGTGAGAAATGGTTCAAACAAGCCTATTTGGACCTAGACCACTACAAGCCTTTCTTGAAACTAGCGTACCAAAATGACTGCAAGGCTATTCTCCCCTTTTCTCATCTATTGAACAGTTATGCACCCCTCATGAAAACCATCATGAGATATTTCACATGTGAGGGGAGGTGTTCTCGAGTTTATTTCTATCATTTCAGACTTCTGATGCATTTCACTTGGACTCGGATGTTGAATCTCCCTTTCTTCCTCTACAAAATAATAGACAAGATGTCCTCCTTGGTCCAAAAGAGACCTCCTTCTCAGCAAAAATCTAGTCTTTTCCATCATTCTCTCATCAAAATCATCATCCTTCACCAGCTTGAAAAGAAAGGAGTTTCTTGGGAGACTTTCATTTCTCATCCAGATTTTGCTACTGCCTCTTCATATCATGGCCCATCTCATATGTCCTCCTCGCCCTCCACTCACTATGTCTCCCCTTCATCTAATCAATCTACCCCTCAAAAGTGAACATCACCTATGATTGATAGTGAAAAGAGAATTCTTATGAAAGCAAGCATGAAGTTAGTGATCATTAGGAACATAGTGATACTCAGCAAAGTAGTGAGCATGAACCAAGTGACAAACCATAGAACAGTGACCATGAGTATACTAGTGATGGTGAAGAAAGCTCACCAAAGGGTAAGGAAAAAAGTAGTGAGGATGAAGAAAAAAGCAGCCCTAGGCAGAGCAATGAACATGAGCATGGGGACAGCCCACCTATAGCTAGTGATGATGAGGAACAAAGGCAAGATGTTCAAAGTAGTGATGAGGAACACAACAGTCCTCAAAAAAGTCATGAAAGCAATCAAAGGGACAGTGAAAAAAGTGCCTCCCAGCAAATTAGTGACCATGGTGGTAGCCCACACATAGAGTCTAAGGAAAACAGTGAAGACGATGGCAACATGCAAAATGAAAATGAAGATAGTCATGATGGAAGTAGCTCATGTGAAAAAACTGAAAACAATGAGCATGGTAAGGGCATCACACAAGAAGAAGTTCAATACATTGATAGTAAGGTTGGCAGCCTAGAACAATTTCAAAACAGTGAGGGAGGTGACAGCATACAAAAAACAGATAAATACAGTCATGATGAAGGCAGCCCTCAACAAATTCAAGACAGTGAGGACGATAAACAAGGCAGTCCACAGACAGGCAGTGAAGATATTCAAGCAGCAAAAAGGGATGATAAAGCTAACAACCCTAAAAAACATACTCTAAATAGCATTGATGAGGTTGAAGGCAATAGATATCAATAGGTTCAAAACGGTGATAAAGGTGAAGACGGCAGCCCTAAACAAACTCAAAACAGTGAGGAAAATAGTGAACAGGGCAGCAAAGCAAGTGATGATGGAGGCAGCTGTGTAAAGGATCAAGTTGAACAAGTGCTAGTGATGAAACCTCCTCTCTCTTCTCCTCAACACAGCTAAGAACATGTGCTTGTTGCCTCTCCTAGGCAAGGGGCCATGATTCATTCCTCAAAAGCACCAAAGGCTAAAACCAACAAATCTGCAAAGAAGAAAATCACTCCAACAGTGACTAGAAATGTCACTAGGGCGCTAAGGAGTAGAGGAAAACTGCCTAAGAAGAGTATTGTTGAATTTCCAAAGAGAACAAGATCAAAGAAGTCTATCCAAAGAAAGGGCAAAGAAAAAGTTGAACAGCAGGAGAGTAGCCATGAATAAGAAAGAGAGTTTGACATCATACAAATAGACAGTGATGTTGGAGATGATGAAACCAGAATCCTTGAGTCAATTTTGAAAAACAGAGAAGCCCAAATCCAGGACTTAGAAATTGATATAGAAAGGTAAAAGGACCTCATACACTTTCTACAAATGCAAAATAGGCAAATGAGTGGGCTAATGGCAATCTATGAGGCCCATGCACTCAAACACCAAAGGGAAGCATACAAAGCACAACTCAAGCTTGAAGAGTATATGGGCGAATTTGATGATATTGAGGAAGAAGAGTAGCCAGTAAGAAAAAGGCCTAGGAATATGGGTCTTAGGAAATATTTGGAGAAACAAAGGGAAGAAGAAGCAGCCCTTGCTCGATCATATCCTCTCACACAATTGCTTGCCCAAGTGATAGAAAATGATAAAGAATCATGGCTTGAAAGAGCCAACAAGCATTTGGAGGACAAATTAGACAAGGCAAACAAAGACTTGGGTTTGCAAAGGAAGATGACCGGGCATTACAAGAAATCGAATTAATTTTCCCGAAGAAAACTCAAAATTTCTCAAGAAAGGCTCAAAATTTCCCAAAGGAAGCGCCCGATGAAAAAAGGGGGAAAAGGCATATCTAGGCTTGAAATCTTGGCTTTAGCTTGCTTGCATGCTTCTAAGAACCCATAATTGTTTTGCTCGCCAAAATTGAGAAAATTTTTACATGATATTGTTTTTTGTGTTTTTTTTGCCCTAATTGCACATTTTTCTAGACGCTGCCATGTTTTCTAGGAGCATCCTCAGCTCATGAAAGTCATTTTTCTGGATGTATTAAATTTGGGGGAATCTACTCACAAAATTTTCAGTATGAGGGGTTTCCGCAGTGCATTATATTAGATATAATTTTTGGGAATCTACTCACAAATTTTCAAATCAAAAGAAGGTGTTTTGGTCCCCCAAAGAAGCAAAAATCTGTCAAAATTCACCCTGCCTCACATATCAGCAGATAAGACCCTCCTGGGTTTTTTCACTCAGCCCACTTTTTGATAGATTTCTACGGATCAGTTTTGGAAAAGTCAAGTAGATCCAAAAACTAGATATCCAGGGCTTTCCAACGAGCTATCACAGGCCTCGTTTTGACATCAGAAAGTCCCTCAAAATTTATCTGCAAAACATGCTTCTTTCTGCTGCTACACTCCTGAAGCATTTTGGCTAAAAAGGCAGTTTTCCGAAGGTGGCCATCCAAATGTGCGTTAAGCTATTTTTAACTCCATGTCAGAGATTAAAAGTCAATTTTATTTCTATTATTAGCTTAAATAGATATTTTTGAAGATATTTTGTGCCTTGAGATTTGCAAATCCTCAAGGACAAAATCAGATATTTGTATTAGACCAATGGCCTTCTAATTTCTCTGGGAGGGTTTCTTCCTCTTTGGCCTATATAATCCAAGAGGATTCATTGTAACTAGAGGCTGAACTTGATGTTATAGAGCAATACATAGCATTATGAGCTTTGAAGAAATACTTGTCTTATGAAGTGGATGATCTCTTGCTTGACTTTGATAGTGGAGGAGGATTGTATGTAGGATTCCATGGCTTGGTGAATGTTATTGTGTTCCTTATCTGTTATGTTTTCTTAGTTTATCATACATGTTTTCATGCTTCTTGCTTGTTTTATTTTAGTAAAGAATAATTTTGAGATATGCCCATGGAGGCACCTCAAATTTCCTGATTCATTACAGCTTAAATGTTTTCATCTTTCTTGGTTATGTCTAAGAATTCTTAATTGCTCTTTGGTACCCTAAGAACTTGTTATCAGTTTCATTAATGTTTATTATGTATGATGTCTAGTATGATTCAAGGTACACCCTGCTTACTCATAGCTAATCAAAACTCCATTTATGAAATCTCTCTCTGAATTATTGGATGTCTTAGTTAAGTCAAAGAGGTCTTGTTTTGATCTTGCCCTTTGTCCATGCTTTGCAGTCTTATTTCAAATTTCCCAATAGCTCAATATATGATGTTTAGGATTTCTCTCTTCATAGATTGAGTTATTTGTTTGTCTTATTTGTTTTCCAAAAAATTCTAAAGGTGATTTTCCCAAAGTTAGAGGGTCTTATACTTCTATGCATCACCTGATTTTTTATTTTCTGCATCTATCAGTTTGAGTTTCATTTATAGTGATTAATGGCTAGCCCTACCACATGAATGCTTTTTGTTTAACTATTTATGCTTAAAAACCTCTTTTTCTTTCACAAACTTAGTGTCCATCTCATTTCACTTTCACCCAAAGAATCCATTTATCTCGACCAAATCGGCCTTGGAGTAATACCTTGTCCACCATTTGAGACAGTCTCGACCTTTTCGACCCCATAGCCCAGTTGATGTGACAAAATTTTTATCTATTTATCCTTTGATCAGTTCCTCTCAAAAACCTAAAACAAACCAAAACAAACTTAACAAATAGCCTAAAATCTATATACAGAAGCAAACAAGTTTAGATCCTTTGCATAAATAGAGAGAGCCCTCTCTGAGTCCAGGAAGGCTAGGTCCTAGGGCTCCAAAGCTTGGTCTGATGTTACCCTATCATTTGACTTGCCAATTTTCCAAATCACGGGACCCTAACATAATGGCGATCACGGTGGGACATACTGAGTGCATAACAGTCTAGCAAACTCTTGTAGACTCTTTAGTCCTTCAAAATTAAAATCAGACAAACAGCCTATAAAATCATTTAGAGTAAACTCTTATTGTTTCACCATCTTAGAAAAATGATGATTCAGTTATAGGACACTCTTACAAAGCTTAGGGCTACATATAGGAAACTCAGAAAACCCAAAAAAAAAGCATCCCTAGATTGGCCTTTCTCAGTTATTGGTGGTGGACCATAAATAAATATCTCTAAAAACAACAAATCATCCATCTGGCAACTCCACTAGCCTCCAGTAGGCCTAATACTCCACTAAAAACCAAAAAAATTCATAAACATACTATCTTGTTGACTTACCTTTCCAAAAAACACAAATATTGTGATACAACGTCTGAAATCAGTGACAAACTAAGTATAACTTAGGATTCAGAAATCTTCATCTAAAAATAGGAAATCAGAAGAATAGCCTAAAAGAATAGAACTATAGCTTTCTCAACAATCTAGAAAACTGTTGAACTAAGTTTTAAGTCATTCTTACAAGTTTTCACATAAACGTTTTCTAGAAAAGAATTTTCCTTAAAAAACATCTTGGTCAGTATTGGTGGTGGACCATAAACCTAAAGAACATCCACCTGGCGACTCCACTAGCCTTCATTCAGTTTTTACCTTACTCACATTCGCGAAACCCCTAGAGAGGACAACCATCCAAAAAAAACAATCATAAGTATCACCTTCTCTAAGCTTTGACTTTGAAATCTGACTTCACGAAGAATTCATACCAGATCTCACCTAGACCTGAATCCCCCTATCATAGTTGATGACCCAGAAAATATTTTGTTGAAAACTTCTGAAACTGGTAACTTAGCTACCGATAGGACCATCCACAAAGCAAGCTCTGTACCTGAACATATTACATCCTTGCAAGATTCCCAGTTTCACTTGAGTTCAGCAAAAGCCCTTTTTAGAAGCAAGTCGCAAAGTAAAATCAACCTTGCCGATCTTGAGCCCTTAGATTTGCAACAGAGTCTTAAAAGAGAAGCCTCACCCACTACACCTCCTGATTTTCAGCTTCTCCACCCCTTCAGCTCTTATCACCCCAAATCTGCTCAGAATCAGTCTACAAGTCCAAGTACCTTCGCCACACCCATTCAAACCACCACTTTGCAAATCACCTCATCCCATACCACAAATCCTCATACTGTAAATCTACCATCAGCTCCCATCATGGCAGCTTGGTATGTGCCCTTAGTATTACCACAACCTTTGGTACCTTTGCAGAATTATTACCAATCATGAATCCCACACTTCACCGGAGCTGAGGCTACTACTTCTCAACAGCATGTAGATAGAATCAGTGATGCTTTTGACTATATGGAATTAGAAGATGAAACCATAAAGATGAGAATGTTCGCCCAAAGCCTAGGCGGAGAACCCAAGAAATGGTTTAAAAACTTAGCTCCTAACAGTATACATGATCTCCCATAAATTTACCAAACTTTCATAAACAGGTGCGAAATCGGGAAAATCCCCATCCAAATCCTTTCTGAATATAACAATTTTAAAGGAATATGGGGGAAAGTGTTCAGGACTATAGCACTAGTTCAACAGTGTTTATAATGCCCTCCCGCCTCACATGAAACCTCTACTTCGCTCAGCATTATCAAAATTTCCAGAAGGTTTCGATCCAGATATGACATACCAACTAAGAGAAAGAGACCCCGCAACTTTAGAAGAAATGCGAAAAGTAGTTTTTAGTGCCGAAGCCAACCTAGATGAGAAGAGAGCTAGGATAAGGTCAGAAAATAAAGTCACATACTGTGATGAGGTCACGACTTCAACTTCCTCCTCGGATCTCATAATAGACAACATGGTTAAAACCATGGAGAGAATGTGGGAAAGAATGAATCTAAATGAAAAATCACCTCTCAAGGACAACCAGCCAAATCCTCAAAACAAAAACCAGAAACAAAACTTTAGAAGAGACCCGCCTCAAAACAAACCAAGGGAAAATGACCAATAGATCAGGCCACCTTTCCATGAAAACTATGTTGATGAGGTGGAAAGAGATATGGAACCACTTGATGAAAATCACTTAAACTTGATAGGTTCTGATAGCAAGGGTGAGGGTTTCCTCACATAAGAAGAACAAGTTTTCTTCTCCTCAAACCAAAATGAAACAAATTATGAGGATCCCAAAGATCCTGAAATAGGATTACAAAACGCCATAATAGAAGCTCATAGGCAATATGATCTTAGGAATAAGAAAAACCAAGACAACTCTAAGAAAGGTAGCTCAGACACTGCTGTTACAAAAACCCTCGATACCATTCTTAAAAGAACGGCAGATACTAACAAAATCATGGCTAAGAGAATTGACCAAAACAAAGACAGAACTAGCCAAGCAAGCCTTGATCCCAACTATCCTAGTACCTCTACTAAGATTCCCGAAACAACTATATTGAACAAAACCCCGAATCAAAATCATCAAATCAAGAACATAGAATAATTTATGGCTGACCGAACTGAGATGAATTTGCGCAAAACCCAAGCACCTTTTAGTTTCGAAGGAGAAATTTCCAAGATCAAGGTAACCATACCCCTCACTGAACTAGTAACTATAGATAGGTACAGATCTCAAATTTTTTAAGTCTTAAACATAGAAAATGATGCAGATACTTTAAATCTAACAGACGATAAACCCAAGTTTTTATTTGGTCCCGAAATAGAAGGAGAATACCAAGAAGGAACTGTTTCCCCATTCTACGTAAGTTTGAACATCTAGGACAAGATATTACATATCCCCATGTTAGATTCTAGTGCTTCCCATAACCTCATGCCTAAAGTAGTCATGGAGAGTCTGGGCCTAGAGGTAACTAAACCTTACAAAGGCTTGTACTCATTCAATTCAAGTAGGGTCAAATGCTTAGGCCTAATAAAGAACCTATGTTTCACTCTAACACAAATACCGGCTTAAAGCCTAATCATGGACGTAGTGGTGGCTGATATTCCTCCTAAATATGGAATGCTATTATCAAGATCATGGGCCGCCAAAATACGAGGTAGCCTCCAAATGGACATGTCATTTTCTACAATCTCGGTCTTTAACCAGACTAGGAGGTTGTACCGAGAAACTCACATGAAATATATGGTAAGAAACCTAAATAGGCCAAACAATACTCCAGTTTATTCCGTTCATTCCAATTTAGGTTCTTTTATCTTATACAATGAAAGTGATATAAATGAGTAGATAAAAGGAAATGAAGAAGAATTCAAACCATCAGAACAACATTACTCATTCCCAGATAAAGAAATTGATGATCAAAACTCTAAGAAACCTAAAAAACAGCTTAGTAACACGCATGAAAAGGAAACTCTTTGGAGTATAAGCTTTGATGGTTCCTGTGGAAAAACTAGTTCGGGGGTTGCCATCTGGATAAACAATACTAATGAAGGTCATTCTTTCATATTAGAATTCCAATGTACCAATAACATTGCGGAATACGAGGCCCTTCTCCTTGGTCTGCACTTACTTAGAGACTTAGGCGCTAAGAAAATATTAGCCCAGGGAGATTCAGAACTTGTAATTAGACAAATCAAAGGTGAATATTAAACAAAAAAATCAAGACTGAGAGAATACATGAATGCATCATTAGACATCCTTAAAACCTTTGAAAGATATGAACTCACTTATATTCCTAGGACTCAAAATAGCCTAGCGAATGAGCTTGCCTTTGCCGCAAGCAATTTCCAAATACCATGTGTAAACAAACAATATAGTATCCAAGTCAAACATTGTCCTACAGTACCAGACAACATTGACCATTGGAAAATATTCAAAGATGATGAACAAATTGATGATTTTTTGCAATCTAAAAATGAGTTTGAAATGACTAAAACAAACTTAGAACATGAAGAAAGAATTCATGACAAAAATGAAGACCAGGAGCCAGATTTACCTTCTCTAACAGATATAAACTTGATTAACCATCCATACGAAGTCGAAATATGTGAGTACCTAGACCAAAGAGAGCTTGAAGTCTTACACTGTGAAAATGACACTATATCCAGAGGGCTTGCACCCTTAGAGGAATTGTTTGATTTTAATGATGTGGCCAAAAAACCAAAAAAGGAATCTACTGAGGTTGATATAGAAGATTATAACATAAGAAGCACAAAAGAAACAAAAATTATCAAACTTTCCAAAACTCTCCCTCCTCACATAAAACAAAAATACATTGAGTTGTTTAAAGAGTTTAAAGATGTGTTCACATGGGGATACCAAGATTTGAAATCATACAACACAAACATCATTCAACACAAGATCCCCCTCAAAGAAAACCAGAAACCTTTCAAACAAAATTTGAGGAAAATAAATCCAATATTAATGCCTTTAGTTGAAAAGGAAATCAAAAAGATGTATGATGCTCGGATAATATGTTCCTTAGGTACTCTGATTTGGTTTCAAATCTGGTATCAGTCAGGAAAAAGACCAGTGAGATTAGACTTTGTATTGATTTCCGAAATTTGAATAGAGCCTCTTTAAAGGACAACTATCCGTTACCCAAAATGGACCACATACTTCAAAAAGTGGTGGGTGCTAAAAGAATCTCATTAATTGATAGTTTTTCCAGATATAACCAAGTGCTGGTTTTTCCTAGTGATCAACACAAAACTGCTTTCACTACGCCTTGGGGCACTTTCATGTATGTTAAAATGCCTTTTGGATTAATGAATGTCGGTGCCACATTTCAAAGAGCCATGGACATAGCTTTCTCAGAAGACATAAGTTATTTCATATTCATATATCTTGACGACATCACAGTATATTCCAAATCAGACGAAGAAAATATGGTTCACCTGAGAAAGGTTTTTGAAAAATGTAGAAAATATGGTTTATCTCTGAACCCCAAAAAAACACTTTTCGGTCTCGAATAAGGAAAGCTCCTAGGTCACATCATTTCTGAAGATGGAATAAAAATAGACCCCAAAACAATCGAAGGCATACTACAAATCAGTCACCCCAGAAACATTAAGGAATTAAAATCTTTTATCGGAAAAATTAATTTCTTAAGAAGATTCATCCCAAATCTTGCCGAACTTTTGAGAAATATCACGAACATGTTAAAAAAGGAAGTTGGAGTTAAATGGACAGTAGAAGCCAAAAAATCTTTCAAAATGGTTAAAAAGGCACTCACCGAAACACCAGTACTGATAAGTCCTGATTTCACCAAATATTTTTACATTTTCTCATTTGCATCTGAACACACGGTAGTTGCAGTATTGTTAAAAAAGAACGCAGCAGGGCAAGAACAACCCACAGCTTTTTTAGAAAAGTCGTAAGAGATTCTCCCTTAAAATATAATATCTTGGAAAAACAGGCATTCGCATTGGTAAAAGCACTAAAATATTTCCGAGTTTATATCTTGCATTCTCATATCATTGCTTTCGTTCCCCATACCGTTGTCAAAGATATATTAAATCAAGTCCCCGATGGTAAAAGACGAAAGTGGATAGCTATCATCCTAGAATATGACTTAGAAATCAGACCCACCAAACTTGTTAAGGGACAAGGGCTCGCAAGACGAATGGCTGAAACAAACCTCCAAGCATTAGATATAATTTTTTTTGACACCTTAGAAGAATAGGAAGAGTGCACAGCCCCTCATGTCAAAGAAATGTTTGTAAATTCACCTTGGTATGTTGATATTCTTTACGTGTTATTTTATCTTAATTCTCCTCCAACTTTATCAAAAACAAAAGAAAGATTCCTCAAACAAAAATCTTTAAATTTTTGTATTCTAGATGGAATTATGTATTGGAAAAATCCCACTGGTATGTTGCTTAAATGTTTGCTTGAAGATGATGCATAAAAAATTATGCACAAAATTAACGAAGGAGAATGCGGAGGACATCTCTACTGGAAAACCACAGCCAAAAAAATCCTTAGAGCCGGTTATTATTGGCCTACCTTGTTTCCTAACACTCACAAACTTGTTATGACATGCCATAAATGCCAGATTTTTTATGGCAAGAAAAAACTTTTACCTTTTCCCTTACATCCCATCATAGTTGAAGGTCCTTTCCAGCAATGGGGTTTAGATTTTATTGGGGAAATTCACCCTTCTTCGTCTGATCAACACAAATGGATCCTCACAGCCACTGATTACTTTACCAAATGGATAGAAGCCATACCCTCAAGGAATGCTACCGATTCAGTCATCATTAAGTTCCTAGAAACCAACATTTTATCTAGATTCGGTTGTCCTAGGAAAATTATCACTGATAACGCTGCTGCCTTTTCCTCCAAATTAATGGTTGACTTCTGTTACAAATATCATATTACATTAGGGAATTCCACGGCTTATTACCCCAAGGTAATGGTTTGTCTAAATCTTCTAACAAAAGCCTAGTCAATATCATTAAGAAGCTTCTTGAACAAAATCAAAAAGCATGGCATGGGAAACTAGTACACGCACTATGGGCTGATAAACTAACCACCAAAAAATCAATTGGAATGTCTCCCTATCAACTAGTATATGGCATAGATGCCATTTTCCCAACATATTTAGGGGTTCCAGTAATGAAACTATTACAAGAAGTTCAAATAGAAGAAAATGACATGCAAAGGAGGATAAATCAGACTATCCATTTACAACAAACAAGAGAAGAAGTTTACCAAAGGACTCAGTTAGCGCAAGATAAGATTAAAAAAATGTTTGACAGAAGGACCAAGGAAAATGATTTTCATGTTGGGGATAAAGTATTAAAATGGGATTCTATAAGGGAAGATAAAGGAAAGCATGGCAAGTTTGAAAATTTATGGAAAGGGCCTTTCATTATCAGTTCAGTTAGAGGAAACAATGTTTTTTTTCTGCAAGATCCTGATGGGACTGAAAATTTTTGAGGTCCTGTAAATGGAAGGACACTAAAGCATTAATTTTGTCAAGAGCTCCAGTTTTAAAATTTTCACTCATTGTACATATCACTGTTTGAATAAATAAATCAAAAACATAAAATACAAAAACAGTAAAAAATTTGAATAGAGGGCAGTTTTTAAAATAGCAAAAAATCCCCATATTCAAAAAATAGTCATACTTAAAGTGCGCAAGTCTAAATTCCACTACTAGTGCTCAAAGGATGTCTTGTTCAGTTATCTAGCCTAATCATAACTGAACATGTTTTAAATTGATTGTTGATAAGTTAGTAAAAGAAGTGATAGTCAAAATTGTGTAAGCTTGACTTGTCAATGAAAGTAGATTAGGAAAAGATACTGGTTCCACACACTCAAAACATAACCAAAGAGGAAAATAGCGATGAAGAACAAACTATGTATCCTAGCCCTGATTTTTCTAAATCTCATTTTGTGCGAAAATAATATTTGTGTGCAGCTTGTCTTCTATGCCACAAACACATGACAAATCAGACCAGCTAATCCTGATTTGGTCATTTTTCAATTTCATGTTTTAGTCTAGCGAATGAAATCTTGTCAAACAGCTTAATATTGACAGTTGATATAGTATAGGTAGATAATCGAAGGATTTCATCAGTTTAATTTGAACTCCCAGAAGATATAAGTGTAGAAGTAGATAGTGTTTTCACTTTCAAAATGTCATGTCAAAGGGTTGCTAGTCCAAATGCACCTAAAGAAGAAAAAATGTTAGGAAATATAGCTGGGTAGGTAGAGATGACTCTGATGATAATCATGCTGTAAATTTTCAGAAATAACATCAAGAAAGAAAGAACCTTGTGACAATGGATAAGGCATTGGTCTTCACAAGCCAAAGATATCCAGTTCTGGACACCTCCCGAAAAGGAGCTGCCCCTCCCCAAATGGAGCCACTGTTAGTCATCAGTATTTTTTGCATGTTTTGATGACTAGATTCCTTGGCTGAGTTTTCTAGAAGCTAATCTCACAACTGTCAATTTTTCATATAGAAAACACCTCAAACAATTTTTGTCTTCCTACCCCTCTCTTTCATACTGTGATGAAAGTGGTCTTCAATTTATAGTCCTGGTTTAAAACAGCAAACCTCCCCTATCTATAGATGTCATTAGTCTAATACCTCTGCTTTAAAAATCCCCTGTTTCCACATGGCTCCCTGTCAAGCATTGGACGAAGTTATCTACCCCTTTCTCACTATTTATTTTGTCAGATAATGACCTAACTATGTTCAAGAAATCCTTCAGAAATTGTGACAAAGCCTCTAGGTCTAGGCGGTGGTATTTAGGGCAAATACCTTGAGAAAACTATCTCCAAATCAAAAACCATGTTTGCAATATCAGTCAGCGATCATTTTTTTCCTACTCTGCAAAACAATACACTGATTCAGCCTTACGTCATACACCACTAACAGGTTACTTATTTTCATTCTAGCAAGGCTCCGGAATGTTCAAATCAAGAAAAGAGGAGGAGTTTCCCTGTCTGAAGAAATAGGATTAGATCAGGCATGATCCCCATGAAACACCAAAGAAGTCCTCCAAAATTCAAAATCATCTATTTTTACATCTCTGCAGGGGTGTAATTTGTGTGATGATCAGTGTGCAAATGGTAGCAAAGTAACAAACTTAACAAGTTTCCCATACTGAAATAGTTTTCCATCAAGAATCAGATGGAGAGCAGTAAGTAAAGAACAGCAAATGTACATGGTTTAAATCCAAAGGGTGCCTGAAGACAGTGGTCATTCATCAAGATAAATAAATACAAAGGACTAAGTGATGCTCAACACTCCATGATTAACTCCAAAGGTAGCATTTCCCAAGTTCTCAGAAGGGTGACCTAGCATTACAAGTTTCTCTGTTTCAAGAAGAAGGACAGTCTTTGACAAAAAGAGCTCCAAAGCAAGTTAGGCAACCAAGATGAGAGTATAAGAAGGACAGCTGCTTATTATACCTTATCATGAACTAAACTTTGAAAGATTGTCACAAACAATTTCACTACCCCTGAAAACACAGTCAAGGGAAAGAGTTAGTTCAAAGATGTCTAGCAATAAGCGCTCCCCATGTACCAATCACATTGTTTACTCCCTAAATAAACTTCACAGTGATATGGTACAAAGCAAAGACATATATTAAAGAACAAGGCACAGTTTTGAGATGGATGAAGTTTCTATGTTTAATAGGACCTCCTTCAAAATGAGCAGAGGGTCAAAAACACATTTTTATGGCCTCCTTCACAAATAAGCAGAGGGTCAAGTCTCCAAGTATTAACACTGTGTTTAAGAAAAATTGTCAGTGCTGGGCAGATTTGAGAGATAGTGTGTTTGAAAGAGCGCATTCACTGACAAAACAAAGCTATAATTCTGATTAAAGCAAACTCATCTAAATGGTAAAGGAGGTAGACAAAGCTCTGTTTAAAAGTGACTTCTGCAACTGATAGAAAAATAAATTCACACAGATGGAAAACACACAGCTTGTTTCAAGGAAACTGTTAGAAGGTACACAATTTTTTTTGCATTATATATATCATTGTAAATATGCAGAGGGAAAAAACACAAGTTTTCAAGAAGCTTCATTCAGTAATAAGCAAAGGGCATAGCACAGTTCAACACATTTTGTTTTGACAAGTCTTCAACAAAAGCACAAAGTCGCTTTTCAATGCAAAAGCTAAAAGGCAAAAAGGAGACTTTTTCAAATCAATAGAAGGGGAAAATGTGTTTCAAAAACCATCATAAAGCATAAGGGACTCCATCAAAAAATTTCATAGGTCATTGTGCAAATGCTTAGCAAGGGAGAAATAAAATTTTAAATGCCTTGGTGGTTTTATTAAGCATGCGACGCGCCTGAAAACTGCTGCGAAGCACTTGTAGGTGTTTGCAGAAGATGTTTGCATTGGGCGCGACACGACTATACAACTGTCCGGTGCCCAGCTTGAAACGCGACACGTTTTCCCAGGCCACTTCTAAACGACCCACGGCCCGTCGTTCAGTCATCAACACGTGACGCATTTTCCTCCGGGCCACCTCTGAACGGAGTTCTAACCGCCCAAGCCCATGCTAAAGGGAGGTGGCTGCCATCCTCATAAACCCTCAAAAGTGCCAAAAAAAAGATTTTTGCACAGGGAATTCATCTCCAATGGCAGCTAACACATTTTCAAGAGGTATTTCTTGTTTTCCTCCACTAATTCTTTGATTTTGAGAGGTGTTAGAATCAATTTTGTTAAGAAAAAGACACAGTCTAATAAAGGGGAAAACACAGTTTGTTCTCAAAACTGTCATGTTTACTAAGAGACAAAAAGATAGTGATTGAGGAAAAGCACCTATTGTCAATTTACAGAGCTTTTTTGGTGTCAGAGGTTAAAATACAAAACTCAGTGATTTCAAAGAGGAAAAACACGAACTTATTTTCATTGAAAAAGGAACTTGTTTGCTAGCTAAGAAATAAATACAGTACTTAAAGAAGAGATCTATTTTCAGTTCATTTGAAAGACCTATTTTGATAAGAGAGTGAAGGAAATTCTAAACAACTATGCCTCCATAGAAGGTCAACAAAGGTGGGTATCACAACAGATTTGAGCCTATAACTATGAAAGAGTTAAATGATTCCCCTTCAGTCCTTTTCAACTTTCATGAGGTAGGGTGCCTTGATTTTTTCCAAAAATTCCAAGAAGTCACCAATCACCCTCCCTTGACACAAATTTTTTCCCTGAGGCTGAAAGGGAAACATGTTCACATAGCGGGCCTTGATTTTGTTCTCACTCCTAGGTCAGTGTCAAGGGCCACCAATATTACCTATCTTGGTGAGAAATGGTTCAAACAAGCCTATTTGGACCTAGACCACTACAAGCCTTTCTTGAAACCAGCTTACCAAAATGAATGCATGGCTATTTTCCCCTTTTCTCATCTATTGAACAGTTATGCACCCCTCATGAAAACCATCGTGAGATATTTCACATGTGAGGGGAGGTATTCTCGAGTTTATTCCTATCATGTCAGACTTCTGATGCATTTCACTCAAACTCAGATGCTGAATCTCCCTTTCTTCCTCTGCAAAAGCATAGACAAGATGTCCTCCTTGGTCCAAAAGAGACCTCCTGCTCAGCAAAAAGCTAGTCTTTTCCATCATTCTCTCATCAAAATCATCATCCTTCACCAACTTGAAAAGAAAGGAGTTTCTTGGGAGACTTTAATTTCTCATCCAGATTTTGCTACTACCTCTTCATCTCATGGCCCATCTCATATGTCCTCCTCGCCCTCCACTCACTATGTCTCCCCTTCATCTAATCAATCTACCCCTCAAAATCGAACATCACCCGTGATTGATAGTGAAAAAGAGTAGTCTTATGAAAGCGGGCTTGAAGTTAGTGATGATGAGGAACATAGTGATACTCAGCAAAGTAGTGAGCATGAACCAATTGACAAACCACAGAACAGTGACCATGGGTATACTAGTGATGGTGAAGAAAGCTCACCAAAGGATAAGGAAGTCAATGGCACTCAACAAAGTAGTGAGGATGAAGAACAAAGCAGCCCTAAGTAGAGCAGTGAACATGAGCATGAGGACAGCTCACCTACAGCTAGTGATTATGAGGAACAAAGGGAAGATGTTCAAAGCAGTGATGAGGAACACAACAGTCCTCAACAAAGTCATGAAAGTTATCAAAGGGACAGTGAAAAAAGTGCCTCCCAGCAAAGTAGTGACCATGGTGGCAGCCCACACACAGAGTCTAAGGAAAACAATGAAGATGATGGCAGCATGAAAAAATACAATGAAGACAGTCATGATGGAAGTAGCTCATGTGAAAAAACTAAAAACAGTAAGCATGGTAAGGGTAGCACACAAGAAGAAGCTCAATACAGTAATGGTAAGGTTGGCAGCCTAGAACAATTTCAAAACAGTGAGGGAGGTGACAACATACAAAAAACATATAAATATAGTCATGATGAAGGCAGCCCTCAACAAATTCAAGACAGCAAGGAGGGTAAACAAGGCAGTCCACAAACAGGCAGTGAAGATAGTCAAGCAGAAAAAAGAGATGATAAAGTTAACAGCCCTAAAAAACATACTCTAAACAGCATTGATGAGGTTGAAGGAAACATATATCAAGAGGTTCAAAACAGTGATAAAGGTGAAGATGGCAGCCCTAAAAAAACTCAAAATAGTGAGGAAAACAGTGAACAGGGCAACAAAGCAAGTGATGATGGAGGCAGTTGTGTAAAGTATCAAGTTGAACAAGTGCTAGTGATGAAACCTCCTCTCTCTTTTCCTCAACACAGCCAAGAACATGTGCTTGCTACCTCTCCTAGGAAAGGGGCCATGATTCATTCCTCAAAAGCACCAAAGGCTAAAAACACCAAATCTGCAAAGAAGAAAATCACTCCAACAGTGACTAGTAATGTCACTAGGGCACTAAGGAGTAGAGGAAAACTGCCTAAGAAGAGTATTGTTGAATTTCCAAAGAGAATAAGAGAAAAGAAGTCTATCCAAATAAAGGGCAAAGAAAAAGTTGAACAGCGGGAGAGTAGCCATGAACAAGAAAGAGAGTTTGAAATCATACAAATAGACAGTGATGTTGGAGATGATGAAGCCAGAATCCTTGAGTCACTTTTACAAAACAGAGAAGCCCAAATCTAGGACTTAGAAACTGATATAGAAAGGTCAAAGGACCTCATACACTTTCTACAAATGCAAAATAGGCAGATGAGTGGGCTAATGGCAATCTGTGAGGCCCGAAAACTCAAACACCAAAGGGAAGCATATAAAGCACAAGTCAAGCTTGAAGAGTATATGGGTGAATTTGATGATATTTAGGAAGAAGAGAAGCCATTAATAAAAAGGCCTAGGACTATGAGTCTTAGGAAAGCTTTGGAGAAACAGAGGGAAGAAGAAGCAGCCCTTGCTCGATCATATCCTCTCACACAATTGCTTTCCCAAGAGATGGAAAATGATAAAGAATCATGGCTTGAAATAGCCAACAAGTATTTGGAGGAAAAATTATACAAGGAAAACAAAGACTTGGGTTTTCAAAAGAAGATGACTGGGCATTACGAGAAATTGAATCAATTTTCCTGAAGAAAACTCAAAATTGCTTAAGAAAGGCTCAAACTGCCCAAAGGAAGCGCCCGGTGAAATAAGGGGAAAAAGACATATCTAGGCTTGAAATATTGGCTTCATCTTCCTTGCATGCTTCTAAGATCCCATAAGGGGTTTGCTCACCAAAATTGAGTAAATTTCGACATGATCTTGTTTTTTGTGTTTTGTTTTGCCCTAATTGCACATTTTTCTAGACGTTTCCATGTTTGCTAGGAGCATCCTCAGCTCATGAAAGTCATTTTTTTGGATGTATTAAATTTGGGGGCATCTATTCACAAATTTTCATATCAAAAGAAGGTGTTTTGTTCCCCAAAAGTGGCAAAAATCAGTCAAAATTCACCTTTCTGCCTCACATATCAGGAGATGAGACCCTCCTGGGTTTTTTCACTCAGCCCATTTTTTGATAGAATTCTAGGGATCATTTTGGGAAGAATCAAGTAGTTCCAGAAAATAAACATCCTAGGCTTTCCAACGAGCTATCACGGGCCTCGTTTTGACATCAGGAAGTCCCTCAAAAGTTATATGCAAAATAAGCTTCTTTCTGCTACTACGCTCCTGAAGCATTTTGGCTAAAAAATCAGTTTTCTGAAGGTGGCCATCCAAATGTGCATTAAGCTATTTTTAGCTCCATTTCATAGATTAAAAGTCAATTTTCTTTCTATTATTATCTTAAATAGATATTTTTGAAGATATTTTGTGCCTTGGGCTTTGCAAAGCCTCAAGGACAAAATCAGATATTTATATTAGACCAATGGCCTTCTAGTTGCTCTAGGAGGGTTTCTTCCTCTTTGGCCTATATAATACAAGAGGATTCATTGTAACCAGAGGCTGAACTTGATGTTATAGAGCAATACATAGCATTATGAGCTTTGAAGAAATACTTGTCTTATGAAGTGGATGATCTCTTGCTTGACTTTGATGGTGGAGGAGGATTGTATGTAGGATTCCATGGCTTGGTGAATGGTATTGTGTTACTTATCTGTTATGTTTTCTTAGTTTATCATACATGTTTTCATGCTTCTTGCTTTTTGTATTTCATTAAAGAATAATTTTGAGATATTCCCATGGAGGAACCTCAAATTTCCTTATTCATTACAGCTTAAATGTTTTCATCTTTCTTGGTTATGTCAAAGAATTCTTAATTGCTCTTTGGTACCCTAAGAAATTTTTATCAATTTCATTAATGGTTATTATGTATGTTTTCTAGTATGATTCACGGTACGCCCTGCTTACTCATAGCTAATCAAAACTCCATTTCGGAAATGTCTCTCTGAATTATTGGTTGTCTTAGTTAATTCAAAGAGGTCTTGTTTCGATCTTGCCCTTTGTCTATGCTTTGCAGTCTTATTTCAAAGTTCCCAATAGCTCAAGATATTATGTTTAGGAGTTCCCTCTTTATAGATTGAGTTGTTTGTTTGTCTTATTTGTTTTCCCAAAAAGTCTGAAGGTGATTTTTCCAAAGTTAGAGGGTCTTATACTTTTATGCATCACCTGATTGTTTATTTTCTGCATCTTTCAGTTTGAGTTTCATTTATAGTGATTAATGGTTAGCCCTACCACATGAATGATTGTTGTTTAACTATTTATGCTTAAAAACCTCTTTGTCTTTCACAAACTTAGTGTCCATCTCATTTCACTTTCACCCAAATAATCCATTTATCTCGACCAAATCGGCCCTGCAGTAATACCTTGTCCACCATTTGAGACAGTCTCGACCTTTTCAACTCCATAGCCCAGTTGATCTGACAAACTTTTTATCTATTTATCCTTTGATCAGTTCCCCCTCAAAAACCTAAAACAAACCAAAAAAAACTTAACAACTAGCCTAAAATCTATATATACAGAAGAAAACAAGTTTAGATCCTTTGCATAAATAGAGAGAGCCCTCTCTGAGTCCAGGAAGGCTAGGTCCTAGGGCTCCAAATCTTGGTCTGATGTTACCCTGTCATTTGGCTTGCCAATCTGCCAAATCATGGGACCCTAACACCCACTTCTAAAATGGATCAAGAGTCACTTGAGGTTGCAGGGAAGTTTTATCCTTTGGTGTAGGTTTTTCCATCATTTGGAACTCATCACGTCTAGCAGTGTATCTCCTATCATCTCGGGGTAGAGTATGCCAATAGTAGCCATCTTAGAGAATTTTGAAGGTTTTCCTCTTGGCAGAAAAATGACCCCCACAGGGTCCATCATGGCATATTGATAGGATTTCAAAGACCTCCTCCTCCCTTACATATCTCCTCAAGATATGATTTGGTCCCATTCTGAAGACATTTCCCCCAATCTAGGTGAAAGGGGCACTTTTTCTAACTATTGTGCTTTTCTCCTTGGATGAAAGAGTAGGAGAGAATCTCTGAGCAACCAAGAAATTGGCTATGTAAGAAAACCAAGGAGACAACAGTGAAATAGAAAAGAGGTGTTCATCCAAAATTTGATCATCTATCATCTCCTCATTTTTTGCAGGAAATGTTAGTCTAGAAAAAAAATCTGCGACCACATTTTCCTTCCCTAGCTTGTCAACAATGGTTAGATCAAATTGTTGCAACAATAATAACCATCTAATGATCCTAGCATTGAATTCAGGTTTTTTCATTAAATATTTAATGGTCACATGATCAGTATGTACAAATACTTGGTATCATGTGATATAATGCCTAAACTTGTTCAAGGAGTGCACAACAGCTAAGAGATCCTTTTCAATAACTGTGTAATTAAGTTCAACTTTGGATAGGTTCGTACAGATAAATATATGGCATAGGGAAATTTTTCTTACACTTGTCCCAAATTTACTCCTACATCTTTTTTGAATGCAACTATGTGGATGTGGAAAGGTTAATTTCTCTTTCAGCTCTTCGAATGCCTCTTGGCAATTATATTTCCAAAAAAAAAAATGAATCCTTAGTTAAGAATTCAAACAAAGGTGAAGCCAACTTACTAAAATCCTTAATTAATCTCCTATAATATCCAACTAGTCTAAGGAAACTTCTAACACCCCTTTGTTTCTAAGGGACAGGGACCCTTTTGATAATGGAAATATTATTAGGGTCAACTTGGATCCCTTCCTTAGAAAAAAAAATTACCTAAGAAAATCCCTGGATTCATCATAAATTCACACTTTTCGGGACTTAGTGAGAGATTCATTTCAATGGATTTCTTTAAAACTTTACACATATTGGAAATAACTTCCTAAAATAATTTCGATAAGGAGTGAAGTCATCCATATAAATTTCACCTGTGTCATGAACGAGATCAACAAAAATACTCAAAAGTTCCCTTTGGAAGGTAGCAGGGGCATTGCACAAGCCAAATGGAATGACTCTATATGAAAATTCCCCCCATATACATGTGAAGGTGGACTTATCCTGATCCTCAATTATACCTGTGTTAGTGTGTTTGGCGCATGAATGTACCAAATCACACTTGCTTAAGAGGGGTGGTTTTTACCTCTTAAGTTATTGGTCACAGGAAGAAAATAGATGGAGTCAAGCAAGTTAGTGGAACATGCTAAAACATAAACATACTAGATAGAGAAATAGCATGCATATTCAAACATAAAAACTAAACTAAAACAAATAAAACAAAATCTCTGAATAGAGTCAAACAACTTCAATAATCCAATCAGCAGTGCTTATGTCCCCTCTTATTGAGTGTTGGTAGGAATGAAGGATGAAACTTTTACTCACTTTCCAAGGGGCCCTTACAACTATGGAGCTCCAATTCCTGATGCAAGGATGTATTTACTTCTGAGCTGCCTTGGTGAAAAGTATCCCTCTCTCTACTATGGTGAACTGGAGTTTCTGGATGGCCAACAACTCAGTCCCCTCTATCTCTGCTATGGATCACACACTGCTGGTATTGCTTGGGGAAATTTTGGCCAGCATAACAATGTGTTCTCATATTTTTCATCTATTTGTGGCCTTTTATAGGATAATTCAAATCCTCCTTCCCTCTCTTGGTACATTGTGGATGGTGACCCAAGAGAGGAGGGTGATTCCATTGTGTGCCACATTTGATCCATTGTGTTCTCCCTTGAGGTCCTAAAGAGGCTTGGGCGGTTGTCCTTAGGCGGCCTCAAGTGTGGGATCAATTTCTTGGAGTGCGCCTTGTGGTCCTGGAAAGTTAATTCTGCCACTCTCAGGGCTACATGGTTTTTTAAGGAAAATCTGTGAAAAGGCACACTTATCAAATAATTATGCGTGCAAAGGCGCATTTCACTGGTTCCTTCAATACACAACTTGATTTTTCCTCTTAGACCTTAGAGATTTTTAAATACTTCAGATTCTCTAATGTCTCTCAGCCTTGTAAATCCTTCTGTCTGAAATTAAATAATGTCATCTTTGTTTGTCTGATTTTCCAGTGATAACAGTTGCCCCTGAATGTGTGAGGTCTAGGAAGAACTGTATAGCCGAAATACATTATAGTTTCTTTTATGTGTACTGTGTGGAGAGAGAGATAGATACCTGCATGTAGCTCGGAGTTGGAGACACGTTGCACCAATTCAAAGAGCGACCATGTCCTGTGGGACCCCTACAAGAAATGGTATAGTACAATATATACCAATTTTCTACGAGGCGGGCATGTCCCATGCTCGTGATGCTTTGGCTAGTTAAATAACTCTACTTGACATATACAGATTTTTCTGTCTCACTAGTATGGTAGTGACCTATTGGTTGATGACGATGACTGTTGACGCCCTCAGGGGCATTTTTTTCTTTTACAATAGGTGGAATGTGGTACCCATATGCATAAACTTGGTATGGCATATAAATGCGCATTGTACGCATAGGTGTTGGCTAGGACCTTCTGGTGTAAGCATTGTTGAAAGAGACGCTTATAAAGGCACGAGTCTTCGAAGAATTTGATCAAAGTACAATGGTAGTAAGATACGATACCATCTTGACATGAAATCTTGTGTTGTAGTCGAATGTCAGGAGGATCGATGACATCTGTGGGCAATGATGTCTCCCATAGTGCCACCCGAGGATGTCCCTTTTGTGGAGAGGGGTAATCCAAGGTATCGCTTCCTTGAAGCGAACACAGTTCCTTCTCAAGTTAAATACTCCAGAACACTTGGAATACAAATATATCTATTGAGAATACAAATATTATATTATAAATTGTGATGAATGAATTGATGCTTGAATGTTACAAATGAGGCCTGCTTATATACCTACACAGGTGCCTCTTCATGAAAGGTCATGTCTTATCAGACATGGCCTTTCAACCTAATTACTAATTAAATAATTAATCACTATTTACATTATTTTATTCATTACATTTCCTTCCCCTCAAAAAGCTTTGTCCTCAAAGCTTGTCAATGAAAGGCCTTGATTTTTTTTCCTGCTATGAACATATTCTCGTCTTGGGGTAGTCATCCTTGTCGATACAAGTTGATATGATCATCTAACTGACAAACAAAAATGTCGCACCGAGAATGGATCAAACCATCCTAAATCAATCTTCTAGGGAATCGTACAAGGACTGGAAACTTGTGATGACTCGTTAGTATTCTTCAGAATATCAGCTTGTTTCTGTTCTGAATACATAGCTCGGTTGAGTTGTCTTCTCCCGTGATTTGGATGTCGATAGGGAAATTTTTTTGTTTGACTTTGATTTTATTTTGGCGAGGATGTTATTGAGTAGGTTACAGAACCTTCACTTATAATGCTCCTCATTTGAACTGCAATATCTAAGTTTGTATATTTTGCAGCTTGCTTGTCCACTTCTTGAGTTGTGACATTTACTGGATCAATGTTCGTTTTTTCTTCAACTTGAACTTCTACATTTGAAAGTTACGATGATTCCTTTTCGACAAGTTGTTGCACCTTGTTTTCTAATGACTTCTTGTCTTTCTTCAGCTTCTTAAATTGCGTCAGTAACTTGTCGTTGTGGTCCTTGAGGCGAGAAACTTCTTCATTCTTGTTAGTGGTGATTTTATCAATTTCCTTCTGCATATTTTTTATCACCTTTTTAACTTCTTGAGAAATTACCTTTGAAACTTCTTGTATGTCTTCAGACATCACTAAATTCTTCAAGTTAACATCCTGCAGTGTTATTTTCTTCTTTTTGTAAGAGAATTTCAAAAACTTATTTTTCGTATTAAGGATGAATGACCCTAGTGATTCCATCCAGAGCGAACCCAGAACTATATCACTATTATTGGAAAATAAGGTTTTAACGGTGAATTGTGAGACAAAGGAATACTCCCCAATACTTAGGTGTAAATTCTCTATGTTATATTGTTTGTCATTTGCGTTAAATGAATTTACTTTAGTTATATTTGATTTAGGGATCACTAATTGGTTAGCACATTCGGTACTAACATAATTATTCTTTCAAGTAAAATCGATAGATATGAGAACCTATTTTCCCGCAAGTGACCCTTTGATTTCAATTAGTGCATCGACACACATATATTCCCTTTTTAAATAAAATCTTTAGAATATAATGATTTATTAATATTTTAAGAAATCCTTAATAGTATTTTTCCTTCCGATTTTTTTGAAAATTACTTCCTTGATTTCTTTTTATGAAATATTCTATAATTACTAAAAATATGTTTGACTTTCATTATATATATATATATATATATATATATATATATATATTTAACAATTGATTTTTTTTTAACTCTTTTTTTTTTGTTGAAAGGCTACAACCCTAGTGAAACGTGGCTATTCACATATATTCACCTATAAAATATATGTCCACTTATGTGTATTTGACTCGGTTAATGTTCTCCACGTAAAAGTAAGCTTACCATTCACACAGAGATTTTTTATTCCTTTTGTTCTTATTTTACATTTCAAATACCATGGGCAATTACCATGGGCTTCTAAAACCACGAGCTTGTAAACCACTTAAAGAATAATCAAAATAACTTTATCTACTCTTCCTTCTTTATTTTTCCTTTTTATTTTTAAATTGTCTTGGTATGTACGTATATGTACTTCTTTATATATATATCTCTTTTTTTCTTTTCTTTTTCTGTTTTTTTTTTTTTAACTTTTATATACATATATTTTTTAATATATATATATATTTCTTTTGCTTCTTCTTTTTCAAAAATTTCCTCTTTTTCTTTTCTTCAAATTTTTAATTCTGGCCAAAGGCCTACAGGTGAAATTTCTTCAAATTTTTAATTCTAGCCAAAGGCCTACAGGTGAAAATGGAGAAACTCCAAGACTGGTAGCGAAATGCTTCAACAACAACAATGTTGACGAATTTTTGATGGCCAAAGGCCTATACTAAGGAGCGTAGCTCTGTGCAGCGATGACCGGCCAAAAGATCGAACTACTCTGATACCAAATGAAGTGAACAAAGTTCCTTCTTAAGTTAAATACTCCAGAACACTTGGAATACAAAGATATCCATGAGTATACAAATATTATATTATAAAATATATGAGATTGAGATAGATGATTGAATGTTACAAATGAGGCCTGCTTATATACCTACACAGGTGCCTCTTCACGAAAGGTCATGTCTTATCAAACATGGCCTTTCAACCTAATTACGAATCAACTAATTAATCACTATTTATATTATTTTATTCATTACATTCCTTTTTGGAAAATAGGTGTTGATGTCGGCAAAAAGGAAGCCTCAACCGAATGAGAGGGTCACTAATGAAGGAAATCAGGATCCTGGATATGATGGTTTTAACATAGGCATGATGGCGAGGGTTGATTGAAAACTAATGATGGGGATTCAATGGCCCAAGGTAGAGGTATAAAAAGCAGCTTGGCGGTAGTCATAACTATTTCTGATGGGGAAATCCCTGGAGTCGGTAGGACTTCCAGGGTGGGTATAAAATGGTTATGAATGTCATGCTAGCTTTTGCGTGAGGGTGTGATACTCCGACCAAGGGTGACCAGGGATTTCTTCCATCAGAGAAAAAATGAATGGGCGGGTGGGGGACATAGTGCACCGTTTGTGGTCATTTTACACTTGCCAAAAGAATAAAATAATGGGGTTTGGTTTGTACAAAACACAAAGACGGGTGCCCCAAAACATGAAAGTGTTCGCTCACTGATGATGTGAGGAAGGTGTTTTGTTGAGGGTGGGGGCCCCAGTGGTTGGTCTCATGTGTGAGGTTGATGAAGCAGATGGAAAAATGTCACAGATGGGTTATGTTGATGGAGGTATGGCAGGCCAAATGCAAGGCGTGGTAGTGCGCTTTGAATCTGCTTGCACAACCTCGTCGTCCGGGAAAGGGGTTTTATTTTGATATGGTAAAACTTGACTGGATGCATGGCAGATGAATTGGCATGAGATGCTTCCCAGACTGCAGTGGTATGGTCATGGCATCACTATTGTTGTAATATATGGTCTACTTTGGGTGACGAGCACCATGGAGGGGAGGCTCTAGCGACCAACGAGGATGATTATCATGTGCAAGGTGAGGTGATGATAAACATGGTCGAGTGTTTGGAACCTATTTTTAATTTCTGATGGAGAAATGATATCAGGATATGCAGAGTTTTTCTGGGACTCTATCATGCTGGGGGTAGAATGATACCTACTCTGGAACTTTCAGTGGATGGAGTTGTGGATGGTTTGCACACTACCTACAAAAACAAATACCCCAAGTGAAATCACCTTCTTTATTCAAATGTTATTTCAAAGACATGTTCTTAAAAATAATATAAGAGAGGGCATACCTGTCCGCACTAAAAAATTATTTTTTTGGGGTTGCGAATGTGTGGTACCACCCTTGGGTGTTATGGGGAACTGATCACAGTGTTGCTTTCGGTCTAGTGACTGGGCCTTCTGAGCTCTCATTATGGTCCTCCAAAGTTTCTAAAAATGGCAACATATAGGCGAATATGGCTCAATTTAGTTCATTTCTATCTGTTGAGTGTTGAGAGGTCAGAGGCTTTTGTGGAGCAGTTCTTGTTGTTGCGGTCAGTCTGAGCACCCAGGATTAGTGATTTTTTAGCTAGGTAAGCTCCATGATGTCCTGCATTTTAATTTTTTCAATTTTTTGGTGCCAGGGTCCATACAAGATGGGTTTGTACATATTCTAGGCTAATTTTTACCTTGACAGTGCAAGCGATCAAGGTACAAGCGCGCACCTTGCACACAAAAGCAGGGTTTTGCGTGCATTTAGCACGCTTATCCTAGCTTTAGGAACACCTTTGGTGCGTCTGTGATAAGGACAGACGTGCCCTCCTCGTGCCTATCTGAGGAATAGGCGCGCGGAGAGCCGAAGATATTTTTGGCCAAAAATTTTTGGAAATCTTGATTGTTTTTTAGTATTTTTAGTGTGACTGATGTGTTCCTGTTTTGGTGACAGGATGTTGTGGAGGGAGAGGGATTGGCCTGATCTCCGTGCTTCCTTAGCTGCTGAAGACCACGCGCGTCAACAATTGGCACATCAGGGTCTTCTAAAATTTATGGATAATGATCTGCTACGATCACAGGACCATCTTTTGCGCTACCCGGTCCGATGCTGGAATAGGCGGCGCAAGGTGATGGTGCTACGGGGGTGTGACCTTACTCTTCATCCTAAGACGGATACCTATTTTATGACCAGGTTGCTGCCTCAGGGTGAGGCGCTTCGATATCCACTTCCCTCTAGGAGGTTGGATCTCGAGAGATTTTCAGCAAGCCATTGTGGCGGGGCGCCCCTTACGGAGGGATGTATAGCTATTGCTACAGTGACAGACTTGGTCGAGTGGTGCTCTAGCGGCCATTGCGCGAATAGTGGGTTCGTCTGCTCCTCATCGAGCATCGGGTCTGCAGATCAATGTCTGCGCTGGCTAAGGGCTGGGCACTTTTTTTACTTTGTCTGTTTCTATTACGATGGGTTGTTGGCGCAGCTTTCCAAGGTCTGGGATGGATCAAATTTGTTTAATTATGCCATCATCTTATGAAGCATCATGTATGAGCAGGTGGTGCTGCTGAGACCTATGGTGGAGGTGCCTGCTAGAGGGCCACAGGAGCCTTGCATGAGGAGGTGGACCCCTATGATGCCCCGAGGAGGTGGAGGTAGGGTGAGGCATTATTGGAATGCCACCACAGAGGCTTGGTTTGAGGCAAACCCTAAGATGTTCATGCCTTTCCCTTATACAAGGATGGACTTCCGAGGAGATCCAGACATGGGTCTGCCCAGTGGATATGCTTGGGGGCCCGCAGGTATATCTTTTGTGTTTTCTGCATTTACTTGAGTAAATATGTTTATATGTGTATTATGATGACACAGACATATTTTTGGTTACTCTTGCAGATGTTGTCGAGTTCGTTCATCCTATGGCTCGGTTGGTCAGGCACCATCCGATTCGGCGACCTTGAGGAGCTTGCAGGCGACAGGGAGGAGCTCCTGCACTGCCTCTAGGTGGAGCATCGGGTGGTGAGGTTGGCCCTTCGAGGGAGGGTAGTAGCTCGGCTACTATCGAGACTGTTGTTGAGCGAGCTCATGCTGATGCGGCAAAGGCTCATGTTTCTAATCTGACCAAGCAAGTAGCAGCTTTAGAGAATGCCTAGGGTCGAGTGGACCGCTTTACCTAGGGGATGCCTACCCGAGCCTTTGTGGATGACCTCGAGGATGTATGGTTGGAGATCTTGATGGCTCGAGAGAGGGGCTATTGGCCGGTTTTACATCGGGTGGTGATCTTCGTGTTGACAGCAGCTCCAGTACTGGTACCAGGAGCGGTAATGGGTCCAGGTGCCCCACCTGGGGGAGCACCGCCCTAGATTCTTATTGTACATGGGGAAAGAACCCATTATGAGGATGTGTAATATTCCCAATTAAGAAGCACACTTTAATTAAGATAAACTATTTTTATTTAATTTTGCTGCTTTAGTTAGAAATAATAAATAACGTGAGAAATAAGAGGGGTCACCTCACTTTAGTCACCTCACTTTATAAAATAAAGTGTTTCCCTAGTTGATTAACGTTATAACTTAAAGAGGGGGCCTTGGGGGTCCACACGTATATGAGGGGAGGCCTCACGCTGACCCAAGGGTAACTGCAAGGTGAAGGACGCAGTTAAGGTTTTGGAGGGAGTTTAGCATTATAAAAGGAGGGGTTCCCACTTCATTTGGTATGCATATTTTGATATTGATATTGAGAGCTAGACTTTTGTCTGCTTCAGCACGCGGGTTGTTTAGTCGGTCTGCAGCACTGTTTAGTGCACGAGTGTCTCCGGTCGGAGATCTCACCCTTAGCCTCGGGGGACTTCGAGTGCCTGCCCTGGTAAGGTTTTAGTTTCACCCTTAGCTTCGGGGGACTTCGAGTGCCCGCCCTAGTAAGGTTTGTTCTGAGTACATCTTCAGTTTCAGTAGCAGAGTAGCAGCAGATTCCGGTGCAAATCTGGAGAGGGAGAAGCCCTCTTGTGGCTGCGCAGTTCAGAGAAGGAAGGACGTGTTGTCTCATCGAGAAGAGAGACGGCCCCGGTCCATTCGAGTGAGGACGGTGTCCCGGGGGAGGCCGCGATGCAGGTCGGCAGAAGCGAGAGAATTAACGCTCCGGAGAGGAGGAAGGCCGGCCGATGGGTGCAGGGTGAGGAACGTGTCCATTTACGAAGAGAGGGTTGCGGATACGAAGGCATGTTGATAGATCACGACCTTGGAGAGGATAGATACGGCCGGATAATTGCGGATCTAGTTTTGTCGCTGCGGGGGGGATGCGAAGGTATGGCACGGATCCCGGCCAGGAGATTGACATGCGAGGATATGTTGACGAACTCTCGGTCCGGTCTCGAATAGATAACATCGAGATCGACCTTAGAGGCTGAGATACCGAAGAGATGTTGTGAGATCCGACGCAGATGCGAAGGTTTGGTAGCGGTTTGATATATAGGAGGACGCAGATCAGGAGGGATAGGACGCAGATCTGATTGGAGGCTTCAGATCTATCAGATCTGAGCATTCAGGAGGCAGATCCACCAGGTAGGGCGCTGATCTGAGGAGCAGGCTTGTGTGAGAGGGCTCAACAGCGTTTTTCCTCGCATTCAGCAGCTGATCTATCTGTCAGGAGGTTTTGGTGAGTGGTGCCTCACTTACTTCTGCGCTGTCACTAGCAGAGACAGCGTTTTCTTTTGGTGAGGGTTTGCAGCTTGAGATCAGCCATTTTCCAGATCTTCAGTTCATTACGCTGTCCTTGTTGCAGCCATTATTCTGATTGAGGGGGTCTCTACTTGCCTAGGGCAAGGATAGGTGCACTACTCTGATTTTCTTGTACTCCCCTCTATGTACTTTCAGATTAATAAAATGGCTCAGTTTTCTGGAATTCTATGTGTCATTATTCAGTGATCTGGTTCAGCATTGTACTTTCTATATCTGTCTGGCATATTTCTGTTTATTACTGGTTATTTCCCTTTGGGGATATTACAGTGGTATCAGAGCATAATTCTGGCTCAGCCTGTGCTGTGGTCTATGACATCGAGAAAGAGATCATACAGAGCAATAGCAGTTGCAATTCCAGAAACGCAGTTGGAAAAAGGGCCAAAATAAAAAGGGTCAAATTTTGAAGTTTGGAATTAGGAAAAACGTTTTCTGGGTTTTTCTGGGTTTTGGACAAGGATCACCTTCCCAAATCCTTAGAATTTTTTGAGTAGTTTCCAATGGGTAAATCGGAGGTCAAAGTTAAGCAGCGGTATGGTTTTGCAGCAGCCGTGCAGTTCCTGTGGAGCCTGTGAGGGAGACAGAGAAGCGGAATCCAATGGAGGACATGATTGTGAAGTTGGCTGAGAAGATGGATACATTCATGCAGGATGTAACCAAGAGATTTGCAGCCGTAGAGGACAGTCAGAGAGAACTCCCTAGGGGTTTTCAGATCGTTCATCATAATGCCACTCGGCATATGGCATCGTGTACACCCACACGTCCCACTATGCCCACATTCTTGCCAGAGGACCCAGGAATAGCAGTACAGCGAGAGGTAGAACCAGCTCGGATGGCTGACCTTCTTGCACAGTATCAGGCTTTAGGACAGGCATTCATGGATGCTCTCCCCTTCGAGGAATATATCCTGATCTGTTATGGCATTAGACTCCATGATCAACACTAGGGGCACCGGCATCATCATGGTGGAGACTACCACCGCACAGCTAGTAGAGATTATGTTCAGCTCCAGCGTGATAATAGACCTCACAACTCTCACAGAGGGAACCAGCACTCACATGATAGGGGCTTACAGCGCACAGTGGACAAGTTGGATACCTCTTTCCAGCTTGACCGAGTATCAGAGAGGGAAACCATTAAAGTGGTTACCTCGCACTTGGAGGATGAGGGCACACAGGATTGCAGGGAGCCTGCGGTTACACCTAGTGTGACACAGGACTCACCATCATTGGAGACCTCCTTGACCGTGCCGGTTGATATCATAGTGGAGGTAGAGCCTACCCCGGTAGAGCCGTCCACTGAGGTGATGACTGGAGCCATGTCTGAGTCTTCGGGTGGTAGCAGCACACAACAGATGGGTGAGGTGTCAAGAGATGTATCCACCTTCGATGAGGTACTAGCAGGTACAGAGGTATTGGATGATAGTCGCAGACAGCAGTATCATCGGCTTCGGACGGACCTTCGAGTTTTGAGAGAGAAGGCCGCGTCAGTACGGGAGACCATTTTGTTGCAGGACCAGGAGCTGGAGGGTATGAGAGCGACTTGTGCCAAGTCAGCGGCCAAGTTGGTCCACATTGGGGAACAGCTGGATTCCCTGATGGTACAACCAGAGGGCACATTGGAGCGTCAGAACATTCCCCTTCAGGTATGCATGGATGGGACTGGCGGTGTTGTTGAGTCATCTCTTCCCGTTGGAGAGAGAGAGGCAGAGCCACCTAGTCGGATCTCATATGTTGACTTGGATAGCGGTATGAGACGATCAGAGTTGTACAGGGTACAACATCCATATGTTGAGATTGGATGGAGAGAGATTTTGAGTTGGTACTCGGTGGAGCGGGCTATGGAACACAATGATTTGGTTCCCTTCTCACAAGAGCAGATAGAAGATGGAGGACATCTTCGGATGGATAACATCTCTCATGCTTGTGTTGGAAATCCCTTGAGCCATACACATCATGATGGGAGGTTTTTGCCTACCGCCTATTTGAGTCTTGATAGGGTCTCATTGATCCTTGAGAAGTTTATATTCCAAAATCCCATGAAGTGCAAAATCAGAAATTTGATTTGGGAGGATGGTAGCCCTCATGGGAGGAGTACCAGGATGAGGAGAAGGAGGCATCCACAAGTGATTGAGTGGATGGGGATGATGAGCAAAGAGCTAGGAGGCTATTTGCAGATCTATGACACCAGGCAGCAGGAGGCTTGGCTGCGCTGGTTACTCTTGAAAGAGTTTGGCCATCACTTGGAAAACACACTTCCTACGAGTAGGAGGATGGGGAAAAGATGGATGGATACTTGCATCATTGAGCAGCATAGAGTATGGATGCATGGTGTTGATGTGTTACTCATATCATTCATTGTGTCTTCATCACATGAGTGGTTTGATGGAGGTATGGAGAGGCAACACAATATCTTGTTGCTTGGTTTGTTCCTAGGAGAGCAAGGGCAGATTTTCTCTCACACTTTGTATGATGTTGCAGGAGGAGGAGATGGCACTATCTCCATGGTCTTTGATGGGGAAGCACTTCCCTCTTGGGAGGTATTCCATATTTATTGCAGCATTATTAGAGGAGTCTCTGACAGGGAGCATGTCAGAGAACAGAGTCTTGTATTGACAGGAGCTTATTTGCATGAGCCCCCAGCGTTATCACCTTGGAGCAGAACATTATGGATGGAGTGTACGCAGCAGAGATATGGTGGATCTATAATCCACAGGTCCCAGGATCACTTCATATGTGTTGCACAAAGAGGAGGTAATGATGATAGAGACACCTATGGCATATTCTTCTTGACTTGGGTTTCCAAGCATAAGAAGGATTATCTTCTTGCAGCACATGGTTCAGTCTTCTTCATAGCAGGTCAACACTTTATGGAGGACTCATTCATGGACCCATGTACCATCTTACTTCCAGCATATGGTGAGGGATTTGTTTATACATTCATTGATTTGCACCCTCTTACCATTCTTATGCAATGCATTGCTTCACAAGAGGGCAAGCTTGTCACATTGCTCCAGGAGTTGTATTGGGCCAATCTACATGATGGAGGTAGCCATCTCTTTTGTGGCCTTGGGCAAATGTTTTATCATCACATGTATGTTCATTTGCAGCACTATACCAGGTATCATATGAAGACATGCATGGGTAACATAAGCATTTTGCCTTGTACTCTTATCAAGCAGCAACTTGTAAAACTGCGCCGTACTTGTTTGGGAAGCTGTTGGTACCTTCTTGCACCACAGGAGACCTTCGGCATTTCCTTCATTTTGCTGCTGATCATGTCTTCATTTGCTGATATATATCAGATTTGTATGGGAGGCTTGATTATGAGGGAGACACATGAGCTGGATGTGTCCGTGAGTGGGAAAAATTCTCACAATTTCTGCACTACATATTCTAATGGGAGCATGGGAGGAGGCATGGCCACCACTACTTTATATGCGTTCTCTTTTGATGTGGGCCATGAGATCGATATTCATCCATTTTACAGCCATGGGCAAGTGTTTGGACCTATGTTGTTGTCATATTCCGCCATTTGCTATCCATTAGTAGATGTGTCGGATCTTGTACATTGCTTGCCATGTGATTTTCTGAGGTTGCAGTGGATGAGACTGCACTATGGTTTGTTTTGGGCCAGCTTGTTCTTCACTGATGGAGGAACCTTCTATGGAGGATTGTTTTTCACTTTTCCATTGGAGGGCAATGATTTTGCAGCCCAAGATCAGACTTTCAGCCCGCCTTCATTACCGGAGCTTGAGGTGGGAGGAGATTTTCAGGAGTTGCCTTGTCGGGAGGTGGCTCATTTGGTTTGGATGATTGCTTGGGGATGGAGGATCCACATGAGAGAGATGTTCCCCACTTCATGCCTTGAGTGGAGAGAGATGATGAGCTGGTACACAGTCGATGGGACAACTTACACATTCATAGATGCAGAACCGCAGCAGTCATGGTCTTTAGTCATAGCCAGAGGCAGTGAGCAGTCTGAGTCATGGGACTTGGGCTATTATTGGCCACAGTGGCGATGGGATCCGGGAGGACTATTGATTGGCTGGTACCATGAGAGGCCAGTTTGGGATCCTGGCATTGAGATATCCCTTCATATCGGGGTGATGCAGGAGACAGAGAGGTTTCAGTGGGACCCAGGCACATTTTGCAGTATCGGCAGGGAGCATCAGCTAGAGAGTAGGCTTGTTCAAGCATTGCTTGAGAACAAGCCATTTTTGCCGGATGAGGATGCCACTGGGGAGACTGAGCAGACTTTACAGCATCCATCACTTCAGTTGCTTGAGGACAAGCAACGTTTTGCCGGGGGAGACTGTAATATTCCCAATTAGCCTTGCTAATTGGAATATCTCATTTTTGTTCAATTTTGCCACTTTAGTTGGAAATAATAAATAAAGTGAGAAATAAGAGGGGTCACCTCACTTTAGTCACCTCACTTTATAAAATAAAGTGTTTTCCTAGTTGATTAACGTTATAACTTAAAGAGGGGGCCTTGGGGGTCCACACGTATATGAGGGGAGGCCTCACACTGACCCAAGGGTAACTGCAAGGTGAAGGACGCAGTTAAGGTTTTGGAGGGAGTTTAGCATTATAAAAGGAGGGGTTCCCACTTCATTTGGTATGCATATTTTGATATTGATATTGAGAGCTAGACTTTTGTCTGCTTCAGCACGCCGGTTGTTTAGTCGGTCTGCAGCACTGTTTAGTGCACGAGTGTCTCCAGTCGGAGATCTCACCCTTAGCCTCGGGGGACTTCGAGTGCCTGCCCTGGTAAGGTTATTTCTGGTTTCACCCTTAGCTTCGGGGGACTTCGAGTGCCCACCCTAGTAAGGTTTGTTCTGAGTACATCTTTCAGTTTCAGTAGCAGAGTAGCAGCAGATTCTGGTGCAAATCTGGAGAGGGAGAAGCCCTCTTGTGGCTGCGCAGTTCAGAGAAGGAAGGACGCTGTCTCATCAGGAGGAAGGACGCTGATCAATCCAGGAAGGTGAGGACGCTGTCCCAGGGAGGACGCAGTCCAGATCTGAGCAGAGGAAACGCTGTCCAGGAGGAGGAAGGACGCTGATCAGCCTGGAAGTGAGGACGCTGTCCAGTTCTGAAGAAAAGGGTTGCAGATCTGAAGGCATATTGATAGATCCAGCCTTGGAGAGGGTAGATCTGAGCAGGTATTTGCAGATCTAGTTTTGTATGTTGCAGATCTGCACCAGATCCAGCTTGGGAGATTGCAGATCTGAGGAGATATTGACAGATCTAGTCCAGATCTGAATAGATAACATCAGATCCAGCCTTAGAGGCTGCAGATCTGAAGAGATATTGTCGATCTCAAAGATAGATCCGAAGGTTTGTAGCATCTGATATAGGAGGACGCATCGAGTGGACAGGACGTATCTGATTGGAGGCTTCGTGACCCATCGTATCCGAGCATTCGTATGGGACCACTGTGTAGGGCGCCGATCCGAGGAGCAAAGCTTGTGTGAGAGAGGGCTCAACAACCGTTTTTCCCTCGCATTCGGCAGCTCCTCGATCTATCCGTCGGAGGTTTTGGTGAGTGGTGCCTCACTTACTACTGGCCACTAGCAGACAAACTCGTTTTCTTGGTGAGGGTTTGCAGCTTGAGATCAGCCATTTTCCAGATCTTCAGTTCATTACGCTGTCCTTGTTGCAGCCATTATTCTGATTGAGAGGGTCTCTACTTGCCTAGGGCAAGGATAGGTGCACTACTCTGATTTTCTTGTACTCCTCTCTGTGTACTTTCAGATTAATAAAATGGCTCAGTTTTCTGGAATTCTATGTGTCATTATTCAGTGATCTGGTTCAGCATTGTACTTTCTATATCTGTCTGGCATATTTCTGTTTATTACTGGTTATTTCCCTTTGGGGATATTACAGGATGCTTCCCCTATTTTTGTCGACTTATATGTCTATATTTTGGGCTAAGGTATGGGTCAGAGACACTATTTTTTGTACTTAGACACATACATTTTCGGTGTATATATGTGAGATATATTTTTTCGTGGCTCTACATGGTGTGCCCCCTGTTTCTGTTTATGGATTATGCTATGCTGATGGATATCTATGTTTTCTATGTTTTTGTTTTTTATGTATGATGGTTTATCCAAGATGCATTCCATTTTAGAATATTATTAGCTATGTGATCAGCTTTTTGGTTTTGACTCCTTAGTACATGTGTGAATGTAATGTAGTCAAATTTTCTGCTTAATCTTTTTGCACACAAGTATTTTCTAAACAGATGTGAATCTCTTATCTCAAATGTTTGGTTTAACTGCGACACTACTAACTGGGAGATATGTATATGGCATATGCCTTGATTGAGGGCGTCACACATAAGTCTAATGACAGTGTCATATTCTGCCTTATTGTTTGTTGCTAAACTGATACAAACACCATTGGTGTCGAGTGGTGATTGGTCAAGGTGATAGATAACCCAGGCGGTTGTTGTTAAACTTTGCGACCATCGTGATGCTCCATCAGCAAATCCGAAGTAAGGGTCGAGTTGGTAATCCATTGTGACACTAGAGCACGTTTTGTAACAATTATTTTGGTCAAAAATTTAAATTGGTTGGGTCTGTGTACTTTGACTCTAGGGGAGGGCCTTCTCAGCCCTTATGGGTAGAATTTATTGAGGTAAAGGCCATTTATGGGGTTGCTGAGGAATGTTCTGTCCAGCTTATTCAAGATGTATGCCCCCTTGAGGAGGAAATGTTTTATGATGTAGGGTCAAGCTCCACAAGGTTTCTAACTTTCCTGCCCCTAGGGCTTCTTTTGTGACATCGTAGCAAAGGACTAGTTCTCCCTCAGTGAATGAGCGAGGGTTGATGTGGCGGTCGAATGATGCTTTTACATGTTTCTTGTGGGCCTCGTTTTGTTGCAGTGACTATCATTAGCTCTCGTTGATGAGCTCTAGTTGTACTAGACATTGTTCTAGAGGCTGGGTATCATCGAGGACTTCGATGGCGGCTTGTAAATTCGAGATCTTGCGTTCTATGGTAATCACGGCTTCAACCTCATATACCAAGTGGAAGGGAGTAAAACCAGTGGAATTTTTCACAGCCGTGATGTATGCCCATAGGGCAGAGAAAATCATATGGTTCTAGTTGGTTTTATGGTTATTCACCATGCATTGTAACATAGTTTTGAGGACTTTGTTCACAGCTTCTACCTGTCTGTTGGATTAGGGGTAGTATGGTGAAGAGAATTCGTGGGTGAATCTGAGGTGGTGAGATAGCTCCTAGAAAACCTCATTCTCGAATTGTTTCCCATGGTTGGAGACTAACTCCTTCGGAACGCTGAACCGAGAAATGACATGATTAAACATAAATCGAGCGGCGGTTTCCGCGGTGTTGTCATATGTGGGCATGGCTTCGGCCCACTTGATCAAATAATCGACAGCCACTATGATGTATTTATGATTGCCAGACGATGCGGGGTTGTAATTCATGAAGTATATTCCCCATTTTCAAAAGGTTCCAGTGACGATGAAAAGGTACAAAAGAGCGGGAGGGTCTCTTGCTTTATGAGTGAAGCACTGGCATCGCTCGCATCTCTTGACTGCTATGATGCAATCGCGAAATGGGGAGGGCCATAAATATCCTACTCGTAGGATTTTTTGGGTGGTGGACATCTCAGAAAGGTGTCAACCGCAAGCTCTGCCGAGGAAGTCATTAAGGGGTTGTTCTGCTTGGTCATGAGTAATTCATTGACGTAAAACGGTGTCGATGCCCCGTCGGTACAAAACATCTCCCATGAGGAGATATCGGGGGACCTAATGGAAAATGCGCCAACGATCATCTTGAGTGAGATCAGGTATGAACTTTTGAGTTCGTAAGAAGAGGAGAATATCTGATCTAGGTGGATATCGGTGGTCACCCACCTATTCCATTTGGACCCGCACCATAAATTCTTGCAGCTGTTCACATTCAGCACAACTTACTATTTTTAGCAGGTTCTCGGATCCTGCACTCCCGGAGCCGTTTTGGGGCCTTAATGATCCAAGTGGATATTGGTGGCCACCCATCTATTCCGTTTGAACCCCCACCATCAGTTCTTTCAGTTTTTAAGTTGTAGCACAACTTACTATTTTTAGCAGTTTTTCGAGTCCTCAACTTCCGAAGCCGCTTTGAGGCCTTGAAAAACGTTTTTTGGGAAAACCAGGAGAAACATGGGTCCATGGACCAATTTGTATCACATAGAAAGTTGTAAACCTTGGATAGATCTTTCTAACGAGGTATGATACGCATCAAACGGAGATCGTATGCCGAAGTTACGTCCTCGGGAAGTTGAAACACAAATTTACCCAAACGAGGCCCATAGTTTTGGCGCTTCATCTCCTAGGGTTAGGTTTTTGGACGTTTAGATTTCTCCATTATTTATCAATAAAAAATATGCCCTCGAGCCTCAATGTAACACAGTTCGGAGGTCTATAGCCGCCACATCCCTTCTCAGAGATACGCTACCAACACCCTAGCTATTTGTATTTCCATTATGTCTGAAAGCATATTTCAGTGATTATTTTATAAATAAAATGAAGCATTATTTCCACTGCATCTCTGTGTTTATGGTTATATCTGTTTTCTGTTGCGTTCCTTAATAAAATCTGGATTAGTGGTATCGGAGCAGTCTGCTCTTTCTCTGTCTTTCTTTGCATGTCCCCAACGCGATCAGGGTATAAGGAGTTAGGGCTTGATCTGGTTGAACCCTTGCAAGATCAGCCTCGCAAACCCCAAAGACCTCCCATGGCGGAATAAAAGAAAGACAAGGGAGCAGGAGATCCTATCAAAATATTTCTCGAGGAGGCCCTCGAGAAACAAAGGAACGCAATGATGGATAACTTTGCTCAAATCCTTCAACGACTACCCACCTATGGTACATCTGCATCCAACAGCCACTCTAGATGTGCCACTCCCTTCAAGGTACATGTAAACTTTGACATTCTTGTATTTGAAGGCTAGATAGATGTATACACCGTAGATAGATGGTTAAATTTTTTGCAAGGGTATTTCTCAGTTCATGATTTCTCTGATCGAGAAAATATTATTTTTGCACTCCTCAAAGCTACTCCCCATGTCAAAGACTGGTGGGAAACCTATTGTGAGTAAGAGGACGAAGGGGAACCCTCTCTATTCTCGGCCACACCCACTTGGAATTCATTATAAGATGGAATCAAGGAATAATATTACCCCATGGGGAGCTATGAGGACAAATACATCCAATGGACCATGTTGCGGCAGCAAAGGGATCAAGATGTGCACGAACTGACGAATTTGCATTAGGGGAATTTTGAGGTCTAAAATGGGCCTCCTAAGGAAAATGTATAATAAAAATTCACTTTATGAGAACCAATCACATTTTAGGTGACGACATCATCCCTAATGGTTGAGGTGGCATTGCTTGAGTTAAAGGTACTTACTTGTCACATTATCAATGGTGGATAAAAACCCATGGTTAACCATGGTAGTGCTCCAAGTACTTTTAAAGTCAAAGTAAATTACTCATAATAAATGTCATTTCACACTTTTTGAATAAAAATATATTATTGTCATTTCATATTTCTTGAAATAAACAATGCATATCCCTATACATTTATTATATTATATTATATTATTTTTATATAGTATATTAATTACATGTTATTATAAAATTTAAATAATATAAATTTTAATTAATAACATATAATATAATTAAGAATTTATAAATTTATATTTATATTTTATTTTAATTTATTTAAGTACAACGCACAAATGCATTAGTTCTTCAATGATAATGACTTTTCCTTGAAAATCTCATTCTTATTTATAGTCACATCAATACAATATTTTTATTATTTTTATTTTGGTACAAATTTTGAATTGAATTTAACTATGTCTACATGGATTGTGGTGCAAAAAGTGAATTGAAAATTCATAAATATTATTTTATTGGTTTAGCTATTATTTTATTATTTCCTTAAGAGGCCCATTTTAGACCTCAAATTTCCCCTAATGTTCCATACCTTGCATACAAAGTTGGGTATTAAAGATTCAGAGAGACATTTAGTGCTCAAGTACCACAGCTTCCTGCACAAACACATTCAAGAGGAAATGGAGTTCCTCGACATTACATCGCTTGGCCCGACATATCGCTATGCCGCCAAGATCGAGTAGAAATTTAAGCAGGAGAAGCGAGACTTTGGATCTGCAAATCTGAAGCCAGGGAAAGGTGCCCCCGAACTGCAGAACAAGGGGAAAGGCCAAAGTGGGGCGACTCAGAACAACACCACAAATCCCAATAAGGACACGGGGAAGTGGTGTGAATTTCATAACAGCCCCACTCATAGCACAAACGAGTGTCGGGCCAAACAGTCATTGGTGGCCAAACTAAAGGCACCCGAATCAAATGCATTTTCTGATCCAGAGTCAGAACCAGACAAAGGAAATGAAAAAGGGAAGAAAATCATTGATGCGGATCCCAGTGCCATTTTTTCCACCACCAAGATCCAGAGGAGGGGGAGCGCCTCTTCTATTCGCAGATGTGGGTGAAGGGTTCTCCACTACAATTCTTTGTCGATAGCGGAAGCCAAAAGAACCTCATTTTAGCAAAGGTCATGAAGCGGCTTGACCTACCGACCATAACACACCTGCATCCATATACCATCGGGTGGCTTCACCCAGGGAGAGATATTTGCATCCGCCAACAGTGTTGCCTTCCATATAGCACCAATTCATTCATGGATTGATCCAGGTGGATATCGGTGGCCACCCACGTATTCCATTTGGACCAGCACCATCAATTCTTGCAGATTTTCACATTCAGCACAACTTACTATTTTTAGCAGGTTTTCGGGTCCTCCACTCTCGGAGCCGTTTTTGGGGCTTAATGATCCAGGTGGATATTGGTGGCCACCCACCTATTCCATTTGAACCCCCATCTTCAGTTCTTTCAATTTTCAAGTTGCAACAAAACTTACTATTTTTAGCAGTTTTTCGGGTCCTGAACTTCCGGAGCCGTTTTGAGGCCCTAAACGACATTTTTTGGGAAAACGAAGAGCAACATGGGTCCATGGACCCATGTTGCTCGTTCAAAAATTGAAGTCCTCGGATAGATCTTTCTAACGAGCTATTGAACGCGTCAAACGGAGATCGGGTGCCAAAGTTATGCCCCCGGGAAGTTGAACCACCAATTTACCCAAACGGGCGCCCACAGTTTTGGCGCCTCATCTCCTACGGTTAGGTTTTTGACGTTTCAGATTCTACATTGTTTCTCAACAATAAATAGGCCCTCGAGCCTCATTGTAACACAGTTCAGAGGTCTGTAGCCATCACATCTCTTCTCAGAGATTCGCTACTAGCACCCTAGCTATTTTATTTCCATTATGCCTGTAAGCATATTTCTGTTATTTGATGTTAATGAAATGAAGCATTATTTCCGCTGCATCTCTATGTTCATGGTTATTTCTGTATTCTGTTGCGTTCCTGCATAAAATCCGGATCATGGATGAGGTATTATGTGATGTTGCTCCTCTTGATGTAGCTGATGTATTATTGGGCCAACCATACTTGTGGAGGTGACATGTTTTGTATGAGTCTAGGCCTCGTTTTATTATTATTACTTTGTGAAATAACTTGTACAGGATACCGGAGGTAGTACCGCCTCCTGTCATTTCTTTGACTACTGCAAAACAACGCAGTAAGATTGTTTCCCAAACCAGAAAATTTATTTTCCTTACAACTCGCTCATAGGGAAAGAAGAATATTGTGGCCACAACCTCGAAACAGTGCTCCCCTGCATGGCTACAGTAGATGGACAAAGTCATGGATGAATACGACATTTTCTCCTCACTCACAGAGGTTCCTCTACACTGTCAGGACAAGCACTCCATTGATCTGACCCCTGACACACCGCTGCATGATGTTGCCATACCTCCTGAAACTACACATACAAAATTCACACATGTACTGTCTGAGGCTGATAAAGAAACCAAAATTACTAAATGCATCCAACATGTCCGCCCGTAGGTCCATGACATCTTCGAAAAATATAATACCCAGTTCAATAGAATTTGCATCATCTCGTGGAGGATCTCAATGCAATGGGGACCATTGCTTCATAAGGAGGGAGGAATGATCCAGGTGGACATCAGTGGCCACCCACCTATTCCATTTGGACTCGCACCATCAATTCTTGCAGCTTTTCACATTCAGCACAACTTACTATTTTTAGCAAGTTCTTGGGTCCTGCACTCTTGGAGCCGATTTGGGGCCTTAATGATCTAGGTGGATATTGGTGGCCACCCACCTATTCCATTTGAACCCCCACCATCAGTTCTTTCATTTTTTAAGTTGTGTCATAACTTATTATTTTTAGCAGTTTTTCGGGTCCTAAACTTCCGAAGCCATTTTGAGGCCGTGAACAACGTTTTTTGGGAAAAATAGGAGCAATAGGGGTCTCTAGACCGATGTTACTCACATTGAAAGTTTTACTCCTCGAATATATATTTCTAACGAGGTATGATATGCGTCAAACGGAAATCGTATGCCAAAGTTACGTCCCCGGGAAGTTGAAACACAAATTTACCCAAACGGGGCCCATAGTTTTGGTGCTTCATCTCCTAGGGTTAGGTTTTTGGACGTTTAGAGTTTTCCATTATTTATAAATAATAAATAGGCCCTCGAGCCTCATTGTAACACAATTCAGAGGTCTGTAGCCACCACATCTCTTCTCAGAGATACGCTACCAGCACCCTAGCTATTTTTATTTCCATTATGTCTGTAAGCATATTTCAGTCATTATTTTATTAATAAAATGAAGCATTATTTCCGCTTCATCTCTGAGTTCATAGTTATATATGTATTATGTTGCGTTCCTACATAAAATCCGCTGAAGTTACATCCCCGGGAAGTTGAAACACAAATTTACCCAAATGGGGCCCATAGTTTTGGTGCTTCATCTCCTAGGGTTAGTTTTTTGGAAGTTTAGAGTTCTCCATTGTTTATCAATAATAAATACGCCCTCGATCCTCATTGTAACACAGTTTAGAGATCTGTAGCTGCCACATCTCTTCTCAAAGATACGCTTCCAGCACCCTAGCTATTTTTATTTCCTTTATGTCTGTAAGCATATTTTAGTCATTATTTTATTAATTAAATGAAGCATTATTTCCACTTCATCTTTATGTTTATGGTTATATATGTATTCTGTTGCATTCTTGCATAAAATCTGGATCAATATCTCTATACCAAGGGTCGTCGGTTGCTACGAAGAAGAGATTTTCATCTAGTAGCGAATCATTTACTAGTGATCCCTTGGTATCGCTTGGGAGTTCTATAATGAACTCTGCTAAGACTATCGCATTTTTGCTCTTAGGGGAGAGAAACTATAAGCCGTATTCTTAGAGAATGACTATCCAACGGGCGTATTTTTGATTCATTAGGCGGCGCGTGAACAGATATTTGATGGGATTAATATCCATGATGATTTTAGTGGTCTTTGAGATGATGTAGTGGTGAAGCTTTTGGACTGCATGTATTAGTGCTAGCGCGGTCTTTTCTTCGGGCTCATATCTTAATGTTGGGCCTACTAAGGTTTTACTGACATAGAATATTACGTGCTCCTTCCTATCTGGGCCTTTCTAGACCAATACTCCGGCCAAAGCAGTCTCGAAAGCTGATAGATACAGGATGTAATCTTTGTCATAGTCTGGGGGACTGATGAGTGGTGCCGAAGACAATGTTTCTTTCAGCGCATCGAACGCTTGTTGGGCATGATCATCGCATTTGAATGTGATTTCCTAGCGAAGAAGGTGCAAGAACCCTTGAGCACAAGTGGCATAATCTAGGATGAAGCATCTTAGAAAATTGGCCTTCCCCTGCAAGCTTTGTATTTTCCTGAGGGTTCGAGGTCGGGGTACCTCCTTGATGGCTTGGACCTTGAGGGGGTCCACGTGAATCCCTTTCCGGGACACGATAAAACCTAAGAGTCTTTCTGCTATGACGTAGAATACATACTTGAGGGGGTTCAAGCGTATTTTGTATTGTCAGCATCATTGGAATACCAATCAAAGATCCTCAATATGGTCTCAGCACTTCTTGGACCGGATGGTTAGGTCGTCCAAGTAGGCGAGGATAAGGTGTGCCAAGTCATGAAATATGTATTTCATGGCCCTCTGGAAAGTGTCTCCAGTGTTTTTTAGGCCAAATGGCATTACCTTGTATGAGAATGTGCCCCAAGGGGTGGTAAACACGGTTTTGTACCGGTCTGTGTGGCAGATTTGAATTTGATTGTACCCAGAGAATCCATAGAGAAAGGAGAGAGCCTCGTGACCCACACAAGAATCGATGACCTGGTCGATGAATGGGGTGGGGTAATTGTCCTTGGGAAATGCTTTTTTCAAATCCTGAAAATCGGTGCAAACACGTATGGTGCCATGTTTTTTCATGATGGGAATAGGGTTGGAAATCCAAGATGTGTAAGCAATCGGGTAGATAAACCCAGCTTTGTGAAGCTTATCGGTTTCTCGTTTTATTTCTTTTGCCTTTGATGGGTGTTGTTGACGTTGTTTCTGGCATACTAGAGGTATATCAGACCAGGTGTCAATATGGTGCTTTATGATAGTGGGACTAAGCCCAAGCATTTATGATTAGTCCCACGCGAATATATATTTATACTCTTGTAGCAATTGGCTATAAGAGTTTACTTCTTCTGGAGAGCATGCTGCCCCAAGTGAGATTTCTTCGACCTTTTCAGGATTTTGGGATATGTTCACCTTGATGGTAGGTGAGATGTTTGACGTGTTTCCTTCCTTGAACGCATCGGGCGCCGAGATAGGATTCTTGAAACAATCGACTTTCCCTTATGGGAGGAAATATTTTGATTCTATCGCATAAATCTCTTTTATTTTGTCTTGTCAAGACTGAACACTTGTTTGGGGAGAAAAATCAAATGGTGATACATCGCATCCCATGGATAATCTGGCTTTGTCATAGCTTCTAGGATGTCCTCATTTGAATGGAATAGGGATCCTAAGGGGGATTGATCTTGCGCAAAGTTGTGTCGAAGAGGTTCAGTCTGCATGGAGCTATTTGATAGAAATGAGAAGGATTCAATCGTCGACATGGTGGAACTAGATGCGGTCAACAGAGTGTATATAGATTGGGTATGCACTGTCATAGGTACAGCTACTATCGTAGTTGCAGCTGACTTGACACCTATGGCATATGAGCAAAAACCTCGAGTCATAGTTCCGATACATGATGATATGAATCGTATATGGTGTATTATGTTGTTGGCGTTTGATGGGGGGATAATCTCTGTGATGGGAGCCTGCGTAAGTGCAAGTTTGGGTCCCCTGTTAGGATGGTCAATTTCTTGTCGGTGGAAATTGTGCCTAATACAAAGGTGCCTGATTGTTTCCATTAGCGTGAATACCTCTGGTTCGTGGTTATAGATAGTGAAAATGGTGCATGGTACATTGTACCAACTGAGTAGATTATGTGGGAATCGAAACTACTCTTCGTCCCAGACATGGACGCTTGGAAAGGATCTGTTGTAGAAGACAAGAGATTCTGCTTCCATTTCCGAGTTTTTGGCTTGGGTGTGTCTAACTCATTTGGGGAGTGTAGACATAACGCTTCTCTTGTCGCTCTAAGCTTCGGGAGATGTTCACATTTTATTGTATGATGAAAGTGTGAACAAATATGGTAATAAGTGTGCGTTATTTTCTCTTGGTTAGAGAGAAGTCTCTGTGGGAGAGAAGAGATTATGTGAAAACTGCTTGCGAGGTGCTTCAGTTCTTTACACTAATTGACCCGGTTGCCAATCAGGTCGCATAGTCTGCATGTTATCCTAGGTTGTACCTAGGTCATGCTTGGTTGGTGCGTCGTCCCAGTTTTCCCATTACGCCGATGTGGGTTTGGGGTTGATCAGGATGATATACCTTCTATACCAGTTGAGGAGATCGTCGCGTTTCTTTTATAATGTATGTATCATATCAATTAGAGGACGTACCTGCAAGATATAGGTACAGGGATGATCATGGTGATTTCCCTGACATACTAGGAAAAATAGCCTAGATATGAGGTTCCCGTCCTGCTCACTTGGTGGCATGAATGGGTACTAGCGACGTAGAATTTCTAAGTCAGGGGAAGTGGCAACCACATGATTGGGCGTTTTACACAATGCACATGTTGATCCTCTCTGCAGAGGGCGGTTGGGGGTAACTAGGGGTTCCCTGATTGGTCACTTTTAAGCTAACAGAAAGAGGATGGATCTACTTGTCACATATTCTTGGGTTGTCGAGTTGTTCATAGATTCTGATTCAGAGCCATATTCTTGGGAGAGGTGAACTATAGTTAATCGCATACAAGCTAGCGCTGCACAGATACTAGGGATGTAGTGACAATGGCATACCAGATGATTGTCACCACATATCTGACATGAATACTAGGTATCTAGGTCAGGATGATACACTACATGAACTGGATACAATCGCTGGAACATTTCCAGAGTTGGGAAATCGATTATGAAATGATCGTGCTCATCACAGAGTACACAACGTTCGATGGGAGGAGGGGGGATGGCTGGGAGTCTTTAAGGCGACTGTCGCTCCTTCTACAGGTATAGAATAGTGCGAGGTTCATCTCCAGATGACTGGGTGGAGGGATCCTCTTGATAGGATTTCTCGATAGCATGTAAGGCATCCCTATATCACGAGATATCTTGGAAATGATGGGTATAGTTTCCATAATTGCTACAGATAGCGCATGCATGACTAGTATGCAATTCTTTGCCTTGAATTTTGGTGGCAGGTTCCTTTTTACGGGAACTCGATGTTGCAATGCCTACCGCAGAGCTGAGGAGTGGTTTTAATTTTTCCAGCTCTAGGAAGATGTGGGTAGGATGTCCTACTATGTCACATATGGCGCAACGTGGTGATTCACGTTGTGTGGTGGGAATCTCCACCTTATTTCCTCTTCTCTCAGTTTTCTTGGTCGTAATCATCAGTTTTGCAATGGGAATTTCTTTTGCAAGGATGTTTGCAACAGTATCCTGAATGGCTGGGGTGAGTTCAGGATTAATAGGGATTAACCCTGTAGAGGCGATGTGCATGACTCCAATTGGAGTGGGTGGGACTAGGTACCAAACTGGTATTGCAAATGATAAGTTTGGTGGGACCACCGTGGTCATGACCTATTGTGACACGAAACCAGCTGGGGGGAAGAGGAAAGGAATTTTGGAGGTAGTATAGGCTATAGAGGCTTTCGTAGCCAAGGACTCAGTTTCATTACTGCTTGTCTCCGTGTCTTGACTAGATTCGGTGCTTGATGTGTACATCATGCACACCGGATCCCCTGTGACATCAGGTGATGACTCAGGTATAACAAGGGGATCTCCTAGGAATGACCCTAGGATGGACGACAGTTGAGCTGGCCAGGGCCATATTCTTGGTACCGTGTAAGCACATCAGAAAATGTGTCTACATAGGATAGAATGACATCGATATTTGTTAGGGGACGCTTTTCTCTATGTGTCAACTGGTCGACAGTAACGATGCAGTCCTCGTGGGGGAACATCATAGTTCGGAAGACGGAGGAGGTGATGGTTGAAATGGCGTACATATAACTCTAGAAAATGAGTATATTGTAGTCCAATTGGGCATCCAAGACTTCAATGTCTATAAGGACCGTCTTTCTGGCTAAGCAGACCGGGACGTTTTGGTAGAGACCAACAGGGGCTGAAGGGCGACCATCGTATGCTCTAAGCGTGATGTCTAATGGCATTAGTTCAGGAGACCCTAACTTCTGCCAAATGTTCTTTGACATGATGCATGTGGATGCACCGTCGTCAATGATACATCGATGTTTTGGACTGACACCAATATCTGAAAGGCGACCATTGAAGGAAGCCTAGGGGTGGCTTTATCTAAATCAAAAGCCATCAGGTGCGAATCGGTAGGGTTGATGGCGCCTAATGCGGAAAGTAAGGCTTTTCGCTTCTTTGGGCATGATTTTTATACCTCCAAAGTTGACATAGTGGCGGGATATTGAGCTAGATCATCCACAATGGTATAGTTATGGGATTATTTGGAATATTTTAATGCCCGCCTAGTTGGTCCTTTAACTATTTTTGGCAAAGGTTCAATAGGCATCTCTGATATGATCAAAGGTGTTTTTGGTGCACCTTTACTAGCCCCTGACGCATTGGTGTCTGGTGGGTTATCGTAATTTCTATTCCATGTCTGAAAAAACATTTCTTTGCCAGTCATGTAGATTTCGTGGTCGTTTTTTACGGAATCGTCGGGATTTTTTTATTGCGTGCTAACTTCCCCTTGATGGGGGAAGGGCTCCTACATGACTGTTGTCTGCTGGGAAGATCTCCCCTGTCCACGATTACTCTATAGCTTCTTTAGCTCAGGGAGGTCGGGCCAGTGGTGAGTGTAATGACCGTACTCACGACAAATCGAACAAGAGTGGTTCATTTGAAGAATTTCCCTCTTGTTCTGCCTTTGGGGGTTGCTTGGCTCCTAGTTTTGATTTCGGTTGGAGTTTCCTCCAGCCTGAGATCACAGAGGGCGTTGTTGATTGTTTCCCCCTTGTCCAGGATTTCCTTTAGCCTTGTTTTTTCCTTTTTTCTTAGCCACGTTAGGAGGATAATTTGGATTCTCTTGGTTGTGTGGTTGGTGCGGATGGTTTTGGGAGGGTTGCACAAAGTTCACCTGTGCATTATTCTGCATGGGCGGGTCTTGTGTTGGAGATTGGGCGCATTGCGGTCCCTGGTTTGTAAATGGTTGTTGGGGGGAGCTCTTTCATCATCATTTCTAGCTTCGTACTGGGTTCCCTAAGCTGGAGGATAGGGTCCTCCATGCTGATGGTGGTACGATGACACCCTACTAGTCAAATTTTGTGGAGGCATGGGATGGATTTGGTAGCCAAGTTTCAGTATGTTCTGGGTAGAATCATATGTGTAACTAGGGTATTGAACGTTGCTGCTTAGGTGATTTTAGGTCAACGACCCAATTAAACCATCTGCAGAGTTCGACGCACCTAAAAATTCTTTGTAAGTTTGCAGGTGCAGGGCGTTCGGCAGGATATTATAAATATACCCTGATTGTATATAGATCAGCTCGAGTTGTTGGCCTTATTGATGGCGTCCTCTTTGGATATGGGCTTTTGTTGCACTACATCGTTTGAAATCTCTTGGTGATATTTTTCAAGAACGAGTCTAACATAACTCGATCATCGCGTTTGGATTTTCACAAACTACGACATCGCCGCCATTTGTGGAGATGGTCCGAGATATGGACGGTGGGGTTTTTCCTAAAGTGGGTCAATAATTCCATTCTGGAATCGTGGTGGATGGGTAACTGAAAATAGTTCAATAAAGTAGTAGTGAGGGCACTAAAGGTTCTGTGTGTAGCAGAGGGATTCTCCACATACCATTTCATTTTTATTCCAATTAGGGTGTGTTGAAACAGTCTTAGTCGAATAGTATCGTCAACGATGTTGTTCGACGAACACCACAGGTGAAAGTCATAAAATGATTTCTGGGGTCTTCCGCTTGCTTCCCTTCAAATTTTGGAATGTCCAAAGGGAGCTTCGTGGGCATGGGAGGCCTTATGGGGTTGTGTGCAATGGGTTTGTTTGTCAACTTGGGTAAATCTGGTAGATTTAATGAAGCTAGAAAAGGTGATTGCAAGGTTGTATCCATTGTGACTTATGAAAACACAATGTTCTGGTTAGGAATATGGTTTTTCTGTGACGTACCCTATTTTTTGTTCACCTGGCTTCCCGAATGGGTAGCACTCCTATGCCCTCTAGGGGTTATGGGAGTAGTGGTGTGTGGTGAACCTATGGGGGTGTTCACTGGCATGCCATTGGGAGACCAACTCGGGTTCCCAACTAAAGATGCACCGATAAAGTATGAACCAATAAGGGTGGTAGTGTTTCATATTTGACGCCTAAATGGTGAAAGACCTGGAACCCCTCCTAGTAATGGGGGGAGGTCCAAAAGACGTCTAGATCGACGAGGTCCCATTGGGTCTGTTTTGGCGTCGACTAGGTATGGTTTTGGAACTATTTGAGAGGATAGAGACTATAATCAAAGAAAAAATCCGATCGCATACATAAAACAAAGTGAAAATAAAATAAGTTTTCCCTTAATATTAATCCTATGTGATCAGTCAATAAATAAAAATATGGTTTTTTGTTGTTTGTGTATGATACTCAAATCCTAGAAGACCTAATCATCCTCACATGCTCAAATGTAACTAGGCCTTGAGAAGATATATTTTGAATTCTGGTACAACATCCCGAAATAACTGGCGATGCCCCCAGTCAACTGAAGAAAATCCACCAAGGTAAGGGTAGAGAATCTAGTGATGCCTGAACTGTCACCTATAGGGAAAGGATGCCCTAATTTTGGCCACTAAGCACTGTCTTCCCACATGAGCGTTCAATTCTTGGGCATCTTGGTAGTTCAGCTACCAGTACCAAGTATCAAACGGGTCAGGTAGCCCCTAATGATACCACACGCACTGGGCCTAAGCCTAACCCCCTCTGAATCGGGTCTCTCCTATGCTTAGGTTTTCTTTGCCGTGAGAAAATAGGTTGATTTGAAAGTTCCCTAAATAGTCAACTTCTATGTTTCAAGATGAAGACTAACCAAGGCGGCTTATTGGATGCCTACCCCCTTGGTCCTAAATTAGACTATAAATTCTTTTTTGGCCCCTGTGGGGAGATTTTAGTGAGTTTTGTCAAGTTAGTTTTAGGTGTCTTTTCTTTACTTAGGGTGTGGATGTGTGTGAACAAAAGATGAACAAGCACATAGTTTAAACGTGTGGATATGCAATGATCCTTTTCAAAATCCCCTATTTAAACTATTTTTTGTTGTTCCTTGCTCAAAAGAAAAACATGCACGGATATGGGCCGCTTTCAATTTTCCCTAGTTAATCTATATAATCAACTATAGGGAGATGGTTAGTTGTCAATAGAGAGTGTTCATATGCTTGCCTAGGATCACCTAAGGGTGCAAAGGCAGCAAATATTACTACTAAAAGAAGTTAAAAGTGAGCTTTAACAAGTTACGGGGCACCCCAACCAGTGTTGGCAGATGTATTATGGGCTGCTAGTCACTTTTACAAGCAAGAAAAGATAGAAATAGTAGAAAAAATCATACTTCTGGTTTTCGCGCGAAAAAGGCTGAAACAGGTGCGAAGGCCACGCGCAGGTCACCTCTGAACGCGTGCACTGGGGTGCGTCTGTCTACACAAAATCCGCACAAGTTCCTGCAAAGTAATTTTTGGGAGCTATTCAGCTTCAGCCTGTCACTGAAGGTGAATCAGGCAGTGAAGGAGAGAAAGGGGGCAGTTCCAACCCAACTCTTGAGCAAATAAATATTTTCTCTGCAAAAAAGGCACAACCACATAAACTTGGAAATAAAATTTAGTGGAGTCGCCAATCCTATGTTAGTGTGTCTGGTGCACGAATGTACCAAATCACACTTGCTTAAGAGGGGTGGTTTTTCCCTCTTAATTTATTGGTCATAGGCAGAAAATAGATGGATTCAAGAAAGTTAGTTGAACATGCTAAAACATAAACATACTAGATAGAGAAATAGCATGGATATTCAAACATAAAAAACTAAACTACAAAAAAAAAACACAAAAGCTATGAATAGAGTCAAACAACTTCAAGAATCCAAACAGCAACACTTACATCCCCTCTTATTGAGTGCTGGTAGGAATGAAGGATGAAACGTTTACCCACCCTCCAAGGGGCCCTTAGAACTATGGAATTCCAAGTCTCGATGAAAGGATGTCTTTACTTTCGAGCTACCTTGGCGCAAATTCTCCCTCTCTCTACTATGGTGGAATAGATTTGTTGGATGGCCAACAATTGAGTCCCCTCTATCTCTACTCCCGATCACACATTTTCGGTATTGCTTAGGGAAATTATGGCCAACATAACAATGTGTTATCATATTTTTCATCTCTTGGTGGCCTTTTATAGGAGAATTAAAATCATCCTTCCCTCTCTTGGTACCTTGTGGATGGTGACCCAAGAGAGGAGGGTGATTCCATTGTGTTCCACATTTATTCCATTGTGTTCTCCCTTGAGGTCCTAAGGAGGCTTGTACAATTGTCCTTAGGCTGCCTCAAGTGTGGGATCAATGTCCTGGAGTGTGCCTTGTGGTCCCGGAAAGTGACTTCCGCCACTCCTATGGTCATGTGGCTTTTTGAGGAAAAGCCGCGCAAAGGCACGCTTATTGAAGAATTATGCGCGCAAAGGTGCATTTCACTGGTTCCTTCAGTGCGCAACTTGATTTTTCCTCTTAGACCTTAAATATTTACTTCAGATTCACTAATGTCTCTCAACCCTGTAAATCCTTTTCTCTGACATTAAATAATTTCATCTTTGCTTGTTCGATTTTCCAATGATAACAATACCCACTAAATCCATCCAAGAATGAAAGGAACTTCTTCCCTTCAAGACCATCCAAAACTTGATCAATGAAAGGCAGGGGAAAATGACCTTTCTTTGTAGCTTTTTTGCATTCCCTATAGTCAAAAAATATCCTTCACTTCCCATTCTTCTTGGGCACTATAACAAGAGGGGAAACCTACTCACTATATAAAATGGGATAAATGAATCCTACATCTAATAGATTTTGCAGTCCTTATTTTACAATGTCTTTAAGGGCATAAATAATTCTCCTATGGGGTTGGTGCACAGGTTTACATCCCTATTTAATGTAGGTATGATTGGTACAAACTAAGGGATGAACCCATCTCATCTCCCTATAGTACCAATAAAAAGCATCAAGATGTTGTCTTAACACAGTGCACAGTTGGTCTTCTTGCTCTACTAAGAGGGAAGGATTGATTTTTAGGGTTTTGGATGGAATAATTTCCATAGTCTTAGCATGATCTTGATTAGAACTGGCAGTGAAATTTTGTTCCCTTGGATTGTTCTCATGTTTCCCTAAGGATTCCTCTGCTAGATCATCAATTGGCATGGCAGCAGGAGGTTGGTTCTATAGAAATTTATCAATAAGGTCGTCCTCATCTAGTTGTTTGCTTCCTAGAATAGTGTCCAATATACAAACTAGGTAGGGGGGTAACTAATAAAAATATTCCTCTTATTATTCTTCTACCCACAAAGGTAATTCATTCTCAACAAAGGGTTGAGAAGGGGGGTATAATAAAAACTAATTTGTTAGGTGCCCATTTTTAATTGTCATGTTTCCTTCCCTGCAAATAATGTAAGCATCAGCAATGGCTAACCAAGGTCTCCCTTGAATGAGGGGGTATGCATTAAACTTGTTTTTGGGTAGGACTACAAGGAAATATGCGGGGTAATCCCACGATCAATGGGTACCATCACATCCTCAATAACTCCCTCAAGGGCTACTATGGATTTATCTGCAAGTTGCAGCATTGTGATGGTCTTTCTCAAGGTTCCTTGGAGGTTGATCTTCAGCATAGTTTCCTTTTTCATGACATTGATTGCAGCCCCAAGGTCAAAAAATATGTTGGGGACTACAATATTTCTAATGTGCACATCCACTATTGATCTATCGGGATCCAAATACTTTGGGGAGATAACATTCTGAAGCATTAGATCAACCAGTTTCCCATCAACATTGATAGTGGGGGCATCTCTTTTTCTTCTTATAGGACCCTTGAAACACTCTTCTCTAGTAATATTGTTGTAAATAGGAACATCTTTGATGGCATGGAGAAGGGTATTTTAACACACAGGTTCTTCAACTCTCCCATAAGTTCGGCCTCTTCTGGGGTGTTTTGTTTAGGTTGGACCAACCTTTCAGGATATGATCCAACTGGATATTGGTGGCCACCTACCTATTCCACTTCGAGCCCCACCATTGTCTCTTTCAGTTTTTTCACAACTTACTATTTTTAGCGATTTTTCGGGTCTTGAACTTCCGGAGCCGTTTTGAAGCCCAAAACGGAGATAGTATGTTGATGTTACGTCCGTGGGAAGTTGAAACACCAATTTACCCAAACAGGGCCCATATTTTTGGCGCTTCATCTCCTAGGATTAGGTTTTTGGACGTTTAGAATTCTCCATTGTTTATCCATAATAAATAGGCCCTCGAGCCTCATTGTAATACATTTCAGAGGTATGTATTCGCCACATCTCTTCTCAGAGATTCACTTCCAGCACCCTAGCTATTTTATTTCCATCATGTTTGTAAGCATATTTCTGTGATTTTATATTAATGAAATGAAGCCTTATTTCCCTTGTATTTCTATGTTTATGGTTATTTCTGTATTTTGTTGCGTTCCTGCATAAATCCAGATCAATGGTATCAGAGTCGTCTACTTTTTCTCGATCCTTCTTTGCATTTCCCCAACGAGGTTGGGGTATAAGGAGTTAGGGCTCGATCTAGTGGAACCTTTGCAAGATTAGCCTCGCAAACCCCAACGGACGCCCATGGGGGATGAAAAGAAATATGAGGGAGCAAGAGATCCTATCAAAATATTGCTCGAGGAGGCCCTCGAAAAACAAAGGAACGCGATGATGCATAACTTTTCCCAGATCCTTCAACGGCTGCCCACCGGCGGTGCATCTGCATCCAACAGCCACTCTGGAGGCGCGACTCCCTTTAAGGTAAAAGTAAACTTTGACATTCCCATATTTGAGGGTCAAATAGATGAATATGTCGTAGATAGATGGTTGAATCTATTAGAAGGATATTTCTCAGTTCATGATTTTTCCAACCCGGAGAAGATTATTTTTGCACTCCTCAAAGCTACCCCCCATGTCAAGGACTGCTGGGAAACCTATTGTGAGAAAATGGACGAGACTGAACCCTCTTTGTTCTCATTCGTACCCACTTGGAATTATTTCCGAGATGCCATATAGGAACAACACTATCCCGTGGGGAGCTATGAGGACAAGTACATACAATGGACCACGTTGCGGCAACAAAGGGATCAAAATTTGCATGAGCTAACGAATATGTTCCATACCCTGCACACAAAGTTGGGTATCAAAGGTTTAGAGAAACATTTGGTGCTAAATTATTGTGGTTGTCTACACAGATACATTCAAGAGGATATGGAGTTCCTCGACATCTCCTCGCTTGGTACGGCATACCGATATGCTGCCAAGATTGAGCAGAAATTCAAACAGAAGAAGCAATACTTTGGATCTGTGAATCAAAAGCAAGGGAAAGGTGCCCCCAAACCACAGAACAAAGGATAAAGCCAAGGCATGGCGGCCCAAGACAACCTGCCAAAGACACAAGCAAATAACAACACCACGAAGCCAAAGAAGGACACAGGAAAGTGGTGTGAGTTCCATAAGAGCTCCACTCACAACACAAGTGAGTGTCAGGCCAAGCAGTCGCTGGTGGCCGAGATGAGGGCTTCTGAATCAGATGCATGCTCCAACTCTGAATCAGAACCTGACAAGGTGAATGAAAAAGGGAAGCAAATTATTGATGCGGAGCCCAATGCCACTGTTTCCACTACGAAGATCCAGAATGAGGAACCAAAAGATCCAGAGGGGGCAGAGCGTCTCTTCCACTCCCAGATGTGGGTAAAGGGTTCCCCGCTATGGTTCATTGTCGATAATGGGAGCCAAAAGAACCTCATTTCAGCAGATGTTGTGAAGTGGTTGGGCTTGCCACAACCATACACCATCGGGTGGCTTCACCAAGGACGAGATCTCCGTGTCAGCCAGCAGTGTCACCTTCCCTGTAGCATCAAGCCCTTCACGGATGAGGTATTGTGTGAAATTTCTCCTATTGATGTTTATGATGTATTATTATGCCAACCATACTTGTGGAAGCGACATGTTGTGTATGAGTCCCGACCTCACGCTGTTATTGTTACTTTGGGAAACAAATTGTACAGGATACCAGAGGTACCACTGTCTCCCACTATCTCTTTGGTTATTGCAAAACAATGCAGTAAGATCATTTCCAAAACCAGGAAATTTTTTTTCCTGATGATCCGCCCCCAGGGCAAGAAGAAGACTGTGGCCACAACCTCCAGACATGGCTCCTCTACATGACAACAACAAATGGACAAGGTTGTAGAGGAGTATGGGGACATATTCACCTCACCCACAGGGGTACATGTACAGTGTTAGGTCAAGCACCCCATTGACCTGACCCCAGGTGCATCGCTACCCAATGGACCAATCTATAGGCACTCTGTTCTGGAGAATGATGAAATCAAGAGGCAGATTCAGGAGCTACTGCAGAAAGGTCACATCTGGCCAAGTTCATCGCCATGTGGGAGCCCGATCATGCTGGTACAGAAGAATGATGGGACTTGGAGACTCTGTATTAATTATCAGGTGCTGAACAAGATCACTGTTTGGAATAGGTACCCGATCCCAAGGATTTATGACCTTCTGGACCAAATCAAAGGGGCAAAATATTTCAGCAAGATTGACTTGAAGTTTGGGTATCACCAGGTACCAATCGAACCCTCTGATGTGTGGAAGACTGCCTTCAAAGCCAAGGAGGGCCTTTTCGAACGGCTCGTCATGCCTTTCGGATTGAAAAATGCTCCTGCAACCTTCATGAGCTTGATGGATGACATCTTGCATCCATTCACCAACTCATTTGTAGTGCTATACTTGGATGACATATTATCTTCAGCCAGACTTGGGAAGAGCACCTCCACCACATCCAAGAAGTCCTCCAAACACTCCGGCAACATAAGTTGTGTGCCAATTTGGAGAAGTGCACTTTTGGCATGACCCAAGTTCAATATCTGGGATACATTATTGATGAAATGGGGGTGCATGTGGATCCAGCCAAGATCCAAGTCATTCGAGATTGGCCAGCCCTAACCACCCTAATAGAGCTTTGCAGCTTTCTGGGTCTTGATAATTTCTACTGCAGGTTTGTGTTGGAATTCTCTCATATCACTTGGCCCATGAGTCAAGTCACCAAGGGAGGAGCGAAAGAAAAATTCTGTTGGTCGGAATCTCAACAGAAGGTGTTCGTAGAATTTAAACATCGCCTCTATTCTACCCCAGTGCTCACATTACCAGACTTGCAACAACCATTTGAGATCGAGACAGATGCCTCTGACTATGCTATTGTGGCAGTTCTTACTCAACAGGGGCATCCAGTGGCATATCACAGTGATACATTGTCCGACACAGTTCGAAACTATCCCACTTATGACAAAGAAATGTATTCCATTGTGCAGGCTTGTTGACAATGGAAGCATTACATTTTGGGGAAGGAGACAATAATCCACACAGACCACCGACCCTTGCAGTTCATACAGACACAAGGGAAGTTGTAGAACGATCGCCATTAGAAGTGGTCCACATATCTGCAACAATTTGATTTGAACATCAAGTACAAGAAGGGTAGCACCAATAATGTTGCAGATTGCCTTAGCCGACCACCGATCGTGGCCATAACCACCTTTCTCAACTCTTGTGGGCATGAGACTTCTGATTGGCCGCTTATTTACAAGAGCGATCGAGAATTCAGCTACACATACAAGGCACTCTTGGGGGGTATGCAAGTTCCAAATTTTCACCTCCAAGATGCACTATTATGTCGTCTGGGACACTTTTTTGTTCCTTCAAGCGAGCTTGCCAAGATGATATGGGAAGCACACTATAGTTTAGTTGCTGGGCATTTTGGGGTCGAGAAAACAGTGGCAGTACTGCAAAATTATTTCTATTGGCTGAACCTTCGATAGGATGTCGAGAAGTACATCAGATCCTGCACTACTTGCACCATTTCCAAACCGACCATCAAGAAGCAAGAGCTCTATACTCTGCTACCTACCTCTAGTCGACCTTGGGAATCCATCTCCATGGATTACATTTCAGGCCTTCCTTCTACTAAGCATGGAAATGGCTGTGTTTTCGTGGTCGTCGAAAGATTCTCAAAGATGGCCATTATGGCGGCCTGCAAGAAGAATATCACAGTAGAAGCCATTGCTAAACTCTTCTTTGAATGAGTGTGGGTGCACTTTGGGATCCCACAATCTATCATATCATATCGCGACAACAGGTTCCTCAACACATTTTGGTCCAGCCTCTGGTCAATGTTGGACACCAAGCTCACCAATTCCACATCTTTCCATCCCCAAAATGATGGCCAAACAGAAGTCATCAACAGGATGATTGTACACATTCTACGCATGTACAATTCAAAGCATCCACGCACATGGGATAAGATCCTTCCCTATGTACAACACAGTTATAACCGGGCTCTCCACAGCTCAACCGACCACAGCCCCTTTCAGGTGGGCTTGGGATTCCAGCCACTATGTCCCATTGACGTAGCCATGCCATTTTCAACTACTCAGGCCGATTCGGCTCATGTCCAGTCTGAAGCTGACAAAGCAAACAACTTCATCGAGTGCATTCATCACATCTGCCAACTGGTTCATGACATATTAGAAAGAGCCAATGCTAAGTACAAGCAATGACATGATCAACATCGGGTACCACACAACTTCCAGTTGGGCGAAAAAGTGTGGCTAAATTTTCAGAAGGAGCGCCTCACTGGACCCCACCGCAAGATTTTCCTGCTCCGATATGGGCCATACACCATCACCAAGGTTGTAGGGAAGAATGCCTTCGAGCTTAGTATTCCACCATTCCTTGGTTTGCACCCAGTATTCAATGTAGACCGCCTTCGTCCCTACTTCCCACCTCTATTGGACACCTCTGACAGTACGGAAGAACTCACACCAAAAGAGTTAAACCCCAGGCTGCAGGAATGGTCACCCGACCCGTATCATGGACATGATCAGGTACTGGTTTGACAGATCCAGCCCCATATCGGTTCAGTGACCAACTCTGCAAGGCAAGTGGTTCACTAGGGACCAAGTTCAACAGAATTTTCCTCATCTCATGGAGGAACTCAACACAATGGGGACCATTGCTTCCTAAGGGGGGAGGAATGATCCAGGTGGATATTTGTGGATACTCGCCTATTCGACTTGGGGCCCCACCATTGTCTCTTTCAGTGTTTTCACAACTTACTATTTTTAGCAGTTTTTCGGGTCCTGAACTTCTGGAGCCGTTTTGAAGCCCCAAACGGAGATAGTATGCCAAAGTTACATCCCTGGGAAGTTGAAACACCAATTCACCCAAACGGGGCCCATATTTTTGGTGCTTCATCTCCTAGGGCTAGGTTTTTGGACGTTCAGAATTCTCCATTGTTTCTCCATAATAAATAGGCCCTCGAGCCTCATTGTAATACAGTTCAGAGGTTTGCAGTCGCCACATCTCTTATCAGAGATTCGCTACTAGCACACTAGCCATTTTATTTCCATCATGTTTGTAAGCATATTTCTGTGATTTTATATTAAAGAAATGAAGCCTTATTTCCACTATATTTCTATGTTTATGGTTATTTCTGTATTCTGTTGCGTTCCTGCATAAATCCGGATAAAGATAGGGAGGTAAATTGGCCTGAGGGGAACTATATTCCTTATCTTCTTCGATATATTTAGGTGGAGAAGGTGAGTGAGCATTTGGAAGTACCTTCCCATACATAAGTTCAATTTCTTGGATCTCCAAAACATAAGCAAGATACGATGTTTCCCCACTATAGACCAATTGGGCCTGCTTATTTTTCAGGTTCAGATTGGGTTGGGTAGGAATATGAGGTTTATTGAGTGCATTATTGTGGGGTAGTTGTGGTTGAGGTGGAGGAGGAGGCATTAATACAAGGGTTTGGGCTTCCTGAGGCCTCCATCCTTGTGAAGGGTTTCCCCATTGAGGAGGCTAATATTGATAGAGTTGGAAGGGTGGATTGACAGGCTCAGGAGGATATTAAGGAGAATAGGACCAAGGAGAAGGCATGGACTAAGGTGATACAACTGGATTATACCAAGGATGAAATGGTTCACTCTAGTTTGGATTGAAATAAGGATAGTGTGCACCTTGCATGCCTTGTTGATATGGTCAATGGCCTTATGGCCTCCTTTGGTTGATGAAACAAAGCTTCCCCAAGCCACTCTCTTCCCCTTGATATATAGCCTTCACATGCGGAAGAGAGTTACATTTTTCAGTTGCACGGTTCTCCTCACAAGCAGAGCAGACCTCTATGACATTGAGTGGGAATTCATTTCTTGGGTGCCTCTTAGTGCATCTAGGGAAAAATATAGTTAGTTCCCTTTTTTCCTCCTCTTGCTTCCTTATAATCTACATGGTATCCATTTGTAAGGAAAAAGTATGCAACATCTCATTCTTAAATTCTTCTATCATACTCCCAATTTCATGTTTGATGGTTGAGGTAGAGGGAGAAGGGTTGTCCAAGCCTTGAATAGACCTACATCTTCCTTCCAACCCTAGAATGATTCTTGAATATTATCTTGATGCCTTCATAAGTTAGTTGGTAAATGTCTCCACCAGACAGAATATTAAGGGTCTCCATCAAATCCTCCTTAATCCCCCGGATAAGTAAAAGCTTAAAGTAATTTGGGTCAATGGTATTGTTAGCTCTTATGTATTTGAGTTGGAATATTTCTTCATAATCCTCTAAGGATTCATCTGGCCCTAGGGTCATTTTGAAAATATACTCTTTTGTTTCCCTTGATCTACAATAGTCTCTATATTTCTTATTAAAATAATTTGAGCCCAAGTGGTGATGTTTCCTCCTTCCAAGATCATGAACTAGCACAAGGATGCATCCTTAAGTGTAGAAGGGAAAAACTTTAGATTTTTCTCATCATCAGTGCAATCACAAGTTCTAAAAACCATAGAAAAATTGAACATGAATGTATCAAGGTCCTTAGAAGCTAGGCCATGGAAGTGTGGGAGAGAAGTGCACTTATATTCTTCATTATAACTTCCCCATTGGTTTATCTAAGAGGAAAAATATGAGTCTTCCTGTTTTCAACCATGTTTTGGGTAGGTGATGTGGTTTCTTCCTCCCATATGGGTTCTTCAAATATCTCTTGTACCTATTTGACACACAAATATCTCTTGTAAAAATTTTAGTTGTAACTACACAAAATGGATAAAATATTCTAGTATGGAGCAGAGCAGGGGCTTGCAAAAAACATACTTATACTAGCAAAATTAAAATCTCTACTCACCTTGGCCAGAAGTGTCTTTCCTGTTCCAAGAGCACCAGTCAACAAAATTCCCTACAGCAAAATTGTATTCTTGGGTGAAGAAAAGAAGAAAAAAAATTTCAATGCATTTGTTTAAAGGGTAGAAGAAGGCAATTTACAGTATGCTTAATTTTCCAAGTATTGATGACAGTGTATGTCAACATACAATACAGGACTGAGTGACATTACCTCTATTTCTATGCCTTTGAATGTTGATAATGAGTGGATGTCCTAGGACTCCGGAGTAACAATCTAGGGTCATCTCATTGTGTCAGTAATCAAATTAATAATATTATTAATCCATTTCCTAGCACATACCCAATGTGCATTCACTACGAAAGCAAGTAGCTAGAAAGGCAGACCCTCCTCAAGGAGGCCACACCTAATCATTGTTTCAGAGACTTGCCTTTGACCACCTTTCCCATTACCAGGACCATTGTTGTCTCATTAGTTGACCACCTTTCCCATTACCATGGATGGTTGACCTCTCCATAGTTGACTTGGTGCATTCCTAGGGCCATCTCCTAGGACTACAAGACAAAATTCTCAAGCCTGAATTAACCTAGGCCTGAAATTTACTATTGCCCAATATTTCATGTTTTTCTCCCAAAGAGGCTCGAATTAGATCATAAAGGGCTTAAATATGTTCACATAAAATTTCAGAGAACTCATTCCTTACCACATAAGATATGCTTGGTCTTCTTCAAGATAAAAATTGAAACTCAACCCTCTACCACCATTCCTATTACTTTGGTCTCCTGTGAATTGCTTCTGATATTTTATGACCTTTACCCTTAATAGAAGTCACAGACAAACCCTTTTGAAAACACATATAAGAAGTCACACTATTTTTTTAAGAAAACCATATTGTACAGTAGATGACTGCAAACATATAAACTATTCATAGCTGATTTCACTAGTTGCCCTAATATTCCCTAGATTAAGCCTGCTACACCATTTATTGTGCTGGAAAATGATTTCTAGTGCTCCTGTAGGTGCTGGGAAATTATTTTCCAACACCTTGGAAAATGATTTTCTAGCACGTACGGAGTACTAGTGCTCCTATAGGTGCTGGAAAATGATTTTCCAGCACCTACAATAGTACTAGTGCTCCTGTAGGTGCTGGAAAATGATTTTTCGGCACCTTGGAAATTGATTTTCCAACACCTACAGCAGTACTAGTGCTCCTGTAGGTGCTGGAAAATGATTTTCCAGCACCTTGGAAATTTATTTTCCAGCACCTACAGTAGTACTAGAAATCATTTTCCACTACATAATTTCATGGAGATGCAATTACTATATTTCTTGTTATATATGTACAAATCACTTTCTCATCATTTCCAGCTCCCTAATATGTTTTCACATTTTTTTGCAGACAATCATCCAGCATGGAAAAGAAATGGAAGCCAGTCATGGCGCTTGAGGTGCAAGACCCAAAAGACAAACTCATTTTTTCTAGTAAATATTTAGTTTGGGCTTAAATATACAAAGAAGACATGAATATTGACCGTGTTGCAAAAATTCCCGAAGAAAGAGTTGATGATCTTAAAAAAGGAGAGGAATCGAATCCAGATGCTCCATGTTCCTTCCTGCATCTACAAAGAAAACGCACGAGCGCAAGAGCCTTACAGTATGAGCTGTAAGTATTTTAGAGCTACATTGTTTAGATGTTGATATTAAATATGTTTTATATTTACCATATTTGGTGACATTTCATAATTTATTTTGTAGTTATCATTGCTCATATGGTCCAACTGACAAGAGAGAAGAATGGGAAAGCAAAGTAAGGAAGTCATATGAAAAAAAGAGGGGATTTCAATGCCATTTTATTGTAAAGATTATGGTTCAGGATCCCAACATAGCAGTAATAACATACAATCAGTATGATCACGAAGATAGGCAAGGATGGCCTTGTCATAGAAAAGACAGCACTTTAACTGATGATGTTACTCAGAGAAAGCCAAGACTTTCAAAGGACATGATTTCTTATTTAGAAAGCTATTATTTTCTTCAAATTCCAATTGACTTTGTTTATAAAATACATATAAAGAAATATCTTGACATAGATGCTACATCCAGAGATAGGGATTTTTTCTTACGCAGAAAAGACGTTGTAAACATTTATAATTGTCTAATGAAAGAAAGTTATCAATTGCATACCAAAGATGAAATGAGTGTGAATCTTTGGTATCAAAGAAACCAGGATGATTTCTTCTTCTACCAGAAGCCCAATGGTGCAGACATCCCTTTTATAGCTGGAATACAAATAAAATGGATGTTGGAAACTATGGTCAAGTTATCCCACAATAGCTTGATAACCATGGACTCAACATTCAGTACAAACAAATATGGGGTGAGTTTTTTTCCAATGATTGCTTCAATAAAATCATTTATGTTAAAATTAACTTCATTTCATTTAATATGAAAGTATCAATTGTACACGATTGCGGTGTTTAATGAGCAACGAAGTGGGGTACCAGTTTCCTGGGTGTTGATGTCACGTAATACATCACAAGATATAGCAGTATGGCTGGAGAGCCTCATGCTTAGGTGTTTTCAAGTTCGTCCCAATTGGAGGGTCAATGCCTTCATGGTTGATGATGCTATGGCTGAAATCATTGCTTTGAGGTAACATCAATATTATTAATTGACATTTTGAATTGCCTTCATTTTAAAAATTTCTCACTCAAAATGAATTAAATGTCATAGGAGAATCATGAAATGTGAAGTGATCTTGTGTATTTGGCACGTAAGGAGGGCATGGCTCAAGAATGTTAATCGGTTGGTTAGAAGCTCAGAGAAAGCAAAATATATGTTCAATGAACTTGGCCATATCATGAAATATTGTTGTACTGATGAAGTGGATGATGCAATGAATCCTTTTTTCATCAAATATGCAACTGAGCAGAAGTTTTTGGACTATTTCTACAAGACTTGGATTGTCGGTGAAAAGATTCGTAAGTTTGCATAATATTCCTTCTGTGTTGTATGTTCGTTGTTCATGTTGGACAAATTATATTTACTAATTGAAACTTTACATGTAGGCATGTGGGTTAAAGGATGCAGATATTTTCCTCACGCAAACTAGGAGACAAATAATGTTGTGGAATCATACCACAGTTATCTGAAGACAACATTTCTATGTGATAAGCGAAAGAAATTTTCTCGTAGAATGGATTGGCTATTCTGCACTCTCCTAAAAAATGTTGAGCCATGTTATCAATTCAAGGCAATTTTGAAAAAAAAGATATTATAACAACCACAAGACAGAGATGTAGCTTGAATCGTCAATGGAAAATGCTAGAAGAATTCCAGATAGTGATTGCAAGCCTCATGAGAGCATATCTCATGCTCATTGGGTAAAGATTCAAAGCAAAGCCGATAAGGAATATCTTATCATTTTTCGTCGCAAAAATTTTATCACTTGTGATTTCCCATGGTCTATTCGGGGGAACATTTGCAAGAATTCTATAAAGGTATATTGGTTTCATTCCTCCTTGATGGATTTAACCCCTTTATTGGATCTTCATACCACACCCAACGCATTGAATTCCCCTTTTGAGATAAGTACAGAGGAACTAAACCTTCATGCAGATACTATCACAACCAATATTGAAGATGACAATGTTGAAGAACTTTGTATGTTGAGAGAGGACTTGTTTGGCTATTTAGACTTGTTTCGGAATAGTCCTCTTTCTACTGTGAGCAAGACAAAAGAGTTGATTGATATGGCTAAAAAAATTGTGGACGATGCTAATAATATTAATATTATGGATTATGACTTCACCCTTGGTTTGGGTGCTTATGAGTCATCCTTGAAGAGGAAGCAGAGTTTCCTTAGTCCAAAAAAAAAAGGAAAAGGAATGTCACCTTGAATATTGATTTGAATGTCTCTGCATCCGAATATGAACCATTTCAGTTTCCACACCTCAACAAGCGTGGTTGTCCTCCCTCCAAAAATGCATCCTCTACTGTTCCAAGTAAGTTCTATAGGGAGACGATATCAGTATGTTTAGATCAAATTGGTGATCTTCCAAGTTTGTTGCTATGTTTAGATCACTTTGTCGATTTTTCAAGTTTGTTGCAATGTCTTTGATCTTCGCTATTTCTTTTAGCTTAATGTAGTGTTGTAATGTTTGCAGAGCCGCAACATCCAACTAATGTGATTACAGATGAAGGATGTACATAGACCCATAATCAACCTTTTGATCACATTAGTCAAGATACATTTGACGAGATTCCTAATTGATCTACTATGTATTCTGATACATCTATTATTTGACATGTTATTTTTTTCTCTGATGGAAACTATGTTGTCATCTTACAAACACAGTTGTTTCGTCATTGGGCCCCCCTCGACCAGAAGCATTGTCTTCACTCCTAACGTTTAGCACTAGTTGTTGTTCATGTTTTTAATGTAGTGCTGAAATGTTTGCAGGGTTGGAGCGTCCAATTAATGTGATTTTAGATGAAGTATGTACAAAGACGCACTATAACTATTTTTATCAGATGAGTCAAGGTGCTTAGGACGAGACTTTTAATTGATCTACTTTGTATTCTGATGCATGTATTACTTCACATCTTATTATTTTCTCTGATGAAAAATGCATTTTCATGTTACAGACACAACAACTTCTTCAATGGTTCCACCTCTATCTGAAGATGATTGGGTCACTGACATCACAGAACTTGGAGACAACACAGAAATTGGATTCAGAAAAAAGTTGTGATAGAAACTGCAGATTTTTGTTTATTGTCCGACATACCGACATTCATGCGATGAATTTCATTCCAGTTGTGATGCTATGTTGGTGAGGATTCATGGTGGAGTGGCCAGCTTTGGTTACATGTGATTCCTAGCGTGGAGGAATTTTTTGTTAAGGTTATATTGGTTTCCCTAGGTAGGGTTAGGAGAGCTTAAAATTATTCCAGCTTCTGATAAGCTACAAGTATGTATATGTACTTCATATTTTCTATATAAATGAAAAGTGAACATCCGGAATTCGATAAAGCAGATAATGGATATTTGTGGTTTACTTTTAAATGTTATGTTGGAAAATAGTAAATTTGCTTGATAGTACTGTAATACATAGGCACATCATTGGAGTAGAAGAATTGGCATGCTTTCTGAAAATATAAACATCTTATTCATCATTCCACCCATATCATTCAAAAATAAATTTCTTAAAATATAAATATACAATCTCTCACTAAACTTAAAACCTTCATGGGCTGAACAACAGTTCCAGGATTAATTCTGCATCTAACAACATGTTGGAAATTTAAAGAAAGGATAGCTTCATCTCTTCCAGTTTTCTTAATTCATATATATACTACATGAGAAATAGAAGTAATTTAATCTTCAACCGATACATTGAATCCATACGCAAATTTGGTCACTCTTCGTCTCCAAATAAAGACAACACCCACTACACCATTGTCTATCTAAGATTCACATGTCATGGCAGTTTTGCATGCTAAATCTCATGTGTTTTGCATAACTAAATACAAGTCAAATCTAATGTGTTTTGCATAACTAAATACTCAATAGCACATTTCGTTGGCATCATTTATTATTATTTTCTTGTTGTTGTTGATGATGGGAAAATTGTTGTTGTTGTGGATGTTTTACTTGCTATTGCTGCTGCAAATCCATTGAGTTGTAGAAATCCATATTCATGTTTAGGGGCCACCAACATACCTTTTTAGGTTTTATCCATTACATATAAAATCAGTATTAAATATCTCAGAATATTTTGACACTTCATTCTATTAACCATTATGACTAAGAGGCAGACTAACTAGGATGGCTATGTGACTTATTAGACAGAATTTTCCATGTGACTTTTAAGCAACAACTGCAATCTCTTCTGGAAACACTGATCTCATCATATTTCATGCATTGATAAGAAAATTTATGATATGGAGACCACATTCCTGAATGAATACAGTGGAACAACTCAAATTTCTAGAGGGAGATCATTTTGGCCTCATGGAAAGCCCATAGTTGAAAGTAGAAATTTTTCATTCTCTTCTGTGACATCTCCCGTTTATGAAGTCGTTGGTTGTGAGAAACTTGTCAGCGGCGAGGAATTAGGGCCAAAGGAAACCACAGAAACTGCGAATGTGCCCCCACCGGGCACAAAAAGGAAAATACATTATGTTCGGTAACTAAAAATATGAGTTTAAGTTTTGACGATGTGGTCTAATGGTTGGGTGGGGAGATTTGATTTTCACAAGTCTAGTGGTCTAATTCTTAAGAAAATATGTGTCAATGGTTAAGTGCCAAGATTTTATTTTCATAAGTCTAGTGGTCCAATCTTGAAGACAATGTATACCTGAACAAGAAAATTTACGCCTGAGAGCCCATACTTAAATGTGAATGATAGTCTAGTGGTCCAATCTTAAACAAGACAATGTATGCCTGAGAGCTAGTCTAAGCCTGGCGATTGCTTATGACTAGTGTCAATAACTTATTAAGATTTTCATATTAATGTTTTTGAAATAATCCAGATAAATACTACTAGCTTAAGTTTATACCATCAAATAGAATAGTGTGTGCTAGGAAGTCACTGTTTGTCTCGTTAGATTAAGCCTTTGTAGCTTTCTGCATGCAGATTAGCTTCATGAACATGTGAGCAGGTGCTTCCCTATTGGAGCCACTCCCTATTCATGCTGTTTGAGATTGAGCTGACTATATGTGACTTTAAAATGAAAGTTTTGTAATTGATGGGATGATATGAAAGAGATCAAAAATCTGTGATAAAACTTTACATGAGAATTGAACAGTTGACTTGCATTTGACATTGTGGGTTTCATTATTATGTACCGTTGCAATGCTTTGAATGCAGCACATCAGTTAGAGTTATTTATATAGAATTGTTGAATGGAGCACATGGTTAATTATATAGAATTGTTGAGTTGCTTGATTAGATAGAAGTGTTGAATGAGTAGAGGTTTAATTATATAGAATTGTTGAGCTACTTTGCTCAGCTGTTTGATTATATAGAATTTCCGAACGGAGCAGAGGGTTGCTTGATTATATAGAATTCCTGAGTGGAGCAGAGGGTTTTGCTCAACTGCTTGATTATATATAATTTGTGAATGGAGCACAGGGTTAATTATATAGAATTGTTGAGTTGCTTGATTATATAAAATTTTTGAATGCAGCACAGGGTTAATTATAGAATTGTTGAGCTGCTTTAAATGGGGCACATAGGGTTATAAATTGGGTTAGTAATTTGGACATTAATTAAGTTGGGTTAGTAACTTCGGCAGATACTAAATTTATTCCCGAATAATAAATTATTTCGGAAATAAATTATTCCTACTATAGAGTGTCAAAAAAAAATTTAATTTTTATTTTTACTATTCTGAAAAATATCCATGTTAATCTATCATGTATTAGATCCCAAGGAAGTAAAAACAAAAACAAATATTCATGCACAGAAATAATGGTGTACTACTTGCATGGTCATTATGACAACATTGCATAATATAATGCCTACTGGAAAATATTTGTCCTTTGAACAACAACAATAAATTGGGGGTTGAAAAGGTTCATGATACATGGCAAAATAATACAACAGAAAATAATTATACCCTCAAAAAGATTCATGTATTATATCGTGAACCATCCAAAAATTACAATCGGTTCTTCTCTAGTGAAAGAACCATGCCATCATAGCCCCCGTTGAGATTGCAACAAGATGATGAGCTTAGTGAAAAGAGTCGCCTTCACTAAGTGGGCCCGCAAGATATTTTTGGCGCAAAGTCTATTTTTAGACATATGGATCATGTTCTATGAGTTGCAGGAAGCTATTTGTGGATGGTTGGTCAAGTCGGGAAAAATAGATGGACTTTTATTTTTAGACATACTGGGCGGAATCTATTTTTAGATTGCCAGTCTAAAAATAGATATGTCGAATATTATTAGCTCTTAATAATATTTGGACTATAAAAAATATCTTATTCTCTTGGAGCACTTCAGTTAAGTGCACAGATGTGGCACAGGAGCTGACAGAAGGAATTACACTATTCCTAGGGGTTAAGTGGAGCTATTGCATAGAGACTTCAGTTAGAACTCATGTGAGAGAGTTTGATGGAGTTGATTGAGGAGTTAATGGAGTTGCGTTCAGTTTAACTAATCTAAACATAGTTGAACTAGTTGTATTTAGTCTAACTGATTAATACACTAGTGAAGAGTGGTGCGAATTAATTATTAATTAATTCACTAATTATAAACTCATTAATCAACTAAAGAATACATCGGTTAACTTCATTGCATGGACAATTTCAGTGGAGACCAGTGCAGAGATAGGTGAAAGAGCAGGTTAACTATCAGTTATGACTATATTGTTGCATATTTTCAACTACCAGTGATTGGAGGAGCCCATGAGGATTGCGCAGTACAAGCCAGGTGTTTTATGTTAGTTATTGATCCATCCTACAGCATTGATTACGCAATAGAGGCTGGCTATCAGGAGGAGAGATTGGAGCATGTGTTTTGCTAGATCTAGCTTGATTAGTGTGTAGCAATTGAAGGTGGTGCTGAGAGCTTGTGAGGAGATTTGTAAAATGATTGTTACATGATCTCTATGACATATAATATACAGATAGCTGGGGTTTTCAGCTTTAAGCTTTCCATGAAATACTGTATTCATATGTGTGAATTTTTATGGTTTTAATGTGCGCATGCAATTGATTTTATTTCCGCATGTAATGATCAATGGTAGAAGAGATTATGTATTGTGCATGAAGATAAAATAGTGTGTGATCAGGAGAATCTTGGTGAATAATACATCATTTATTCAAATTTTATACATGGTATCAGAGTGATATTGATCATTGGAGCAATTGCAAAACATTGAAGCGGTTGAGTTTTGTGCTGGTGGAATTTGAATTTGCAGCAGTGTTTTCTTGGTGTCGACGCTGAGATGTCTTTCAACAGATTGCGATTGGAGTATGCCCTTGAGGGAAGCTCAAATTATATTGCATGGAAGGACAGGATGGAGGCGGTGCTGGATGACAATGGGTTGAAGGAGTTCATAGATGCATAAATTCCAAAGCCTACTTCTAGTGATGTTGACGTACTTGACGCATGGCAAAAGAAGACAACAAAGTGTCGAAGGATTCTGTTGGAGGGCATGAAGGATCACATAGTGTCCAGCCTTCATGGAAAATATTCTCCATTCTTGATGTGGAAAGCTTTGATAGATTTATTCCAAAGCAAGAGCGTTCAGAGGAAGTTGGCGCTCAAGGATAGACTCAGAAACATAAAAATGGAGAAAGGCGACAGTATGCCCAAGTACCTCACGAAGTTCATCCAATGCAGGGATAAGCTGGGAAGTGTGGGGGTTACTGTTGATGACGAGGACTTGGTGAGCTTGGCTCTCCTTGGGCTTCCAAAGAGTTTGCATTCCTATTAGGACTTTGTCAATGTTCGGGAGAACTTTCCAGGATGGGAGTGACTTTCGTCGGATCTTGTGCAAGAGGAGATAAGGCGAAGTACTAGGGACGGATCTTCATCAAAGAAATATGATGAAGAAAATTGTGCTTTGGCTGCCAAATCAAAGAAGGGGAAGAGAAAGAAGCATGCTTCTCAATCCGGTGAGAAATGCAAGAAGCAGGACATGTCCAAGGTGAAGTGCTTTCACTGTCACCAACACGGACATTACGCCACTAGTTGTCCACAGAAGAAGAAAAATAAGCAGGCTGTTGGACCTGCAGCTGGAGAGGCCTTAGCCTTGCAGTTTGAGCTATATTTTTCACTGATCGCATGCTTGGTCTCAAGTGTGATGGGTTTAGTGTGGTTTCTTGATAGTGGTGCATCTTTTCACATGATAGGAGATCGAGATTTGTTTACTGATCTAGATGAGAAAGATCTTAGAGTGCACATCGAGATGGGCGATGATGGTAGATACAGTGCAACCGGTATTAGTACCATTTCCTTTGAGAGGGAGTCTGGTAAACCCTTCGTATTGAAGTAAGTGATGCATGTTCCAGGATTGAAGAAGAATCTTATCATTGTGGCGATGTTAGAAGACAAGGGATATGATGTTGTCTTTAGCGAGGGAAAGGCTTTCCTGCGCAGTAAGGAAACTGGTGAGACCTGGAGGATATGGGTTCGAGTTAAGAACCTTTATCAATTGTAAGTAGATGGCTACGCAGCAATGGCAGGCAAGGCAGAAGGAGTGGTGAGCCGAGATGATGGCAAGTTGTGGCACCGAATATTGGGCCACCTTCACCATGGAGCTTTGAAGATATTGTAGCAGATTTCTACTGGGCTTCCTAAGGGTACTCTTGCGCAGTCAGATCAATGCAAGGGATGTACCTTAGGAAAATTTTTGAAAGCCACCTTTCACGAGAAGGATATTCGCGCCGCGACGATCCTTGAGAGAATTCACACAGACATGTGTTGACCTTTCTCAGTAGCTTCGACAGCAAAGCACAGGTACTATGTGATATTTGTTGATGATTTTTCTCGGAAGTGCTGGATCTTCTTCATGTAGAAGAAGAGTGAGACATACTAAAAGTTATGTGAGTTCAAGGCACTGTTTGAGAAAGAATCTAGGAAGCAGGTGAAGGCTCTTAGGAGCGACAATGGTGGTGAATTCATCTCTGGCGAATTCAAGGAATTTTGTAGCGCAGAAGGAATTCGAAGAGAGCTCATAGTACCTCATAACCCACCGACGAATGGGGTTCGCGAGTGGAAGAAACAGCAGGCGTCATGGGTGTTGCAGGCGATGTTGCATGATCGGGGCCTTCCCATACACTTGTGGGGCAAGACGCAAAAATACTTCGGTATATGTGCCGTCATTGGCCTCCACAGGATACTTGGCATGAGAGTAATTCCGGTAACTGCAGTAGGCTTTGATATTTCCCATTTGAGGATTTTTGGTTCACCTGTTTACATTCATGTGACGAAGGATGCCAGGAAGAAGCTGGAGCTGACTGTAGATGTTGGGATATTTTTGGGGTACACTAATACACCCCACAACTATCGTGTGTATTTGACAGACAGTCGCAAGACTGTTGTGCGACGGGATATCAAATTTCATGAGGAGAAAGCCATGAAGTGTTCACTTGAGAGGGAGCCACACTTGCATGTATATGAGGAGCTATTAGTTCCTAAGGATGAGCTTCAGGATGTGGATCAGCCACAAGAGTAAGTTCATGGAGTGGAAGATACCACTCATGCAGCGCCAACCATCAGAGGGTGGAAGCGCACTACAGAAGCTGAGCGACTGGCTCAAGAATCAGAGAGGATTGTAGGAGAACCTACATCACAGCGCAGACAGAGACAGTGACCTGATTAGTATAATGGAGACATGGCTCTCATGATTCAATGTATCGTGACAGAGCCATCCACTTTCGAGGAAGATGTGGAGGATCCCGCATGGGTAGATTCCATGGTGGAAGAGTATGATTCAATTGTCAGAAACAGTGCATGGGAGATTGTCCCAAGGCCAGAAGGGAAATCAGTGGTGGGTTCGAGATGGATCTACAAAGTGAAGCAGGCAGCTGACGGGAGTGTGGAGAAGTACAACGCAAGATTTTTTTCCCGAGGCTTTTCGCAGATTGAGGGGATCGATTATGAGGAGACCTTTGCACCTATCGCAAGGTATTCTTCCATATGGATTATTATTTCTCTCTCAGCACAGATGGGGTGGCACATTCATCAGATGGATGTGAAGATTGCGTTCCTCAACGGAGTCATTGAGGAGGAGGTGTACATAGAGCAGCTCGAAGGTTTCGAGATCTTCAGCAGCAAGTCGCATGTGTGCAGGCTCAAGAGAGCGTTGTATGGGTTGAAACAAGCACCTTGTGCTTGGTACACACGGATAGACAGTTATTTCACCAGACTTGGATTCTCCAAGAGTGAGGCGGATCCGAACCTATACCAGATAGTGGTGGAGGGTAAGTTGCTGATCATTATACTTTATGTAGATGGTTTGATTTTGACAGGTGATGAGCTGTTGATACTCTCATGCAAGGATGATCTTGCAAAAGAGTTTGAGATGAAGGACTTGGGCCTCCTTCATTATTTCCTGGAATTGGAAATTTGGCAGCGCAGTGATGGACTGTTTGTTTCTCAAAGAAAGTATGCTCGGGAGATACTAGAGAAGTTTAACATCCATGGCTGAAAGCCTGTTGATACTCCTCTTCTTGGTGGATGGAGGAAGGAGGATGCTACTTCGGCGGAGGTAGTGGATGCCACTGTTTATCGATGGTGGGGTCGCTTATGTATCTGGTCAATACACGACCCGACATATGCTATGTTGTGAACCAGATTTCACAAGATATGGTTAAGCCTACCAAGCTCTACTGGAAGGTAGGAAAGCATGTATTGAGATATCTCAGAGGCACATCGGGATATGGATTATGGTACAGACAGTCGGATGAGGTGAAGCTGTGTGGCTTCACGGATGTAGATTGGGCAGGGAGCCCAATGGACAGAAAGAGCACATCTGGAGGGATTTTTAGTATCGGGTCGACAGCATTTTCTGTGTACAGCAAGAAGCAGAGATTCATGGCACTCAGTTGAGCAGAGGCCGAGTATATGGCAACAAGTTTGGCTGCATGCGAGGCTATATGGATGAGGAAGATCTTGGTCGGGTTGTTCAGTTCACACTTAGAGCCTACTGTGATTTATTGTGATAATCAGAGTTGCATCAAACTCTCGGTTAATCTAGTATTTCATGATAGATCTAAACCCATTGACAACCGGTATCATCATATCAGAGATTGTGTGCAGCGGAAGATCATGTTACTTTCATATATTCCCACGGAGGATCAGGATGCTGATATCTTGATAAAGGCGCTCACCAGGAGAAAATTTGAATACCACAGAGGCAAGATAGGGGTGGCAGATAATCCTTATCTTGTTGAGAGGGAGTGTTGATATTGCAACAAGATGATGGCTTAGTGAAAAGATTCACCTTCACTAAGTGGGCCCGTAGGCTATTTTTGGCGCAAAGTCTATTTTTAGACTATGTCTATTTTTAGACATATGGATCATGTTCTATGAGTTGCAAGATGCTATTTGTGGATGGTTGGCCAAGTCGGGAAAAATAGATGGACTTCTATTTTTAGACATACTGGGCGGAATCTCACAGATTGCCGGTCTAAAAATGAGTATACCGTATTAGCTCTTAATAATATTTGGACTATAAACATTATCTTATTCTCTTGGAGCACTTCAGTTAGAATTCAACGGATGTATCAACACAGTGTTGTGAGAGATGAAAGCTGTTCTAGGGGTTAAGTGGAGCTATTGCATGGAGACTTTAGTTAGAACTCATGTGACAGAGTTTGGTGGAGTTGATTGAGGAGTTAATGGAGTTGTGTTCAGTTTAACTAATCTAAACATAGTTGAACTAGTTGTATTGAGTCTAACTGATTAATACACTAGTGAAGAGTGGTGTGAATTAATTATTAATTAATTCACTAATTATAAACTCATTAATCAACTAAAGAATACATCAGTTAACTTCAGTGTGGGCCAGTTTGATGGAGACCGGGTGCGGAGATAGGTGAAAGAGCGAGGTTAAGTATCGGTTGTGACTATCTTTGTTGCATGTTACCTTCTACCACGATAGGTGGAGAGCCCATGGGGATTGCACGGTACAAGACAGGTGGTTTATGTTATTTAATGAGCCATCCTACAGCATTGATTACGCATCAGAGGCTGGCTATCAGGTGGCAGAGATTGGAGCATGTGTTTTGCTAGATCTAGCTTGATTAGTGTGTAGCAATTGGAGGTTGTGCTGAGAGCTTGTGAGGAGATTTGTACAATGATTGTTACTTGATCTCCATGACATATAATATACAGATAGTTGGGGTTTTCAGCTTTAAGCTTTCCCATGAAATACTGTGTTCATATGTGTGATTTTTTATGGTTTTAATGTGCGCATGCAATTAATTTTATTTCAGCATGTGATGATCAATGGTAGAAGAGATTCTATATTGTGCATGAAGATAAAATAGTGTGTGATCAGGAGAATCTCGGTGAATAATATATCGGTTATTCAAATTTCCACATCGTATCAGAGCGATATTGATCATTAGAGCAATTGCAAAACATTGAAGCGGTTGAGTTTTGTGCTGGTGGAATTCGAATTTGCAGCAGTGTTTTCTTGGTGTCGAAGTTGAGATGTCTTTCAATGGATTGCGATTGGAGTATGCCCTTGAGGGCAGCTCGAATTATATTGCATGGAAGGACAGGATGGAGGCGGTGTTGGATGACAATGGGTTGAAGGAGTTCATAGATGCAGAAATTCCAAAACCTACTTCTAGCGATGCTGCCGTACTTGACGCATGGCAAAAGAAGACAACAAAGTGTCGAAGGATTCTGTTGGAAGGTGTGACGGATCACATAGTGTCCAGCCTTCATGGTAAATCTTCTCCATTCTTGATGTGGAAAACTTTGACAGATTTATTTCAAAGCAAGAGCGACGAGAGGAAGTTGGCGCTCAAGGATAAACTCAGGAACATAAAAATGGAGAAAGGCGACAGTATGCCCAAGTACCTCACGAAGTTCATCCAATGCAGGGATGAGCTGGGAAGTGTGGGGGTTACTGTTGATGATGAGGACTTGGTGAGCTTGGCTCTCCTTAGGCTTCCAAATATTTGGCATTCCTATCAGGACTCTGTCAATGGTCGGGAGAAATTGCCAGGATGGGAGCGACTTTGGTCGGATCTTGTGCAAGAGGAGATAAGGCGAAGTACTAGGGACGGATATTCATCAAAGAAATATGATGAAGAAAATTGTGCTTTGGCTGCCAAAGCAAATAATGGGAAGAGAAAGAAGCATGCTTCTCAATCCGGTGTGAAAGGCAAGAAGCAGGACATGTCCAAGGTGAAGTGCTTTCACTGTCACCAACACGGACATTACGCCACTAGTTGTCCACAGGAGAAGAAAAATAAGCAGGCTGCTGGAACTGCAACTGGAGAGGCCTTAGCCTCACAGTTTGAGATGGATTTTTTTTTTACCGCATGCTTGGTCTCAAGTTTGATGGGTTCAGTGTGGTTTCTTGCAATGGTGCATCTTTTCACATGACAGGAGATCGAGATTTGTTTACTGATCTAAATGAGAAAGATCTTGGAGTGCACATCGAGATGGACGATGATGGTAGATACAGTGCGACCGGTATTAGTACCATTTCCTTTGAGAGGGAGTCTGGTAAACCCTTCGTATTGAAGGAAGTGATGCATGTTCCAGGATTGAAGAAGAATCTTATCTCTATGGTGATGTTAGAAGACAGGGGATATAATGTTTTCTTTAGCGAGGGAAAGGCTTTCCTGCGCAGTAAGTAAACTGGTGAGACCCGGAGGATATGGGTTCGAGTTAAGAACCTTTATCAATTGTAGGTAGATGGCTGCGCAGCAATGGCAGGCAAGGCAGAAGGAGTGGTGAGCCGGGATGATGGCGAGCTGTGGCACCGGAGATTGGGCCACCTTCACCATGGAGCTTTGAAGATATTGTAGCAGATTTCTACTGGGCTTCCTAAGGGTAATCTTGCGCAGTCAGATCAGTGCAAGGGATGTACCTTAGAAAAATTTGTGAAATCCACCTTTCACGAGAAGGATATTCGTGCCACGACGATCCTTGAGAGAATTCACACAGACATGTGTGGACCTTTCTCAGTAGCTTCGACAGCAAAGCACAGGTACTATGTGATATTTGTTGATGATTTTTCTCGGAAGTGCTGGATCTTCTTCATGCAGAATAAGAGTGAGACATACTCAAAGTTATGTGAGTTCAAGGCACTAGTCGAGAAAGAATCTGGGAAGCAAGTGAAGGCTCTTAGGAGCGACAATGGTGGTGAATTCATCTCTGGCGAATTCAAGGACTTTTGTAGTGAAGAATGAATTCGAAGAGAGCTCATAGTACCTCATAACCCACAGAAGAATGGGGTTGCTGAGCGGAAGAACAGAACGATCGTGGGTGTTGCACGAGCGATGTTGCATGATCAGGGCCTTCCCATACACTTGTGGGCTGAGGCATGCAATACTGCAGTATATGTGCAGAACCGTTGTCCTCACAGGATACTTGGCATAGTGCAGGAGGCATTTTCGTGCAGAGGCTTTGATATTTCCCATTTGAGGATTTTTTTTTTGGTTCACACATTTTACATTCAGCAAAGGATGCCGGGAAGAAGGCTGGAGCCTCTTGCGGGAGGTTGGGATATTTTTGGGGTACAATACCCCACAACTATCGTATGTTTTTAATGATGTAGGAGGCGTGCCAGCAAGGGATATCCACTCGCGGAGAAAGCCATAGTGTTCGCTTGAGGGGGAGCCACACTTGCATGTAGATGAGGAGCTATTGGCTAAGGATGAGCTTCAGGATGTGGATCAGCCACAAGAGGAAGTTCATGGAGTGGAAGAGACCACTCATGCAGCACCAACCATCAAAGGGTGGAAGCGCACTACAGAAGTTGAGCGACTGGCTCAAGATGCAGAGAGGATTGTAGGAGCACTTGCATCATAGCGCAGACAGAGACAGTGACCTGATCGGTATATTGGATACATGGCTCTCATGAGTCAGTGTATCGTGACAGAGCCATCCTCTTTTGAGGAAGCTGTGGAGGATCCCACATGGGTAGATGCCATGGTGGAAGAGTATGATTCGATTGTCAGAAACAGTGCATGGGAGATTGTCCCAAGGCCAAAAGGGAAATTAGTGGTGGGTTTGAGATGGATCTACAAAGTGAATCAGGTAGCTGACGGGAGTGTGGAGAAGTACAAGGTAAGATTTGTTGCCTGAGGATTTTCACAGATTGAGGGGATCGATTATGAGGAGACCTTTGCACCTGTCGCAAGGTATTCTTCCATACGGACGATTCTTGCTCTCTCAGCGCAGATGGGGTGGCACATTCATCAGATGGATGTGAAGACTGTGTTCCTCAACGGAGTCATTGAGGAGGAGGTGTACATAGAGCAGGCCAAAGGTTTAGAGATCTTCAGCAGCGAGTCGCATGTGTGCAGGCTCAAGAGAGCGTTGTATGGGTTGAAACAAGCACCTCATGCTTCGTACACACGGATAGACAGTTATTTCACCAGACTTGGATTCTCCAAGAGTGAGGCGGATCTGAACCTATACCAGATAGTGGTGGAGGGTAATTTGTTGATCATTGTACTTTATGTAGATGGTTTGATTTTGACAGGTGATGAGCTGCTGATACTCTCATGCAAGGATGATCTTGCAAAAGAGTTTGAGATGAAGGACTTGGGCCTCCTTCATTATTTCCTGGGATTGGAAATTTGGCAGCGCAGCGATGGACTGTTTGTTTCTCAAAGAAAGTATGCCTGGGAGATACTATAGAAGTTTAACATGCATGGCTGCAAGCCTGTTGACACTCCTCTTCCTGGTGGATGGAGGAAGGAGGATGCTACTTCGGCGGAGGTAGTGGATGCCACTGTTTATCGATGGTGGGGTCGTTTATGTATCTGGTCAATACACGACCCGACATATGTTATGCTGTGAACCATCTGTTGGGAAAAAATACTCAGAGGGGGGGTGAATCAGTATTTAGTGCTGACTAAAAAATTTTTACTTTTTCTTGCTTTTAAACCCATACGCTACTTTACTGAACACAACTCGCGTATATACGTAGATATCCTTAAGAAGACTTGCGTATGTCCAGAGATCTAATCATGCATTTAATTCTTAACTTATATTATTGCATCATTCATTCATTAGATGTTTAGTAAGCAGTAAACAGGTGCAGTAAGAATAAATCATCACACATGAACACCAGGATTTAAGGTGGAAACCCAATTCCGGAGAAAACCACCGCTGCCTTCGTTTCAGTCTTCAATATTTATTATATAAAGAAAACTTCTTACAACCATGTACTGGCGCAGACTCATACCAGCACGCAGACACCCACCTGCAGAAGGCCACAACCTTCTCTCATTTACCAGCCTCTCCTGGAAGGGAGCTACAACCCCCTGCTCTCGTTTACCAGCCTCTCCTGGAAGGGAGCTACTAACCCCCTGTTCTTGCTTACCAGCTACCACTGGAAGGGAGCTGCTACCCCCTCACTGAAGGCTTCGACCCTCAACACCACTGCAGACCACGTTTCATCAATTTTCAAACTGGATCAAACAGCTTCAACACAATCCTTCACTTATCATCAAACATACTTTTCCCAATACTTCAAACAGAACAGTGAGACCACTGTAACCAGAATATCAGAGATAACCCAGACTTCAGAATAGATATGCAGAAGTAAACTCAACCCAGATCATTCATTGATTCAAATATCATACGCTACTTTTATTCACTGAAGTCGCGTGTATACGCGCTTTTCTACTCACCAACCTGCGTATGACTCAGTGCATAGTAACTTTGTATACGCGATTTTTCTTCACCATTTACGCGTATGCATGCGCTTTCCTTTTCACCAACTAGCGTATTCTTCTGTGTATGCTTTCTTTCAGAATTAGTTCAGACTCATATTCAGATCTGAAATCAGATGACAATCTATCAACCATGCAGAGCTGTTTATACAGTCATTCTTCCTTCATCAATTTAGTCATTGAATCATCAAACAAGTTGGTCTTTAATCAACATAATTAGCAGCACAATCAACATTCAAACAACCCATATCTGTATGAATACATCCTTGACAGATAGCAGTAAAACATCATAACAGATCAGACATTTCATTCCACACACTTCAGCAAAACCCTAGATTCCATACGCGCTTTTACTTCACTGAACCTGTGTATATACGCGCTCTCATAGAGACAAACCTGCGTATACTTTAGTGCATTTTATTCTTCAGAAACCCTGACTGCCATACGCGCTTTTCTTTAAGCGGACCCGCGTATATACGCGCTTTTACCGAAACAAACTAGCATATATATTTATAAAATATAAACTTTGCAGAACAGTCCAGATCTATAAACTTACCCAGATTTCTTCAATTTCTTCATCAAACTTGCACCAGGTCTTCATCATTTCTTTTCAGATCATCCTAGAGATTCATCATTTCTAGATCTAGAGATCTTGAACCTTCATCATATCCATAGGTGCGTCATAGATTCGGATCTATCAATTAAGAGCAGAGTTCAACCATGCAGATATACTTCAGAGTGAAGTATTCATTAAAACCCAGACATATGCACACTTTGCACTATGATCTTCTTTTCCTTAAATAGATTTAGCCTTTGTCAATACCATGAGCCAAAACCACACAACTTCCGATGGTATTCCTGGATGGGATCAGATATATAATCCAGCGCTCAATACTATGGGCCAATACCATGGTAATGTCCCCTGGTTTTATAAATTTAGAGTGCAAATAGGCATACGCTACTTGACACGTACTTTTCCGCGTACATACGCTACTTTGCCTTGAAAAACCCGCGTATGCTTTGTGACATATCATATTTATCATTTCTTTGGCACTTACTGGAATTCCTTTCTTCTGTTACTTCTGAGCTGATATGTAGATACATCATCCTTCCTTATTTAACACAAGATACATCATCCTTACATATTTAACACATAGGTTTCTTATCATAGGCAACTCATTAAGCAGGTTTCCATCAAGAACAACTTCATCAAGTAGGTTTCCATCCAAAGACAACTCATCAAGTCAGTTTCCATCAAGGACAACTTCATCTAGTAGGTTTCCATCAAAGACAACACATTGCATCATATTGCCAACAATCTTATTTCATCAAGTAGGTTGCCATCAATGACAACACATTGCATCATATTGCCAACACCAGCTTTCACAAGCTATGGTTAAGCCTACCAAGCTCTATTGGAAGGCAGGCAAGCATGTATTGAGATATCTCAGAGGCACATCGGGATATGGATTATGGTACAGACAGTCGGATGAGGTGAAGATGTGTGGCTTCACGGATGCAGATTAGGCAGGGAGCCCAATGGACAGAAAGAGCACATCTGGAGGGATTTTCAGTATCAGGTTGACAGCATTTTCTTGATACAACAGGAAGCAGAGATCTGTGGCACTCAGTTCAGCAGAGGCCGAGTATAAGGCATCAAGTTTGGCTGCATGCGAGGCTATATGGATGAGGAAGATCCTGGTCGGGTTGTTCGATTCACACTTAGAGCCTACTGTGATTTATTGTGATAATCATAGTTGCATAAAACTCTCGGTTAATCTAGTATTTCATGATAGATCTAAACACATTGACAACCGGTATCATCATATCAGAGATTGTGTGCAGCGGAAGATCATGTTACTTTCATATATTCCCAAGGAGGATCAGGATGTTGATATCTTGACGAAGGCACTCACCAGGAGCAAATTCAAATACCACAGAGGCAGGATAGGGGTGGCAAATAATCCCTCTCAGGGAGTGTTGAGATTGCAACAAGATGATGAGCTTAGTGAAAAGTTTCACCTTCACTAAGTGGTCCCATAGGCTATTTTTAGCGCAAAGTCTATTTTTAGACTATGTCTATTTTTAGACATATGGATCATGTTCTATGAGTTGCAAGATGTTATTTGTGGATGGTTGGTCAAGTCGAGAAAAACAGATGGACTTCTATTTTTAGACATACTGGGCGGAATCTATTTTTAGATTGCCAGTCTAAAAATAGATATGTCGAATATTATTAGCTCTTAATAATATTTGGACTATAAACATTATCTTATTCTCTTGGAGCACTTCGGTTAAGTGCACAGATGTGGCACAGGAGCTTACAGAAGGAATTACGCTATTCCTGAGGGTTATGTGGAGCTATTGCATGGATACTTCAGTTAGAACTCATGTGACAGAGTTTGGTGGAGTTGATTGATGAAGTTAGTGGAGTTGTATTGAGTTTAACTAATCTAAACATAGTTGAGCTATTTGTATCTAGTTTAACTGATTGATACAATTAGTGAGAGTGGTGTGAATTAATTATTAATTAATTCACTAATTATAAACTCATTAATCAACTAAAGAATACATCAGTTAACTTCAGTGCATGGACAGTTTCAGTGGAGACCAGTGCAGAGATAGGTGAAAGAGAAGGTTAACTATCAGTTGTGACTATACTGTTGCTATTTGCAACACACAGATAGGTGGAGAAGCCCATGAGGATTGCGCAGTACAAGCCAGGTGGTTTATCTATTTAATGAAGCCATCCCATAGCATTGATTACGCAATAGAGGCTGGCTATCAAGTGGCAAAAGATTGGAGCATGTGTTTTGCTAGATCTAGCTTGATAGTGTGTAGCAATTGAAGGTGTGCATGAGAGCTTGTGAGGAGCTTTTGTACTATGATTGTTACATGATCTCCATGACATATAATATACAGATAGTTGGGGTTTTCAGCTTTAAGCTTTCCCATTAAATACTGTGTTCATATGTGTGAATTTTTATGGTTTTAATGTGCGCATGCAATTGATTTTATTTCCGCATGTAATGATCAATGGTAGAAGAGATTTTGTATTGTGCATGAAGATAAAATAGTGTGTGATCAGGAGAATCTTGGTGAATAATATATCATTTGTTCAAATTTTCTACAGCCCCAAGGAAAATTAGAAGAATAACACATCCACATATTTGAGAGTTATCATAATGATGATTGATGACTTCACTTGCAATAAACTGTGATCTGGTGTCATCTATGACACCTGCATCTACACTTGACATTCCTGCCACGAGTATATCAGTGGACATCCTATGAATGTCTGCAAGCCATTGTATGCTGAAAGATTTAAACTGAGAGCTCCACATTATTGCTTCCTTGTATAGGGGTTTTAAATTTTCTTTTCGAACTTCAAAGATGCCATTGAGCTTATTGCAGATGATTTGCGAGTTCATGTAAACTGAAATATCATTGACAACATTGTTTTTTTCCTCTTTTAAGCCCTCAACAAGGGCGATATAGTAGGCTTCATTATTATTTGTCCTCCCGTGTAGATCTATGTTTCTGTGCACGACATGATTTCGTGCAGGATTGTAAAGCACATATTTAACTGTGGCTTGTCCAGGATTTCGACGACAACAAACTTCGATACACAATGTCCACTTTTCCACCATTCTCCACACTTAAAAAACCTACAACATAAAAAAACAATAAATTAATATCAAGCAGGTGTGCATTTATATCAAATTCAATCTATAATATCAAGGCACCTTGCACACATGAACACACTTCCTAACTTTACCAAATTTGCAGAGCACCTCACTTCCTTGAATACAATCAAAATTATTTTTGTTCAAATGTCCAATCAGGGTTTGGAAAAGACAGGTTTATTTAGAAAAGAAAAGCATGAGATACTTGGAATGATGCACAATCAAAATTTAAAGCAGATGAGATCGAAAGTTTGAGTAGAGGATTGCGTGTCATTTCATATGTTCTTCCTTTTCATTCTATCCATTCCAAGCTTTTTTTTCTACCCATTCCAACCATTAGCTTCAAGTGTTCCTCTGTTCTGTTTTTAGAACTGAGATGAGATTTTCTATTTTCTATTATGTTCAACTCGTGTGCAATTGTCCTCCTTAACAACACCCTTTTGTAGCTAAACATCATGAAAGTATTCTTCTAATAATGTTTCTATCTCTGTAAGCATTTTTGTTTCCCCCTATTATACACCTATAGCATGAAATCATTTGACAATGTTCCTTGAATCAATTTCAAGCATATTCAACTTGAAGGAAAGGAAGATGGGAAGGTTGCAGAATGTCTAATATTCAAATTAGACATTGGATGCAAATGACATAAACATATATATTGTGATAATGTGCACAATGTATGTCTACTATCAAAGAAATAATAAATAATGGGTTATGAGCATAACTCCTATCCAACTTAGTATGAACTAAGTCAGAATCTCTTTCCCTATTGGACAAGTAAACCCTCTACCATAATCTAGGTATTTTTTGTACTGGCCATGTGCTTGGCACTTAACCTACCTGAATAAGTGAATCATTTTGCTGAAAAAACTTTGAAATTGTAGTCTTCCCACATGCTCCCGCATGATGGAACTTTCCCATTGAATTTTACAATGTTTGACTCTTCTAGTGCAGCACATTCCATGGGCCATATCTTGGCTGTAGAAATGAGAAAATCCTGTATTTTTGTATGTGCAAAGTGGGAAGAAAAGAACCTCGGCTTCAAAAATGTTGTGCTACAGAGACAGTTCTATCAACCCTAATTTTCATTTTAATTATTTTAACATGGAAGGTTGATTTTCATTTTAATCATTTTAACATAGAATGTGGATGGGATGCTAAAAAATTTGACTATATTGAACAAGAAAATAACCTTTTTCACAAATAATTTGCCTGTCAATTCCATCCCTTCTTATAAAGAGAGACATGTTCCCATAGATTTCACTGAGGTGAACACCATGATCAAAGCTCCACTTCAGCAATTTGAGGACTAAACACCAGATAGGCACATCATGATCACTGTGTGAGACACATAATCGAAGCCATCAAACTTGTATGGATTTAATGTAATTGCACTTATTTCCAAGGAACTTCCATGGTCATGGTTCACTCTTCATAATTGTACAACCCCATCACATTAATATTTACATAGACATCAAAACACTCACATGGGTACTGCTAGCTCCTTACTCTGTACTCTCAAGCCATCAAACAGTTCCACACTTCCAGTGGGTAGAGGACAAAGGTTATGCACCATGTTTCACTATGCACAATACATGTCAGAGTTTTGCACTTGGAAAAGCTAAGAACCATATAAACATATTATGGTGATTTTGTCCATATTTGTTTGAATTTATGAGAAATGGAATGAGGACCATCAAAATTTTAAGACATGTCAGACTTTCACACTAGAAAAAAACTAAGCACCCTATAAATATGTTATGATGGTTGTGTACAGATTCTTTGGATTTATAAGAAATGGGATGAGAAACATAAAAAATTTAATACATTTCAGAGTTCTTGGACCAACATCCTTGAGCAAGAAACATATAATTTGTTTTTCCTATAGGCGCTGGAAAATGATTTTCCAGCACCTACAGGAAAAAAAAATTAAATGCATATAAAAAGGAAGACTATTGGGATTATTGGGACAGATGTTTCTCAATATTCAAAAGGAATATTGTTGATAGTGTGAGGTAGTATCAAATAGGAAGACACATTTTGTAAGTAGATATTTGATATGCATTTAAATTTTGTTTCCTGTAGGTGCTGGAAAATGATTTTCCAGCGCCTACATGAAAAAAAAAAAATACATATCAAATATCCACTTACCAAATATTAATGCACAAATATGTTTCATATTGCATGCTTCAATTTTTGTTAAAAAAATTCATTTAAAAATATGACTTGTAAGTTTTTTCATAAGATTTTGCATCCTTTACTGTTCAGATTGCCTTCTAAACAAGTAACTATTCATTAAGGGTGTTTCAGAATTCGATAGTGTAGATAGTCATTATAGGCTTTCCAACATTATTTGGGTTTTTTGAAAAATATTGTATTTAAATTTCAAATACTTTTGGACAGACATTCCATCCATCATCCTCTTATATTCTTATTATATCACATAATTATTTGTTTAAAAGACTTAACAGGATGCATGTTTGCGACACCAGGAAAATAGTTTTCAGAAAAGATGTTAACAAAGAATGGAGTACCAGAGAATCAGCGTTGTGGAAAATGTCAATATTCATTATAGTCAAAAACCACTGAGGGCGCAGAGAATTTTCTTAAATAAAGAAAAAATAAGTTTTTTACATCTAACTGTTAAACCTTCATTCGAATTCGAATTTTAACAAACCTTCTTATCTGGATTTATGCAAGAACACAACAGAATAAACATATAACCATAAATAAAGAGATGCAGTAGAAACAACACTTCATTTCATTAATATCAAAGAACTGAAATTTGCTTACAGACAGAATGGAAATAAAACTAGCTAGGGCGCTGGTAGCTATCTCTGAGAAGATATGTGGCGGCTACAGGCCTCTGAACTGAGTTACAATGAGGCTCGAGGGCCTATTTATTATTTAGAAACAATGGAGAACTCTAAACATCCAAAAACCTAACCCTAGGAGATGAAGTGCCAAAACTATGGGCCCCGTTTGGGTAAATTGGTGTTTCAACTTCCCAGGGACGTAACTTTGGCATACTATCTTCGTTTGACGCACATGGTGCATCATTAGAAATATCTATCCGAGGACTACAACTTTCAACATGAATATCCATTCCGCAATGGAATGATATTCACTGGAGGCGCGATGCCCAAAAAACGTCGTTTAGGGCCTCAAAACAGCTTCGGAAGTTCAGGACCCAAAAAACTGCTAAAAATAGTAAGTTGTGCCGAAACTGAAAAACTGAAAGAGGAAATGGTGGGGCCCCAAGTGGAATAGGCGGGTGGCCACAAATATCCACCTAGATCATTCCTTCCCCCTTAAGAAGCAATGGTCCCCATTGCGTTGAGTTCTTTCATGAGATGAGGAAACTTCTGCTGAACTTGGTCCCTGGTGAACCACTTGCCTTGGTGCAGGAGTTGGCCAGCTTTGACAACCCGATACAGTTGGATGTTCTGTTGGCGAGTGCTCTTTATTTTCATGTCCCTGATATAATCTGTGGTGGCCTGTTCCTTGCAGTCTGGGTTTAACTCTGTTGGTGTGAGTTGTTCTGCAATGTCTGAGGTGTCCAGTAGAGGTGGGAAGTAAGGAAAAAGGCGATCCACATTGAAGACTAGGTGCAGACCAAGGAATGGTGGAATATTGAGCTCGAAGGCATTGTTCCCTACAGCCTTGGTGATGGTGTACGGCCCGTATCGGAGCAGTCGAAGCTTGCGGTGGGGTCCAGTGAGAAGCTCCTTCTGCAAATGTAGCCATACTTTGTCGCCCACCTGGAAGTTGTGTGGCACTCGGTGTTGATCATGGCATTGCTTATACTTCGCATTGGCTCTGTCCAATATATCATGAACCTGTTGGCGGATGTGTTGAATGTGCTTGATGAAGCTACTTGCTTTGTCAACTTCAGACTGGACATGAGCTGAATCGGCCTGAGCAGCTACAAATGGTATGGCTACGTCAATAGGACATAGTGGCTGGAATCCCAAGCCCACCTGAAAGGGGCTATGGCCGATTGAACTGTGGAGAGCCTGATTATAACTATGTTGTACATATGGGAGGCTCTCGTCCCATGTTCGTGGATGCTTTTAATTTTACATGCGTAGAATGTGTACAAGCATTCTGTTGACAACCTCTGTTTGGCCATCTGTTTAGGGATGGAAAGTTGTGGACTTGGTGAGCTTGGTATCCAACATTGACCAGAGGCTGGACCAAAATGTGCTGAGGAACCTGCTATCCCGATCTGATATGATAGACTGTGGGATCCCAAAGTGCACCCACACTCGTTCAAAGAAGATTTTAGCAGTGGCTTCTGCTATGATATTCTTGTTGCAGGCCGCCATGATGGCCATCTTCGAGAATCTGTTGACGACCATGAAAACACAGTCATTTCCCTGCTTAGTAGAAGGCAGGCCCAACATGTAATCCATGGAGATGGACTCCCAAGGCTGACTAGGGGTAGGTAGCGGAGTATATAGGCCTTGCTTCTTGATGGTCAGTTTGGCAATGGCACAAGCAGTGCAGGATCTGATGTGCTTCTCGACATCCTTTCAAAGGTTCGGCCAATAGAAATACTTCTACAGGATTTCTACTGTTTTCTCAACCTCGAAATGCCCAGCGACTTGACTGTAGTGTGATTCCCATATCATCTTGGCACGCTCGCTTGAAGGAACACAAAGGTGTCCCAGGTGACATAAAAGTGCATCTTGGAGGTGAAATTTGGAACTTGCGTACCCCCCAAGAGTGCCTTGTAAAGTGGCCCAGGTCTGGGTCACTACGATGAAGGCGGCCAGTCGGAAGTCTCATGCCCACGAGAGTTGGCTGCCGGTGGTGAGCACAAATACTGGGTGATAGGATGGGGCGTGCAACATTATTGTGCGCCCTTCTTGTATGATATTAGATAAGCTATTGAGATATGTGGACCACCTACGTGGCGATCATTACGCAACTTCCCTTGTGTGCAGTATGAATTGCGAGGGCCGGTCGTCTGTGTGGATGATTGTTTCCTTCCCCAAAATGTAATGCTTCCATTTTCGACAAGCTTGCACAATGGAATACATTTCTTTTTCATAAGTGGGACACTTGCGAACTGTGTCAGACAATGTCTCACTGTGATATGCCACTGGATGTCCCTGTTGAGTAAGAACTGCCCCAATAGCATAGTTAGAGGCATTTGTCTTGATCTCAAATGGCTGTTGCAAGTTTGATAATGTGAGCACTGGGGCAGAATAGAGGCGATTTCTCAATTCTGTGAACGCCTTCTGTTGAGGTTCCAACCAAAATAATTTTTCTCTCGCTCCTCCCTTGGTGACTTGACTCAAGGGCCAAGTGATATGAGAGAATCCCAACACGAATCTACGGTAGAAATTAGCAAGACCCAGAAAGCTGCGAAGCTCTGTTATAGTTGTTGGGGTTGGCCAATCCCGAATGACTTGGATCTTGGCTGGATCCACATACACCCCCCTTTCATCAATAATGTATCCCGGATATTGAACCTGGGTCATGCCAAACATGCACTTCTCCAAATTGGCACACAACTTGTGTTTCCACAGTGTTTGGAGGACTTGTCGGATGTGGTGAAGGTGCTCTTCCCAAGTCTGGCTGAAGATCAGAATGTCATCCAAGTACACCACTACAAATGAGTTGGTGAATGGCCACAAGATGTCTTCCATCATCCTCATGAAGGTTGCGGGAGCATTCGTCAACCCGAAAGGCATGACCAGCCATTCAAAAAGGCCTTCCTTGGCTTTGAAGGCAGTCTTCCACACATCAGAGGGTTCAATTGGTACCTGGTGATACCCAGACTTCAGGTCGATCTTGTTGAAATATTTTGCACCTTTGAGTTGGTCCAGAAGGTCATCAATCCTTGGGATTGGGTACCTATTCCGGACAGTGATCTTGTTCAGCGCCCGATAGTCAATACAGAGTCTCCACGTCCCATCCTTCTTCTGTACCAACACGATCGGGCTCCCACAGGGCGATGAACTTGGTCTGATGTGACCTTTCTGCAATAGCTCCTGAATCTGCCTCTTGATTTCATCATTCTCCAGAACAGAGCGCCGATAGATCGGTCCATTGGGTAGCGGCGCACCTGGGGTCAGATCAATCGGGTGCTTGACCTGACAGTGCAGAGGAACCCCTGTGGGTGAGGTGAAGATGTCCCCGTACTCCTCCACAACCTTATCCATTTTTTGTTGTCGTGCAGAGGGGCCCTGTCTGGAGGTCGTGGCCACAGTCTTCTTCTTGCCCTGGGGGCGGATCATCAGGAAAACGAATTTCCTGGTTTGGGAAATGAGCTTACTGCATTGTTTTGCAGTAACCAAAGAGATAGCGGTAGGAGGTGGTACCTCTGGTATCCTGTACAACTTATTTCCCAAAGTAATAATAACAGCACGAGGTCGAGACTCATACACAGCATGACGCTTCCAAAAGTATGGTTGTCCTAATAATACATCAGAAACATCAATAGGAGCAACGTCACATAATACCTCATTCGTGAAGGGCTTGATGCTATAGGGAAGGTGGCACTGCTGGCTGACGCGGAGATCTCGTCCTTGGTGAAGCCACCCGATGGTGTATGGATGTGGGTGAGATGTGGTCGGCAAGCCCAACCGCTTCACGGCGTCTGCTGAAATGAGGTTCTTTTGGCTCCCATTGTCGACAATGAACTGTACAAGGGAGCCCTTTACCCACATCTGGGAGTGGAAGAGGCGTTCCTCCTCCTCTGGATCTTCTGGTTCCTCTTTCTGGACCTTTGTAGTGGCAACAGTGGCGTTGGGCTCCGCATCAATAATATGTTTCTCTTTTTCATTCCCCTTTTTAGGTTCTAATTCGGAGTCAGAGCATGCATCTGACTCAGAAGCCCTCATCTCGGCTACTAGCAACTGCTTGGCCCGACACTCACTTGTGTTGTGAGTGGAGCTCTTATGGAACTCACACCACTTTCCCGTGTCCTTCTTTGGCTTTGCGGTGTTGTTATTTTCTTGTGGCTTCGACAGGTTGTCTTTAGCTGCCATGCCTTGGCTCTGTCCTTTGTTCTGCGGTTTGGAAGCACCTTTCCCTTGCTTTTTATTCGCAGATCCAAAGTCTCGCTTCTTCTGTTTGAATTTCTGCTCAATCTTGGCAACATACCGGTATGTCGTACCAAGCGAGGAGATGTCGAGGAACTCCATTTCCTCCTAAATGTATCTGTGCAGACAGCTGCAATACTTTAGCACCAGATGTTTCTCTGAATCTTTGATACCCAACTTTGTGCGCAAGGTATGGAACAGATTCGTGATCTCATGCACATCTTGATCCCTTTGTTGTCGCAGTGTGGTTCATTGTATGTACTTGTCCTCATAGCTCCCCATGAGATAGTACTATTCCTTGACGGCGTATCGGAAATAATTCCAAGTTGGTACGGTTGAGAACAGAGAGGGTTTTGTCTAGTCCTTGTTCTCACAGTAGGTTTCCCACTAGTCCTTAACATGGGGGGTAGCTTTGAGGAGTGAAAAAATAATCTTCTCCCGGTCTGAAAAGTCATGAACAGAGAAATATCCTTCTAATAGATTCAACCATCTATCTACGGAATCTGCATCTATTTGACCGTCAAATATGGGAATGTAAAAATTTACTTGCACCTTAAAAGGAGTCGTGCCTCCAGAGTGGCTGCTGGATGCAGATGCGTCGCCGGTGGGCAGTCGTTGAAGGATTTGAGCAAAGTTATCCATTATCACGTTCCTTTGTTTTTCGAGGGCCTCCTCGAGCAATATTTTGATAGGATCTCCTGCTCCCTCATATTTATTTTCTTCCCCCATGGGCGTTCGTCGAGGTTTGCGAGGCTGATCTTGCAAAGGTTCCACCAAATCAAGCCCTAGCTCCTTATACCCCTACCTCGTTGGGGACATGCAAAGAAGGATCGAGAAAAAGCAGACCGCTCTGATACCACTGATCCGGATTTATGCAAGAACACAACAGAATAAACATATAACCATAAATACAGAGATGCAGCGGAAACAACACTTCATTTCATTAATATCAAAGAACTGAAATTTTCTTACAGACAGAATGGAAATAAAACTAGCTAGGGCGCTAGCAGCTATCTCTGAGAAGATATGTGGCGGCTACAGGCCTCTAAACTAAGTTACAAAGAGGCTTGAGGGCCTATTTATTATTGAGAAACAATGGAGAACTCTAAACATCCAAAAACCTAACCCTAGGAGATGAAGCGCCAAAACTATGGGCCCCGTTTGGGTAAATTGGTTTTCAACTTCCCAAGGACGTAACTTTGGCATATTATCTCCGTTTGACGCACATGGTACATCATTAGAAATATCTATCCGAGGACTACAACTTTCGCCATGAATATCCATTCCGAAACAAAATGATATTCACTGCAGGCGCGATGCCCAAAAAACGTCGTTTAGGGCCTCAAAACGGCTCCGGAAGTTCAGGACCCGAAAAACTGCTAAATATAGTAAGTTGTGCCGAAACTGAAAAACTGAAAGAGAGAATTGTGGGGCCCCAAGTGGAATAGGCGGGTGGCCACCAATATCCACCTGGATCACCTTCATTTGAATTTTAACAAACTGACTGCTAAACCTTACAAATTGTCCATCGATACTCTAAAACAGTTTTGAGTAAAATTTACCTCTGCTTCACGAGGTGGACTCTTGAATAACTGACGGGCTAAGCTGCTTTGGACAGGCTGAGCTACTGAGTTGATTCGGAGCTGCTTGGGACGGGCAGAGCAAATTCGGAGCGGTGAATATTTGCGAATGACGAGCAGTCGAGCTATGTTATTACCGGCGCTAAGTCTTTGGTTCAAATTTTAAATTATTTGTGTGTACGGAGTGGTGGCGTCATGGGGGTGGCAGATGGGGGAGGAGCAACGCGAGGGAGAGAGGTGGCGGAGGATGCGAAGCGGGGTCCAAGTTGCCGTCGTCATCCTTCGGGAGGGGAAGTGTCGTCGTCGTCCACCGGGATGGGTCATCGTCGTCTTCTACAGTGTCCACCATCGAGCCGGTGAAGGTAAAGGGTCACCGAAGAGGGTTGATCAGGAGTTGTCAGATCAGCTCCCGATTCGTCCAATGACAAACTCTTCCTTAATAATCTATTTGTTTTAATTAATTGTACAAGGTTAAAATGTATATTTTATATCAAATATTTTGGCTTCAAGGGGATGTTTTTGTCGCTAATGGGTTTTGTTTGGGCCAATGGTAGACCTTGTTACAATGGGAGATATACAGAATCAGTACTTGTGGTGAAAGGAAATTGTAAGCAATTCAAAGATAGAGATCAAGAAATTCAATGGGTATATATTTAAGTTGTAAAAGATAAAAATGGGAAATTTTTTTATGGACAAAGATTGGTGGTTCATTGTGGATCCAGGTACTGCACCAATATGGATGTCAAAGAAAAATTGAACAAAGTATATAATTGTGTCTCTCATATCAGTATTATTGAATATTTTAGGATAATTTACGTCAGAAGAATTATGGAACAAGTTATGGAATTTGTATCAGTCTGAGCCCCTGGTGAACAAATTGTTTCTATGGAAACATTTATATACCGAAGGATGAAGGATGGGGACTCATTGATAGAGCATATGAACGCCTTCAATATTATGGTAAGCCAACTATTATATGTTGATATTAAAATTTGAAATGAAGATAAGTGTATGATTTTGTTGTGTTCTTCACTGAACTCGTGGGATAGTTTGGTTGTTTCCATTGGTAGTAATTCAACTACTTTAAGTTTTGATGACATCGTCTCATTTTTTTTATTGAAGGAGATGAGATGGAAAAACATGGAAAGTCAAAATGAAAATGTTTTTTCTATAAGATGTTCCCAAAAAAAATATCAAGTGAGAGATATAAATCTAAAGGAAGATCCAAGTCTCCAGGAAAATTTTTAAAGATATGTTGGAGATGCACAAAAGAAGGGCATTAAAATAAAAACTATAAATCCAAAATTGGTGAGAAAAGTAAGGGGTCTAATGATGCTCCTTCTATAGAAGAAAACCTCCTTAGATGAAGGAGGTCATATGCATTTGGCTTCTTCAATTACACATTTATATCATGAGGCATGGTTGGTCGACTTAGGTGTATATTTTCACATGACTTCTCATATGGAGTGGTTCTATGAGTATGAAAGATATGATGATGGTGATGTTTTCTTAGGAGATGGATCGGAAGCTCGAATTATTTGGCAAGGAAAATTCAATTTGAAACTCATGGGTGGAATGATTAGAATATTCCTTGCTATTATACACCTTCTAGGATTGGCCAAAAATTTGATCTTTGTAAGCAAGATGAGAAATGTAGGTATAAAGTATTGTCTGAAAAGGATACTTACAAGATGGTCCATGTTGGGTATGTGTTATGTTCTTTCCACAACCCAATAATAATTGGGCGGACCCAAGGATGGGGGAAGGACCCAAATATGTTGGGCATACTTACCCAGTTTTATGCATGGGTTTGCACATGGTTTTTGGCATGATGGTTTTCTGCCCATGGTATTTTGTAGATCTGGTCAAGGGACTACGGTTATGTTCTAATCCAAGGTTAGTGGATTGGGGTTTATGAATGTTTCGGCATGTATATATATGTATTGTAACATTGAAAGGAATATAATGAAAAGAAATCTAGTAGGCGTTGTTTTGGGACCCAGGGGAAAATCTCTATGTATATTTGTTTTATGTTCTCTCTATTGTATACTTTTCTGTTTTAAGAATTCATTTCTAGGTAATTTTTTGATAGTGTTAAAACCTACAGTTTGAGGAACAATGGTATTACTAAGGGGAGTTCAAATTGGAACTCTGTATAAGTTGTTGGGAAGCATTGTTAGTGATGGGTGCAATAGTTCCATTGTTCCTCAGAGTGAAGCAGAAGGAAAAACTCATGCAACCTCTAGAGAAAATATTATGTTGTGGTATCAAAGACTGGACGTTTCAGACAGAAAGTATTACATGTTAATTGTATAGAATAAAATATGTCTAATTTATCTTTGTATTTTGATTTTTATGAGCATTATTTATATGGGAATCAGAATTGGGTAAGCTTCTCCTTTGGTTTACGAGATCAGAGAAAATATTATAGTTCGTACAGAGTGATGTGTTTTGACCTATATCGGTTCCATCATTGGGTAAATATGTGTACTATGTCTCATTTATAGATGACTTCTTGAGGAAAGCATGGATTTATTTCCTCGAGAAGAAATGTGAGGTCTTTGACAAATTCAAAGAGTTTAAATTTCTTCTGTAAAATCAGACAGAGAATAAAATTGCGGTGCTAAGGACAGATAATGGTGCAGAATTTAAGGTTCTTCTGTAAAATCGGACAGATAATGGTGAAGAATTTTGTGGAAAAAAATTCAAAGCATTTTGTAAAAAATGTGGTATAACAAGGCAAAAGACTACTCCACACACATCTCAATATAATGGAATTGCAGAAAGGATTAATAGGATGTCGATGTATAAATAAATAAGCATGCTCAGTGGTGTCATGTTAGAACTGGAATTTTTGGCAAACGTAGTGTATATTGAATGTTACCTAGTTAATAGAACACCCTCATTAACGTTGGATGATAAGACTCCACACGAGGTATGGAATGATAAGAAACCTTCTCTTAAAAATATCAAGGCTTTTGGTTTTGATGCTTATGTATGTGTTCCAAAGAATAATAAGAGTAATCTAGATAAGAAAGTTGAAAAATGAATCTTTATTGGATATAAAGATGGTCTAAATGCAAAATAAAAATGTTAGGAAAGAAATGAAAAAAAATTGCTTTAGTTTAAAAATTAAAAAATAAAAATTCAAAGGTTGCTTGTCTAAATGCGCCACAAAATGTTAATTATTATTAATCTATGGTTAAATTTCTTCATTAAGCATTAAATCTTGTTTTAATAATTGACATAAAATTTATTGTAATATCTAGCACATGTTTTTATTATATGGTCGCTAAAAGACAAAAGTGATTTTCCAGTTGTGTTATCTCTTCAGCAACTACCGATGGCAAATCTCTTCCCTGCCCAGATCAACGGTGGGGAAGCTTTTCGCACCCCCTCGTCCTTTTCCCATTAACACGAGGGGGGTGGGGTGGGTGTCTGAAAAGCGGTATTAATGGACGGCGGGCCCTCCCTACATGTCGCCCTCACATCACTTCGCACCCCACTCATGGATTAATAGGATGTTGATGTAATTTAAAGAAGCTTGCTCAGTGGTGTCATGTTAGAACTGGAATTTTTGGTAGACATAGTGTATATTGCATGTTACCTGGTTAATAGAACACCCTCATCAATGTTGGATGATAAGACTCCACATGAGGTATGGAGTGATAAGAATCCTTCTCTTAAAAATATCAGGGATTTTGGTTTTGATGCTTATGTATTTGTTCCAAACGATAATAAGAGTAATCTAGATAAGAAAGTTGAAAAATGAATCTTTATTGGATATAAAGATGGTCTAAATGCTATAATATTCCACTATTATATTTGGGGGAAGTTCCGACACTTGGTTCCGACGCTTTTGACCAAATGTCGGAAATTTCCCGAAATTTTTTCAATCCCGCCTGAAACCATCGCTATACCGACGTTTAGAGAAAAGTATCGCAATACCGACACTTAGAAAAAGTGTCGCAATTGCGACATTTGGAGGAAGACGTCGCAATTGCGACATTATGCCCCAAAGCGTCGCTATTGCGACGGCTGCCTCCAAACGTCGCAAGTGCGACACAATGTCTAAGTGTCACAGTTGAGACGTTTGGAGGCATCCGTCGCAATAGTGACGCTTTGTCCGCCGTCAGTATAACGACACTTATATGCGCTCCACATAAAAATATGAAACTTATATGCGCACTACATAAAAATGATTTTATTAAAAACTACATTAATGTCTGATATCACGCGCGCATTCGCCCTCCGCTCTTGCAGAACAGCATTCGCCCTCAGCTCTTGCAGAACAGCATTTTCCCTCAGCATTCGCCCTTAGCTCTTGCAGAACAGCATTCGCCCTCAGCATTCGCCCTCAGCTCTTGCATAACATCATTCGCCCTCAACTCTTGTAGAACAGCATTTGCCCTCAGCATTCACCCTGAGCTCTTGTAGAACAGCGTTCGTCCTGCATTCGCCCTCAGCGTTCATCCTCAGCTCTTGCAGAACAGCATTCGCCCTCAGCTCTTGCAAAATGGTAAGTTCTTACTGCAGGCCCTTCCTCCTATAGTAGGGTTGACTCTATTTGGGTTTTTTTGGTCAATTCCATTGGATTTTGTTAGGCTGTAGGGTTCTCTCTAGAAGTCTTCCAATGTTCTTTCGGATGATTTTCAAAGAGGATGTGTAAGATGTGTTTGTGCTTGCATGAATTTGACTCCACCAGTTTCATGAAGTTTAAGCTATGGATTTTAGTTCGACAAACTCATCCATCTCAACACCCAGTAACGAATTGCCCTTGGTCTGATCTATATTAAAGGTGAAGTGCAAAGTGGTAGAGAATGGGAGATCGAAATTCATCAACTTTATCACAAGGGTAGTACTCTAGATCGAAAGTGATGAGCTTTAGTTCTCCAGATTTGGGGATTTTCTGATATTTGGGGATTTTCTGATGACATACCAAAGGTCACATCCATACAACCATAACAAGGTCAATGTTGAGATCATTCTCATATAGATATAGGTCACTGATATATAGGGTTAATATCATCATCACTATCCATGGAAACCGAATGGTTACAAAATCTGTGATTGTGGTTGGCTCATTTATAATTATTACCCATTTACAGTAGAGCACAGAAGCACTAAATATGGCCCAAGCAGAGCCTTTACAACAGGTAATGGAATTGCAGCTGCTTCATCAATAACCAATAACTCCACTTGAGAAAACTTTTCATAATCTTGGGGCTGGATATACTGCAGAGCAAACAATTGTAGTTATCATTCGTGCTCCAATATATTAATATACTTTTTACATTGAGCTGAAGAAAGGGAAACAAGCAAATGCTAGCCATCATATAATGCTTTGACATAAGATTTTTGAGTGACATAATTGAAAAAAAGAACTCATCCACTAATATTTATAATCATTTGAGTTATTCAAGTTAAACACAATGTCAAGAATCAAGATTCAATACCCTCTATTATCTTCATCACCCAATACAAGATTTAAATTTTTCCCAAAGAAACGCTTATTAATTTGGCAGCCATTATTTCTTCCTGCTTTAAAAACCCTACATTTAAATGAAAACAAGCATTGCATTTCAACTACAAAAATCTATTAGTGTTCAAATGTACATGTGTGCATCCCTTGTGTAGGGTATTCCTTTTCCACTTTCACATTATCCAAGAATGTGTGCAGTATAGTTCATATTTTTTGTGATTTAGATTATCTTGAAAAAGGAAAGGTAAATTATTTCCCATGAAAAAAGAAGGTTTTCCCTTTTTACTACTGGAAATGGTACAAAAAAGTTCCATTTCTACCCGAAACTCCTATGAAACAGGAACCAAATAAAGGCCATGTCCTCAATGAACATCATTTGGCTTTGAAAATGGCCATTGCACTGTGTTGTTTCTTATATTACATCACGATAGTTTCTTAGGTCATTTCTTGTTTCTTGAGATGAAAAACAACCAAAGAAATTGTGAAGATCCTTTCAAGAAATAAATGACCATTTCTCAATCATATCTCAACTATTTTTATTTTATTCAGTGGTTGCTTACTTTGAGAGAAATTTGACACTTTTATAAGGAATATAACATAAAAACACAAAATGGGAATGAATTGATGAGGTAGATGACCTTTAGTTGTTGTCAATTAAGAATTGATAATACACGATGCATGTTTTGTCCTACAAACTAGATTCCTTCCTGGAGTTAGGACACAGAGTATTGAATCAAAGTTGTAGTTTCTAACTTCTTGTATTGGTTCATCAATCTTGAAATTCAGACATTGCATGTCTTCATTGCTTCATGTTTGAATAATTTGCATCATATCGTACAATAGGAAATTATGAATTATGACTATTATTACTTTATGGATCTGTTAAGTTACTTTTAAGTTTGCATGGTTTAGTGTGAAATTATTCTAGTGTGCCCCTAGGCCCAGGTGAAGGAATGCCAAGGACTAAGAACCCTAGTTTTTAAATGGTATTGTTTCTTATACCCAAAAACCCCTCAAAATCACTTCTTATTAGTTCTTAACAATAGTGTTGTAAACAATTTGAGAATTGATATAGCAAAATCTTGCACTTCTCAAGATAAAGTCCTAAAGCTAAAGTGTGATACCATGTGTAATTCAATAGCCCATTGTCACCTCACCAACCTCTTTTCACTTCGGGCTAGCTCTCCTCCAACTCAAGGGGGGTTCTCCCTAGTAGATGTTAGGGATCTAATGGCCCAACCAAACCAAGTCAAGAGCCCCTAACTCTCTATGTTTACTACTATCAATCAAAATATTGAACAATAGGGTCAGACATGCATCTTGAAGATAAAATTTCCAGGGTATTTTTGGGTAATTTCAAAGGGAAAGTCCCCAAACACATATAATCAAGGAATTATAACGTGATTTCAAACATTAAATATCAACAAAATAGTTTAAAGGATATTGAATTTGGGTGCCTTAATGTGCAATGACATGTTTCCAGGATTGAATTCAATGAAAGTCATATTTGAAACTCTAACTCTGTCTTCCGGTGTCTTATTAGAAATTATTTCGGTTTTTCATTTGTGTTTTAGGATTGGATAGAGTTTTCAAGTTTGCACACATTTATAATTTTATTGCAATGTGAGGCTTGATCGGGGCGGTACATGAACAACCCGAGGCAGGGATGATTGCGGAAAGAGGCAAGCGGGAAGAACATTTAAAGTGCGACGTATACTTATCTTGATCTATTTTAGTTATTTACATAGTTGAAATAATATTAATTTTGTTCAAATATGCAGACACCTAGCCATGGTACGCTTGATGATTCCCTCTATGAGGAAAATCTTTCTTCATCCCTATCTCCATTGCTCTTGCTGCGAAAAAGGCGTGAAAAGCAAGGTCGGACTTTGATACTTTGATAGATGCGCCTCAAACACTTGAAACAGAAGAGAGGATAAAAAAACTTATGACCCAGCTAGAAACATATCAGATAATAATGAAAAATAAAAAGGATATATTTTTTGTTCTGCATGAGATGAATTGTGATAGTTTGATTTTTAATTTTTACATTGACTAAACTAACAAAAATTTCTTTTGTATGTAGCGTTTTATGGCACTTGTTGAACTCGGTGTTGATGGTAGTGGGACACAAGGGCAAGAGATTTCCCAGAAACCCTCTCGTACACCTTGTACTCCTTTAGGTGCCAGCTAAGAAACACACCCTGCCCAAGCAGGCACCCAGCCAACCGTTGAATGTGTTGGCAGTGATGAGGCTGATATGGCCAACTACATTATTGTGTTTCCTGGAGCTACACGTGTCAGCTCCACAGGGACCATTAATGGCACGTTGTTGGTAAACGATGAAGGTGTCCCTATAAAGCACGTACAACTCCCAGGTAAATTTTAATATTTTAACTATTTCATGTACTCTATCTAAAACATATTTATCATGATTTTTATTTTTAAATTAATGATAATTTCTTTTTTTTCTGTGTAGGAAACAATGAGTTCTACAGGTTTTTGGAGAGCCATGCGTTGGTAATTTTTGGCCCAACCATACGCACAGGGTCGAATTTCCAGAATTCCAACCTGAAAAAAGAACTTCTAGATTATCTAGAAGCCCTTTTTGGGGTCGGCACATTTGACATAATAACAGTGGCTCGGGTAGCCAGCAAATATTTTAAATATACCAAAGACACCTATAGGACGCAATTAAAATTTAACCCTAGATACGAGCGTCCTCTCACTGTTCCAGAGAGTGAGTGGAGAGCACTCATCCATGATGGAAAAGAGAAAAGGGCAAAGAAAGAAGGAAAAATGCCAACTGGACCCGCAAGGTAAATTAAAACTTTAATTCAATAGCTTTAATTTTCTCTATGTCTAAAATAAAAGTGTGCTACGTCATATCTGACTTCAACCTTTTGATGCTAGGTTTCCTGACACCTCAAAGGCAACCAAAGCTAGGATTGAAAAAAAGGGCCATCACAAGCTAGGCCAGGGCGGCTACTTGAAATTAGCTGCAAGAATTGTAATTAAGTAGCTAAACATCCTATAATTAATTGTATCGTCTTCCAACGTTTTTGTAATCCTATCAAATATGATTAAAAATACACAATCATATGTAATGTAGGGTGATGACTTCGAAACAGAAACTACAAAGGAATATAAAAATATTGCTTTCCATTTCGGCTATCAAGTCGTAGTTGAACGTCGCAGAAGCTTGGGGCAGGTCCCAAGATCCAGAATGCCTGATAAGGTAAAACATTAACCTTTCAATATGTTTGTTTTTGTTCATAAATTTAATGTCTAACAACTTTGTTTAAATCAGGGGAGCAGCACTACCGACGAGGCAAATAACCCAGTTTTAGAGCCAGATGTAGATGATCCTCACGTGCAACCTGATCATTGTAGTGGGGACCAGGCCGACAATGCTACTATCAGTGAGGGCCGTGACGGTAATTAATTTCCACTTATAATTTTTTCTAATTATACCTTGATGGTTGTCCATATAACGTTTTTTGTTTAAATGACAGAGAATGTTTCCCTTGAGGATCTTACCACCAGAGAGGAAGACAGGGCAACAGTCCCAACGGCGACAACTGGTGCACCAGGTAAATAATCTCATTGCAATTTTTTTTATTAATATTGCCGAACTAGTTCAATGATATTTAAAAACTGATAATTAAAATTTAATATTATCTGTTTTTGTAGGCGATGCCCCGTCACTGGATGAGACCAGACATCGTGACAACGCAACTAGGTCAGCGGCGACAACTGGTGCACCAGGTAAATAATCTCATTGCAATTTTTTTTATTAATATTACCGAAATAGTTCAATGATATTTAAAAACTGACAATTAAAATTTAATATTATCTGTTTTTGTAGGCGATGCCCCGTCACTGGATGAGATCAGACATCGTGACTACGCAACTAGGTCAGCAGTGTGGGTCGAAAGTCACGAAATAGGAGCAGAGCACGATGATATTGATGATGTAATTAGGAGCTTTAGAAATAGGAAGAAGAAAAAGAAATTTTGATAATGTAAAATATTGTATTATTATAAGACAAACGTTACCATACTTGGAACGTTTTTTGCGTTATATAAAAAACTCATTTATCATACTATTTTATGTCAAGCATTAATTGCAATGTTTCCTTGCGTACTTTTTGTTGAATTGTTTTTTTATTAGTTATTGAATATTTTTTTTTTATGCTCATGAAAGTAAAAAATGAAATATAGATTGGGTATTGGGGAATTGAGAGTGATGTGAGGGGGGGGGGAGGGGTCGTAAGAGCTTCCACCTTCACGTGGTTGGCCCTGTTTAGTAGAGAATAATTTATTGGAGCGATTTAAACTTGGAGCAAACCTCCCTCGAGCCAGCGTAGGAACAAAAAAGTCAATGTTGACTTAGTTGCTACTCTTTCATATCGTGGGAGGCTTGTTCCAAGTTCATGCGACTCCAATAAATTGTTCTTGAAATGAAGAGGAGCTTATTCAGGTATGTTTTGACATTTTCAATATATGTTCTAACATTATCATAAGAATGCATCTTAGAGTAAAAAATACTACATCAATTACTTGTATTTATTGTATAGATAATGATGGATTTTGATTGACTTGGCAGTGCAGGTACAAATCCTCTTGCATCATGAGCAATACAACTTGTCAACCAGGGTCATGTCCGGGATATTTTTTCTTGTGTGCTTGACCAGGTTCGTAATGTCACATTTTGTAAGTTCCTTTACAGTTCATAATTCAATATTAAGCTTGTTCATGATTATTATCTAGGTTTTTTGTATGTGTTTTTTCATCTATTTGATTGTAAGCAACTTTGCATGTTTCCTATTGTTCACTATGATTTCTCCCATTACCACTCCCAGGATGAATCCGACTTTATTGTTACATAGGTTACTTTATTGTTACTATGATTTCTCCATTTACGATTTCATAGGTTACATCATGTAAAGTTGTCGATCTCAGGTTGGTGATGAGCTTTAGTTCTCCAGATTTGGGGCTTTTCTGATATTTTCTCCCTCATGTCATTCTTGCATCACCTCGTTGTTTGAGCATGCCAATTCTCTACCACTTGTACCAATTGGCACATGTCAATCTCTGAGTGGTGCCACATTTCACCTATTTTCAGTGAGAGTTTAGGGTTTCTCTAACATAGCTTCAGAAATCCGATTCAGTGCCTGCTTGAATATTGTCACATAATACTCATGGTTTGGATTGATGAGCATGTTTTGAATGGTTGGTTGAATCATAAGAACCACCCATATAGTCATCTTGAGATATTTCAGAAGTTTTCTCGGGTTTCCTTTTTCACCGTTTCTAGTGGGTGGGATGGTGTGGGGTGATCCATCAATACTGGTGCTCTTGTAGGAGGGAATTTGTTTTTGGGGATATAAAGGAGAATTTGATGTAGATATCCCATTGGATGCATTCATATATGGGCACGAGAGGTCAAGAATTTAGATTAAAAATATGCAACCTCTAGCATGGCAACCTGAAGGCCGCGAGAGACACTAGTTAAATATTGTTTTGTGCTGGCCTTAATATAGTCGTAATTTCTTTCTATTATCTTAATGAAAATATATAGTCCGGTCTCATTAAAATGAGGATTGTGGTTGTATTTCTCTTTGGTTGTTTCTCTCTTAATGCTCCAAAAGTTGCCAAAAGTTTCGATAGTTGTTTAGTTTGCCTGTTACAACTTAAAAGTGGTTTTTAGCAATGGGAGTCATGTTTTTTAAGGTTCATACTAATATGAAGATCTTGTAATTCTATATTCAGCATAAGAGAAGATGGCCTCTGCTTTGGGCGATATGACAACAATTGCCACATCTACCTCATTGGGTAACAATGGAAAGGGGAAGAAGTTGGGTGCAATGTTTGATAATTATGGCAGACAATTGTCTTCTCTTTCAGTTTTTTCACCCATTTCCTTTATTCGCTCAAGCAGAAGAGGGACTCTGAGATTACGCGACAGAGAGAAGGTAGTTAATACAAGAGCTATGGAAAAGGAGTTGTACTTCAACAAGGATGGCTCATTGACAAAAAAATTGCAGGTCAGAGAAAAAATTATGTTTAAAGGAAGGTCACCTGCACGTGAAACTTCACTGCGGTGGATCTTTCCTTGTCCACTTATATTCGATTTTAATGTGTTATTTTAATTTTTCATGGAGGGTTGTTTTGGCATATGGTCTGGCATTCAATTGTACACTTACTGAAAGCATTGTCAATTTGTCTTGCAGGCGGTGTGAACAAACTTGCTGATCTTGTTGGAGTCACCCTTGGGGCGAAGGGAAAAATGTTGTCTTGGAGAGCAAGCATGGTTCTCCAAAAATAGTTAATGATGGTGTGACATTAGCTAAGGAGGTAATTTGTAGATTTTTGCTCTGGTTTTCTTTTTAACGTTGTATTAGTTCCCCCTCTTAAATGTCTTAGATTTGGTAGGCATAATTTGAAAACTCAAAGGTGAAAGGAAACATATTTGTTACCCAGTGGTCTACTTGGCCTATGGACTAGCCACATTAGAGTAATGCATAAAGCTTTTCGCAACAATAAAAGGAAAGGGTTATGGCTGAGTCAAATTTTATTGTTATTGACAGTGTAATGAAATGTATCTCAATGCTATGGTTTTGGCCTTTTATTGGTTGAATTAGAGGACCCAGTTGAAAATATTGGGGCCAAGTTGGTAAGGCAAGCTGCGGAAAAGACAAATGATTTAGCTGGGGATGGAACCACAACATCTGTTGTTCTTGCACATGTTGGAATATTGAAAAATTCGAGAACAATGAATGGAGAATAAATCTCCCTTCCTCTAACACAGAGAAAATAAAAATTTCTTTGACAGGAGACAGAGTTTCAATACTTTGAAAACAAAATTCTATTCCCTTCAATAACTCAAAAAAAAACTATTACACTTCTTCCTCACTGAGAGGGATTACAAAATTATGACTGCTACAAAACGCAGTGCATAAAACCAATTCACTGTCTGTTCAAAACAAACATACTCTGTCTCTAAAACACTCTGCTGTGTTTTTCACTTTCGCACTGTTGTGCATACACACTTAAAAAGTTACACTCGGTCTTTCACTTTTTACACACTGCTGTGTAATAAAAAATTTACGTACTGTCTATAAAAAAAACTACCAAGCTTTTTTGTCCTTTTTATTTTTATATGTCGTAACATATAAAACATATTATAATAAACCCTCTTTTAAAAAAAATAAAATTAAAACTAAATTCTATGGCCCACATTTCATTTTGCATATGATATATATATAACATATGTTTAAAACATATGTATATATTAAAGCATACATAAAATTAAACTATCAAAACATTAAATAACCCTTTTCGTCGGACTTCAAAAATCTGAATAGATTGAATTTCAAACCAAATTCGCATTCCAAAATGGGATGCTGATGTCTGCCTAATTTGTAACGTGAATTCTCAATCCAATGTGCCTTATAAAAAATTCGGGTCTGGTTTTCAGGTTTTCAGATTCCCTTCAATTTCATGCGATCCAATATTAATGCTCCACATGTCCTCCTTTTGAATTTACAAAACTGGGGGGTAAATTTCTGTTTGTTTAATTTCTGGTTGGTGAATTGCGTTAATGCTGGTTGTTGTGTTTAAATATAATCATGTACAGAAATATGGCTGCGGCCGTATACAAAAAAAAACTTGCAGGAATTTTAAATATTGAATTAAATTTCTGGATGGTGTGCAAGCAACCTCCAAAAAAAAATGTTGTTGTTGCATCCGTCCTTCTGCTGCAGCAGTTGAAGTTAAAATTCAACAGCACAGGGTTTAATAAGTGAGGGTGTAAAGGTAACTTTTTGTCTATAGTACTGGATTAAGATCATCTATTCATTTTTGTAGGGTCTTATGGTGTTTGGTTTTTTATTTTTTGGTTGGGCTTATTGAGTCTAAGGTGGGTGCATTCGATGGCATTTAAGGCGATGGGGTATGGATGTGGCGATTTCATATCAATCGCATTAAATTTTAACGTTGTTCAATTAAGTTCCAAGGTTTTCACATCAAATCGCATTAAGTTTTAACACTGTTCAAGATCGGACCTCCACTCCTGTTAGCGATTCTGCATGCTCCAATATGATCCGGCCTTCGGCTCTCATTAATGATCAGAGATTAATTATGACGGACATCCTTCAATTGCATTGCAGTCGGGTCGATAAAATGGCGTTTTGCTATGGTTTTTCAGACGAGCCAGTTGCTGGGTTACACTGCCTGCTCACTGTGACGAGAAGGAGAAGTGGCCAGCTGAACTACTGCTTAGACCTTGCTGCATATCTGCATTTCTCTCTGTTTGGTCTGTGTCTGTCTTCCTCTGTTTCTTGGAATTCTGCTTCTCCGTCTCGTCTTGTGCCCACTGCTGAGACTGCACCCATGCCTCGCCTGCGTCAAAGGATGCGTTGCCGCAGGGGGAGCACTAGAGGTCAACCCCTGCGCGCTCCCTCCAGCCCCTCAACCGAGTCATCTTCCCAGTCCAGTGATTATCACGCAGGTCGCTATCTAGATACTAGAAGTGGGCGGGGTCAGGTTCTAAGATCTGGCCACCATATGGGCTCCCCTGCTCCTCATTTCCCCACCGCTTCACCTTCTCCCACGACGCGCACTGCGCTTTTTTCCTTTAATTTCTCTCTGAACCGCCCACGAATCACAGCTTCAATTAATGTGGTTTTTCGTGAGGAGGCCCAAATGGAAGAACAATGCACCCGTCCGGTGGGTCTGAGCTCATAAAAAGCCAGCCAGAATTCGGGCCTTCAGGAGGGGAGCGATGGCATGAATGTGGAGATAGCACCTGGCGATCCTGGACCTTTCGAAGGATGGTGCCGAATCGTCGAGGAACCACCGGAGGAGTAGTTTGGTTAATTTGTTTTTCTTGCTTCGCGGCCCACTTAATTGGGTTGCTTTTAAATTATATTACTGTGTTCGACCTCTGTAATATTTTTGAATTCTGTAAACGTTCAAGACTGGTTTCCCCGTATGAGGGCAGTCTTCTTTTTTGATTTTTTGATGACAAATTTTCCATGAGTCTGGGCAATGTTTTTTACTTTGGTCTAATTTTATTCCCACTGTTAATAGATTAACTTTACTTAGAAAAAAAAATGTTGCCGTGTTTCTATTTTAAACCTGTTTTTTGAAATACAGAGCCATGTTTATATGATTGTTTATAGTCGAAGCATTGCGAGGTGGTTTATTATATTAATATTTCACGGTTGAATTATGTTCATAACAATTGGAAAAAAAAATGTTGCCCTGTTTCTATTTTAAACCTGTTTTTTGAAATACAGAGCCATGTTTATATGGTCTACGTATTATACTCTTTCTCTGTATATCTACAGGAACCTTTTTTCTATGAACAGGGTGGATGTTGTAGCGGGCTACTAATGGAAACAAGCGAGCTTGAACCTTACATCTCGGATGCAACAGATGGTTACCAATTTTGGAATCAAGCGAGCCTGATCTTACAAGCGAGCCTGGGTTTCTGCAGATGGTTTTTATTTCCGGGAACAAGCGAGCCAGAACATACAATCAACCCTGGGTTTATACATATTTTTGCTCTATCATGGATGCTTTTTGTGTGAGGTGTATATCAACAGTACATGTCTCTGCACATTTCCTGTATCCACTTTATGATACTATTTTATGTGTTGACAGGTTATCACGCTGCCTTCAAAACTAGCGATGTTGGTTTATTGATATGGTCTGATGGTCTTTTTATATTTTGGACATATCACACTCCTCACATGATTAGCGTTTTTCTCTGTTCAAGGATTTTTGGTACTTTAATTTGTATTTGGAACAATGGGCGTCGGTACTCTATCTGTTGCTTTACTATTCTACATGCTGCTATTTCACTTTCTTATAGAAGCCTTGGGCATATTTGGATGCTTTCTCAGATTGTCGATAATATCCATGTGGACCGTTACTGGGTTTTATATCATGTCCCTGTATGTGACATGGGGTATTTTTCTATCATTGTCTGGGGTGGGACTTCCACTTTTCTGGATGGATATTTGGGTTCCAATCTTGAGATGTGAAAATGTAATGACTTCATGGACTGTTTTACTTCATATAATATATTCAAAACAACGTTTTTTCTCTTGTGAAAAAAAAATGATTAATGTTTATCACTCTGCCTTCAAAACTAGCGATGTTGGTCTATGTTTCTGGTTTATTGATATGGTCTGATGGTCTTTTTATATTTTGGACATATCACACTCCTCACATGATTAGCGTTTTTCTCTGTTCAAGGATTTTGGGTACTTTAATTTGTATTTGGAACAATGGTCGTCGGTACTCTATCTATTGCTTTACTATTCTACATACTACTATTTCACTTTCTTATAGATGCCTCGGGCATATTTGGATGCTTTCTCAGATTGTCGATAATCTCCATGTGGACTGTTACTGGGTTTTATATCATGTCCCTGTATGTGACATGGGGTATTTTTCTATCATTGTCTAGGGTTCCAATCTTCAGATGTGAAAATGTAATGACTTCATGGACTGTTTTACTTCATATAATATATTCAAAACAGCGTTTTTTCTCTTGTGAAAAAAAAATGATTGTTTATAGTCGAAGCGCTATGGGGTGGTTTATTATATTAATATTTCACGGTCAAATTATGTTCATAACAATTGGAAAAACAAAATGTTGCCATGTTTCTATTTTAAACCTGTTTTTTGAAATACAGAGCCATGTTTATATGATTTTTTATAGTCGAAGCTTTGCGGGGTGGTTTATTATATTAATATTTCACGGTCATTGGAACGTCCACAATTCATAACAAATATTGGAGATTTATTGTCCTGTTTTAAAGTTTCATTTAAAAAAAAAAAAATTTGAACCCGTCGTCGGTATACCGATTCCTTGTAAGTGTCGGAATTGCGACCGCTTAAAAACGTCGGAGGAGCGACAGTATAAAAACGTCGGACCACATTTTGTCGAAAATGCGAAAGTTTACAAACGTCGGAAGAGTGACGTTCAAAACATCGGACCACATTTTGTCGGAATTGCGACAGTTTACAAACATCGGAAGAGCGACGTCCAAAACGTCGGACCACATTCCGTCGGAATTGCGACAGTTTACAAACATCGGAAGAGCGACGTTCAAAACGTCGGACCACATTTCGTCGAAATTGCGATAGTTTACAAACATCGGAAGAGCGACATTCAAAAAGTCGGACCACATTTCGTCGGAAGTGCAACAGTTTACAAACGTCGGAAGCGCGACGGTTTGGGAAACATCGAAAGAGCAATGCTTGTTTGGAAGCAACGGAAAAAGTGTCGATAGTGTGACACTTTGTAAGTGCGTCGGAATTGCGACGGGATGGCAAACCACGTTTTGCCTGTCCTCGAACTGTCGCTCTTGCGACGACTATGTGTCGGAATAGCGACGAATTGGCCGTCGGAAATTGGGCCAAATTTTCTAGTGTTCGGAACTTAGAAACTAAGAAGGTTGTGTATTTTCAAGATGTATTATTTAGAGAAGTCATGTGCTTTAAAATAGGAAGTACCTACCAAGGGAGAAAGAACCAAAAAAAAATTAGTTTGAATTGAAGAATGATGCATCTGACTCAATAGAAGAACAAGAATCGGAAGAAGAAGAACCACATACTCCAGTGTTGAGGAGATATGTCTGAGAAATAAGACAACCATAAAGGTATACTCCACCTTATTTCCATCCTAATTTTGGTTTGTTTATTACTGGTGATGAACCTATAACTGCGAGGTTGGAAGTGGATTTAGAGGATGGAAAAATCTAGAAAAAGTCCATGGTTGAAGAAATAGAAGCCTTAGATAGAAATGAGGCTTGGGATCTAGTGGAATTATCGACTATAAGAAATTTCATTGGTATAAAATGGGCATTTAAGAGGAAGTTGAATGTCGAAGGCATAGTGGAGAAATACAAATCTCAATAAGTAGCAAAAGGTTATTCGTGGGTAGAGGGAATTGACTTTAGTGATATTTTTTCCCGCAATACCAAGTTGACTTCTATTATATTTGTTTTATCTGTTTCTATTACTTTTGATTTTGAAGTAGAATATATAGATGTGAAGACATCATTCCTACATGGGGATGTGGAAGAAGAAATCTATGGAGCAGCCAGAAGGTTTTATTGTTAAAGGAAAGAAAGAGCTTGTATGCAGGCTAAAAAAGTCCATGTACGAGTTAAAGCAATCACAAATGACTTGGCTTCACAAGGAGCAAAGGAGATCAATGTTTATATTTCAAATTGGTTGGCGATCATATTATTTATTTGGTCTCGTTTTTGGATGATATTTTGTTGATTGGAAAGGTCAAGGAAATCATTTAGGAAGTGAAAGCGTACTTGCCATCTAACTTTGAAATGAAGGATATTGATGCTGAAATTCATTTTGGACATGGAAATTAAAAAAGATTGAAAAACAAGAAACTTTGGTTAAATTAGAGGAAACATATCAAGATAATTTTGCATAGGTTTCATATGCAGGAAGGGAAATTGATAAAGGCCGCTATTTTTGTAGGTATAAAGTTATCTGCAAAACAATGTTCCAAGACATGGGAAGAGGAAGAGAAAAGGTCTTGTGTTCCATATGCCAATGTGGTTGGAAGTTTGATTTATGGAATGGTTTGTACAAGACCAAAGACTACACATGGAGTGGGAGTGTTGAAAAGGTATATATCAAAACTAGGGAAAGAGAATTAGATAGCAGTAAAGAGGGTTTTTAGGCATTTGTGTGGCACTACTAGATATGCATTGTGCTACGAAGGAGGACTAGAATTGAATAGACTATTGGACATACATGGCTTTGTTGATGCAAACAAGGTTGGGGCTATGGATCACATAAGATCTACAAGTGGTTATGTGCTTAACCTATCTGGAGGAGCAATCAGTTGGATGAGTGAGAGACAGTTTATAGTGTCACTCTCAACTACAAAATTTGAATACATGGAAGCCACTTGTTGTAACATTATTTGGCTTTGATAAGTTAGAAAATTAGAAGAAGAAAAAAATGGTAAGTTAGGATATGAATAGAAAATATAAAATTAAATAAATAAATAGGACTATGGTTATTTGATTATTCATATCAAGAAAATGTTAGAAGTAGATTGCCCTAAAAAATGAAGGCAGAATAAAAATGTTAGTAAAGTAATGAAAAAAGAATGCCTTAGTTTAAAAAAAAAAAAAAAAATTCAAAGGCTGCTTGTCTAAATGCGCCACAAAATGTTAATTATTATTAATCTATGGTTAAATTGCTTCATTCAGCATTAAATCTTGTTTTAATAATTGAAATAAATTTTATTGTAATATCTGGCGCATGTTTTTATTATATGGTCACTAAAAGACAAAAGTGATTTTCTGGTTGTGTTATCTCTTCAGTAACGTCCAATGGCAGATCTCTTCCCCGCCGAGATCAACGGCGGGGAAAATTTTCGCACCCCCCTCGTCCATTTCCCACTAACGCGGGGGGGTATGAAAAGCGGTATTAATGGACACATTGAAATTTACAAGGCCAAGTTTGCAGGGAATAAAGGACATATAATAGGAAAGGTCTTTCTTGTAGCCTTGGAGTTTGATTTGATTATAAAACATGAAATCAAACATTTGTTTCTCAGCAAGCCAACATTTGAAAGATACACCGAGGTGGATGAAGTGTTCAGAAAGGTGGTAAATTGGAAATCTCAAGTGAAGAAAGATGGGATAAGCTATGTGAAACAATCGAGTAATTTTTTACTCCAATAGCATGCCAGCACAACAGCGTTTTTGGACCACATCATCAACTGTTTCCTAAAAAACAGTGACAGATCATTCAGCAATTTTGTTTTCCTATTATTTGATATTATTATTGTAATCAGTTTTAGATATTTTCTAGGTCATAGAAACTAGTATAAATAACTCTTCATTCGATTTATTAAGGGTTTCACCCTTAGATGAGAATTTTATAAGCAAAAGTGTACAAGCTTTGATCATTGATGATAATAAAGGATTATGGATTTGTTTCAATCAGTTTGTTCTCTTGTAAGTTTTCCAGATTTCATTACATCTTTTTTTCTACATATGTTTAATGTTTATGAATATAACTAGGTAAGAAAAAATTGTATTTCGGTCTATCTTAAATCCCCTGGTGTTACTATCTATATTAGATAATGACTTATTGAACTGTCTGTTTATATAAGTCCCTATACATCAATTAATTATCAGCATCTTCATGATATTAAATATGTTCTGTTAATTTGTTAAACATTGTTTAGCAGTATTTCACAATTATGATTATTAAACATTCAGTTTGAATACTTAATCAATCATACTTTCTTATATTTTCTTCTTTCACACCTGCAATCTCAAATCACTGTTTGAAGTAAAGAAACATCCCTTTCCTTATTGATTAATATTATCTAAATTTTAAGCACAACTGTATGCAAATTTCTTTATAGATTGGTCATCCAAAAACCCCTAATTAAAACAAAAAAAATATTAAAGATGCTCTGGCATAATTAATTGACCCCAATTATCTCAGAGGACAACATCACATTAGCGCCATTGTCGAGGATACGAAATTGACTTGTTTTTCCCTGGGACAACGATATTCCTATTCCTTTAAAGGTGAATAAAGGTCTAGTTAGGTCAAAATATTTCACCTGGCGACTTCATTGAACCCAAGTTGGCTCCTTCAAGACATACCAGGTCTCATTCTGATTCTGAGATTATTTTAACTCTATCAGATCTATAGAGACTGGTAAGACAAGATTCTTACAGAAGAATACATCAAACCCCTTATTCTATTCCTCAACAGGAGACCACTACAATTCATGATCCTTTTAGATCTGGACCTATTCCCCTAAATTCAGAAGATCTACCACCTAGAGTGCATGAATTAGTATCCAAGGGGGTTGATTTCCAATCTGCTTTGTTATTTCATTCATTAGAATCTTATCAATTACCTCAGGTGCCTTTTGAATCCCCTACATCAGAACAAGAATTGAATTTACATTTACCTGAATTCAAACCAACTGATTTCATTTCTCCTGCCTCATATTCTTTTCCATCCACTTCTGCTCAACCAGAATATCTCTTTTCCCTCTATTCAAACCCCTTATTTGAACAAAAAGAAGGAGAAGAGGTCCAAAAGTTGGCCATTCGTACACCTTTAAGATCTACAAAAATATCATCAACTCCACTTATTCCTCCACCTTCTTTTACCCCTCCATCTTCACCTCCTTCTTCACCTCCTTCCACTTCATCATCTTCTATCACTGAATCTACTTCGTCTTCATCACAAGGTATGGATGGTTTTAGGCCTATTGTTCAAGCAAGATATGTTGCCCTATTACTTCCAAACATACTTAATGATTTTCCTCTTGGATATTTGAAACATCTTCCAAGATTCAATGGGGAAATTGGTTTTTCAGTTGAAGATCATTTAGCAGCATTTCTAGATTTTGCTAATAACATGAACATGTATATATGAGATTTTTTGTGCGATATTTAGAAGGAAATGTTAGGATATGGTTTAGACAATTACCAGTAAATTTCATTAGATCTTGGGAAGAATTAAAAACTATTTTTAAGAATCAATGGGGTGTGAAAAATGATCATGTCTATTTCTTGACAGAGTTTGAAGAATTAAAGAGAAATTATGGTAAACCAGTATTTGATTTCATCAAAATATTTAACAAACTTCATCATAAGATGCCTCATGAATGTAAACCCACAGCCTTCTCCAAACTTCATCATAATATTTAACAAACTTCTCCAAAGCCTTTGTGGTGCATAGGTAAACCCACAGTCCCGAGTTTCATTTTTTTTCGATCTCAATCTCTGTGTAAAATGCATCCAAAGGTCTTGCCCGATCTACTTCACAACCTGGGCAACCTCAACATATCCTATTTCTAGTACTGGAAATCTCCAAGCCAAGGTCTAACAATCTCACTACTCAATATCTTCTTTCTTATTTTATTTACTTATCAATTTCATAGAAATTGATAAGTGCATACCTTAGTCCAACTTTGTATTAACCCCAAATAATGAACTCCCACGCAATACATATTTTCCTTTGTAGAACTCTAACCATGGCACGGCTCTTGCATCAACATTACAAGGCCTTCCAATTGATTTATGAAAACCCCATTCAGACCTTCAATATTGGTTATCACTCTGAGGCTTTATATTATTAAACATGTGCCATTTCAAGCAACGGGGCCCACACATACAGCAAACGTGGAATCAACACACAACCCGATTCATACCTTCGTTAAATCCACGCGCCCATCCAACGGTTGTTATCACGTCGCATCGCCTCACTTGATCCAACGAATATCGCACGAGTTACTTGCACGAACGATAATGCGCGATGAAAGCGGTTTTCCAAACTCACTCAGGGACACGCGTCACCCAGTGTATGGGATCGCTCCAAATTCTTAAATACCACTTACCGTGCAAAGGCGGTGAGATCAAAACCAGAAACCCGCCTTTACTGTTCACTCCAAACCCCGTTCCTTGTTTATACTTCGTGGTTCCGCCCTATTGGCTCGGGGTTCCGCCTAACTTCGTGTTTCGTCATCCTTCGTGCATTCACCACTTCTTCCTTCGATTTACACATTCCATCGCATAGTTGGGTTTCATTATGACTCTGTACCATCGATACTCCTTCACGGCTATATCAAGTCCGCAAACCGACTTCCATTCAAAGCTCCGCAGTTCACACAGTCATACTGTCTCTCCGCTTCCTCAGCGCAGTTGGTTCATTCAGTTTCAAACCAATACTGCGCCTCAGGGATTCCACCCAAGTTATAGTCTCACTTCTCCTTCCATACTCAGTCAAGTGGACCCGCCTTCTCCTCGGGTACTTAGTCAAGGAATAAGACCATTTACTGCATTCCTATATTATAAACACAGTAACCCAAATATGAATTCAACTTCACTCTGTCTATGCAGAGAGCCTCTCATATTATGCATAGCACATCACTAAACCAATTACAGGGTATATGTGTTCCAATTGCCACACAGTTAGCTATTGAGTTACAGGAACCAATTCTTGAGTCTCACCTACAAAATGTACAAAGACGCAATGCATTCTCCACACAGAATTAAACCAACAGTTGCACATAAACACTGAAACAACTTCCTCATTATACAATGAATTAACTTACAACTTTTTGCTGGCCAGATCTTCAATCGATTGGCCCTTTTCCTCTATTCTACAGTCCTATGCAGCCTATGCAGCTCTCTATGCAGGTCTCTATCGACTCTGTCACAGAGGTTTATATTTATACAACTATCACCAATGAATCGATTCAGATTCTTTGATGATTCACAACCTCTTCAATTTCCTACAGTTACAAATTAGACTAACGCTATGACAGACAGAGACGGACTGTCTCTTCCTTTGCCCACTAATCATCCGGGCAGTTATATTTTCCTTTCTAATTAACTAAAATAACCCAACTATGAATATTTACATGGGGAAACGAAACATAAGACCCCCCTTTACATTTATTTATGGACAAAGGTTGTTTTGAGCCTAATGCCCCTGCATCACTTTGAAGATGATTTTGCAGTCATGTTAAGGGAAAGAACAACTCGTACCTTAGAAGAAATGCAAACAAACGCTATTGAGGTTGAAGCAAATAGGTCTACTTCAGCTAAGCTAAAAGCTAAAGCTGAAAAATCCCAAAGAAAAATGAAAGCAAATCAGGAAGCCTCCTCTTATTCTAAATCCAAAAATGAAGATCAAAAAATAGATGAAATTACATCATTACTTAGGAACCTTTCAAATAGGATTTCTAAAATTGAAACACAACCTAGAGTTGTCCAGAAAATTGTTGCTAGACCCCAAAGACAAACTCAAGGTCAATTCAAGAAAGCTCCTCAATTACAAATCCTTCAAAGACCTAATAATGATCAACAAATCCCACCACCTATGTTGATTGGTGATCAACAACCTGATGATAATTCTATGTCAATCACAGACTATATTAACAACCTTGACAATTTATAAGTTCAGACTGTTATTGTCCCTATTCCTCAAAATCAAATGCCCCACAAGAGGATGAAGAAAATTCTCAAGTCTCTAAATATCAAGCCTTCTCGGAATTTTTAATTGTTGAACTTAACAAAAGGTATGATTTAAGACCAAAGGCAGGTCCTGGAAGACCTCCTAAAGATCCCGTCATAATCAAACCACAATTGAAATCTGTTGAAACTCAAACTACTACTATTCAACCTTTAAATCAGCCAAATGATACTACTCAAATTGATAGAACTGTTTTGATTGCTTTTAATGTTGAAAGAGAGTTAGAAAAAAGTTAAGATTCCCATTCCATTGTCAGAACTTTCAAATAATCCTAGATATAAGAATCAAGTCACTAAATGGATTCAAAACTCATGTGTAGATGTTGAAGGGGATGTTATAAGCCTTCAAGATGAAAAACCCTCAGTAGTATTTGGTCCAAGCTCTGACACGATAGATGAAATAGTTCCTCCATTCTATGTAACTTTGAAAGCACGTGATTCGATGCTATATAATTGTATGTTAGATTATGGAGCTTCACATAACCTTATGCCTAAGGTTATTATGGATAAATTAAATCTCGAAATCAATTGATGTTATCATGACTTATACAATTTGATTCTAAAAGAGTACCATGTGTAGGACTTATAAAGGACTTAGTGGTAACTCTAGCCCAAATACCAGTGAAAAGTGTAGTCACTAATATTCCCCCTAAGTTTGGAATGCTTTTTTCAAGATCTTGTTGTGCTAAACTAAGAGGGAGTCTTCAGATGGACATGGCTTTTGCTACAATTCCTATATATGGAGGAGAAAATCTTAGGTTGTATAGAGAGGTCATATTTATTCATATTGTTTGTAAAGCAGACCAAGCTAGAAATCATCCCATTTATGCAGTTGACCAAGATTTTGGTTGTTTCCAATTATCTTCAAATAATTCTCAAAACTCTCAACTTAAAATTGAAGATGTGGTTGAAACTCCTAAATCTGTTCAAACTAATATTTAGAAACTTTACTTCGATGGATCTTGTTCTAAAGAAGGAGCTGGAGTTGGTGTTGTTTTAATTTCACTAGAGAAAGAAAACATAACTCAATCTTGCACGCTGGATTTCGAAGTCACTAATAATGTTGCAGAGTATGAAGCTTTCCTTCTAGGTTTAGAATAAGCAAGAAGCCTCAAAGTGCAAAATTTAAGTGTTTTCAGTGATTCTAAACTTATAGTTAGACAAGTTAGGAATCTTTGTCAAACAAAGCATCCTAGGCTTAGGTCTTACATAAATGAAGTTTGGGATTCAATTGAAAATTTCTTTCATGCATTTAACATTAATGCCATTCCTAGAAATGAGAACATTCATGCAAATTCCTTAATTTGTTTTGCAAGCTCTTTCAAAATCCCCGATCAAATGCAAGTGCAATATCAAATCCAAGTTAAATATAAGCCATCCATTCTTGATAATTTAAAATATTGGGAAATATTTGAAGATGATAAACAGCTTAAATCTTTTCTTCAAGTCATTGATGAATTCTTTGTTTTACAAATTGAAAAAGATCAATCAAACATAGATGAACTTGCTAAAGAAAATGAAAACTCATATTTAAATTCAAGAGTGGCTTATCATAAATATTATCCCACTGTCAAAAAATTTCATTCCTAAATGTTTTGTCGCTTTAGAAAATCTATTCGATCAAAATGATGTCCCTAGAAATCCACTATCAATTTCACCAGAGGATGATATTGAAGAGTCTAACATTGGAGTTACAGATGAAGAAATTAAGAACATTAAAATTAGTGCATCTCTACCTTCAGAAATTAAAATTGAATATTTGAAACTTCTTAAAAATTATAAAGATGTTTTTGCTTGGTCTTATGTTGAATTGAAAACCTATGACACATCTCTCATAGACCATAAAATTCCACCGAAACCTAAAGCAAAACCTTACAAACAAAAACTAAGAAAAATTAATCCAGCTTTGCTTCCTACTATAGAGAAAGAACTTAAGAAGTTGCTTGATTCCCAAATAATTATTCCCTTAAGATACTCATACTGGATAGCTAATTTAGTTCATTTTATGAAAATGAATGGGAAAATGAGACTTTGTGTAGACTTCATACACCTAAATAAATCATCCTCAAAAGACAACTATACATTACCCAAGATGGACTAGTTGCTCCAAAAGGTTTCAGGTGCTAATAGACTTTCTATGCTTGATGGTTTCTCTGGGTATAACCAGATAATGGTGAGTCCAGAAGACATAGAGAAGATTGTCTTTACCACTCCTTGGGGCACATTCATGTATTCCAGAATGCCCTTTGGGTTAACAATTGTTGGAACGGAATTTCAAATAGCTATGGACTTAGCTTTTGTGGGTAAGACAAATAAGTTAGTTGTTATATATCTTGATGATCTCACTGTTTTTTCTAACTCAAATCAAAATGATTTAAAACACTTCATGAAATTTTTTGACAGGTGTAGAAAATTTTGGATATCTCTCAACCCCAAGAAGTCTTTGTTTGCTATCAAAGAAGGAAAGTTGTTTGGTCACATCATTTCAAAGGAAGGAGTAGTGATTGATCATAAAAGAGTATCAATGATTCAATCACTTTCATTGCCAAGGAATAAGAAAGAGATCTAAGTTTTTCTTGGAAAAAATAACTTCTTAAGGAGATTCATTCCTAACTATGCTGAAATAGTTAAAGACATAATTGATATGCTTAAAAAGAATCATGAAGTTAAATGGACTATTCCTGCTAGATATGTTTTGATCGGATTAAAAAGGTCATCTCTGAAGCACCAACTTTAGCTAGCCCAAATTATTTAGTATATTTTCCTTTGCCTCTGAAACCACTTTAGATGTTGTCCTTTTACAGAGAAATGAAGATGGTGATGATCAACCCATAGCATTTTTCAGTAAAGTCATGCGAGATGCAGAACTCAAGTATGACATTATTGAAAAGCAAACCTACTCTCTAGTCCAAGCCTTAAAATCTTTCAGAATGTATGTCCTTCACTCAACCATTACTGCTTATGTACCTAACAGTGTTGTAAAAAAATTTCTCGCCCAACCAGACACTGATGGGAGAAAAGGAAGATGGATCACCCAAATCCTCAAGTTTGATCTCACTATCAAAACCACTAAGCTAGTAAAAGGTCAAGGCTTGGAAAAATTGTTGGTTGAATCCAATTGCAAAGTCCTAGGAATAAATTTTGTCTTTGAAGTCTCAGAGAAAAACACACATGAACCTTCTTCCAACTTTCATGGGGAGAATCCACAAGAACCTACCCATGATTCTGAAGGAAAGAACACACAAGAACCTTCACCTTCAAACCAAACAGTCTCGATTCATATTGATGAAAAGTTTCTATTATCATATTGGTATTCATACATTGTACATTTTCTGATCAACTTTGAATGTCCTAGTGAATTTTCAAGAAATCAATGCAAGACGCTTAAGTTGAAATCTGTGAAGTACTGTATCATAAATGCTAACTTGTACTAGAAGGATCTTCTCAACATTTTGTTACTTTGTTTAACAGAAAGTGAGACAAAAGGAGTCATGGAGTAGTTTCATGCATGGATATGTGGAGGACACTATGTCTGGAGAGCCACAACATACAAAATATTAAGGGCAGGATTCTATTGGCGTACTTTGTTTTCACAAGTAGGAGAAAATATTAGACGTTGCATTCCATGTCAAATGTTTGCTGGAAAGCAAAAACTTGCAGCTCTTCCACTATTTCCAGTGATAGTTTCAGTACCCTTCTTACAATGGGGATTAGATTTTATAGGAGAGATTCACCCAACATCAAGTAATCAGCATAGATGGATTTTAACTGCTACAGACTACTTTACCAAATGGGTGGAGGCCATTCCAGTCATAAATCTACAGATACAGTAGTGATTAAATTCATTGAAGAAAACACTATGTCCAAATTTGGATGTCCTCAATAGATAGTAACTGATAATGCAACATCATTTAGTAGTGTAAAAATGATTGAGTTTTGTCATAAGTATCAAATTTTACTACATCATTCTACTCCTTACTATCCACAGGGAAATGGTCTTGCAAAGTCATCAAACAAGAGTTTGGTCAAGGTAATTAAAAAGACTTTAGAAGAACATAAGAAAAATTGGGACAATCACCTTATCTATGCAGTCTGGGCTAACAAAATATCTCCTAAGAGGTCAACAGGTAAATCTCCATTTCATCTAGTCTATGGTAAAGAGACCATCTTTCCTACCAATTTAGTTTTCTCTGTTCTTAAGTTTTTACAAGAGGTTAATGAGGAACCTGATGATTTCTCTAGAAAGATAAATCAGATCGTTGAATTAAATGAAAACATAGATGAAATTCAATACAAGCGAAGGAAATATCATAATAAGATGAAAAGTCTTTTTGATAGGAAGGCAAGGGAAAGAGATTTTAATAAAGGAGATCTAGTTTTGAGATGGGATGTTAGGAGGAAGGACAGAGGTAAACATGGAAAATTTGATAATCTTTGGTTTGGACCTTTCAGCATTGCTGAAGTTAAAGGGAAAAATACCTTCATTTTACAGAATTTGGAAGGACAGTTTTCTTCATTACCTGTCCATGGAATATTTTTGAAGCATTATATCCAGTGTTAAAGATACAGAAGAATATTCAAAATCATCATTGTAAATTACCGGTTTGTTTAAAAAATTTCAGGTCTGATTTGTTTTCACAGCAAAGACTCCATAGCCCTAGGATAAGGCACTTACATCTTCTTGTTCTCTGCATCCTACAGGAGGAAACAGTTCCCAGTTGGAGCCGATGTTGTAACATTATTTGGTTTTGATAAGTTAAAACATTAGAAAAAATAAAAATAAAAATGATAAGTTAGGATATGAATAGAATAAGAGAAAAATCAAAAAATGTTAGGACTATGGTTATTTGATTATTCATATCAAGAAAATGTTAGAAGTAGATTGCCCTAAAAAATGAAGGCAAAATAAAAATGTTAGGAAAGCAATGAAAAAATAATGCTTTAGAATGACAAAAAAAAAAAAAATTCAAAGGTTGCTCTTCTAAATGCGCCACAAAATGTTAATTATTTTTAATCTATGGTTAAATTGCTTCATTAAGCATTAAATTTTGTTTTAATAATTGACATAAACTCTATTGTAATATCCAACGCATGCTTTTATTATATGGTCGCTAAAAGATAACAGTGATTTGTTGGTTGTGTTATCTCTTCAGCAACTTCTGACGGCAAATCTCTTCCCCGTCCAAATCAACAGCGGGGAAGCTTTTCGCACCCCCCTCGTCCATTTCTCGTTAACGTTCGAGGGGGGGGGCAGTTTCAAAAAGCGATATTAATGGACGGCATGCCCTCCCTACGTGTCGCCCTCACATCACTGTTTGAAGTAAAGCAATAGCCCTTTCTTTATTGATCAATATTATCTAAAGTTTAAGCACAACTATATGCAAACTGCTTTATACATTGCTCATGCAAAAACCCCAACTTAAAACAAACAAAATATTATAGATGCTCTGGCATAATTAATCGACCCCGATTATCTCAGAGGACAAAACCACTCATGCAAACAAGGGAGAAAAATGGTTACAAAGATTATGTTCAAGTATTGGTTAGTTATAGTGAGCTATGAGAATAGAATGTGACAATCAGGGTGTAATCTTCCTAGCAAAGAACCCAATGTATCATTCTAAGATAAAGCATATTGATATTCAGTGCCACTTTGTAAGAGACATGGTTGAAGAAAAGAAGGTATCGCTGGTGAAGGTGGAAATTTTGAAGAAGGTTGCAGATTCATTAACAAAATTTGAGTTCTGAGAAGTACTCTTGGTGTAGAAAAACTATGGGCATTATTTCCCTACATTGTCGATTATGTACTCCTATGACCTCTTATGTAAAAATAAAATGACAAGTAGGAGAATATTGTGCATGTGTTATGTTTTTTTGCATGACTATCATGTTACATGTTGCACGTTGCATTAGGCACATCAAGGGGGTTACAGCGGGGATGGTAGCCCCCCTTATTCGAAGGGTTTGAGAGCAACACCCTTGAAAAAAAATATTTGGGATGGTTTTTTGCATTTGTTTTTGGCAGTTTTCAACACATTGTTTTCACCTTCAACCGTTTTATGGTGCATTGTGGTTTTGCCAATGGTTTTGTATTTTCAATTATGGTGCATTGTGGTTTTGCTGATGGTTTTGTATTTTCAATTATGGTACATTGTTGTTTTGCTGATGATTTTGTATTTTCAATTAGGGAACTACGATTGTATTCTAATCCATGGCAAATGGAGTGGTGGTTTGTGGATGCTACAGAATTATATATTGTATCATAATACTACGAAGGAGAATATATATTGAAAAGTATTGTTGGTTTGTCAAGTTGCATTTCCAAGATAAAATTGTCTTTGTGTTAAATGTGTTTTTTTCATGGCATTTTTTTTGTTTTATTAATAATCTATTTGCAGCGATTAATTGCATGGGGTTAAAACCTACATTTTTATTCTTGTGTAAATTGGAACACATGATGTATCATTATTGAAAGCCTTTCAAATTTAAATATTAAAATCCAGAATTGAACCAGGATTTTTCTCTTGTAATATTATTTATAATGGGCACATGAAGGCTCAAATTACCTAAACCAAGTTGAAATGGTAGATCTCACACAAATATTGTGACACAAGAATAAATTGATCTTAATAACCTCAGTTGTATTTCTTATTATAATGCTAGGTTGTATGACTTCATTATGCAAATGCAAAAAAATGTGGTTTTTGCTTTTGGATGCATATAATCATTCTCCATATTTGGTTTTGAATGGAGAGTAAAGTCCCGTAGCAGCACAAAGAGGCTGAGGGAACAGTTATTCAGATTGTTTTCTACCAATTGTTTTATTGATCAAATGGACTCATCTCTGCCATTTGGACCAAGCAAACAATGACTTATTATTGCCCCATTGTTGAGAAAACAAAGTAGAGATTTCCTTAACCTAAGCTCCAAGAGAGGGATGCCTTTTCTAATGTTTAGATAGGTAAGCATGAAGGCACTCAGAGAGGAGGGTATTGAGAGGCTAATGAATAAGTCATTGTTGAGAAAACCAAGTAGAGATTTCCTTAACCTAAGCTCCAAGAGAGGGATGCCTTTTCTAATGTTTCGATAGGTAAGCATGAAGGCACTCAGAGAGGAGGGTATTGAGAGGCTAATGAAGTAGCCAAAGGACTACCTTTTAGTGCACAAGTCAGCTGAGGTAACACCTATGGCTTTGAACAGGTTCTTGGCCCAATGGATTAAGGATAATACGTTACTGATTTGTGGTTATGAAAGATATTATCATTCATCCCTTCATATGTCAGTCTTCTCAGTGTAAAAGTACCCCTTCGTGTCATCATGGTTTGATTACAAGGTGGCAAGCAACAACAAAAAATATATCGAAGATTTGAGCATATAATCTCATGGAAAAAATATCATCCTTCTCAATTGCAGACAGATTTTAAATTTAATCATATATAGTGTCTCTATGATTTTATTTGTGCCCTGATTTAGAGAATGATGCTTATGGATATGTAAATAATTTGTTGCCTACTCAAGTTTGAAACAGTGTTCGTGTACATGGTTGTATGTTTGAATTTTTATGCCGAAATGAGAACTAAAAGAATTTTTGGTTTCCTATGTACATGTTGCCTTTGGTCACAAGCCTACTATTAGAAATCAGTATGGATACAAATAAATGTACACTAGGTGGAAAGGCATAGTTTTCTATATTTTAAATTTTTGATTACTAGGGTAATTGACTCGACAGAGAGAGGATTTTGGTTTCGTATGTAAATGTTGCCTTTGGTCACAAGCCTACTATGAGAAATCAGTATGGACACAAATAAATGTACACTAGTTGGAAAGGCATAGTTTTCTATATTTTAAATTCTTGATTACTAGGGTAATTGACTCAACAGGGAGACGCCAATAATAGGTCTCTCAACAAAATAACTCAGCCAATCAAGTAAGTTATAAATGAATATCATCATGGACAGACTACCTTAATTTGCTTGGTGTACCCAACTTCAAGGAGGAATACCAAGTCAATATAGTCTTCACAAAACATCTGGATATAAGAAAATATAATTTTCACTAATCAATAGATAATGCCTGAACTGTTTACATATAAAGGTCAGAATACCAAGTCAATATAGTCTTCACAAAACATCTGGAGATAAGAAATTATAATTTTCACTAATCAATGGATAATGCCTGAACTGTTTACATATAAAGGTCATATTGGGTTGTCAATTCCTTTTGAAGCCTGGCCAAGTTTGAGGCTTGTCTGAAAGAATTTATAGAGTTGTTGTATTCCTGTGGAAGTTGCAGCACATGGTTTTGATTTGCAATTGTAACTATTGAAAGCAATTGTAGCATTTGAATTTCTAAAAGGAAAGCGTGGCAAAGAATTTGTACTTTCCGTTTGATTTTTTATGTGCATCTACAGGCTTGAATTACCTCAATTGAGCTGGCATCACAGGTCTTACACAAGACCTATTAATATTAGAATAAATTGATCTTTGATGACCTCATTTGCATTTCTTCTTGTGGTGGTTGGTTGTATGTTTTAATTGTGTAAACACAAAAATGTAACTATGTGGATTTCAATGCTTATAATCATTCTCCATATTTGATTTTGACAAAAAATTAAAGACCCCTACCGTATAGAGGCTGCAATAACAGTGGTTGAGAAACTGGATGTTGGGTTCGTTTTCCATTGCTGCCCCATTGATTATCAAAGAGATTCATTCCCACCACTTTGATCAAGTATACAAAATTTGTGTTGCTACTAATGAGAACATTGTACAATTTAATCTTTGTTACCAACTGGACTGGATGCAAAATTTCCCTATCGTACATGCTCATGTGCAAACATTTGTAGATAAAAAAACAATTATTGATGTGCATTTCGTGTCAATTGAAATTATTCAAATCTAGCCACAGAAATTTGTTGAAAGTTCACATACGTTTTCATAAGCCTCCCTTTTGTTTGTACAATGTCGCAATTTGTTTTTTATTGTTTCACTTGTGTATGGCCCCTGCGCAAGGATGACACGACAAATCGAGAAATGGTCCAATTTTTTCCTCTGGATTTCAATTCCCCTGTGATTCAATTTGGCACATATATGGGTTTGAATTCCCCTTAGAATTCAATCGGCAGTGACATTGACATTCTTCAGCACAACCAGACCTTCAATATTGAACCGCTCACCATTCACTCATTCATGGTATCCACAGATTGTTTTCCCATTAGCCTGAGTTCTAAGAGAAATGTTACTATCTGAAGAAAACGGAGGGGTAAGTCGAAAATGGTTTCACTCAAAGGACCTCTACCCATCTGGACACTCTTTGAAATTCCCTGATCTATTGGATACTCATAAATCCCCATATCTCGTAGATTCGACTGTGAGGGATCTTAGAGAACATCTTGGTGACAACATCCCTCCATGAGGATGTCTCTGAATATTCAAGGATTATGGAATGCCCCAAAATGGAATTCCCTATGTAACTTGATTCAGGAACAAAAACCATCTATTGTTTTAATCCAGGAGACTATGGTTAATGGTTCACTTCACTAGATTTTTTCAAGTATGTACAATGATCATAGGCAAATCCGCAAGAATAAATAAATGAACATCAAAACAATGAAGGTACTTTGGGCCATTAAGTGGAAAATTGGATTGTAATTGTCTTGAAAGCATTTCTTAGCAGAAATCTGATCTAACATAAAGATTACAGCAAACCATTGTTTGCAGATTTGAAGTGTTTTTTGCAGGGAAGAGTCAAATATTTCCACTTTGGATCACCAGGGATGAACAAGAACTAAACCAAAGTGAATCACTAAGGTGGCAATGGCACTCTCCCTAAGTGCATTTAATCCAAGAGAAATTCCCCAATGACAATTTCAGGTGATAACACATACCTTCCTATTCTCAAATTCTTCTTTGAGACGTTTCTTTGGCAGAATTTTCCATATATTTCCTATTTGATGTCCCTCCTTAAGAATCATCAACATTTGCAATGTCTCCAAGTCCAAAATGTACCTTGATATGACATGTTCACTCTAAACACACAAAGTTTTCATGCATAAAACATAAAATTCAATTCAAGACAACATGCCCAACGATCAAAGCCTCCACACTCTACTATTCTTACACATCATCGAATAACAATCTTACATAACACTGAATTACATCACCTTTTCAAGGTAACAAGTTCAAACTAAACAGACGATTTAAGTGGGGTTGAAAAGTGTGCAAAAACATATCAACAATACCAATAAAAATATGTGCATTCCCTAACGTGTAGCGGTAGCACCAGCATCCACTCACATCGCTTACTGCTAATTCAATATGGAGGAAGCATGAAAGGCACGATTAAACAGCTACAATGCGCACCCACCTAATGTCTATATGTCAACATTCTAGAAAACTAAAGTTTAGGATGCCAACAAAGTGACAAAAAGACAACCACACATGCAACCAGTATTGCATATTTTTAATTGCTTTAATTATAATATAAAGGCCCTCACATTTTATTAAATTTCAAGGAATGAGACCGATAACAACAATGGGTCAACTATATCTCCTACATATGTACACCATGATTTCACAACTGGAGACCTTCACGCTCAAGACATCCTTTAAAAATAATATCAACAAGGGCAAAAACAGTATCACTGTAGGGCTCTCACAATGGTTTAAATTAAAGCACATTCGATACATTGCACTATGATCCCTTGGTAAAAGCAACGTTTGGTCAACAACCTTCATCTCCTATCTGTGGAACCCGTGATTCAACTAGAGGCTCCAATTCCCAAGACATCCCTTTACTGATGAGACTGGTGGGACCTATTGAACTACAACAGTAAGGTTCACCATAATGGTTTCAATTTTCTCATATTCGATACAATGAACTCGGGCCTGTTAGGAACCATTGCATAAATGCACAAAACTCCTAAAATATCACCCTCCAGAATGGAACCAGTTCAGAAATAATGGTGTGTAGATAAAAATATCAAGCCACAAAACCATGTTAATTTCCCTACAATTACAAACGCTGTAGAAGGGGTAGAGCTTGAGAGCAGTGATTATCTATAATGTGTAAAAGATGGGAATGCAAACTTTAGTAACTGTCATTGCCATTGATGTGATGCCTAGTCCAGTTTTACATGTTTTGAAACTTTTTGTCCCAACTATAATTTGTAAAAGCAATGTTTCAGCCATTATGACAAACTAACACTATAAGATATTATATTATGTCTCCATGACTTAACTGAACCTCATAATTTGATGAAATTCATTATTTGATCGATTAGTGTGTGTGTGTGTGTGTGTGTGCATCCCCACACAAAACTTGGCAACTCACGCTCAGAAAAAATGAAGCCGAGATCCAAATTGTGTTGCATCTTTCTCTAGGAAAAATGTCAGATATAACAGCTATGGTCAATTTTAACAAGTTCATAGCCAAATTTACTCCAGAATGGAATTAGACTTGCAGATAATATTTAACAGTAAATAGCCTAAAGCAATAAAATAGATTATAATTTATTACAGGGTCAACTCTTGTAGGTTCAGACAGGTATTCCAACAACTCACAAACCCTGTTTCCTTGATTAACGTCTTCATCCTTGGCAGGTATTCATCTACATCTTTGTTCTTTATTAACTGTATGTATTTAGAAAAACCCAATATAATTCTTTAGCTTTGAGCTCAGAGCATCTTTCTTTCACAAATAAAAGCTTTTAGAAATGAGAATTAGAAAATAAATTTTACACTACGATCCTTTAACCACTCTCAAACAATTGAGCTTGACTCAATATTTACAAAAACGAGAATATTGTGGATTCCCCTTGAACATACCTCATCCCGGATATCATACATGGATTAAACTGGATACATATTTCTGTGAATGGAACAGGAAAGGCAATTTTATCAAACATAATTTTCTCTCAATGATGGCACTCCACACAAGAATAACTGGGTTCCATCAAAAAAGAGGTATGATGAAGTCAGATATATATACACATTATATGCCTGTGTATGTATCTGAAACTTTGACTTGTTCATTGTGCAAATTTGGTTCTCTGGTTTTATATTCAGAAAGTAAATCAAGAAACTCATTAAGCAGCCGTTGAACCTTCCTGTTTGATGCCAATGCCGGAAGAACATCTTCTCTAAGAAGGTCATGCTTTTTCATTCCCTGCAGTGCAGGATAAATTTAAATACCTAGTATGAACTTAATCTGAATGACCCAAAAATTGCAATGAAAACTAACAAAACACCAGAATGAAGGTGAATAAAAAGCAAGGCTCACAAGAATGTGTGGGTCCCATGAAGTTGCAATGGAATCAGATGGCGTAGATGTTATCATTCCAGCTGGTGGACCAAGCAATTCCTCACAGACTTCTCGTAGGCGGCGCTCATCTGCTTCCCTGAGAGCAGTTTAATAAATAGTATTTAAAGCATTCATTTGATTTTCTCCACCACTGAAATTCTTTAAAATCTTCCTACCATAAAAGAAGAATGAACTTTTCTATATTGAAGACAAGTTTCTCAATATTATGTTAAACCAAAACAAAAACTCTAGCTAGATGTCCCTCTGCAAAATCCTTTCCTACATTCGCATGCTATTGAAAGTGCACATCTACCACCCGTCCAAGTGAAATGTTATTCCTTTATAATTGGTCTGTCCTGCTGATTCAAATCTCTCAACAGTGAAATAATGATGCAGAGACCTACAAAGATTTATTGTTAATGAACTGAAAATTCAAGAAGAGTAATTTTGGTCAGTGATAGCACTCTGCTTTTGACAAGGGAGATCAGAAGGGCTATCGATTTTAGCAACATTCTCTGCCTGCCATGAAACACAAATAAATAACAAACCAAATGCATATTAAAGCATAATTTTTTCGAAAGATTTATGTCTTCAATGAACAATACTATATAACAAGGACTGAAGTTACAGGGAACCAAATGCCTATAATCTACATCTTCTTCCATGGAAATGGATAGAGGACAACTTGGATAAATAATAAAAAGAAGGCTCAGGATTATTATACAAAGTCATGAATTTAAAAAAGAAAAAAGAATTATAATCAGAATAAATCTTCAACTAGAAAATAACATAGTTGTGGCATAAGTAGCAACCTTGCAAGACAACGAGTATAAGACAAAAGGCATTGCCGGTATTCAATAGGAGACTTCAGCGCCATAGCTGATGCTATCTGGGCCTCTAAATGAGCACGAGTCTGCATTTTGTCCTCACTCGAGGTGCTATTGCACAACAAAAATAATGTCAAGACAGACCTCTCTTAAAAAAATGGAAATATACCATTGAACAAAACTATTGTGTGATAACACCAATGTTAAAAGAAAAAGGCTACTCTGCATTGAAACCAAATAATGTGGAACATAGTTTGAAATTACACTGACCTGCTCCAAGAGATGTTTCTCATCGCAAACTTTCCAGCATCAGCTTGCAAAGCTGCCAGTTCACCGTCTTGAATTGAACTTACTGGCCAAGAACTTGTGAAATTTGATGCAGGGAAGCAATCATCTGCTACCCTCAGCCAACACTTCATGCCCATGTGGAAAAGAAATGCATGGCAACTGGCAAGAACCACAAGAGGAGCTCCAGATCTTGAAAACTTTGCTGATGTGACTTTTATTACCCCTGTTAAAGAAAGAAAAAATATGATACACCAAAAAGAGCAATAAATACCACCCCTCCTGCATCTCCAAAATGGTATTTGAATGCCCTGAAAACTCCATCTAATACTATTTTTGTATAAAACCAATATTGTGGTATAAAATAGATTCATCCCCAATTAGATTTCAGTAAAATCTACCTGAGCCCTTAAAAGAACCTGTGGCTGAAGTAACAAGAGGAGCAAGAGAGTCATGCAGAAGGCATTTCCAACCAAATAGGTCCCATAGATATATTGATCCCCTCTGTGTGACAAGAAGTAGTTTCCAGTTGTCATCACAATCTATGAAAGTCGGTGCCGATCCCACCATCATGGTTGGCAAGGCTCTCCTCCCACATTTCGAGTAAACCTACACAAATGAAGTGAAAAGAAAAGAAAAAAACAAAATAATACTTAGTTGATGAAAATTATGAAACACAAAGTTCTCAATCTTCCAGCTGTCAGCTACTAAAGAAGTCTTCAAGTTCTAGGATGTTGGATTTTCACATGCAATTTAACTTCTAGATCACAATCAAATAAGATATTTCAAATACCTGTAAGCTACCATCTTCACATCCAACTGCCCAAAAATTGGAATTGCCTGCCAAGACTGTTACTTTTCCAGCCAATTTATCACGCCACAGTATAACAGCTTCCTTTGAGCAAATTACTTCTGTTTCCTTGATCTCCACAGGATTTGTTGTTTCAATAATATTATTTATAAAAGGCCTAGCTTCCAAACATGATGGTGCATTTTCAGATTCCCTATCTCTTTCATACACAATTATAGATAAAACGCCCTTAGGATTTTCGCTATTCAACACAGTAACGAGCTCTGAATGTGTAAGGTTCCCTCTGGCATCACGATCTGCAGAACTTTGGCCCATCTCAATTGTCAGCCCCTCAGCAATACTAGCCCTTGCAGAAATCCCAACAGGATCTTCTGTTCCACAATGACAACGCTTATTGGGGTAGTCCTTGGCTCCATCAGGGAGAGGTCGCTTCTGCCCAACTTCAAAAGTTGTACCATCCCTTGATGCTACTCCTTGATCATTCTTTCTTTGACCAGAATTGGGAGAATTTAAATCCAACATGGTCCCATGTGTTCCATTAGGAATGTCTTGCTGCACAGGTACTCCAACTGCTTCTGGAATAATCCTCTTACGCCCATCTGGTCTCCTGTACTCTCTTTGTTTCACAGGACTGGTAGCCTTTAGAGGGGCAGTTTTATTTAAACCACCCAAAACTGAACCACTGGTCTTTTTGCCAACTTCTAATACCTGAATATCAGAACTCTTTGTTAGTATCTGTCCCCCAATTGAGTTCCCAGAATTTGTATATGGCTTCCCAGACAAATTACCGCGCTGGGAACCTGTAATGGCCTTTTTGCTACCAGATTGCTTTGCTGCTACTGCTTCAAGCAACAACTGGGCAGGACTTTCGGCCAAGTTTGTTTGACGACCTCTCACATCCCCATATCGACTCCTTTTAAATTCATCTAACTCAGTATCTGAAATCTTGTCACCCAATTCTTTGTTCTCAAAATGGAAAGTAGCCACACTTCCATCTAAAGAACAGCAGAAAAGCGAATATCCATCTGGGCTCCTGTTTCATAGAGAGGAACACCTTAGAAACATAATAAAATGTCAAAGACGTCAATTATATAATGCCAACATAGAAATAAAAAAAGATTCAACTTGATAAGAAAATTTCTCACCAGGAGAGATCAACAACACTCTGAGAAAAAAAATGTTTCCCAACAAAAATAGGGCGTGGACTGGCTGTGGTCCACACAGTGATGCTACAGTCCTGGCTTCCCATTGCTATTACATTATATGGTGACGAATCCTTTGAAACCAACTTCACTGCACCATTAGCACGTCCACTGGTATCAACTTGTTCATGGGCCACTAACCCTGACCCATTAAGTTGATATTTGCGAAACATAAAATTGTTGAACTTTACAGCAACAACAGGAGCATTATGGCCCAAAAAATCAAAAGTTGCAGACCAATCTCCCCTTTCTAATACTGGGGCAGAATGGCTTGGCTTTTGAAATCCATGTGTTGTTGTAATAAAATGCCCACAAGGTGACCATCCAAGGCGCCTAAAGAATGTTGAACCTACCTGCAGTGTTAACAAACAATAGAATCAGTGCAACAACAATTAGCATTTTCACATGCAGTCTTACTAAAAAGTGTAACTGATTCAAGGCCTTACTGATTTCCCCCAGTGGCCTTCAGTTCTGTGTTCCAGACTCCAGTCACTTGTGCGCCAAATAATGACACTTTTGTCATCTGATTGGCTTGCAAGAAAAGAACCAATTGGATCCCATGAAATTCCTTTAACAAGGCTAGTGTGACCTCTTAAAACCGCAATAGAAGATGCATCACTCATATTCCAAATTTGGACTGTATTATCCAAACTACAACTGGCTAAAATTGAATCATCTGGAGACCAGTTGAGATCCACCTACTTCAATTAGTACAGACACATAAACCATCTCGGTTAGTAATGCAGCCAATATTGCAATCCAAAAGAAGGCTGAGTCAACAAGTTTGCACTGTAAAACCATACTGAAATATTTTGAATATTTAAGACAGTCAAAATATGTCAACATAAAATTACCACATCTGCAGTATGACCTCGCAAAGTCATCACAACTTTCCAATTCTCAACATCTGGAGGTTCTCCGCTACCAAACTCTGTAGTGCCAGACCCAGGTTTTTTCTCATGGATAAGAATCACTTTATCATCAGAACCTGAAGCTACATAGCGACCATGTTTAGCCCACCTAACACAATTAACAGAGCCAAAGTGGTCGCGAATAGTGGCCAGCAATGTATGAGCTGTTTGATCAGCATCCACTTCTTTTCCCACCGGTTTTGTATTCCAAATTCGAACCTTCATGGATAAAAAGCAAACATGTTAGTTTCATCACAAAAAGAGTTTCCTTTAATAAGATATTTCTAAAAGCTAAAACTAGGCCTGCATTTGTTGAGAAGCCTATGTTATATTATGATAGGTTAGAAATATCCAACTTTTTTGTGTGCAATAATGAGGCAAATAAATCCAATCAATGCACCTTTACTATCAAGAAAGATTTCAGAGTGGTCATCCCGGGCAATGATATCAAGAATTTTGTTGGCCGCTGTACCAAGATTTCAGAGACAATAAGATAGTGAAAGAACGTAAGAGAGCCATGCCAAACTGTCTCAATATTGTATCTGGTATTGCACAAAAGCCATCTGCTTGATCTCATAGCTATAATCTCACTCTTGCAAAGTTGTTTCATGGCATTGAATACATGGTCTAAAAGTAACTGCATAATCATGATACCTATTCTTGCATGTTTTATAGCGTTCCTTGGAATTTCACAGGACCAAAATGCTTAAAAACTACAAAGAACAAACGATCACATGGTCCCATTGATTTCCAATGGCACACCATCGCCAAATATGATTTACAGGAGGTTTTCTGGTGCCATACCAAGCTTTCAAAACAATAGTTGTTGCATACACACCGACATAGACTCTATTAAACTCATGGAAGAGTCTGACAGCACTCAAGACTTTAGCCTTACAAGAATGAAGGTCACTTAAACCACATAAGATGTCCACAAAGAAAGAGGACTAGTATGATGTCTTTACTACAAGTTGCATACTGCTATTGGAATGGTTTTCTTTATTTTGATAAAAATACCTAAATGTGATCATTCCAATTTTCAAATGAACTGACAATTCACTCACAAAAGTAACCATCACATTCATGCAAGATAAATTTTAAGGAAATAATTTATAAAATGCCCATTGTACTACAAAAAGTTTCCTTCAAGGATCCAACAACCTAACCAATGCCCCACACGAAGGGATTGAATTCTTCTAAAACAACTCAGCAAACAATAACGGGATATATTCAAGGTCAATGAAATTGTTAGATTCTTAATTTTCTGCACATTTTCCTAGAGCACAGAGCAAACCAAAGAGTAAGGACAGGATACAATTTTCATGAAAATAAATACCATAAAACCCTACATAGAAAAGAAGAGTGCTGGCCTACTACTGTTAACCTGTCCTTAGCTTATAGGCATATTCATATGCAGAACATACAAAATTATCCGCAGCCAATCATCATGCAGAACAGCTAAACTCGGAGTGTGTTAGTTCCTATTTTTGCCCCTTGCAAAATTAGAGGGTTAAAGACTAGGACATATCATTCAGTTCGAGGTCCAAAGACAGATATGGATACAGGCTGGGAATTGGTTCCCAGGATGAGTACCTCAGGATTGATTCAGTCATGATTGAGACACATTTTTGCACAGTTTGGAGAGAGTTGTTATGCTTAGCAGGTTCCCTATTTTCTAGGAGAGGGAGTTCCAGGGATGATACAGCAGTATGGATCACATATTTGGAGTCCTTATTGAACTCAAGACTTTCCAATGAGGCCTTTCCAGGTGACATGCATGGCACTTTTTATTTTTAGCAGGTTTTGCCTGAGGACTCGCATGTCATAGGTAATGATGTATCTAGAATGCCTACAAGATTTTGAGTCCGATGAGCTACTTATGGGCGACATGCAAGCACCTTTTCCCCTACTGTTGAAATCTGAGTGATCTGCATCAAGTAACTCGTGACTAAGTCAGATTTGGTCGTAGACCAAATCTTGTCCCTCAACACCATTTTCCTGTTAACAATCTTGCTCTGGTATAGACCCACCAAAGCTATGTCACACGATTCGGGTTCGAATTCGAGTTCGGCAATGATTAAGTTCGATTCAAATTCGAATTTTTCGTTGAGGTTCGCATGAGGTTCGGCATTAAGTTCGACTATATATATATATATATATATATATATATATATAATAAATCAAAATCAATCAATAAATTTATATGAATAACAATGAGAACGCATGAGTCACAAATCACAACCACTATTCACTTCATGCTCCGGGAGGCGGGGACAAGCAACGTCTAGAAATTGAATTCAGGAAATTGCAGAGAATACAACACTGAGCACAATAGAGCGAATACACTCAGGCTGAAGTTGGTTTGTGAAAATCTTTCGACAACCATGGTAAATAAAGACAAACCAGTGGCCACTTGCAGGAAGCAAAACAAAAGAAAACCGTGTGCTGCCCATGGTTTTTCTCATAAACCTTAAAACAACTGACAAAAATTCCCTGAACTCTAACCTCAAACCCAATTTTTTTTTTTTTTTTTTTTTTTTTTTGGCTTCAGGTTCGTCTTTAGGTTCGCCTTCAGGTTCGAATTTGTTCAAATTTGGCGAACCCTGTGACATAGCACCAAAGCATCGAACATCTCACTGGCTGACTTCTTTTTGAAATAGTGAGGGATCAAATTATCCTTCACTGCTTTCAAGAGTACCATTTGTGCCTTTATCTCCCTCTTTGCTAGAGCTGTGTTCTCCTTGGAATCTGTCAACTCCAGGATCACATTCTCAACAGTCTCCCAGAGATCGTTTTCCTCGAGAACAAAGGTCACCCTAACCTTCCTCGGTAGAAAATTTGAGGCTCCATCCAACCTATCTTCAAATCAAAGACCCACTGCAGTCATCTTCACCAGATCAAAAACCCAAAGGAAAATTTGTAACTAAAAATGCTATAACCTATAACTTCCGTACAAATTGAACGATCTCTAGTTGCAGCACAACTTCCCAGCACTCCTGCGGCCACCATACACCTGTCTTTTCTGCTGTGTTGATCGAGGCAGCAATAGCTAACAACCTCTCTTCTTGTCCAACGCTTTTCCCTGTTTGTAATGTGTGTTGTCTGTCTCTAGTCCCCCGTGGCACCCACAGCTCACAGCGACACTACTTTGGGTTGTAGATCTTAGCAACTCAAGCCTCTCCTCAGCTGTGACAGCCCTGCGAAGGTTGACTTGTGGCTATCTACTCGATGTGTCCTCTTTGTACTGATGTTTGCACATGAATCTTCAACAACAATAATTTTATGTGTATGCAACCCTTCCTACGAGTCACCAACTACTCATCTCTGCAGCTAACCAATGTTGTTAGACGGCAACAACTCCTAGCAACATTGATTCTAGCTCCTATGTCGGCCTGCAAATGAACCCTCACACTCATGTCCTTGCCTGCGCCCCTGTGGGCCGATCTGTCAACTACCAAGTCTACCTCGTTAACCTTAACCTTGCAACCTGTCAACAGAACTTCCCCTACCCCACCACTACACAGTTGGTAGCTGGGCCAGCCATGGCTAACAATTCTTGCAGAGCAACTAGGTCATGGCCGCCCTGTTGGCCACCCTTTTAGTTTTGTATTTTTTTAATACTTTTTTGTTTACATAAAACTTTTATCACCCATATGGTTTTTCAATAACAAAATTTCCCTTTGGTCGTTATATGATGTACAGCCTTCGTATGGCCCTCTGGTTCTAGGCCTGCAAATAGTTCTGCCTTGTACAATCACGACCGAACCTGGCTCTTGCAATACCTGTCCGAACCTAGCACCTGTGATTTTGAGATTGATTTTCTCAGAGTTTATCGCTCTGATACCATTTTAAATTCAAATCCCAACACTTGGCAATTAATTCCTAGCAGATTATCACAGATCTACTGAATAAAAGCACAACTAAGTTCTTAACAAAATATTCAACAAAAGCACAACTACATAGGGTCATTGTTATTCGATAGGGCTCATTATTTCATCGTATCTACTAGTACTCTATAAAGGCCACCTTCCTGGAGTTATCTAGCCAAAACATAGGATCATGGTTCTCACTTCGAATGTTCACTTCTTGATCATCAAACTCAACCCTACACATTGTCATTGCTTGGTTATTGAGGAGACAACACTTGTTGCTCCAAGTGTTGATTCACAAGTTTCAAGGAGTTCGAGTTCAGGTTAGACAGGTTCCAATACAAGTACAAAGATAGCTTTACCACCTAGTACAGCCAAGTAGCTAAGGTGGCTTACAAAAACATTACAAGAAGCACAAAAGCAAGTTGATGCACCAAACACTTATTTGGGGTAAGCCAATATCCTAAGAAATTTCCCAGTTATATTGCACTAATATCTTCCATCATTAATACAAAGCCTTCAATTTATGAGGCAGTAAGAGGTGTGTGAGCATGGCAAGATGCCATGATGGAGGAGTACATGCATCGGTGAGATATACATGTCTAGCGATTGAAGAAAAACCTTTAGGCACTGAAACAGACAACCCATGCTTGATATTTGAGGATTGATGAGCATCTGTTAGGTTTGGACTTCACCAAAACTGTTGCAGGTCCCATTTTTTATTATGTATTTCACAATTGCACTCTACTTGTTTTGGTCCTATATGTAGATGACCTAATAATTACAAGGAGTTTAGAGAAGCTCATTGCAGGGTGCAGTGTCATGTTGACACAAGAACTTAACATGAAGGGAAATGGACCAATGCATTGTTTCTTAGGTCTAGAAATGTGGCAAAATACAACTGAGGTTTTCCTTGGGCAAGGAAAATACATGATTGAAATCTCGAAAAGGTTCCAAACATGGATTATAAACCCATGAATACTCTTATGATGTTGAATCGAAAGCTTGTGACTTCAATTCAAATTTGGTAAATCCTTCAATGTATAGACAATTGATTAGAATCTAGATCCTTAATGTATCTAAGGAACATCAAACCCCTATAATTTTTTGCAGTGAACACCTTGAGTCAATTCATGGTTGAGTTGAGACAAATTCACTAGATATATGCAAACTATGTGGTTCGATATTTGAAGGGCACAATGCATTATGTTCTGAGATATGTGGGAGATGGTGAGTTGTTGTTGCATGAATTTGTTGGCTATGACTGGATGGGAGATACATGCAACAAGAAAAGTACTTGAAGGTGTTGCTCCAATTTGGGTTCATGAGTGATCTTCTAGCTAAACATAAAGTAGGTGTGAGTGGCAATGAGTTGAATAAAGGTGAATTACATGTCAACTAGCACTACTAATTGCAAACTTCAAAGCCATCCGACTTCACAAGTCAATCACATAACTGATAGATGTGATGTTGAGGTCTACTATGGTCTACTTTGACAATCAAAGTTACATTAAACTCTCTGAGAATCCATTATTCCATTACCTCTCCAAGCACATTAATATCAAGTACCATTTTCTCAAGGACACTTAGGGACATTAAGCATTCTCCGGACACTTGAGGTTCAGTCAGACACAATTCCCTCTCTAAGGCTAGAGCCACAGAACATGGAATTATCCTTAGGTCATCTCCAAGGAGGGCAACTCATGAGTCTGACAATTCAAATAGTGATAAAGTACCATTTTCTCAAGGACACTTAGGGACATTAAGCGTTCTCCGGACACTTGAGGTTCAGTCAGACACAATTCCCTCTCTAAGGCTAGAGCCACAGAACATGGAATTATCCTTAGGTCATCTCCAAGGAGGGCAACTCATGAGTCTGACAATTCAAATAGTGATAAAGAAGCAGGTTTTGTCTCAACCAAAGCTCCAGAAGTCAACCCTATAGAGAGTCTATCCATAGTGGTTAACGCCACTGCCTCTTCCAACTCCTCGGGTTGGATAGACATTTGAAAGAAAAAGGGAAAGAAGGAATGTATTAGATCCACACAGTGATCACATTGTCCTCTTGTTTTCTTAGTATGCTAGTATCAGTTCTAGGATACTCCCATCAAGAGCTTTGCCTTGTATTTTAGCAAATGATTAATAGAATTTCACTCACAAAAAAAAAGCTCCCAAAAGGATTATTGTGATGAGTTACACAATAACTCCTTACACTAGATATCATTTTTGGGATTCAACTGCATTAAGTAAGTCATTCATCTATGACCACCATGAGAGGTAGTCATAAGTTATAACTGACTAATTTCTCATGACTTTTGAATAGTCCACTTAGCACTCATTGCATCGAGTGATGCTCACAGGGATGAAGAAGTGGGATTGAAACTAGTGAAATGAATCACATAGCGTCAATCACAGCAAGGGGCTTGCACCAGTGAACGAGGACTACAGGAGGGTCACCCATCCGCTCCTCTGGCTCAAGCGCGCCCAGCGTGGGTTTTCCCTACGTCAAGCCCACTTAGCTTGCTACCCCATTTGCAAAACCTTAGCAAGTCTTTTGTGCCTCATGAACCATTCAAGTAGGCTCCCTTTACTCCTTTGTATTTTTAAGTATGAGGAGTTTTTGTGATTGCATTATATTAGATATCATTTTGGGATTCAAGTATTTGCGTTAATGGAAGTCATTCATCTATGACCATTTCCATGAGAGGTAGTCGTAACTGACTAATTTCTCATGATTTTGGAATAGTTCACTTAGCACTCATTGCATCGGGTGATGCTCACAGGGGTGAAGAAGTGGGATTGAAACTAGTGAAATGAATCACATAGCGTCAATCATCACTTCCGGGGCTTGCACACGGTATCCAGGGCTTCCCGGGAGGTCACCCATCCCAAAACTCCTCTGGCTCAAGCACGTTTAACTGTGGAGTTTTCCCCACAATCAAGCCCACCTAGCTTGCTACCCCATTTGCAAAACTTTAGCAAGTATTGTGCCTCATGAACCATTCAAGTAGAGCTCCCTTTACTCACTTGTATTTTTAAGTATGAGGGGTTTTCACAGTGCATTATATTAGATATCATTTTTGGGATTCAACTGCGTTAAGTAAGTCATTCATCTATGACCATTTCCATGAGAGGTAGTCATAACTGACTAATTTTTCATGATTTTTGAATAGTCCACTTAGCACTCATTGCTTCAGGTGATGCTCACAGGGTGAAGTGGGATTGAAACTAGTGAAATGAATCACATAGCGTCAATCATCACTTCTGGGGCTTGCACCTAGTAACCAGGACTTCCCGGGAGGTCACCCATCCCAAAACTCCTCTGGCTCAAGCGTGCTTAACTGTGGAGTTTTCCCCACAATCAAGCCCACTTAGCTTGCTACCCCATTTGCAAAACCTTAGCAAGTATTGTGCCTCATGAACCATTCAAGTAGCTCTCTTACACATTAGGAGAAGATCTCCTAATTACCCAATTGCATCCAAGTACAATAATCACAAGTCAATGTGTACAATGCATCTTATATATCCTAATTCTCACTCATTGCCAAAGTCAACCCACTACCAGGCCAACCTATACATTTGACACCTTGTATACCCCAAAAGGATCAAATGTTTCATGTCCTTCAAAATATTTTCGAAACTAAGATGAGTTATACTTGTCATTGGGTTGGGTAGAAGCAAAATTGAGATAGAAACACCATGTGATTTGACTCACTAAAGGGGACCAGAACAAGATTTTTTCACAAAGCAACTAATGTCTATAAGGAAACTAACAATATGTCCTCAATCAAAGATTTTATGGGATAGAATGCTCCACTTTTGAAGAGATAGATTTAGGAAAGGAACCAAAGAATCTTTTCACACAACTTTGTAAAGATCCTAAGGAAAAGGACATTGAGAGAAGCTTTGGCTCACCTTTCTATTTTAGTGCTCCATTTCAAAATATTCAGAGAAGGTATTGAAAATGAGTCATTGTCAATACCAATGTCCAAAGAAGAGGTGGTAAAGATTTTAAAGTCGTCAAAAATCTTCGGAGGGAATGGGCTACAAAATTTCATAATGGCATTTTACTTAGGCTATTGAAACATTATAGGGGAGGATCTAACTGCAATTGTAGAGAAATCTTGTCAAGAAGAAAGATATGTGTTGTTTCAACTCCACCTTCATAGCCACCATTCCTAAATATGAAAATCTAAAATAATTGGATTCTAATAAGTCAAAAAAAAAATTGTAATGTTGTTTACAAAAACATAGCAAAGGTATTGGCAACACTTCTCAAACTTGTTTTATCTTCCTTTATTTCTAAGTATTTTGTGGAAGGGCAACAAATTCACGAGGCAATGCAGTTAGTGCATAAGTCAATTCACTCAATTGTTCCACAGAGGAAACTTGCATTCATAATTTGAATAGATCTCTCCAAAACCTATGATTTGGTTAAAAAACACTAATGCTAATGCAAATGGGCATGCAACTAGTTTGTAAACTACCTTGGATATTATAATGGTTAGTTCACCACAACAAATTCTAATGTTATTTTACTAATGTGAGAATGATATCGCAAATACCAAAAGAATTTACTAGTGTTAAACCTTTAACATAAATAAAACAGTCCATTCACATTCTTTGAACTAATTGAAATTTAAGAACAAAACTACAATAGTAAGCACACCATTTTCTCAGCCAAAACCCATCAAGGAAAAAACTACAACCAAAAGTAGAGGATTGTTTCTTGCACTTGTTAAATTCTGGGTTACAACGCAAATTTCAAATAAAGTTATCTCATTACGAAGTAAATGCCCACAATGGCCTACAACAAACTTTCACAATGTCACCTTTGTCCCTTTTCTTTACACTGAGATCATCCTTACACCTATTGCAATATACTGCAATCGAACAAAAGACCTTTGCAATATAGAAATGAACCCCTTTCTCCCTTTACAACTAAGGGCATTAACTCCTTTATTAGCATTAGGTTAGGGTATTTGATTCTCGACTATACTAGAATTTTCTTAAAAAGCCTTACGTTTCTAGCTCCATATGTGCCAGTAACATGGAGTTTATGTGCCTTATCCATGGTAGTGAAGTAATTAAAACTCAATGCACTTGTCAGGCGCATAACTTTCACATGCAATGTAGAAAACCATATTGATCACTTTCTACAGTTTTGGATCCCAAAAAACACTAGGAAATCCCAAAACAAACCTTGAAAGTTCAAGACCCAAAATTGCATAAATCAAGATCTATCATGAGAAGGCCCCACAAGATCAAAACTCTAACTTTTCCACTCCATAAAAGAAACCAAAAAAAAAAACAAGTATATTGATCCATTTTGAATCAACAACACTTGTAGAATAGTTGAATTGATGCATGCATGACTCCAATCTCCTACATAGTGTTCATCAATGAGCTTTGTCTCCTTTCTTTATAGTGACCTAGGGTCTTTGGCATGGATCTCCCCTACCTCTCCTTTATTATTTCTTCTTGTGGAAAAATCCCTAAATAGGTCAATAAATGTTGCCATGAGAAACAATCATATCTAAATTTTGGCCAAAACTTATGCTCATGCTTTATCCCACATGCAATTTGAGAGTGTTTTTATCCTCAATGAGGATGTATACACCTCAAACGTAAAGGCTTTTGTCGAAACCTTGGATATTTTCTCGATTGCCACTAAGAGATAATAAGACAGAACTATCTATTTTATTCAATTCAATCCTGCAACATGATCAAGCAATTATCACCTTATAGGGTAAATATTTATCAAATGGCCTTTCATTCTATGGCTTTTTCTTAAGTTGGCTTCTTATGTTTGCTCAAATTCATAGTAGCTAATGAATAAAAAATATTAAAAAATGGATAATGTTAGGGTGGAAAAGATGGCACTCCTTAAACTATAGTCTTGAAGGTTGGTGTTGATCCAAAGCATCCTTTAACCATTCCAGTGTATTTGATGGCTATGGTGTTCATTCCAAAAAAAGGTTCTTCAAAATTTGCAATCAATTTTCTAGAAACTCCTTTGGTCAAGTAATTAATCAGAGCCAAATCTCCCTTTTCTAAGGTGGGGAACCATTTGCAAACCCTAAGTGTCTTGAGGGGTGGGGGCTAAAGATCTTGCTTCTTTCTGAAAGGCACTACAATCTAAAGATAAAAAGTGTTTGGTGGAGGGAAGAGCGATGTGGCCATTTGTTACATACATCCCAAATTTCTCATTGCATAGAACAAATCCATAAATAAGACCTTTTGTAATGGATATATATTTTAGGAATCTTCAAAGTGTTCTTTCAAAGTTATCAAACCTCGCTTGTCCTTGATGGTGTGAAATGAATCCTCTCTGAAAGTGGGAGTGGATTCATCATTGGCTTTACAATGGAATAGACTCTTGAGTAGATGAGATAAGATAATTTTATATGTTTGAGGAATGGCCAGAAACATAGGTCAATGGGACTGAAGAGTACAACCAGTATGAATATAATGTGGGAGTGCAAGTGCAACTCCTAGAAAATGTCGAAAGCCACTAAAGTTCAATATTTATCATGTGCTTCCCTCTTAGAAAATGGTGTTACTAAGTGGCAATATGCAATCTCTTGTTTCACTAGAAGGTGAAAAAGCAAACGAGTCGAAATGTTAGACAACCCATCTCTAAAGAAGTTGTATCTAAAAATGTCCAGGACCGGCTGATCTAGATGGCTAATCTAGACTCCAAAATGTATGTTGTTAACAAAGGTTTCCAAATAATCTCCCACGAGTGACACGAGTGTATTGTTCCTTGTTCTTTTGTGCCCTGAGATATTATGGAAGTTAGAGTCTCCTCGAAAAGTAAACTTGTTCTTTTGGCTAGTAGTGTCAAATCAAGGTTTCACCTCTAAAGTCCTTCACAACGAAGGATGACAAAGTGTTAAAATTGGCAACTAGGGCCAAATTCCACTATTGGACAACTCATTTTATGGAGATGATTATTGCATTGAATTTCTTTTTTCGAGAGAACCAAAATCGACCTAAAGATCATCAAATTTGGACAAGCCGAAATGTGTTTTTGAATTGATGCCCACACATGTATAAAATGTCAAGGTCAACCACATCATCATGTAGGCTCATGAAGCCCAATGGATGTGACACTTCACCCTCAATGACTTGTATAAATCTAAGTGTCCTCTCACCTCATTTGGCACCATCATCAATCACACATTTCTTCTCTCTCCTCACATTGGTTCATACAGCTATTGGGAAAATTTTCTCTCACACGCGTGGCAAGAAGGATGAATTTTTTGGGCAGATTGCGGGGTCGAATTTCAGGACTGTTGCAAGGGTTTGACCAACGTTGACGAAGGAGTGTTTGACTGAGTTTGACTACGATTTGTGGGGAAAATTCATTTTTGGCAAGCTGTACAGATTGGCATAGAAATCGAGGTATTCTAGGCACTTTGACTGCAGCAGAAAATTGCAGGTTGACTACAAACTTTAGGGTAGAGTTTGACCAAGTTTGATCGTTGACTTTGTGACTATTTTGGGTTGTTTTTGACCTCCTATTCAAGTTGAGTTTGACTAGGTTTGACGGGCTTCAAAGGACACATTTTGCTACTAATTTGACCACCGCCGACTTTCTGGTTAGGGTTGAATTTGACTGCAGATTTGACAAGGTTGTTTTGACTTTGATTTGGCAAGTAAACTTCGACTTTTTTACACTCTCTCTCTCTCTGTTGAACATTTGATATAACAATAAGAAAATTTGATCAAAGGGTTTTCCCACATTGGGTTTTTTCCTAGCATCCGCCAAATCTAATGTCCTCTTGTCTTGGCTTATCTTCTACATTTTATTTTATGTTCTATCTACAGTTATTGACAATTGTTAATGTGATTTATCTTTAATGTGAATGCTATTGGAAAACTAAATTGGAAATTGTCATTGGGTTGCTAAAGGTACATTGAAGTAATTGTGCTAAGCATAGAACATACCATTGTTAACTAAAATTAACATGGTATCAGATCCCACGTGAAGACAAATCCCAAGCAAGAGAGAGAAAAGCAATCACTAAGGGAGATCTGTTAAACAAGATTATTGGACTAGCTGCAATGGCTACTAAATCTTACTTCAAATCTGAGGATAAGCTCAAGGACAAATCTGACTATCATGCATGGAAAATGACTTTGGATTTGACTTTGGAAGAGCATGATGCCATGGACTATGTGCAAGGAGGAGTGGTGGAGCCTCCTTCAAATGCATCGGCTGCTGCAAAGACGAAGTATAAAAAAGGTGAGGTCAAAGCTAAAAGAATTATCATAGACTCCATTCAAAAGCATTAGGTTGCCTATATTTTTATTTTGGAACATATAAGGAGATGTATGATAAGCTGGTTGGGATATTCAAACTAAACAATGCAAATCAAATCCTCTTTCTCAAGAACAAGTTGAAGGACGTCAAGATGGATAAAGGGGGTTCTATCCAATCCTACTTTTTGAGAATAACACAAATCAAGAATGACCTACTATCTATTGGAGAAGTTATTGCTGACAAGGAGCTCACTCTCATTGCACTTGGGGGTCTTTCAAGAGCATGGGATGTGTTTAACACCATCATTCTCAACAATGAGAGGATTCCTTGTTTTGATGAATTATTGGCGAGATGCACTCAAGAGGAGACGAGGATGATGGAGAGAGACAAGTCCTCAAATGGAAATGAACATATTGCTTTCTTTGCTCATGCAAAGAAGAAAAATAATGTTGGTCCAAGGAGACAGGGTCAAGGATTCAAGCAAGGATTCAAAGAAGGAAGGAAAGGAAGGTGCTACAATTGTAACAGGTTCAGCCACTATGCTAGAGAGTGTCCTCACAAGAAGGATTCTCCAAGAGATGACGACAACAACAACAATTTCAAAGGCAATGACAATCAAAGGAACAATAGGTTCAACAATAAAGGAAAGAGGAATGCTCACGTTGCTCGAAATGGAAATGATCGACCTCCCAAAAGGACGAGAAATTCCATGTATGAAGAAAGTACTGTTATAGAAAAACAAAAGGAGTTTTATCTTATTTCTGCTCTATCTACTGCCTCTCCTTCGAATACTTTGGATCATTGGTTGATTGATAGTGAAGCCTCAAGGCACTTCACTGGGTACAAAGAGGCCCTCTCAAATTTGATTAAAAGACGACTAATTTTAGATCATACTTGGAGATAATGCAACCTACCCCGTGAAAGGGATAGGTATTGTCACTTTTCACTTGAATCAAGGTCAAACTATTCATCTATAAGAAGTGTTGTATGTGTCTGATTTGAAGAAGAACATGGTGTCTATTTCTGCAACGGAAGATAAAGGCTTCAAGGTGACATTCATTGGTGGAAAGGTATGTATTTGGCAAAGAAACCCTAAAGATGCATTCACACTTGAATTTAGGTTTGATGGTTTCTATCAAGTTGAAGAAAGTCCTTTGGGAGCCTTGACTTGCGATACTTCTCTTCAATCTGAATTATGGCACCGGAGATTTGCTCACCTTCATTACAAAGGCTTACCCGGTCGGATAAGGAAGATGGTCACAAGTATGTCCGAGTTCAACATGAATGATGAAGGAGTTTGTCAGGATTCTGCAACTAGGAAACTTACAAGGGGACCATTCTCTTCTAGTGAAAGCCAAACTACTGATATTCTTCAATTGGTCCATTCTGACCTATCTGGTATGTTGCCCGTAACATCATTGGGAGGATACTTATATTATGCAATCTTTGTGGATGACTTCTCACACAAAACATGAATCTATTTCTTAAAGAAGAAAGATAAAGTGTTCAAATGGTTTCGTTTTCTTTCAAATCCTTGTGGAAAATCAAACAAGGAAGAAGATCAAAATATTGAGGACCGACAATGGAACAGAATATGAATCAAATGAATTCAATGACTTTTGCAAAGAGGCTGGCATTAAGAGGGAGACAATCGTTCCATGCACTCCTGAGCAAAATGGAGTTGTTGAAAGAAAGAAATGAACAATCATGGAAGCCACTTGTGCCATGCTCCATGATGAAGGCCCACTGAAGTTCTTATGGGGAGAAGCTGCCAACACTATCGTGTATGTTCAAAATAGGAGCCCGCATCAAGCATTGGATTTCAAGACACCCGAAGAAGTTCTCACTAGTAAGAAACCTGGTGTTTCTCATTTTAGAATATTTGGTTGTCCCGTGCATTTTCATGTGCCTAAAGAGAAGAAGCAAGTTGGAAGCATCTAGGAAGAAAGGTACATTTGTGGGCTACAGTTAAAATTCAAAGGCATATAAAATATATGTGTCTGGTCAAAGAGAAGTGGAAAAAAGCCATTATGTCACTTTCAATGAAGATACTGCACTTGGGAAAGTCGAAGATCTCCCTATCCCAAGGAAGTACAATGATGATGTTGTAGGAAAGCATGAACGTCTGACAGATGAGTCAATGCCCAATGGATCCCATTGATCCACCTCTCAGTGATCCCTCTACCTCAAGGAAAAGACCTTTGTGGCTCAAAGACACTCTCAAAGATGTTGAAAGACATATTGCTCCAAGAGGGACATTCCGTGAAAGTAAGAAGTCGAACAGATATCAAGGGTACTTAACCTTCTATGAGTATTATTGTTCAAACTGAGCCATGTACGTTGGAAGAAGTCGTAAAGCACCAAGTCTGAAAGGATACGATGAATGAGGAATATGAATCTACCATGAAGAATGATGTTTGGGAAGTGGTGCATAGACTCGAGGACAAATCCGTAGTCACCTCAAAATGGTTACACAAAATCAAACATGGAGATGATGGGAGTGTTGAAAAATAGAAGTCCAGGTTTGTTGCTTGAGGCTTCTCTCAAAAGAAAGGAGTGGAATATGAAGAGATCTTTGCACTGGTTTCCCGATATACCACTCTATCCGATCTATTGTTGCTCTAGTTGCCACTCAAGGTTGGAGTCTACATCAAATGGACGTTAAAATTGCTTTCTTCCATGGCTCACTCAAGGAGGAAGTATACTTGGAACAACCTCAGGGGTTCGAAGTACAGGATCAAAGGTCACATGTATGCAAGTTGAAGAAGTCCCTCTATGGGTTAAAGTTAAAGCAAGCCCCTAGCGCTTGTTATGAGAGGATTGATAGCTATCTTATGAAGTTGGGATTTACAAGGAGTGATGTTGATCCTAACCTATACTTCAAAGTTGAAAAGGACATGCCTCTCATTTTGGTCCTTTATGTAGATGATCTCTTTCTAACAAGTGCAGACCCTCTCATTTATCAATGCAAGAGGGAGTTGGCTACAAGTTCGAGATGAAGGACCTAGGTCTGATGCACTACTTCCTAGGCCTAGAGGTCTGGCAAAGGCCAAGTGAGATTTTCCTTTCTCAATGAAAATACAACGTGAAATTGCTCAAGAGATGTGGAGTGGTGGATTGCAAGTCTGTGTCTACTCCAATGGAACTCAACTTCAAAAAGCAATGTGGAAGTGTTGTTGGGCCCGAATTGGCAAACCCTTCTGAATATCGACAACTTGTGGGACCCCTGATGTTCTTGGTAAACTCTTGTCCGAACATATGCTTCGATGTGAATACATTGAGTCAATTTATGGTCGGGCCTCATCACATACATTGAATTGTTGCTAAGAATCTCTTGAGATATCTTTGTGGCACAATCAACTATGGACTGAGATACACTGCCAGGAATTTGAAATTGCATGGATATACTGATGTTGACTGGGCTGGCAGTGTGGTGGATCGCAAAAGCATGTCTAGATGTTGCTTCTCTTTGGAGTTTGCTTCAATTTCTTGGATGAGCAGGAAGCGGAAATCAGTTTCTCTAAGCACCGTTGAGGCTGAATACATTGCAGTTAGTATGGACTATTGTGAGGTTGGTTGGTTGAGGAAGCTCTTTAGTGAGCTATTTGAGCACGTGCTAGATACCACCATGATCTTCTACAAAAACTAGAGTGGGATTCGCCTTTCAAAGAATCTCGTGTTCCACAACCGCTCAAGAACATTGATATCAAGTACCACTTTATCCGAGATATGGTGCAATGGGTTGCAATAAGGCTTCAACACATCAAGACTGATGAGCAGGTCACATGCATTCTCACAAAGCCCTTCAGGAAGGTCAAATTCTTAGCCTTCCAAGAGAGACTTGGAGTCGTGGAAAGACCCTCCCATGAGGGTCCAGCTTGAGTTGAACACTGAGCTCTGGGAGCTCCTGGGGACTTGGGGTACTTCTTGGAGCTATGAGCAACCATAGGGTGAGTGGTTCACCTTCCCCTGTGATGCCCCATGATGGTTGACATGTGTGTAGGGTGAGTAGTTCACCTTCCCCTATGATTGATGACACACATGTAGGGTGAGTGGTTTGCCTTCCCCTACGTTTGACATATGCATAGGATGATTGGTTCACCTTCCCCTATGATTGATGACACACGTGTAGGGTGAGTAGTTCACCTTCCCCTACGTTTGACATATGCATAGGATGAGTGGTTCACCTTCTCCTATGGGCGAGATGAGTGGTTCACCTTCTCCTGCTGATGCCCCAGCATACCTCTCATCTGGCCAATAAGTTGGGAAAAGTGGATAGGGACCATAGCACTACAGATGGACTATCATGTACGGTCGCACTCCCTATGTCTAGGATGCATGGTTTTCAACAACTTGATCATTCAGGATCAAAGTTGATTGGGGTTGTACCCTTGGACTGACTTTTGTCAGTGGAGAGTGGTAAAGTCTTGTCACTCACTATCGATCAATTCTTCTTCATTATTGCATCATTGTTCAACAGAGTTGAGACGAGTTACAGAGATGGTACACGACAACAGGATGGCGTGATGATAGATGATGATGGACGGATTGGCAAGTGGAATTCTACCTAGTTGAGAGGGAGTGTTAAAACTGGCAATTAGGGCCAAATTCCACTATTGGACAGCTCATTTGATGGAGATGATTATTGCATTGAATTCCTCTTTTCGAGTGGACCAAAATCGACCTAAAAATCATCAAATTTAGACAAGCAGAAATATGTCTATGAATTTATGACCACACATGTGTAAAATGTCAAGGTTGGCCACATCATCATATAGGCTCATGAAGCCTGATGGATGTGACACTTCACCCTCAACGACTTGTATAAATATAAGTGTCCTCTCACCTCATTTGGCACCATCATCAATCACACATTTCTCTCTCTCTTCTCATTGGTTTGTACAGCTATTGTGCAAATTTTCTCTCACACATGTCAAGGAGGATGAATTTTCTGGGCAGACTGCAGGGTCGAATTTCAGGACTGTTGCAGGGGTTTGACCAGCATTGACCAATGAGTGTTTGACTGAGTTTGACTGCAATTTTAGTGGGAAAAATCATTTTTGGTAGGCCATACAGATTGGCAACGAAATCGAGGTATTCTGTGCACCTTGACTGCAGCAGAAAATTGCATGTTGACCAAAGACTTTAGGGCAGAGTTTGACCAAGTTTGACCGCTGACTTTGTGACTGTTTTGGGCTGTTTTTGAACTCCTATTCAGGCCGAGTTTGACTGGATTTGACCAAGCTTCAAAGGACACATTTTGTTGCCAATTTGACCACCGTTAACTTTCTGGTTAGGGCTGAATTTGACTGGAGTTGACTGGAGATTTTACAGTGTTGTTTTGACTGTAATTTGGCAAGTCAGCTTTGACTTTTGTCTCTCTCTCTCTGTTGAACATTTGATATAATAATAAGAAAATTTGATCATTGAGTTTTCCTCACATTAGTGTTTTTCCCTGTGGCATCCACCAAATCTGGTGTTCTCTTGTCTTGGCTTGTCTTCTGCATTTTACTTTGTGTTCTATCTACAGTTACTGTTAATGTGATTTATGGTTAATGTGATTGCTATTGAAAAACTAAATTGGAAATTGTCATTGGGCTGCTAAAGGAACATTGAAGTAATTGTGTTAAGCATATAACATACCATTGTTAACTAAAATTAACACAAAAGGCTAGGTTTCTTCCCTCTGTACAATGCCAAAACTGAAACCAGTGTTCATTTATTCACTCACTACCCTTTTTCAATGGATGTTTGGAACTTGTTAGGTTTGCTTTCCCATAATCAGCTGAAAAGGAATGGCCCTTGCATTGTGGAAGAACTAAATGTTTGGCTTTCTCAATGTAAAAGTTATAGCTATATTCATGGTTTAGCTCTATAGATTATATGGGCAATATGTTTGTGTCAAAATACTTCCATTTTGTTTCTAAATACCTGTCTTCAATGCAGGCGATAATTAATTTGAAGCCTGCACTGCCTTGTGAGTCGAGTGCAAAGGTTAAGATTCAAAGACAGTGTAAGGTAAATCTCCTCATTCTTTCCCCCACTGTAAACTATGGTTTTTAGATGAATCATCCAGCTGAAACCTGGAGATGGCTTAAGTAAGTGGCCTGGTTTCATGGAATGGCAAAAGAATCATTTTCAAAATGGGCCTAAGTTGGGCTTCAAACAATTTCACTAATATCTCTGCTGCCTGTTTGATCCTCAAAATAGAACTCTTCCTCAAATTGTCTTATCCTTATGTTTACAAGGACTCTCAGGTGGTGGTGGAAGCTATAGCTGGAAAATCAGCTCTTAATAACATATTGCTTCAGGCTCCTTGACACCAAATTTTGGAATTAAAAAGCAGTTTTCAGCCTTTTGAAATTACTCACATAATCAAGCTGAAAAACAGTGCTGCTGATAAAGCAGCAACGAAGGGAGAACTCTCACTCCTGGATGCATATATGAGATACTGATTTATGATGCCAACGACTTGTGTTCACTTTTGTGAGGACTTTTAGCCTATGTCACAAGGTTTGTCAAAACTTCAACCTTGAGGTTCAAACCTCATCCAAACATCATCGAAAATTTTGAATTCGATCCAAACCTGAACTTGAACGCGAACCATGTGACTTAGCTTCTGGCCTTTAATGTTGACTTAGCTTCTGGCCTTTAATGTTTTACTGTTCATTTCAGCCTGTTCTGATGGGAATTTTGGGTTATAAATCAGGGGTGTTCTTTTAAATTTTAGCTCATTCTTTTCTTCAAGTGGATATCAATTTATTTTGTTCAGGAGATGTGTCTTGATAGATTATCCTTTCATCGCAAGCGCATTCAGGATACACAGGTGGAGGAGGGCTGCTTTTGCCATATACGCTAAATGAGAAATATTTTATGATGATTGCAGCTCAGTTTCCCTTGGTTTTCTCGAGTACATACAGAGACTCACTGGGTCATATGTAATCCTTTTTGTTAATAGAAATAAAAAGACTAAAGTTTTACTTGGGAAAAAATACTCCGTTTTACATGACATCCCATAGATCCTGTTTTGGTCTTCTGAGAACGACAACAAAAGTCTCATTTCATTTCAGTTTGCATTCGCTTGAGTTTACTGTTCATGAAACTAACATCAATTCTTGTTATAGCCATACCCAAAAGAACTGGAACTAACAGACATCGTGCATCTGAGACCATTCTCGTCGATTGTTATGGTGGGGAAACGATAGGGTTAGGGTTAGGGTTAGGGCCGTTTTTTGTCAGTCAATTCCAGTTGGGCCATTTCATGATATGGAATAGCAGCTATGACTGGACCTTACAAGTCACGAACTCATCAGAAGTAGTAAATTCATCAGATGCGTCAGAAAAACTAACAGTACGCTCGTGCCATAAAATCATGAAAACAGAGTACTTCAATCAACGGATAGCATTTTACGAAAATAGTGGAAGGAATGAGCACGGGACAAATAATTAAAATGACAATGAACTAACCTTATGGTCTCCTCCAGCGGTGGCGAAGCGAAGACCACCGGGCTGAATGTCGATGGAGAATATCTGCAGGCCCCCATGGATCACCCATGTCGGTTTCTCAACGATCATGTTCGTCCCTCTTTCTTACACAGCTTGCAATCAATAATGCTAATACCCGGCTTTCCGGTGGGAATCTGATGGCTATGGTATCACAGAACTATCTGTTCCCAGATTTGACCGCAAATGGGAGCCAAGCTCCATCGAAATCTACACCCGACTTTAAATGCAAACAACATATGTAAATCACTGGAATGCGAATGGCGTCGTAACGATGTTCCCTCCGAGCGATGCAATTGAGACTTGAATTAATCAAAATGATGCTAAGGGTAATCACGCGAGTTTTTATTGAGATCTAAGAATATCAAAAAGAGAGGGAGGATACCTTAGTGCCCTATCCCCATTCTTTACTAGCCCTTGCCCTTCATAAACAAAAACCTAATCTGTGTGGAGGATAAGCGAAACCCTAACCTCAATGGAAGATCTAACATCAATCCCCAGGAGGGGCTTGGTGATGCTCTCGAGAATTTAAATGGAGTTCATATCTTTTGGGATACAAAGGTTGTTGTGGATTAGTACATGGGTTTTGCATGGGTTTTGCATGGATGATGGTGATGAATTATGGTAAACCTTTTGAGATGAATTGTGGGATTGGTAGTATTTTTTATTTTATTTTTAATTTGAATGTTGTCTAGTTTATTTTAATTTTCTTATGGTGTTTATGGGAGGGAAGAACAATTAATTCAATAATGAGATATAGTTAATGGAATTGTGTGAGAAGTGATCGAGTCTAAATGTATTTGGGGATAATGTAATTTTCGCAATTGGTTTCAGTTTTTAATCTTTTTTAAGGGATTTAATTTTAAGACTTAATGGGAACTAAAGTACACACAAACCAACTAGTTGTGTAAGTTTAAATATGTGAATGTGTTTCTCCATTTTATATCTACCACTTAGACAGCATCTTCTTTGGTGACTTTTAAGGAAATTATTTGGTCTTTATTTACTTCTTTGGGTTTTTCTTAGTTAGACAATTTATGCTTTCCTTTAACCTCTTGTATATGTCTTTGACTTGCTCTACAACATTTGTTAGAGGTGTTTTCTTGAAATTCTTATGCCCAAGAAGGTTTACCTTGACTAGGTAACTAGGGGTCTCCCACCCCAACTCTAGTCCTACTCTTGTCCAATTAATTTGGATTTTCAAATGTCTAACTAGAATGAAAAAATGAGGAGAAAGATTAAAATGAAAAGAAAAAAAGGAGATGTTGGATTGCCTTGAATAATAGGCTAATTCCCTCCGTTAGCTAAAGATTGGCTTTGGACATCCATAAGGGTTGACACAATCAAAAACTATCTTTACCCTTCTCAATCTTCGCATGGCATGCCATTTGTGGGTTGTACATGTGGATCCACACCTTAAATCTTGTGAATAGGTAAAACATAGAGACCTTTTCCAAAAAAATAGTAGATACTTGTGTTTGACCCATGGCTAAGTATTTGGAGGCTCCTACTTTCCTAGATGGTTATTTGGCTCATGAACTTTCACCTATCATGTTTATAAATAGCCTTGATTGTATATCATTTAGAACATTTTCTCTCTCTTTTTCATACATTACCAAAATGTTATCATATTTTCATGAGGATTGTATCTGACCTTCACTTTAGCACTTGGATTGTTGAAAGTAATGTCTCCATCACTCCCTCATCATAAGGATTTACACTCACTTGGCTTTCTCTTCCCATTTTTTTTGTTTCCTTCCCTATGTTACCCTTAACCGTTTGGATATGGGAGTTTACCCTCAAGATTTTTCTCTTCAATTCTTCAGTTATATCTTCAAGGAGGGTTACTAATGTCATCGTTGCAAGGAGAGAACCTCATAATGGAGGGTTAGTAGCATCTATCGTGGGGTAATATTGTTCATCGTTTCTCCTAACAAATTAATGTGTTTTATGACATTGTGCATGTACAAGCATGAAGAGATCAGAGGTAGTGTGTAATGCAATGAGAGCTTACCCTCTTGGATGGCTTCATTAAAATTTACAACCCTCTTTTAAGTCTAGGTTTGTTCCTTCCATCTCCCTTTCCTTCATGGGTCTTTATTTATTTCTTATTTCATTAGCTGGATTTCCTTTTTTGCATTATATAAAACCTTGCTTCTTAAGAAACCTCAAAACCCAAGTAAACCACCACATAAAATCAACCAAAACCCAAGGATATATCAATAAAAACATTAATGATTAACCTAATGGTGTTCCTTCCTTTCCTTCCTCCCAATATGGTTCCTAGTTGTTGTAAAATATTAGGTGGTTGACTTTGCTACCTTCCTCCTTCACTCTTTTGATTGGCTACGGAGTATAGTGCGTGTGATAACATGATGCTCCATTCTATTGTTGTGCTAAATATTAGTTCATTAACTAATACACAACCTATGTCACCTATCAATAATGTTGTAAGTGAATGGTGAACCACATTGATTTGAACTTTAATCTATCACGTTATATATTGGGTCTTTAATGAATACAACAATGAATGGTTTTGAGGATCAAGTAGTGGTAATTAGCAAGGTACCCACTTCGCCTTGAGGATCAAGCAGTGGTAATTAGCAAGGTACCCACTTTGAAACTTTATAGCCTATGGGTAATGCTCTGAGTGGGTCATAAGGATTTAAACTCAACCCTATTACACCGTAATTTTAGCCATTAACTAATAGATGATTTTAAAGATTAATTAATGGTAATTGGTAAGATATTCACTTCTAAACTACACAACTAAAAATATTGTAAGTGGCTAATAAATTATAAAGATCATCATTATAAATATATAAAATATAAACTTTAAATTTTATTTTTTTCATATATTCATTAAAAAATTTACATTAAATAAATAAATCCAAAAAATATTTATATAATTATAAAAACTTTAAAAAAATATTAATAATATAAAACTCCCCATTTTAAAAATCAATTATTTATTAATATAAAGTATTTATCTTTCTTTTAATACAAATTATGCTAAATTATATTAACGAAAATTGACTGGAGGCAAAACCTTCCTAAACTAGTTATGCATCTCTACATATAAGCCACACAACCTTATTAACGAAAATCAACAATCATATTACATGCGAATAGCTTTGAATTTTTATTTTTTTAATCGTGATTAACTAGTAAGTGGGAGTGCTTAAATGATGAGGGGTTCCAAAATTTTGGTATGTATATTTATTATTAATTTTATGTGAATGTGTAATAATCGTAATTAAAATATTTAGGGTTTAAAATTGTTTTTATAAATAAAATTTTGTTGTAGTTTATTTATTTTATGGTGTGAATTTTTACTGAATTTATTTAAAATTTAGTACGGGATTGTTGGAATTATAAATTTAAGTTGTGAATTTTTCATAATTGGAATGATTTAAAGGATTTTTAATGTCAAATCTATATACTCACTTAAAAACATATTTTAAACAACAAAAAGTCATAATTTGACCAAAAAATGTTTTATCATATTCGGGACAAAAACTTTAAAATGTGTAATAGTTAGAGAAGGCCTATTTTTCTTATTAGATGTAAAATAAAATTCCAAAATCTTTTATTAATATTATTAATATTTTTTATATAAACAAATCAAATAATATTTTATTAACTAAAAAATATTTAATAATGATTAATAAATGTACATTAAAAAAAGTGTAAGGTTCTAATTTTTTCTTTTTAAAAATATAGAGTTGAAATTCAAAATTGCCACTGTAGTTGGCTTGACTTATTTCAAGTAATTGAAAAAGAGAGGGTTTAGGAGTTCTAGGTTCTATGTTTTTGAAAGAGAGAGGGTTTAGGAGTTCTATGTTCTATGTTTTTTGTTTGTGGTTGTTGTTGATGGAGTACAAAACTTGTTTTGAAAATGCTAGGCTTAATAAACTTTAAAAGATACTTTATAAGCAAATAAGGTAGTCTTTCTTGAGCTTGGACATTTGATGGTCTTCCACCTAGCCAAAAAATTCAATCTTTGGGAGTAACTCAACACAACTACCCCATTTGTCACAATGAATAAATTATTAAACACAAGTTTGAGTTCTACCCCATTGCTAAGTCATTTTGGAGATGATATCCATGGTTCTCCAATTAGTGATTATCTACCACCACCACCTAGAAGTCTTCCTTCTTGGGATAAGCTCCCCTGAGACTTCAAGTTTTGCTCGACATGACAATTAATTGGAACATAAATTTTGTTTTCCATTAAGAAATAATTAATATGATTATGTGTGTAAAAATGTCCAATATTCTAGTAAGTTCGCCTCATTAACTAACTAATTAACCTCATTAGACCTATTATCTCCTCTCTTTGTTTCAAAATATTATTTTAATTGATTGAGAATTTGCAAATGATGGGTAGTGTATGGATTGAGCACGTGATCTTCTTTTATTTGATTAGCAAGCAATCTTATATGACTGGATCATTCAAGGGATGGTGCTCTAATATGTGCCAACCTATAATTCCAAACCTAGGTGTACGATGGCAAGGTAGAACAAGGGCTAAGCCATCCTTCTAGTTTCTAGAATATTTGGGTTGGCTCCTTGTGCCATGAATCAAGTCCCTTTAGATGTCCAATCCTAACCCACTTCAATGCATTCTCACAAATTTAGTAGTGGTATGCTCCATAGGGTTTCCCATTTTGTTTATGGACATATAGAGCACCATAATAGGAATGTTATAGTTGGTCACCTCTCCTTTGTCCTAACAATGACAATTTCCCTTGGTTGGAGTTAGTTCCACAGTTTGGCCCGAAACCTTAAATAGATAAATCCTCCATGTGGTACACAGAGTGTACCTATCACAACTTGATGTTTATCTTTATGTTGGCTATATCATATTTTTATTTTTATTTATGATACAGACAATGGCAACCCTTAGGGTTTATAAAAATGTATTCGTGCTTAAAATCCCTTGAGGCCTGGACTTTAGTGACATATCTTAAGTGGAATTATTAAATTTGGGTATTGAAATCGAGTCTATCTCTCAAGTGGGTATATTAAGTCCAATGGATTGTCTACGTCTTCTTAGCATTTCAAACCATGAAGTATCAGAGCACTAAGTATCCATATCCTTATCCTTGGCCAAGTAGAAACCATGGAGATAGGAGTGCCCAATAGATGTAGAAAATGAAAGGAGGGGAGACAAAATCACCTTCTGGAAAGGGTGTTGAGCCAAAATTATACTAACCAAATAATTTAAATAACTAATTTAAGACTCAAGTTTCTGTTGAGATTCAACAAGATGATGAGCTTAGTGAAAAGAGTCGCCTTCACTAAGTGGACCCCGCAGGCTATTTTTGGCGCAAAGTCTATTTTTAGACATGTCGATCATATTCTATGAGTTGCATGATGCTATTTGTGGATGGTTGGTCAAGTTGGAAAAATAGATGGACTTCTATTTTTAGACATTTTGGGCGAAGTCTATTTTGAGACTGCTAGTCTAAAAATAGACATGTCATATATTATTAGCTCTTAATAATATTTAGACTCTAAACAGCAACTTATTCTCTTGGAGCACTTCAGTTCAGTGCACAGATGTGGCACATCAGCTGACAGAAGGAATTATGCTATTTTTGAGGGTTTACTGGAGCTATTGTATGGAGGACTCAGTTATAACTCAAGTGGCAGAGTTATGACACAGTTGGAAGAAGTAGTTATGAAGTTGTATTTAGTTTAACTCAGTTAGACTCAGTTGAGCTAGTTGTATCTAGTCTAACTGATTGATACACTAGTGAGAGTGGAGTGAATTAATTAGTTAATTAATTCACAAATAATAATTCATTAATCAACTGAACAATACAACAGTTAGCTACAGTGCATGGCAGTTTCAGTGGAGACAAGTGGAGAGATAGGTGAAAGGGCAAGATAGACTATCTGTTGTGACTATAGTGATTCATTGATTGCATCCAACACACAGTGGAGATGCCAATGAGGATTGCGCAGTCAATCCAAGAGTAATTTGAATTCATTCAGAGCCATTCTTTAGCAGAGATTGCATAGTGGAGGCAGGCTAGCAGGTGGCAAAGATCGGTGCATGGATTTACAAGATTAGGCTTGTATAGTGTATGACGATTGTACTGTACTGAGAGCTTGTGATAAGATTTGTATGCTTGTATGAGATTGTCATATGATCTCCATGTTACATAATATATAGTTGGGGTTTTCAGCTTCAGGCTTTCCCGTTAAACAATTGTGTTAATGTGTGTGAATTTTTATTGTTTCACGTGTGCATTGCAATCTTGATTCAATTTCCGCAAATGATCAATGGTGGAATAGATTCTGTATTCTGCATGAAGTTAAAATAGTGTGAGATAAGGAGAATCTTGGACATATAACACATAATTTATATGATTTTCTACATGGTATCAGAGTTGTGTTGATCATTGGAGGAGATTGCAATTACTGAAGCGATTGAGTTTTGTGCTGGTGGAATTCGAATTTGCTGCAGTGTTTTCTTGGTGTCAAAGTTGAGCATTCATTGAAATGTCTTTCAATGGATTGTGATTGGAGTATGCCCTTAAGGGCAAATTGAATTACATAGCATGGAAGGACAGGATGGAGGTGGTGCTGGATGATAATGGGTTGAAGGAGTTCATAGATGTTGATATTCCTAAGCATGCTTCTAGCGATGCAGCCGCACTTGACGCATGGCAAAAGAAGGTAGCAAAGTGTCGAAGGATTCTGTTGGAAGGTGTGAAGGACCACATTGTGTCTAGCCTTCACGGGAAAGCCACTCCATTCTTAATGTGGAAGGCTTTGACAGACTTGTTCCAAAGCAGAGGTGACAAGAGGAAGTTGGCACTTAAAGACAAGCTCATAAAAATAAAAATGGAGAAAGGCAACAATATTCCAAAATACCTCACGAAGTTTGTCCACTGCAAGGATGAGCTGGGAAGTGTGGGGGTTACTATTGATGAAGAAGACTTGGTGAGCTTGGCTCTCCTTGGACTTCCGAAGAGTTGGCATAGCTACGAAGACTCTGTCAATGGACGGGAGAAACTGCCAGGATGGGAGCGACTTTGGTCGGATCTTGTGCAGGAGGAGATGAGGCGGGGTACCAGGGATGGATCTTCATCGAAGAATGAAGATGAAGAGAATTGTTCTTTGGCTGCCAAAGCAAGGAAAGGGAAGGGGAAGAAAAATCCTTCTAAATCTGGTGCGAAAGGCAAGAAGCAGGACTTGTCCAAAGTGAAGTGTTTTCACTGTCACAAGCATGGACATTTCGCCACTAACTGTCCAGAGAAGAAGAAGAATAAGCAGGCTGCTGGATCTGCAGCTGGAGAGGCCTTAGCCTCGCAATTTGAGCTAGATTTTTCTTTGATCGCATGCTTGGTTTCAAGTGTGATGGGATCGGTGTGGTTTCTTGACAGTGGTGCGTCTTTCCATATGACCAGAGACAAATATTTGTTTAGTGATCTGGAGGAAAAAGGATCTTGGAGTGCACATCGAGATGGGCGATGATGGTAGATATAGTGCGACTGGTATCGGGACCATTTTCTTTGAGAGGGAGTTCGGTAAACCTTTCATCTTGAAGGATGTCATGCATGTTCCAGGATTGAAGAAGAATCTGATCTCCGTGGCGATGCTGGAAGACAAGGGTTATGATGTTGTTTTTAGCGAGGGAAAAGTTTTCTTGCACCATAAAATAATTGGTCAAACCAAGAGGATAGGCATTCGAGTTAAGAATCTTTATCAATTGCAGGTAGATGGCTGCGCTGCAATGGAAAGCAAAGCAGAAGGAGTGGTGAGCCGAGATGAGGGCGAATTGTGGCACAGGAGATTGGGTCGTCTTCACCATGGCGCTTTGAAAATTTTGCAGCAGATTTCTACCGGGCTTCCCAAAGGTACACTTGCACAGTCAGATCAGTGCAAGGGATGTACTTTGTGAAAATTTGTGAAGACCGCTTTTCATGAGAAGGATAGTCGTGCTTCGACGATCCTTGAGAGAATTCACACAGACGTGTGTGGACCTTTCTCGGTTGCTTCAATAGCAAAACACAGGTATTATGTGATATTTGTTGATGACTTTTCTTGTAAGTGTTGGATATTCTTCATGCAGAAGAAGAGCAAGACATACTCAAAGTTCTGTGAGTTCAAGGTGCTGGTTGAGAAAGAGTCGGGGAAGCAAGTGAAAGCTCTCCGGAGTGATAATGGTGGTGAATACATCTCTGGCGAATTCAAAGACTTCTATAGCAAAGAAGGAATTCGAAGAGAACTCATAGCGCCTCATAACCCACAACAAAATGGGGTCGCTGAGAGGAAGAATAGAACAATCGTGGGTGTTGCATGGGCGATGTTGCATGATCAGGGCATTCCCACAGACTTGTGGGTTGAGGCATGCAACTGCGGTTTATGTGCAAAACCGTTGTCCTCATAGAGTACTTGGCATGAGTACACCCGAAGAGGCTTTTTCTGGTAAGAAGCCTGATATTTCTCATTTGAAGATTTTTGGCTCACCTATTTACATTCATGTGACAAAGGATGCCAGGAAGAAGTTGGAGTCGACTGCAGAGGTTGGGATATTTGTGGGGTACACAGAAACACCCCACAATTATCGTGTGTATTTTCCAGACAACCAGATGACTGTCGTGCGATGAGATATCAAATTTCATGAGGAGAAAGCCATGAAGTTGTCGCTTGAGAGGGAGCTACACTTGCATGCAGAGGAGGAGCTACTTGTTCCTAAAGATGAGCCTCAAGATGTGGACCAACCATAAGAGGAGGTTCATGGAGTGGAAGAAACCACTAATGCAGCGCCAAACATCAGAGGGCGGAAGCGCACTACAGAAGCTGAGTGACTGAATCTTGATGCAGTGCAGAATGTATGAGTTCCTACATTACAGCGCAGACAGAGACAACCACCTGACCGATTTACTGGATACATGGCTTTGATGAGCAAGTGTATCAAGATGGAGCCATCCTCTTCGAGGAAGCTGTGGAGGATCCCGCATGGGTAGATGCCATGGTGGAAGTGTATGATTCGATTGTCAGAAATAGTGCATGGGAGATTGTCCCAAGGCCGGAAGGGAAATCAATGGTAGGTTCGAGATGGATCTACATAGTGAAGCAAGTTGTTGATGGGAGCGTTGAGAAGTATAAGGCAAGATTTGTTGCCCAGGGCTTCTCACATATCGAGGGGATCGACTATGAAGAAACCTTTGCACATGTCGCAAGGTATTCTTCCATACGGACCATCCTTGCTCTCTCAGCGCAGATGGGTTGGCACATTCATCAGATGGATGTGAAGACTGCGTTCCTCAACGGAATCATTGAGGAGGAGGTGTACATTGAGCAGCCTGAAGGATTTGAGATCTTCAGCAGCGAGTCGCATGTGTGCAGGCTCAAAAGAGCACTATATGGGCTGAAACAAGCACCTCGTGCTTGGTACACATGGATAGACAGTTATTTCACCGAACTTGGTTTCGCCAAGAGTGAGGCAGATCCAAACCTATACCAGATTGTGGTGGACGGTAAGCTTTTGATCATTGTGCTTTATGTAGATGATTTAATACTAACGGGTGATGAACTGTTGATACACTCATGCAAGGCGGATCTTGCAAAGGAGTTCGAGATGAAGGGCTTGGGCCTCCTTCATTATTTCCTGGGATTGGAAATTTGGTAGCGGAAAGGTGAACTGTTTGTGTCTCAAGGCAAGTACGCCCGGGAGATACTGGAGAAGTTTCACATGCAAGGTTGCAAGCCTATAGACACTCCTCTTCCTGGTGGTTGGGGGAAGGAGGATGCTACATCGGCAGGGATAGTGGATGCCACTGTTTATCGACAGTTGGTGGGTTCGCTCATGTATTTAGTCAATACAAGACTGGACATATGCTATGATGTGAACCAGCTTTCACAAGTGATGGTGAAGCCTACTAAGCTATTTTGGAAGGTAGGCAAGCATGTCCTGAGGTATCTCAGGGGCACATCTGAGTATGGATTGTGGTACAGACAGTCGGATGAGGTGAAGCTGCATGGCTTCACAGATGCAGATTGGGCAGGAAGCCCAACGGACAGAAAGAGCACATCCGGAGGGATTTTCAGTATCGGATCTACAACAGTTTCTTGGTACAGTAGGAAACAAAGATCCGTGGCACTCAGTTCAGCAGAGGCCGAGTACATGGCAGCAAGTTTGGCTGCATGCGAGGCTATCTGGATGAGGAAGATCCTGGTTGGTTTGTTCGGTTCACATTTAGATCCCACGGTGATTCATTGTGATAATCAGAGTTGCATTAAACTCTCGGTTAATCTAGTATTTCACGATATATCTAAACATATTGACATCCAGTACCATCATATCAGAGATTGTGTGCAATGGAGGATCATGTTGCTTTCTTACATTCCCACGAAAGATCAGGATGCAGATATTCTGACGAAGGCGCTCACCAGGAGAAAATTCGAATACCATAGAGACAGGATCGGGGTGGCAGATAATCCCTATCTTATTGAGAGGGAGTGTTGAGATTCAACAATATGATGAGCTTAGTGAAAAGAGTCTCCTTCACTAAGTGGGCCCTGTAGGCTATTTTTGGCGCAAAGTCTATTTTTAGACTATGTCTATTTTTAGACATGTCGATCATATTTCAGAAGTTGCAGGATGCTATTTGTAGATGGTTGGTCAAGTTGAAAAAATAGATGAAATTCTATTTTTAGAATATTGGGCGAAGTCTATTTATAGATCGTCAATCTAAAAATAGATGCATGTCGATTATTATTAGCTCTTAATAATAATTAGACTCTAAACAACAACTTATTCTCTTGGAGCACTTCAGTTCAGTGCACAGATGTGGCACAACAACTGACAGAAGGAATTACGCTATTCCTGAGGGTTTACTGGAGCTATTGCATGGAGGACTCAGTTAGAACTCAAGTGGCAGAGTTATGACACGGTTGGAAGAAGTAGTTATGGAGTTGTATTCAGTTTAACTCAGTTAGACTCAGTTGAGCTAGTTGTATCTAGTCTAACTGATTGATACACTAGTGAGAGTGGAGTGAATTAATTAGTTAATTAATTTAAAAATAATAACTCATTAATCAACTGAACAATACAACAGTTAACTACAGTGCATGGCAGTTTCAGTGGAGACCATTGGAGAGATAGGTGAAAGGGCAAGATAGACTATCTGTTGTGACTATAGTGATGCATTGATTGCATCCAACACACAGTGGAGATGCCAATGAGGATTGCACAGTCAATCCAAGAGTAATTTGAATTCATTCAGAGCCATTCTTCAGTAGAGATTGCATAGTGGAGGCAGGCTAGCAGGTGGCAAAGATCGGTGCATGGATTTACAAGATTAGGCCTGTATAGTGTATGACGATTGTACTGTACTAAGAGCTTGTGATAAGCTTTGTATGCTTGTATGAGATTGTCATATGATCTCCATGTTACATAATATATAGTTGGGGTTTTCAGCTTCAGGGTTTCCGGTTAAACAACTGTGTTAATGTGTGTGAATTTTTATTGTTTCATGTGTGCATTGCAATCTTGATTTAATTTCCGCAAATGATCAATGGTGGAATAGATTATGTATTTTGCATGAAGTTAAAATAGTGTGAGATCAGGAGAATCTTGGACATATAACACATAAGTTATATGATTTTCTACAGTTTCAAGTACTTTTGTCGATGAATCTACTTCTAGTTCTAGTCCTTTCAACTCAAGCAAATGAGTGGTAGTTTCCATTGTGCATTAGTCCCTCACCTAATTCTTGGTTTTGAGACCATTCTCTTAAGCATCCTACTAACAGTTCCAGTGGACAATGGAATTCGTCACACAACACTAAGCTTCAACTACCTTGTGCTTACAACATTAACTCCCTATTTGAAACCCATGAGCCCACATAGGACATAACATTTGTTCTTGTAATGGTATTGAGACATTTATTTCATATATATATATATATATGCTAAATAAAGTCTCCCCCAATGCGATAGTGTGTCAACTTGAGAGTATCCATGTTAAGTCCCTATATTAATAGTGTAGTCCCTTATTATGTTAGTGTAGCCCCCATTATTGTTATTTTTGTACCCCTGTAACCCCCATATTGTTATTATTGTGCCCTTACATTATTATTGTTAGGTCGGCTATGATTACATTGTGGCCCCACTAGGATTACATTGTGGCCCCATGGACTCCTATATATATAAAGGAGGTTTTGTCATTTGTATAATCCAAGAATTGTTCATTCATGTAATGTATTGGAGGTTGCCCCCTCGAAGTGGCTTATTTCTAAGGCATTGATATCTCTTTTCTTCTATTTTTGGAGCTAGTTTCACAACATTTGGTATCAGAGCTTTGAGATTCTAGGGTTTCGCTACTCCAAATAGGTCATCGTGGCATTTTCGCTATAACTTTTTTCTACGAAGGTTCAGAATCTAAAATTTTTAGAGTGCGAAGCCAAAATCTTGAGGAACATCGTCGCAAAATTTCAGAGCTTGGTTCGCAATATTTCTCAAAGATATGATCTGTGCAAGTTAGGTCATTTTGCAGGCTCTTGAATTTAACCTAAACAGGTCATCGTGGTATTTTCGTAATAACTTTTTATCTACGAAGGTTCAGAAGCTGAAATTTTTATAGTGCAAAGCTGCAATCCTGAGGAACATCATCACAAAATTTTAGATATTGGTTCGCAATATTTTCGGAGATATGATCTGTGGAAGTTAGGGCTTTCTAAGGCTTATGAATTTCATCTCAAAGAGGTGATCGTGGGAAAATATTCATAGCTCTCTATCTGAGCATCGGATTGGAATGATGTAAAAAGTGGCCGCAAGTACACGGACTGTAGTTTTCTGTCTATCCATTTCAGAGCCAAAGGAGGAAACAGTGACACGTGGCAAGTCGTACAAGTTCTCTCTACTGAACTAGTCCAAAATTGGGTCATTGTGGGAGATTGGATATAACTTTGTCTTGAAGAATCCAAATCATATCAGACCTGTCACATTTGAAAGAAGCTTCAGAGGAATACTAAAGGGATGAATTTCAGATATTGAGGATCTGCAATTATAGAGATAATTCAATTTCAATAGCGAGCTCCTCAAAATCAAGGAAAATGTGTGTATTTGTTTTCTGAATTGCATAAGTCTTGGTTGAAGAATCAATTTGAAGTGATTCCAAGGGCATATTGAAGCATAGATATCAGTATTTGGTTCTAAAATTCCACCTAAAAATAATTCCATACCAATTAAGCCCTCAGAAAGTTATACTATGACGCATGAAGAGGAAGAATTGCAATATGAGATATCAAAATTACGGTACCAAGTGCAACAAATTTCGATCTTACGAAGAGCAACCGAAGATAAAATAGATGGTTTAAAATCAGAAATGGAGGATAAGTTGGATGGTTTGAAGGATCAAATAAAATCTAATATGGATGATAAAGTAGTGGAAGATCACATCGAGCATCAACAACAAGTTCTCCAACTCTCAAAGGATAACCTAACTTTGGTGCAAAATCAAATGAAACAACAGGAAGATCAACATCACATCGAAAGAAGTTCTGAAGCAGTCACAAAAACAAGAACGCGAAAAGTATGATCAATTTTAGAGTATCTCAGCAAGTGGAAGAACTTTCCTATAGAATATTCCACGTCGGAGGATGAGAATTTTATACAAAAGCATCAAGAAATAATCAAGTGTTGAGGACAACACTTGTTTGAAGGAGAGGGGCATGTTAAGTCCCTTATTATGTTAGTGTAGCCCCCATTATTATTATTGTTGTACCCCTGTAACCCCCATATTTTTACTATTGTGCCCTTACATTATTATTGTTAGGTCGGCTAGGATTACATTGTGGCCCCGTGGACTCCTATATATAGAAAGGAAGTTTTGTCATTTGTATAATCCAAGAATTGTTCATTCATGTAATGTATTGGAGGTTGCCCCCTCGAAGTGGCTTATTTCTAAGGCATTGATATCTCTTTTCTTCTATTTTTGGAGCTTGTTTCACAACATTACACCCCTGATTTGTCCAACTCTAAAACCCCCCAAAATCACATCCTCGGTGTCATAAAAGCTAAGAGTAAAATGCTAATAATGGAATTGGGCCTTGTGAACATGAACATATCAATAAACCCACATGCACAAATCAATTTTCTTATCATATACTCATAAATATGACTGTTGACAAAGGAGCATAATGGTGGATTGAGCATTGTGGTAGTCATAACTTCCCATCTCTTTACGCCTAATTCATGAGACATGTGTTTTTGAATGACATACCCATCTCAAAGAGTGGAAATTTCATGTAAGAGGGATGAAAAAAGAGGACTCCCCATTTAGTTTTAATTACCCTTCATGTGTTTATGTACTTAGATTAACTCAAATATTGGCCTTCATATTGCATGCTTGTAAAACTTGAAAGAATTCAAAATTTGTGAAACCCTAAACAATGCAATAGCCCTCTAAGTGAGGTGGGAAAGGCAAAGAAGAGCTTGATGGAGTAATGAATTTATGATTATTGATGAATCTCCAACCACTACTGCATTGTGAACCTCTTTCTTCTTGAGCATTGTTAGGCCTTGATAGATTGTGATTGCCTCTAATTCATTGCTAGTTGCAAATCATAGCCCCCAAGAACACTCTATTAATTGTTATCCCTTAAGATCGTATATGATCCCCCCCCATACCTACCACCACGAGTGTGAAATTCGTTTTAGATGTCCATTCCCCATTTTCTTTATTTTTTCTTGCACTATTAAGTGACGTATCATTAGTCATAGTTCCTAACCTAGATAAACTAGGGAGGCCTAGAAAATTGACTTTAGAATCTCTTTATGAATACACTAGATATATAAACAAACAGAGGGAGGAGAGATGATCCAGGTGGATATCGGTGGCCACCCACCTATTCCACTTGGGGCCCCACCATTGTCTCTTTCAGTTTTTTTTTTCACAACTTACTATTTTTAGCAGTTTTTTCGGGTCCTAAACTTCCGGAGCCGTTTTGAAGCCCCAAACGGAGATAGTATGCTGAAGTTATGTCCCCGGGAAGTTGAAACACCAATTTACCCAAACGAGGCCCATATTTTTGGCGATTCATCTCCTAGGGTTAGGTTTTTGGACGTTTAGAGTTCTTCATTATTTCTCCATAATAGATAGGCCCTCAAGCCTCATTGTAACACAATTCAAAGGTCTGTAGTCGCCACATATCTTCTCAGAGATTCGCTATCAACACCCTAGCTATTTTATTTCCATCATGTTTGTAAGCATATTTTTGTGATTTGATATTAATGAAATGAAGCCTTATTTCTGCTGTATTTCTATGTTTATGGTTATTTCTGTATTCTATTGCGTTCCTGCATAAATCTGGATCAGTGGTATCAGAGTGGTTTGCTTGTTTCTCGATCCTTCTTTGCATGTCCCCAACGAGGTTGGGGTATAAGGAGTTAGGGCTCGATCTGGTGGAACCTTTGCAAGATCAGCCTCGCAAACCCCGACGGACACCCATGGGGGACGAAAAGAAAGATGAGGGAGTAGGAGATCCTATCAAAATATTGCTCGAGGAGGCCCTCAAAAAACAAAGGAACGCGATAATGGATAAATTTGCCTAGATCCTTCAACGACTTCCCACCGATGGCGCATCTGCATCCAACAGCCACTCTGGAGGCGTGAATCCATTTAAGGTACAAGTAAACTTTGACATTCCCATATTTGAGGGTCAAATAGATGCAGATGACATAGATAGATGGTTGAATATATTAGAAGGATATTTATCGATTCATGACTTTTCCGATTGGAAGAAGATTATTTTTTCACTCCTCAAAGCTACCCCCCATGTCAAGGACTGGTGGGAAACCTACTATGAGAAAAAAGGACGAGACAGAACCCTCTATGTTCTCAGCCATACCCACTTGGAATTATTTCCGAGATGCCATCAAGGAACAATACTATACCATGGGGAGCTATGAGGACAAGTACATACAATGGACCACGCTGTGGCAACAAAGGGATCAATATGTGCATGAGTTAATGAATCTGTTCCATACCCTGCGCACAAAGCTGGGTATCAAAGTTTCAGAGAAACATTTGGTGCTAAAGTATCGCGGTTGTCTGCACAGATACATTCAGGAGGAAATGGAGTTCCTCGACATCTCCTCGCTTGGTACGGAATACCGGTATGCTGCCAAGATTGAGCAGAAATTCAAACAGAATAAGCGAGACTTTGGATCTGCGAATCAAAAGCAAGGGAGAGGTGCCCCCAAACCGCATAACAAAGGACAAAGACAAGGCATGGCGGCCCAAGACAACCTTCCAAATACACAAGCAAAAAACAACATCGCGAAGCCAAAGAAGGACACGGGAAAGTGGTGTGAGTTCCATAAGAGCTCCACTCACAACACAAGTGAGTGTCGGGCCAAGCAGTTGCTGGTGGTCAAGATGAGGGCTTTTGAATCAGATGCATGCTCTGACTCTGAATCAGAACCTAACAAGGTGAATGAAAATGGGAAGCAAATTATTGATGCGAAGCCCAACGCCACTGTTGCCACTACGAAGATCCAAAATGAGGAACCAGAAGATCCAGAGGATGCAGAGCGTCTCTTCCACTCCCAGATGTGGGTAAAGGGTTCCCCGCTACGGTTCATTATCGACAATGGGAGCCAAAATAAAGTCATTTCAGCAGATGTCGTGAAGCGGTTAGGCTTTCCGACCACAGCGCACCCACAACCATACACCATCCGGTGGCTTCACCAAGGATAGGATCTTCGCGTCAGCCAGCAGTGTCGCCTTCCCTATAACATCAAGCCCTTCACGGATGAGGTATTGTGTGACATTGCTCCTATTAATATTTCTGATGTATTATTAAGCCAACCATACTTGTGGAAGCGACATGCTTTATATGAGTCCCGGCCTCGTGCTGTTATTGTTACTTTGGGAAATTAATTGTACAGGATACCAGAGGTACCACCGCCTCCGACTATCTCTTTGGTTACTGCAAAACAATGCAGTAAGCTCATTTCCCAAACCAGGAAATTTGTTTTCCTGATGATCCACCCCCAAGGCAAGAAGAAGACTGTGGCCACGACCTCCAGATATGGCTCCTCTGCACGACAACAACAAATGGACAAGGTTGTGGAGGAGTACGGGGACATCTTCACCTCACCCACAGGGGTGCCTCTACACTGTCAGGTCAAGCACCCCATTGACCTGACCCTAGGTGCGCCGCTACCCAATGGACAGATCTATAGGTGCTTTGTTCTGGAGAATGATGAAATCAAGAGGCAGATTCAGGAGCTGCTGCAGAAAGGTCACATCCGGCCAAGTTCATCGTCGTGTGGGAGCCCGATCGTGTTGGTATAGAAGAAGGATGGGACTTGGAGAATCTGTATTGATTATCGAGGGCTGAACAAGTTCACTATCTGGAATAGGTACCCGATCCCATGGATTTATGACCTTGTAGACCAACTCAAAGGGGAAAAATATTTCAGCAAGATCGACTTGAAGTCTGGGTATCACCAGGTACCAATTGAACCCTCTGATGTGTGGAAGACTGCCTTCAAAGCCAAGGAGGGCCTTTTTGAATGGCTCGTCATGCCTTTCGATTTGACAAATGCTCCCTCAACCTTCATGAGGTTGATGGATGACATCTTGTGTCCGTTCACCAACTCATTGGTAGTGGTATACTTGGATGACATTCTGATCTCCAGCCAGACTTGGGAAGAGCACCTCCACCACATCCGAGAAGTCCTCCAAACAATGCGGCAACACAAGTTGTGTGCCAATTTGGAGAAGTGCACTTTTGGCATGACCCAGTTTCAATATCTGGGATACATTATTGATGAAAGGGGGGTGCATGTGGATCCAGCCAAGATCCAAGTCATTTGGGATTAACCAGCCCCTGTAGGGGTTCCCATGTTTTGGCAAGTTTGGAAATACCAAAAGATGAGACAACATCAGAACCACTTTCAGACCTCAGGATCTAGCCCTCCTGGGTCCAGAGAGGGATCTCTCTGTATAGGAAAAGGTATATGTCTTTGAAGCTCTATTTTAAGGTTTTAGGCTAGTTATAGGCACGGGTTTGTTTGTTTGTTTAATTGTCATTGGTCATGAACTCGATATGGAAGGGTCTATTATAGACAAAGGATGAATAAAGAAGATTTTAGGAAACAACGCTGCGCATCTAAAGCATTGGATCTTAAAGATGATAGTGTGGCATGAAATGGTAAGAAAGAAGGTGAAAGGCAAGGAAACCTCAAAGGTGACCATTCAGGAATCAGATCCAGGGATAGGACATGCCATTAGACACCTGTGATCCAAATCCTAAAGGGTAAACTCTTCAGACAAAGGGAACATCAAAGATCTAAACACAAAGGTGAAAACCTGAGATCAGAGAGAGACTTTGAACTCTCAATGCTTCGACATCCAACTTGGGGGGAACTTGGAAAGATTCAATTAATCGAAAAGAACCCTAGTGAGGCAGAATCAACATTCTAAACTCCCAGTATCTCAATTCTTTCAATTAAAACCCAACAAGAACATCTAAGGACAGATTCATTAATCCATACATCAACTAGCAGTAAATTATAGCCACTACACTAGTTAAATTAACTTAAATCAGTACTCAGATAACACATGCAACAAAAAACATCGAAAGTAGGGAGAGCAGAAACATAGGGTACCATGCGAGGGTAAATCCTATGCCAGATTTGTGATGCGTACCAGAAGAAATGAAATGTGATGAATCAAAAAGGGAAACAAAGACAAAGATAGAAAAACATCAATGCTGCTTTAAATCAGGATCCAAAGAAATGTGATTGTCATATTAAAGAGCAACACCAGTCATGTACAACATTGCCAATAGCTTGATATTCAGTCTGAAAACATTTTCCTCAGCCTATCTTACAACTTTAGACAGAGAACTATATCTCAAGAGAAACAGCTTACATTTCACAGATATCCGATCAACAACCCTTACAATGAGTTTCTTCATGAGTTTTATAGCTGAAAGAGAGGCAGAGGAGGTGGATGAAACACTAAATGTAACATTAAAACAGAGTAGAAGAAGAGGGTCGAGGTCCATTCTATTTTAATATCTGAGCATTAATCTTTAGTACTCTTTGGATGAAAGAGTGGTCTTCGACAGGCTAAAATTTACTCCAGGGATGTTCTTGATGTACTTTGGCTGTAACACTCTGTAGTACTCTGGTGAATAAACAAAAAGGTAGATAAATGACTATGAGGTCTTCCATACTGTGTAACAAATATTCTGGTAGCATTAGGACTGCTGTCAGGGGGAAATCTTCTCGGGGACACAATGTAGAATAAAGAAAGTATGGGTATTGTGTCCTTTCTCGGGAGGAAGCTTCTGCCGATGTGAAACACTGATGATATTGTTTTCTATGCGTTAGGTCTCATTAGGCCCTCTGTGATAATCATGAGGTCTTCAATCTGGTACTTCTGCCTTTTAAACAATGAATCAGAGCTTAAATTCTTCCATTACAGGCCTTAAACTCTCTGATTACCCACTGATACTCTTTGCCGCTTCATAACTATCTTTGACTATGAAATCTGGGTTTTAACGATGCTGGAAAAGTTTTACAGAGTTTAAAATCTATCTTTTAATGAAATATTTCCATTTAGTAACCTTTCCAAGTGTTATTCTGCAATATCAGGCTCTGAAATTAGCCTTCTCTACGTTCTGTGCCACTATAACAGTGACTGTGATCAATGGCGGAGTTCATCGCCTGTAACCTGCAAAAACACACAAACATGTTTAAGAAATCCATGCATGGGGGGAAAATGGCCACGGTGGAATGCTGTGACGATGGCAGCGCAGCATGGTGGCGATGATGGATGCAAGGTAAACGGTGTAAAAATGCAGAATAATGGTGAAGAATGCAGCTGATGAAGGTTTGGTGGAGAAAAGCATGTGGACCATCCGATCATATTTGGGGCAATGATCGACGGTGGAGATGGGCTAACGAAATGACTTTAAAAAGTTGGGCGGAATGAAATAAAATTTAACGTAAAACATTAAAGTTCTAATGTTGGCGGAATGATATGATGTTTAATGCAAAACCCAAGGTTCGGGCCTTTGAACGAAATACATAGAAAATGCATGGAAAATATATGAAATGGGTTGATATGGTGGGACCACGGTCATGGCAGAGGGCGATTTAACCTGGGCCGTCGGATCTCAGGAGGAGATCGACGGTCGAGATGGTCCAATGCAATGCTGCGGTTGCGCGATGGGAAAAAATGAGTAGGGCGCGAGATGCAATGAGGGCCGTTGATCAAAATAGATCAACGGTCGGGATCCGTAGATGAGGATTCGGGCATAAAGTGGGGAAGTGGTTTTGGGATGCAAAACTACTGGTTTCGCGCGGCAGAAGGGCCGAAAGGCTATTTCCACTTTTTCAACGTGATATGGGTCTTTAGCTGACACGTGGCTCTGGAAAACCGCTCATATCGCGTAAATTTTAGGCATTAAACACCGGATGCGAAATATGCGCGATATGGATGTAGAACGTTGGATTTGGGCCCATGAGATCTGACGGTGGGAGATGGAGTGCAATCTGAGGAGATGCACGGACAGTAAAGGTGGGGTCGAACAGACGGCAGTTTTATTGTGGACCATCTGATCTGAGGACGAACGACTGAGATTTGCGGAGGAGATACACAGGCAGAAAATATTGTTGGTGGGTGGGAGAAAACTGAGCCGTTAGATCATCAAGGATGGATGGTTGCGATCTAATTGGAGGGGAGTGATGGGAGGGTCAAAACTCCGATGAGCGATGGTGCGATTGGCATTTGACCGTCGTATCTATGAGAGATCGACGGTTGCGATTGGATCGGAGGAGCCCAATCGGGGGACACATGGTGGAATGATGGAAAATCCTGGCCGTTGGTTCTTGTGGATTCAATAGCCAGGATCATGTCGGAGGATCGTAATCAGGAGGGACGAAGGATGGCACCGTTTAAACTTTGCGATTGCAATCGGAGCGAGGACCGTCGGATTAAAAGGCGAATCGACGGTGGAGAAGGTCATCGGAGGTTTACAACAGGGTGTGATCGAGGCGCGATGGAATGAGCGCAGGCCGTCATATCTATTCAGATCAACGACGGGAATTATTTCAAAGCCGACAGACCCAATACACTATCGCATCGGAAGTTTTGTTCTACAAAGAAAATAGGCATGTCCCGCTCCGATTCTCCGATGCGATTAGCACCTTGCGGGCTAGCGCTTGGTTTTAGCACCCGACTTATGGAGGGGAAGTGGTTAGGGGCTGGCCGAAAGGGGCTTAGCTTGCACATGAAAAAATATGGGTTTTTAGCCAAAAACAGAGCCTTTAAGGCTAAAATTAGGCTTTCGGTTAGGGGAAAAAAGGGAGTTGCAATCAAATGAAAGGATTTCACTTGGTTTAAAGGGAAGAATTTGATGGTTTGGGAAACTTAGGAGGGATTTTTGAGGTTAAAGGGGAAATTTTACATAAGGGAAAAAAAAGAGAGAGGCCAAGATGGGGCATTTTGCAGAGATACAAGGGCAGACGAAGGCTCTTCAAAACACAATTTTTTCACAAACAGTGAGGCTTTTTGGATGGAAACAACAGTGAAGATCTTTTTTAAAGGTAACGAACACACAGAGGCTTCAAGGATGAGATATTTTCATGGGAAATGTATCTCTTGAAGTCTCATAAAACAATTTAGCCACCTGTTTGCTTGATAACAATTTCATAGGTGGCTAACAGTGGCTCCACATGGGGATGGCTTCTTCTTGAAGGAGTCAAGATCAATTCAGAAGATAGATCTTTGGAGTAGGCCGGATGCCTAATCCCTGAACCATCTCCCTTCTTTGATTCAGCTGTACAAACATGATGGAATTAATCAGCAGAAACATTTCCCCAACAATCTACCTACCCATCCTACAATCCTAACATTTTTTCTTCAAGGTGCATTTGAATTGGCAGACCTTGCTTCATCATCCTTTCTTTATTGAAAAAAAAAAGACACTAATCTAATTCTACCCTTATCACTCCATGAGACCAGATTAAACTGTTGGCCTCATATGTTCCTCTACCTAAATCTAATATCTGTTGGGATTAAAATTTCCAGCAGATTTCTTCTCTACATTCTACAACAGAAATTTAAAAATAGTCAAACTAGGATTAGACAGTCTAGTTTGCTGTGTATCCAAGGCATAAAGACAGTTGCACATGGACTGAAAATGCAAAAAATTGGAGACAAAATATCGAGGGCTTGAAATCTGAAACTTTGAAGCATCCTTCTCTTGCTTGTGACTCAAGTTTTGAGCTTTTTAAGGTCACTTTCCTTCTTCGTTTTAGCTCCGGTTTTGGGCTTGTTGGAGCTGGTTCCTTTTTCTCCTTTGCTAGTTCATATTTTGGGCATGTTAGAACCAACTTCCTTTACTTTCTATGGCTTAGGTTTTGATCATGTTAGAGCCAATATTTCATACTTCAGAGGTCCAAGTTTTGAGCATGTCTGAACCTCTCCTTCTCTTTTTTTTTTTGAAACATTTTCTCTTTTTTCTTGAAAATAAAACGCAACGATGGTATTTACAATGGAAATGAAAACTGGAAATTGGAAATCAGCAGTAGTAATGTTTGAGCATCCTTCCATTGACAGGACCCCCAAACAGCTCTGTACCATCAAGCTCTTGCAAAAAAAAGGCGTTTGGACCCACAGTGGCCTGTATGATGTAAGGACCCTGCCACAAACTGTCAAATTTGCCGTGCTTTCCTTTGTCCACTCTCCTAGAGTCCCATTTTAACACTTTATCTCCAATTTTTAAGTCAGAGGCTTTGGTTCTCTTGTCAAATAACCTCTTAATATTTTCCTTAACTTTCAGAGCTATGTTGTAGACCTCTTCTCTTGTTTGCTAGAGATGAATTGTCTGATTTATCCTCCTCACCATATTGTCCTCTTCTGTCTGAATTTCTTCAACTAGTTTAATCACTAGTACCCCAAGGCTGGTTGGAAATACTACCTTTTTTCCATACACAAGTTGATATGATGACATGCCAATGGATTTCTTTGTTGTAAGCTTATCAGCCCACAAAGCATGCACTAACTTGCTATGCCACGACTTTTTGTTATCTTCCAGAAGCTTTTTGATAATGGTCACCAAGCTCTTGTTTGATGATTCAGCTAACCCATTACCCTGTGGGTAATAAGCAGTTGAATGACCGAGTGCTATTTGATACCTGTGACAAAAATCAATCATTTTCTTGGATCCAAAAGTAGCAGCGTTATCAGTGATTATTTTTCTTGGGCAGCCAAACCTAGAGAGGATGTGGTCTTCTAGGAACTTAATGATGAAAAAATCTGTGGCATTCCTAGAAGGTATGGCCTCAATCCATTTCGTGAAGTAGTCTTTGGCTGTAAGGATCCACTTGTGTTGTGCAGAAGAAGCAGGGTGTATTTCCCCTATGAAATCTAGGCCTCATTGCAAAAAGGGACCCTCAACAGTAATGGGTTGTAGGGGCAAAGGGAGGAGCTTTCTCTTGCCTTCGAAAATATGGCATTTGTGGCAAGCAATTATCATTTTGTGTATGTCATTAAAAAGTGTAGGCCAATAGTAGCCAGCTCTGAGTATTTTGTTAGCAGTGTCTTTCTAGTTTAATTGGCCTCCACACTCTCCTGCATGGAACTCCTATTTAATTCTCTCTGCTTCAGTTTCAGGCAAACATTTAAGAAATAGACCATTTGCATTTTTCCAGTATAAACATTCATTCAATATGCAATAGTTTCTAGCTTTTAGCTTTAGGAATCTGGCCTTAGTCTTTGATAGATCAAGAGGGGCATTGAGGTTTGTTAACACATACAGGATATCAGAATACCATGGAGAGCTTTGAAATTTTTCCTCAATAGTTGGATCAGGCAATCCTTCCTGTTCATCCAAGGCATATACCATGTCAATGTCAAGGGCTTGTAAATTTGATTCAACCATTAGTTGAGCTAAGCCTTGACCTTTGATTAGCTTCATGGGTTTTATTTCCAGGTCATATTCTAAAATTACAACGATCCATTTGCCCCTCTTTCCATCTAGATCTTGGGACAAGATGTCTTTAACCATTATTTTTAGCATGTAGGCTATGGTGTGAGAATGTAGTATATACACCCTAAAATCCTTTAAGGCCTTTACCAGGGCATAGGCCTATTTTTCTGTTATGTTATATTTTAAGGGTGCATCCCTCAGAGCCTTGCTGAAGAAAGCAATAGGATGTTCCATTCCCTCTGGATTTTTCTGCAGGAGAACTGCAGCCACTGTATGCTCAGAGGCAAATGAAAATATCAAGAAATATTTTGAGAAATATAGGTTGATTAGGACAGGAGCCTAGGTGAGTGCAAGTTTAACTGATTCAAAAGATTTTTTAGCCTCTACAGTCCACTTAAATCCTACACCTTTCTTCAGCATGTTAGTCATATTCCTGAGGTGCTCAGCTAAGTTGGGAATAAACCTCCTTAGGAAGTTAATTTTCCCAATAAAGGACTGTAACTCTTTAATGTTTCTCGGGTGTGTGATCTGTAGTATTCCCTCAACCCTCTGTGGGTCTATCCTAATTCCCTTTTCAGATATAATGTGGCTGAGAAGCTTACCTTCTTGCAGCCCGAATACAGTCTTTTTGGGATTTAATGACGGACCGAACCTTCTACATTTTTCAAAAACTCTTCTCAGATGTTTTAGGTGTTCCTCATCAGTCTTGGAATAGACTGTTATGTCATCCAAATAGATGACAATGAAGTGCCCTATTTCATCTGAAAAATCTATGTCCATCGCTCCTTGGAAGGTCGCACCAACGTTCATCAATCCAAAAGGCATTTTCACGTACATAAAAGTGCCCCATGGAGTGGTGAAGGCGGTCTTGAGTTGATCTTCTGGGAGTACTAAAACTTGGTTATAACCCGAAAAACCATCTAGCAGGGAGATCCTTTTTGAGCCTACTACCCTTTGAAGAATGTGTTCCATCTTTAGAAACGAGTAATTGTCTTTAAGCGAGGCTCTGTTAAGGTTCCTGAAATCAATGCACAGTCTGATTTCACCCGTTTTATTTCTCACAGCTACAAGGTTTGAGACCCAATTAGAGAACCTCACAGGAACTATTATTCTTGCCTCATACATCTTCTTTATTTCCTTTTCTACTGCAGGCAATTGTTTTGGGTTAATTCTGCAAAGTTTCTGTCTGAAGGGTTTCTGGTTCTCTTTCAAAGGTATTTTGTGCTATATAATGTTTGTGTCGCAGGCCTTTAAGTCCTCGTAGCTCCAGGAAAACACATCAATGAATTCTTTAAATAATTCAATGTATTTATTTTTCATGTTTTTGGGCAAGGACTTAGCCAATTTTATCATCTTAGGCTTGTCTTCAGTTCCTATGTTGCATTCCTCAATGTCAGAGTCTGAGTGATTTATGGTGGGTTTTTTCGCTACATCATCGAAATCAAACAGATCTTCTAAAGGTGCCAGACCTCAGGGTATGCTATTATCTTTTGCCTGTAGCCTCTATTTCCTCTTTATCTGCATTCTTATATTCTTCGGTTTCATTTCTAATCTTTTCAGTTAAAGTGTTTATTTCTACACTACTTGGTGATTTTTCTTCATCGGGAGGTTCCTCACTCAGGCAGCTATCATCAGATTTAGAGTCTGAATCAGAGAATTCAAACTCGTTCCTGCCCATTAGGAAATCCTCAATTTGCTTATTGCCCTCAAAGACCTGCCAATATTTCTCATTGTCAGGCACTGCAGGTTTGTATTTTGTCTAAATGATGATTTTTTTGTCACTGGGAGGCTTATGATATGAACTAGCTATGCAAGCTAATCCATTTGCAATTGCGTTCTGACTCGTAGGAACAAACACCAACTCATATTCCACAAAGGCTTTCAATAAATCCATGGCATCGTTCCTGTACGCTCTCAACCTAAGGTGTTTTGCTATGTATTCGCCATTCACTTGTTTAATGATTAACTCATAGTCTCCATGCACAGCTATCCTACGGGCTCCTAGTTTTCTCAGTAAATTTATTCCCAGGATAAGAGCCTCATACTCTGCGATATTTTTTGTACACTTGAAGTTCAGATTGAAGGCATGAATCTCTGCATAATCACTCTCAGTGTTATGTAACCACACTCCCGCCCCAGTAGTTTTTCGAGTGCAAGACCCATCGAAATTCATTTCCCATAAGGGATCGTTTTCATGTTTATCATTGTTTTCTTCTCTAACGTTGTTTCCATTGTTATGTTGTAATATAGGGTCCATGTTATCGTGTGGAGGGTTTTGTTCTTCGTGGGGTGTATGGGCTTCAGAGAGGTGACTAGCTAGCTGTTTGCATTCTGCTTCTTGCTCACTCTGAGTTTCAGATTCAGTGACCTGTCCAGAGGATTCTTCTTCATTTTCTTCTAGGTCCAGAGTGGCCATTATGTTAAAATCTATGGGCACTGTCTCATTGTTTGTACCTCTGTTTTCTAGTTCTGGCTCTTCTATAGATTCATTGTTACAGAGGATAAAGGAGTCCAGATCTATGTGTACAGAGTACAAAGGTGAATTTTCGGGCTTTTCAGGGCTACTGACCAAGAATTTCATTTGTGCCTCTCGATACAGTCTCCTAAGTTGGCTAAAGATAGGAATAGTGGCATATGCCCCATCCATCTGCATTGTACCTTGCAACTTGGCTCCCCATGACCTCGATAGTAACATGCCATACTTAGGTGGCACATCTGCCACTACAACATCCATAACCATACATTTTTCTGGGATCTGGGTCAAGCTCACACACAAATCTTTGATCAGGCCAAGACATTTTACTCTGCTAGAGTCAAATGAATATAAGTTTTCATAGGGATGGGTTATCTCTAGGCCTAACCTCTCCATAACTACCATGGGCACTAGGTTGTGTGAGGCCCCAGAGTCATGCATTGCGTTGTGAAGGATCTTGTCCTGGATATTGAGACTGATATAAAAAGGAGGTACTACCCCTTCCTGAAACTTTCCTTCTATCTTTGGACCAAACAGAAGGGCTGGTTGATCATCACTCAGGTTGACAGTATCACTGTTTTCACCTAGATTTAGAGCTTTCAAAATTTGGCCTTTATATACATCCTGAGTGGCCAGCTCAGAGAGTGGAACAAAGATTTTAATTTTTGCAATCTCACTCTCCAAATTGAAGGTGGATTGACTCTTCGTGATACTCAACTCTGTTTTGTTAGCCACTATCTTAGTGGTAGAATCAATGTGATGATTTTCACTATGTACAGTGTTAGGAACTGTTTTATCAGGGGCACTAACTGCAATGCTAGTGATGCTAGTTGGTTGACTCTGTTTATCAGTATTTTGGTTGTCTTTCTCTTTGTTCTTCGCAGAACTCTCAGCTGCTGATTTATTACTTTTAGAAGTCACTTTAGAAGTTTTCTCAGGTATTTTCTTGATGGTAATCTCAAAATTTTTTGGTTTGGAAGAGTCCAAGCTCCTTTTGCTTCTAAGTTCATACTGTTCTCTAACTTGCATGATAGCATTTTCAAACCCGAGCCTGTAATCCTCGGATTCTAATCTTTCCTCATCCCAATATGAGGGTGAGGGCCGATCTTCTTCTGTGGAACAGTTGTGGATTGAGTTTTCTATTTCAAACATATTTATTGTGGTACCTTCGGACTCTTCTATTATTCCCTCATCTTCATCAAGGAAATTCTCTTGAAATGGGGGTATGACGTGCTGATCTTAGCCTTTTTTTCTGTTGGGAGTGGTATTGTTTCTCCTAAAGCTTTGGTTCTGGTTATGATTTTGGTTTCTGTTTTTATTACTGACTGAGACAACCATTCTTTCCACCATTTGTTGTAGCTTTTCCATGTTTTTGGCTAGATGGTCATACTTGGGATCAGATGGGGAAGCTGCAGTGTCATCCCTATATGTCACCCTTTTCTTAGCCCTCATTCTAGCTTTCTTCTCGATCAGGTTAGCCTCTACATTTACTGCTCCCTTTTGCATATCTTCCAATGTGTTGTAATCTCTCTCCCTAAGCTGGTAGGCCATGTCAGCATCAAAGCCTTCGGGATATTTCACTAAAGCCATACCTTAGGGAGGTTTCATATGTGGAGGAAGAGCATTATAAACGCTGTTAAAACTTGTAGAGTAATCGTGGACACTCTCTCCTACATTTCTTTTAAGGTTCTTGTATTTTGCTAAAATTTGGAGAGGGTTAGCCTTAACTTCCCATTTATTTATGAAGGAATGATATAAAGAGGGAAGATCGGGGATACTATTAGGAGGTAGGCCCTTAAACCATTTCTTCACATCACCTCCTAAACTCTGGGAAAAGATTATCATTTTAACTGTCTCATCATCTATCTCCATATAGTCAAAAGAATCTTCCATCCTATCTACATGGTGCTGAGTCGTGGTAGACTCTTTTGTAGTGAAATGTGGGATCTTTGATTGATAATCATTTGGCAGAGGAACTAGAGGCTGAGGTAACACCAGAGGTGCATACAAGGCTGCCATAATGGTGTTTTGATGAGGTAAAGGATTTTCTTATGCAACAGGTACGTGGATGATAGGGATACTAGGTCCAGCAGAAGTTTGCTGAGAAGATTTAGGATGACAGAGCCCCAAGTTTTGAATGAAATGAATATCCGGAGGCGTAGATGGAGGGGTCTCTCTATCCCTACTGTGTTGACCACTGTGAGATGGTGAATTAAGAAGCTTAAGGTCTGCCTGGTCAAGAACACTGAATGACCTATTTCTAGGTAAACTGCTTGGCGAGTCTAGGTCAAAATGAGAGTCTAATAGAGCTGTTAAGTTTTCTGGTGCAGAGTTAGCTCTATGGATGTGTCTAGAAATAGTTGGCTTTCTAGCTGTAGGAGATTTTCTGAGAATGCTCTCGAGGTTGTCAACTATTTCAGGTGGGTCTGGGTTAGGATAAGCTCTTGTGTGAATGGTTCTTGAAGCCAAAATTCTATCTTCAAACCAAGCAACTTAATCCTACTTGTCACTTCTAATATGGCTGATGTTGCAATGAAGGCTGGTCTCCCAGTGGAGTCTTATGAAAACCAAGATAATCAGCAGGCCTACTGATCACCAGTGGAGTCTTTGATCATCAAGGAGCTATGGAGTCACCAGGTGGAATGTTAAGAAAGTTTCAAGGAGGTATACTGTCCACCATAGTGATTAACCACCAAACTAAGGCTACTATGGTCTTCTTTGAGTTCTTAGAAGTGTTTAAAGTTTTGTCTTACTCGAATTTCCCCAGTGGAGTCGCCATTATGTTGGGGTTCCCATGTTTTGGCAAGTTTGGCAATACCAAAATATGAGACAACATCAGAACCACTTTTAGACCTCAGGATCTAGCCCTCCTGGGTCCAGAGAGAAATCTCTCTCTATAGGCAAAGATATATGTCTTTGAAGCTCTGTTTTAAGGTTTTAGGCTAGTTATAGGCACGGGTTTATTTGTTTGTTTGGTTGTTGGGAATCAGGAAGGAAGGGTTCAATATGAGACAAGGATGAATAAATAAGATTTTAGGCAAAGGAGAGATGATTCAAAGAATACTCGAGACCATTGGGCAATGGAGTCAGGAAAGGGTTTACTTGCTATTCGATATGCAGGCTTTCAGTTGGGCTAGTCATCTAAAGAATTGGATCTTAAAGATGATAGTGTGGCATTAAATGGTAAGAAAGAAGGTGAAAGGCAAGGAAACCTCAAAGGCGACCATTCAGGAATCAGATCCAGGGACAGGACATGCCATTAGACACCTATGATCCAACTCCTAAAGGGTAAACTCTTCAGACAAAGGGAACATCAAAGATCTAAACACAAAGGTGAAAACTTGAGATCAGAGAGAGACTTTGAACTCTCAATGCTTCGGCATCCAACTTGGGGGGAACTTGGAAAGATTCAATTAATCGAAAAGGGCCCTAGTGAGACAGAATTAGCATTCTAAACTCCCAGTATCCCAATTATTTCAATTAAAACCCAACAAGAACATCTGAGGACAGATTCATTAATCCATACATTAGCTAGCAGTAAATTATAGCCACTACACTGGTTAAATTAACTTAAATCAGTACTCAGATAACACATGCAGCAAAAAACATCGAAGGTAGGGAGAGTAGAAACATAGGGTACCATGCGAGGGTAAATCCTATGCCAGATTTCTGATGTGTACCAGAAGAAATGAAATGTGATGAATCACAAAGGGAAACAAAGACAAAGATAGAAAAACATCACCGCTGCTTTAGATCAGGATCCAAAGAAATGTGCTTGTCATATCAAAGAGAAACACCAGTCATGTACAACATTGCCAACAACTTGATATTTATTCTGGAAACATCTTCCTCAGCCTATCTTACAACTTTAGACAAAGAACTATATCTCAAGAGAAACAGCTTACATTTCACAGATATCCGATCAACAACCCTTACAATGAGTTTCTTCATGAGTTTTATAGCTGAAAGAGAGGCATAGGAGGTAGATGAAACACTAAATATACCATTAAAATAGAGTAGAAGAAGAGGGTCGAGGTCCATTCTATTTTAATATCTGAGCATTAATCTTTAGTACTCTTTGGATGAAAGAGTGGTCTTCGACAGGCTGAAATTTACTCCAGGTATGTTCTTGATGTACTTTGGCTGTAACACTCTGTAGTACTCTGGTGAATGAACGAAAAGGCAGATAAATGACTATGAGGTCTGCCATACTGTGTAACAAATGTTCTGGTAGCATTAGGACTGCTGTCAGGGGGAAATCTTCTCGGGGACACAATGTAGAATAAAGACAGTATGGGTACTGTGTCCTTTCTCAGGAGGAAGCTTATGCCGATGTGAAACAATGATGATATTGTTTTCTGTGCGTTAGGCCTCATTAGGCCCTCTGTGATAATCATGAGGTCTTCAATCTGGTACATCTTCCTTTTAAACAATGAATCAGAGCTTAAATTCTTCCATTATAGGCCTTAAACTCTCCGATTACCCATTGATACTCTTTGCCGCTTCATAACTATATTTGACTGTGAAATCTGGGTTTTAATGATGCTGGAAAATTTTTATAGAGTTTAAACTCTGTCATTTAATTAAATATTTCCGTTTAGTAACCTTTCCAAGCATTATTCTGCAATATCAGGCTCTGAAATTAGTCTTCTTTGCGTTCTGTGCCACTATAACAGTGACTGTGAGCAATGGCGGAGTTCACCGTTTGTAACCTGCAAAAACACACAAACATGTTTAAGAAATCCATGCATGGGGGGAAAATGGCCACGGTGGAATGCTGTGACGATGGCAGCGCAACATGGTGGCGACGGTGGATGCAAGGTAAATGGTGTAAAAATGCAGAATAATGGTGAAGAATGCAGTTGATGAAGGTTTGGTGGAGAAAAGCATGTGGACCGTCCGTTCATATTTGGGGCGATGATCGACGGTGGAGATGGGCTAACGAAATGACTTTAAAAATTTGGGCGGAATGCAATAAAATTTAACATAAAACATTAAAGTTCTAATGTTGGCGAAATGATATGATGTTTAATGCAAAACCCAAGGTTCGGGCCTTTGAACGAAATACACAAAAAATGCGTGGAAAATATATGAAATGGGCTGATATGGTGGGACCACGGTCATGGTGGAGGGCGATTTAACCTAGGCCGTCGGATCTCAAGAGGAGATCGACGGTCGAGATGGTCCGATGCAATGCTGCGGTTGCGCGATGGGAAAAAATGAGTAGGGTGCGAGATGCAATGAGGGTCATTGATCAAAACAGATCAACGATCAAGATCCATAGAGGAGGATTCGAGCATAAAGTGGGGAAGTGGTTTTGGGATGCAAAACTGTTGGTTTCACGCGGCAGAAGGGCTGAAAAGTTGTTTTCACTTTTTCAACGTGATACGGGTCTTTAGCTGACACGTGGCTTTGGAAAACCACCCATATCGCGTAAATTTTAGGCATTAAACACCGGACGCGAAATCTACGTGATATGGATGTAGACCGTTGGATCTGGGCCCGTGAGATCCGACGACGGGAGATGGAGCGTGATCTGAGGGGATGCATGGACAGTAGAGGTGGGGTCGAACAGACGACGATTTTATTGTGGACCGTCTGATCTGAGGACGAACGACTGAGATTTGCGGAGGAGATACACAGGCGGAAAATATGGTTGGTGGGTGGGAGAAAACTGAACCGTTAGATCATCAAGGATGGACGGCTATGATCTAATCGGAGGGGAGTGATGGGAGGGTCAAAACTCCAATGAGCGATGGTGTGATTAGTATTTGACCGTCGGATCTATGAGAGATCGACGGTTGCGATTGGATCGGAGGAGCCCAATCGGGGGACACATGGCAGAATGATGGCGAATCCTGGCCATTGGTTCTTGTGGATTCAATGGCCAGGATTGCGTCAGAGGATCGCAATTGGGAGGCACAGTTTAAACTTTGCGATTGCGATCAGAGCGAGGATGCGAGGACTGTCGGATTAAAAGGCGAATAGGCGGTGGAGAAGGTCATCAGAGGTTTACAACGGGGTGTGATCGGGGCACGATGGAATGAGTGCGGGATGTCAGATCTATTCAAATCAACGACGGGAATTATTTCAAAGCCTACAGACCCAATAAACTATCGCATTGGAAGTTTTGTTCTACAAAGAAAATAGGCATGTCCCGCTCCGATTCTCCGATGCGATTAGCGCCTTGCGGGCTAGCGCTTGGTTTTAGTGCCCGGGCTTATTGAGGGGAAGTGGTTAGGGGCTGGGCGAAAGTGGCTTAGCCTGCACATGAAAAAATATGGGTTTTTAGCCAAAAACAAAGCCTTTAAGGCTAAAATTAGGCTTTCGGTTAGGGGAAAAAAGGGAGTTGCAATCAAATGAAAGGATTTCACTTGGTTTAAAGGGAATAATTTGATGGTTTGGGAAAATTAGGAGGGATTTTTGAGGTTAAAGCGGAAATTTTGCAAAAGGGAAAAAAAAAGGCCAAGATGGGGCATTTTGCAGAGATACAAGGGCAAACGAAGGCTCTTCAAAACACAATTTTTTCACAGACAGTGAGGCTTTTTGGCTGGAAACAACAGTGAAGATCTTTTTTAAAGGTAATGAACACACAGAGGCTTCAAGGATGAGAGATTTTCATGGGAAATGTATCTCTTGAAGTCTCATAAAACAATTTAGCCACCTGTTTGCTTGACAACAATTTCATAGGTGGCTAACAGCCCCAACCACCCTAACAGAGCTTCGCAGCTTTCTGGGTCTTGCTAATTTCTACCGCAAGTTCGTGTTGGGATTCTCTCATATCACTTGGCCCTTGAGTCAAGTCACCAAGGGAGGAGCAAAAGCCAAATTCTGTTAGTCGGAATCTCAACAGAAGGTGTTCATAGAATTGAAACATCGCCTTTGTTCTACCCCAGTGCTCACATTACCAGACTTGTAACAACCATTTGAGATCGAGACAGATGCCTCTAACTATGCTATTGGGGCAGTTCTTACTCAACGGGGGCATCCAGTGGCATATCACAGTGAGACATTGTCTGACACAGTTCGAAAGTATCCCACTTATGACAAAGAAATGTATTCCATTGTGCAGGCTTGTCGACAATGGAAGCATTACATTTTGGGGAAGGAGACAATCATCCACACAGACCACCGACCCCTACAGTTCATACAGACACAAGGGAAGTTGCAGAATGATCACCATCAAAAGTGGTCCACATATCTGCCACAATTTTATTTGAACATCAAGTACAAGAAGGGTAGCACCAATAATGTTGCATACTGCCTCAGCCGACCACCGATCGTGGCCACAACCACCGTTCTCAAATCTTGTGGGCATGAGACTTCTGATTGGCCGCTTCTCTATAAGAGCGATCCAGAATTCAGCTACACATACAAGGCACTCTTGGGGGGTATGCAAGTTCCAAATTTTCACCTCCGAGATGCACTATTATGTCACCTGGGACACCTTTGTGTTCCTTCAAGCGAGCGTGCCAATACGATATGGAAAGCGCACTACAGTCGAGTCGTTGGGCATTTTGGGGTTGAGAAAATAGTGGCAGTACTGCAGAAGTATTTCTATTTGCCAAACCTTCGACAGGATGTCAGGAAGTACATCAGATCCTGCACTTCTTACGCCATTGCCAAATCGACCATCAAGAAGCAAGGGCTCTATACTCTGCTACCTACCCCTAGTTGACCTTGGGAATCCATCTCCATGGATTACATGTCATGTTGAAAATGCAGCAAGAAGATGGAGCTTAGTGAAATGAAGTCGCCTTCACTAAGTGGGCCCGCAGGTGAATTCTGGCGCAAAGTCTATTTTTAGACTATGTCTATTTTTAGACATATGGAGCATGGTTCGGGGATTCCAGTTTGAGATTCTTGGAGCATTTGTCATGTTGGTAAAAATAGATGGGACTCTATTTTTGTGACCTATAGGTCGAAGAGGTCGAAGTCTATTTTTAGACTGCCTCTCCTAAAAAATAGGGAAGTCAAATATTATTTACCCTTAATAATATTTGGACTATAAACTTCAGTTTACTCTCTTGGAGCACTTCAGTTCGAGCTACAGAAGTGGCTCATGCATCTGACAGAGGAATTACGCTATTCTTAGGGGTTTGGTGAGCACATGCATGGTTGACTTCAGTTAGGACTTCAGTGGCAGAAGTTTGGTGGAGTTGATGAGACAGTTGGTGGAGTTGTGTTCGGTTTAACTTAGTTGAACTGGTTGAGATTAGTTTAACTAGCTAATCAACTAGTAATGAGTGGAGTGAATTAGATATTATTTAATTCATTAATTAGTAACTCATTATTCAACTCAAGAACACATCAGTTCACTACAGTGCATGGACAGTTCAGTGGAGACCAGTGAAAGAGGTAGATGAAAGGGTGGAGTTAGCTATCAGTGGCGACATCAGTTGTGCATGAGATTTGCACCACACTTGGAGGATTTTTCCATGACAATTGCGCAGTCAAGCCAAGGAGATTCGAACCTTGGATCTCTATATAGACAGGCCTGGATTGCGCAATAGAGGCAAGGCAATTTGGCGGTGAGTTTTGAACCAGTAACCTGTTCAAAACTGAGCTAGATTGTGTGTAACTTCATGAGAAAGTACTGAGTACTTGTGAGGAGTATTGTACTGAGTTTGTTACATGATTTCTCCATTATAATATACACAATAGCTGCGGGGTTTTCAGCTATAAGCTTTCCCCATACATACTGTGTTAATGTGTATGATGAATTGATGTGCTATTGCTTGTTTTATTTCCGCATGTGTGATGATCTGAGTGGAAGAGATTATGTGTTGCATATAAATTCGAATTGTATGTGATCAGGATAGTCTCGGTGGATAATTAATCATTATTCAGCAAATTTCTACATGGTATCGGAGCTATTGAAGCATAGATTGATCATCATAGTGATTACAAACTTATTTCGGTAGACAGAGTCTGCATGCGGGCCAGGTAGCCTCCGGATTCATCTTTCTTCGGAAAGTGAAAGGTCTGGTAAATGCCCCTTGCAGTAAATCTCTGTGCTAGAAATATTTTTTTCTCACAGATCTAGAGCGGTTGAGCTTTGAGGTGGAATTCGAAATTTTGCAGCAGTTTTGTTTTCTTGGTGCCAGTGTTGAAAATGTCTTTCAACGGTTTGCGACTCGAATATGCTCTTGAAGGCAGTTTGAATTATGTTGCATGGAAGGATCGCATGGAGGCAGTATTAGAAGATAATGGTCTGAAGGAGTTCGTAGATACGAATGTCCAAAAGCCCACTTATCCTGCTGAAGTCGAAGCATGGCAAAAGAAGATGGCGAAGTGTCGAAGGATCCTGTTGGAGGGCGTCAAGGATCATATTGTATCCAGCCTGCATGGAAAGGCTACTCCATATTTAACGTGGAAAGCTTTGACGGATCTATTCCAGAGTAAGAGCGACCAAAGGAAGCTGGCGCTCAAAGATAAGCTCAGGAACATCAAGATGGAGAAAGGCGACGGTATCGCCAAATACCTCACGAAGTTCACTCAGTGCAGAGATGAGCTGGGAAGTGTGGGGGTGACTGTCGAAGACGAGGACATGGTCGACCTAGCTCTCCTTGGTCTTCCGAAGGCTTGGCACTCATATCAAGATAGTGTCAATGGTCAAGAGAAGCTACCGGGATGGGAGCGCCTTTGGGCGGATCTCATGCAGGAGGAGATAAGGAGGACTACTCGAGATGGATCTTCATCAAAGGGAGATGATGAAGAAAAATGCGCTTTGGTTGCCAAAGCAAAGAAGGGGAAGGGTAAGAAAACATCTCATTCTGGTGCAAAGGGAAAGAAGAAGGATATGGCAAAAGTGAAGTGTTTTCACTGCCATGATCACGTACATTATGCTACCAATTGTTCAAAGAAGAAGAAGAACAAGCAAGCGGGAAGATCTGCAGATGGAGAAGCTTTGGCTTCACAGTTCGAGCTTGAATTTTCACTGATCGCATGCTTGGTTTCAAGTGTGTTGGGATTGGTGTGGTTCTTGGACAACGGTGCGTCATTTCATATGACGGGAGATCGGGATTTGTTCTCAGATCTGGAGGACAAAGATTTGGGTGTGCACATCGAGATGGGCGATGATGGTAGATACAGTGCGACTGGTATCGGTACCATATCCCTTCAGAGGGAGTCTGGTAAACCCTTTGTATTGAAGGATGTCATGCATGTACCTGGATTGAAGAAGAACTTGATCTCTGTGGCGATGTTGGAGGATAAGGGGTATGATGTGGTCTTCGGCGAAGGAAAAGCCTTCCTGCGCAGTAAGACTACTGGAGAGACCCGGAAGATAGGGGTTCGAACTCAGAACCTTTATCAGTTGCAGGTAGATGACTGCGCAGCTATGGCATGCAAGGCGGGAGATGTGGTGAGCCGGGATGATGAGGGCGAACTATGGCACAGGAGATTGGGCCATCTTCACCATGGAGCTTTGAAGATTATGCAGCAGATTTCTACTGGACTTCCTAAGGGCACCCTTGCGCAGTCAGATCAGTGCAAGGGGTGTACTTTAGGGAAGTATGTGAAAGCCACCTTTCACGAGAAGGATAGTCGCGCCACGGCGATCCTTGAGAGAGTTCACACAGACGTGTGTGGTCCTTTCTCAGTTGCTTCGACAGCAAAGCACAAGTATTATGTGATCTTTGTTGATGATTTCTCTCGAAAGTGCTGGATCTTCTTCATACAGAAGAAGAGCGATACATTCGCGAAGTTTTGTGAGTTTAAAGCACTGGTCGAGAAGGAGTCGGGGAAGAAGGTGATTGCTCTAAGGAGTGATAACGGTGGTGAATTCATCTCGGCTGAATTCAAGGAGTTGTGCAGCGCAGAAGGGATTCGGAGAGAGCTCATCGCACCCCATAACCCACAGCAGAACGGGGTGGCTGAGCGGAAGAACAGAACGATCGTGGGTGCTGCACGGGCGATGTTGCATGATCAAGGCCTACCCCTTCACTTGTGGGCTGAGGCATGCAATACAGCAGTGTATGTGCAGAACCGTTGTCCTCACAAGGTTCTTGGCATGAGTACACTGGAGGAGGCTTATTCTGGCAAGAGGCTTGATATTTCCCATTTGCGGATCTTTGGTTCTCCTGTCTACATGCATGTGACAAAGGATGCAAGAAGGAAGCTGGATCCAACCGCTGAGGTTGGAATATTTGTGGGGTACATTGATACACCTCACAACTATCGGGTGTATTTGTCAGACAGTCGCAAGACTGTTGTGCGACGGGATATAAAATTTCAGGAGGAGAAAGCCATTCAGTGTTCGCTTGAGAGGGAGCTATACTTGCATGCAGATGAGGAGCTGTTAGTTCCTAAGGAGGAGCTTCCGGATGTGGATCAGCCACAAGAGGAAGTTCAGGAGGTGGAAGAAACCACCCATGCAGCGCCAACCATCAGAGGGCGCATGCGCACTACAGAAGCTGAGCGACTGGCTCGGGATGCATAGAAGGTTGTAGGACCACCTACAACACAGCGCAGACAGAGGCAGTCACCGGATCGGTACACTGGATACATGGCTCTTGTGAGTTAATGTGTTGTGATGGAGCCATCCTGTTTTGAGGAAGCTGTGGAGGAACCCGCATGGGTTGATGCCATGATCGAAGAATATGATTCGATCGTCAGGAACATTGCATGGGATATTGTCCCAAGACTGGTGGGGAAATCAGTGGTGGGTTCGCGATGGATCTACAAAGTGAAGCAGGCGGCTGACGGGAGTGTGGAGAAGTACAAGGCGAGATTTGTCGCCCGTGGCTTCTCACAGATCGAGGGGATTGACTATGAGGAGACTTTTGCACCTGTCGCAAGGTACTCTTCCATACGGATGATCCTTGCTCTCTCAGCGCAGATGGGGTGGCACATTCATCAGATGGATGTGAAGACTGTGTTCCTCAATGGAATTATTGAGGAGGAGGTGTACATAGAGCAGCCTGAAGGTTTTGAGATCTTCAGCAGTGAGTCGCATGTGTGCCGACTCAAGAGAGCACTGTACGGGCTGAAGCCAGCACCTCGTGCTTGGTACACTCGGATAGACAGCTACTTCACCAGGCTTGGATTCTCCAAGAGTGAGGCGGATCCAAACCTGTACCAGATTGTGGTGGAGGGGAAGCTGTTGATCATCGTACTGTATGTAGATGATCTGATTTTGACTAGCGATGAGTAGTTGATACTTTCATGCAAGGAGGATCTTGCACGAGAGTTTGAGATGAAGGACTTGGGCATCCTTCATTATTTCCTGGGATTGGAGATTTGGCAGCGCAACAGAGGACTGTTTGTTTCTCAGGGAAAGTATGCCCGGGAGATTCTGGAGAGGTTCAACATGAAAGGCTGCAAGCCTGTTGACACTCCTCTTCCTGGTGGTTGGAGGAAGGAGGATGCTACTTCAGCGGAGGTAGTGGATGCCACTGTCTATCGACAGTTGGTGGGGTAGCTTATGTATCTGGTCAATACACGACCCGATATATGCTATGCAGTTAACCAACTTTCGCAAGCTATGGTTAAGCCTACCAAGCTCTTTTGGAAGGCAGGCAAGCATGTATTGCGCTATATTAGAGGCACATCGGGATATGGTCTATGGTACAGATAGGAGGATGGAGCGAAGCTTTCTGGCTTCATTGATGCAGATTGGGCAGGGAGTCCAACGGACCGGAAGAGAACTTCTGGAGGAGTTTTCAACATTGAGTCGACAGCAGTTTCCTGGTACAGCAGGAAGCAGAGATCCGTGGCACTCAGTTCAACAGAGGCTGAGTACATGGCAGCTAGTTTGGCTGCATGCGAGGCTATTTGGATGAGGAAGATCCTCGCAGGTTTGTTCAGGTTGCATTTGGAGCCTACAATGATCTATTGTGATAACTAGAGTTGCATTAAACTCTCGGCTAATCCATTATTTCATGATAGGTCGAAACACATCGACATCAGGTACCATCATATCAGAGATTGTGTTCAGCGGAGAATCATGATGCTTTCATACGTTCCCACGGAGGATCAGGATGCCGACATCCTGACGAAGGCGCTCACCAGGAGCAAGTTCGAATTCCACAGAGGTAGGATAGGGGTTGTAGATAATCCATATCTTGCTGAGAGGGAGTGTTGAAAATGCAGCAAGATGATGGAGCTTAGTGAAATGAAGTCGCCTTCACTAAGTGGGCCCGCAAGCGAATTCTGGCGCAAAGTCTATTTTTAGACTATGTCTATTTTTAGACATATGGAGCATGGTTCGGGGATTCCAGTTTGAGATTCTTGGAGCATTGGTCATGTTGGTAAAAATAGATGAGACTCTATTTTTAGGTCGAAGAGGTCGAAGTCTATTTTTAGACTGCCTCTCCTAAAAATAGGGAAGTCAAATATTATTTACCCTTAATAATATGTGGACTATAAACAGCAGTTTACTCTCTTGGAGCATTTCAGTTCGAGCCTTGGAAGTGGCTCATGCATCTGACAGAGGAATTACGCTATTCCCAAGGGTTTGATGGCATCATGCATGGTTGACTTCAGTTAGGACTTCAGTGGCAGAAGTTTGGTGGAGTTAATGAGACAGCTAGTGGAGTTGTGTTTTGTTTATTTTAGTTGAACTGGTTGAGATTAGTTTAACTAGATAATCAATTAGTTATGAGTGGAGTGAATTAAATATTATTTAATTCATTAATTAGTAACTCATTATTCAACTCAAGAACACATCAGTTCACTACAGTGCATGGACAGTTCAGTGGAGACCAGTGAGAGAGGTAGATGAAAGGGTTGAGTTAGCTATCAGTGGCGACATCAGTTGTGCATGAGATTTGCACCACACTTGGAGGAATTGCCCATGATGATTGCGTTGTCAAGCCAAGGAGATTCGAACCTTGGATCTCTATATAGACAGGCCTGGATTGCGCAATAGAGGCAAGGCAATTGGCGGTGAGTTTTTGAACCAGTAACCTGTTCAAAACTGAGCTAGTTTGTGTGTAACTTCATGAGAAAGTACTGAGTACTTGTGAGGAGTATTGTACTGAGTTTGTTACATGATTTCTCCATTATAATATACACAATAGCTACGGGGTTTTCAGCTATAAGCTTTCCCCATACATACTGTGTTAATGTGTATGATTATTTGATGTGCTATCGCTTGTTTTATTTCCGCATGTTTGATGATCTGAGTGGAAGAGATTATGTGTTGCATATAAATTCGAATTGTATGTGATCAGGATAGTCTCGGTGGATAATTAATCATTATTCAACAAATTTCTACATGTCAGGCCTTCCTTCTACTAAGCATGAAAATGAGTGTGTTTTTGTGGCTGTTGAAAGATTCTCAAAGATGGCCATTATGGCCGCCTGCAAGAAGAATATCACAGTAGAAGCCACTGCTAAATTCTTCTTTAAACGAGTGTGGGTGCACTTTGGGATCCCATAGTCTATCATATCAAATCGCGACAACAGGTTCGTCAACACATTTTGGTCCAGCCTCTGGCTAATGTTGGACACCAAGCTCACCAAGTCCATAACTTTCCATCACCAAACTAATGGCCAGACAGAGGTCGTCAACACGATGATTGTACACATTTTGCGCATGTACAATTCAAAGAATCCACACACATGGGATGAAAGCCTTCCCTATCTACAACACAGTTATAAACGGGCTCTACACAGCTCAACCGGCCACAACCCCTTTTAGGTGGGTTTAGGATTCCAGCCACTATGTCCCATTGACGTAGCCATGACATTTGCAGCTACTCAGGTCGATTCGGCTCATGTCCAGTCTGAAGCTGACAAAGCAAACAACTTCATCGAGCACATTCAACACATATTCCAATAGGTTTATGATATATTGGATAGAGCCAATGCTAAGTACAAGCAACAACATGATCAACATCGGGTGCCACACAACTTCCAGGTGGGCGAAAAAGTGTCGCTAAATTTGCAAAAGGAGTGCCTCACTGGACCCCACCGCAAGATTCGCTTGCTCCGATATGGGTCATACACCATCACCAAGGCTGTAGGAAACAATGCCTTCGAGCTCAATATTCCACCATTCCTTGGTCTGCACCCAATATTCAATGTAGACCGCCTTCGTCCCTACTTCCCACCTCTATTGGACACTTATGACATTGCAGAATAACTCACACCAAAAGAGTTAAACCCCGACTACATGGAACAGGCCACCACAGAATGTATCATGGACATGCAAATCAAGAACACTCACCGACAGAAGATCCAACTGTATTGGGTTGTCAAAGCTGGCCAACTCCTGCACCAAGGCAAGTGGTTCACCAGGGACCAAGTTCAACAGAAGTTTCCTCATCTCATGGAGGAACTCAACGCAATTGGGACCATTTCTTCCTAAGGGGGGAGGAATGATCCAAGTGGATATCGTTGGCCACCCGCCTATTCCACTTGGGGCCCCACCATTGTCTCTTTTAGTTTTTTTTTCACATCTTACTATTTTTAGCAGTTTTTCGGGTCCTGAACTTCCAGAGCCGTTTTGAAGCCCCAAACGAAGATAGTATGCCGAAGTTGCGTCCTTGAGAAGTTGAAACACCAATTTACCCAAACGGGGCCCATAGTTTTGGCGCTTCATCTCACAGGGTTAGGTTTTTGGATGTTTAGAGTTCTCCATTATTTCTCCATAATAAATAGGCCCTTGAGCCTCATTGTAACATAGTTCAGAGGTCTGTAGTTGCCACAATTCTTCTCAGAGATTCGCTATTAGCACCCTAGCTATTTTATTTCCATCATGTTTGTAAGCATATTTCTGTGATTTGATATTAATGAAATGAAGCCTTATTTCCACTGTATTTCTACGTTTATGGTTATTTCTGTATTCTGTTGCATTCCTGCATAAATCAGGATCAAGAGATAAGCTAAATTTTGAGTGAACATAAAAATGCATAGTTCTAACTTCTTAGCATATGAAGATATGATCCAAAAATAAAGAGAAACTAGAATAATAACACTGCAAAATAAATTGCAAATAAGGGGAATAAAATACAGGACATGGAAAACAAATACAAGAAAGTAAAACATACCCAAGAAGGAGAAGTTTAAAATATGATCTTTTGAAAATAACGAACAAACATGATCCAAAATTAAAAAGTGAAGGTTTCATGAAATGAATTGCAAGCTAGTTTATGTCTTCTGGGAAATGGATCATGATTTAAAAAGCACACAAACTTAAGTAAATTTTGTAGAAATTTAACAGTTAAAAATGGAAAAACATGCAACATCAAACACAACAAATTGATAACGGGGTTCACCCCTCCTCGGCTAGGTCTCTGGGTCCAGCTTCCAATGGTAGTATTTTTTATTATACGCTCAATACATCATCATAAAAGCTTCAATATGCAAAAATAACACTTCCATTGCGTTCAGAATGCTCAAAAACCCTTGTCTAGGCTCTTATTGAGCTCAAAAAGGTTTAAAAATGAGCAAGAAACCCTACTTTTTCCAAAATTGGTCTGCAACTTCACTATATCAGCTCTCGACCATGTCAAACTAGAAACAAAATGGTTATATCCTGATTGGTGGGTGTGTTGGAGTGGTAAGGCAGAGGTCACGGGTTCGACTCGCACCTCATGTCGTTAATTTTTTGGATTATATATATATAGCCTCTGCCCCTCCGCCCGAAGCCTCCTCTTTGGGTTTCTTATCGCCACATGGCCAAGGGCCATGGGTGCGTGCAGCGTCATTGGCCCAACCTCTGTGCCCATCTTTGATACCTTTATCGAGTCCTATGCAATCACATGGAACCGTGGGTTAAGGCCTCCTTGACACTCTTGCCTATGTTGTGTGTGGTCACATCGTGAGCCATGTAACCAAGCATCAGGCCTAGCAGGTTAGCCCGTTGGACCGACATTAATGCCAAACGAGATACAGTTAAACTTTAAATATAACTTGTTGACAATGATATACAAGCGGTACACTTGACCCACTAGTTGGGTGGTAGACTTATGTGTTGGAGGATGATGGTTCAAGTCGTACAGAGGCTTAATCCGATCCATAATTTTTTTTTTACAAACCAAAGAGGGCGACATGTCCTTCCCTGATTAGGTCACGTGGCACCCTCTGATTGGGCCACATGGCACCATGGGATTAGCCCATATTCAACCAATCAAAAACACCCATTTGTTGCCTTTTGCACATGCCATGTGTCAGTTTCTGATTAGGTCATGTAATGCTCAGTCATATTTTTTACGTCAACAACACATCAACGTACGGACTGCCACGTGGCATTTGTACCCTGCGCAGTCAACCTTGCAACTTGACTTTTTACTGTTTGCCAAAAATTTTGGAACACGATAACTTCCTCATACGGTGTTGGATTGAGACTATTCAAGAGTCTTTGGATTTAGAATTATGAGATCTATGATTTGGCACTGGTTTCGGGAGATTTTGAGCACTTTCATTTTTTTAGCATATTTTTGACCCCTTAGATCACTCCTCCCCACTGGAAGCTTTTGGACCACCAAAAGTCTGTTTTTACTCAACAAGTAAGCGAGGGTACAACTCCCTCACTTTCCCGATATCTATCCACCTTGCTTTGCTTAGATTGGTACCTTTGAGCCCCATGCGAAGATACTCCACATTGCCTCTACTTTAAGTTATTATCCTCCTATCAAGAATAGATTCTTCCTGCAACTCATTCAAATATTCAAGAGCAAAACCTTATGGAATTTAAACATTCTCTTCTTGATCATCAATCATAGGAGGCTCATACAATCTCAATTTTTCCACATTCATAACAAAATAAATTTGCATGTAAGATGATAAATCTAATCAGAAAGTGTTGTTAACAATCTTCTCCAAAATTTTGAATGGACTATATCTAATTGGCTTGAGATTTTTACCTTCACCTTGTAATCTTTCCTTATTGACGTACAGCCAAACTTGATCTCCCCCTTGGAAATCATGATCAACCTAATGCTTATCATGTATTAATTTGTACTTGGCTTGGATTTTCTCTAGTTATTCTTGTACTCTTTGATGCACTAATTGGATTTGTTCAATGAAATGCTTGCTTTTGTCCACATCACTATGTCCATCTACTGCAACATCTTTACCAAAGATAAAATCCAAATGAGACTTTGGCAAATAACCCAAGCAAGCTTCAAATGGAGATACTTGTGTAGATGAATGCTTGGCACGATTATAGGCATGTTGGATGTAATGCAAATGTTCATCCCAAAATTTAGGATGCTTACCACAATATCCTCGAACGAGATGCACTACAGTTTTGTTCACTACTTTTGTTTGGTCGCTATTTGTGGATGGAACATTGTGTTCTTCTTCAACTTTGTGTCCACGAGTTCCTATAATCTTGACCAAAAATTCCCAATAAATCTAAAATCTTGATCATAAATAATCAAAGTAGGTAACCCAAAATGAACCCATACACTTTGGAAGAACATCTTCGTGGTTTGTTCAGTTATAACATGTTTGTAACAAGGCATCAACACACACATTTTGTTGAAACGATCCACTGCAACATATAAATAATCATGGCCTTTCCTAGACATTCGTAGTCCCCCAACAAAATCCATAGAAATACTTTCCCAAGGACAAGAAGGGATAGGAAGTGGAGTGTATAAACCCAATTTCCTATTGCTTGGCTTGCTAGTAGTGCACATAGAACACCCTTTTACATATTTTGTTATAATTTCATTCATATGAGGCTAATAACAATACCTCAGTAACCAAGAAATTGTTTTTCCTACACCAAAGTGACCAACAATAAGAGAAGTACAGGCTTCCCTTATGACATTAACTCTTTCACCTTGTGGAACACATAGCTTGCCAAGATGATACAACAACTTGTTATGGACTTGCTAATCCAACTCTTCAACGTGATTGCCTTCAAAGTTGCATAAACATCTTTAAAATATTCATTTTGAGCATATTGTTCGATATAACTTTCATGCATGATTGAGTTATGCTTAATAATGACAAATGCATTAATAATAGGCCTTGATAACATATCTACAACTTTGTTGTATATACCTTTCTTATACTTGATAAAAATTAATTGTTGCAGGAATCCCATCCATCTAAAATGTCTAGCTTGTTGTAGCTTGGTTTTCTTTTGTAAATATTCCAAAGGCTGATGATCAGTATGAATAATCGTTTCTTTACCCATCAAATATTTTTTCCATTTCTTCACGCTTTGTACCAAAGCATGAAACTCTTTATCATAAGTTGGATGGTTAATCACTGCATTGGAAAAGGTTTTAGAATGATAACATATTGTCTTACCATGTTGCATCAAAACTACTCCCATAGCATATTCGCTTGCACCGGTTTGAATTTCAAATCGCTACTTAAGATTAGGAAGTGCTGGAAGTGGTGTTATGCTAATTTTATCTTTCAAAGTGTCAAAGGCCTTTTGTTGCTTTCCTCCCCACTGAAAGACCCGCTTCACACTTGTCAAAGCTTGTAATGGTGTTTCAATGAATGAGAAGTTAGCGATAAATTTTCTCTAATATTGGGTTGCTCCCAAAAAACTCCTAAATTATGTTACATTGTTGGGTTTATGCCAATTCAGAATAACATCAACTTTGGAGGGATTGATCTTCAATTCACCACCTACTACAATATTAACCAAGTAAACCAAGTAGGTTTTCCTTCACATTTAGACATCTTCAAATACAACTTTTCCTTTTTTTAATACATCTAGAACTTGCTTTACATCCTTGACATGCTCTTCATGAGTCTTACCGAAAATCAGAGTATCATCTAAGTAGACTATGACAAAATCATCAAGTAATGGTCACAATACATCATTCATAACTCTCATGAATGTGGCAAGTGCAATACAAAGCCCAAACAACATAACTTAACCTTTCAAACAAACCTTGTTTTGTCTTGAAAACAAATTTTCAAATATCACCTTCAACAATCCTTATTTGATGATAACTGCTTCTCAAATCTAACTTAGTAAAATAAACAAAATCCTTTAATTGATCTAGCAAGTCATCAATGTGAGGAAGAGGATAGTGATTCTTTACCGTGATTTTATTCAAAGCTCGAAAATCCACACACGTGCGCCATGTACCATCTTTCTTCGGAACCAAAACAATAAGAGAACCACAAGGAGATGTACTAGGTATGATGACCCCTTTGTCAAGTAGCTCTTGAATTTGATTCTTAATTTCTGCATTCTCCAAAACTAACATTATATACATGCGAATATTCGGAAGTGGTGCATCCTTCTGCAATTGAATCTCATGTTGCATTCCTCTTTTTGGAGGTAATTGTTCAGGTTCCTAAAACATCTTGTCATAACTGTTAACAACTTCAACCAATTCATGCTTGAGTTTAGAATCACATCTTGAGAAAGATTTAGATTTAGCAATATATTTAGTGTTAGTCATCAACAACACAAAATTCTTACCAACATTCACAAGCCTTTCCATTTGACCTACACTAATAAGAGATAAGTTCATCTTCTTGCGATGTGCTCTAACAATATACTCAACTCCATCTTTGAAAATATAATATTTGTTTTCATGGCAATAGAATATGGATTTTCGTTCATATAAATATGGACTCCCTAAGACAATCCCACAAATATAAAGTGGTACAACATCAAGCTCTACCTCATTTATAAAATTAACAGTGATGGAAAATTTGAGTTTACATTTTCTTGTCACTTGTAATTTGGCATCGTCACATACCCAACCCAAGGGGTAATGTTTTGCATGAGCTGTAGTCTCTAAATTAAGTTTCTTAGAAATTGCTTCAGAGATAAGATTGACATGAGATCCACTATCAAATAATGTATCAACCTTTGTATCTTTTGTAATGACCATGATATGAAAAAGCTCATGTTGTAGTGGCTACAACCACCCTCCAAAATTTTGCCAATGCTTATATTTTGGAGCCTAACTTCCCTTTATAGAAGCTTACCTTTCATTGTTATCACGTATATGTGCTTTAAAAATTGTTTATCTTTCATTTTCGCTTGTGTTCATTTGATTTTCCACTTACCAAATTTCTCTAAGTCACAAGTTGACCTCTCGCCTAAGTCTTGCACAACAGTTTTGGGCTTGCCTCTAGAAACTATGCAATTCTTGAAGCTAGTCTTATCCTTGTTGATCAAAATTGCGCAGCCATGACTGGAAGCCTATCCTTGAGCTCGGGAACTGTGCATTCATGATAGGAATCCCATCACTGAGCCCAGAAACTATGCAATCAATCATCGAGCTCAGAAACTGCGCAATGAACTAAGCCAGGAGCTGCCAGTTCCCCGGAACTACGCAATCCTTCCCGGTGAGGTGCATATCAAGTTTCCCTAGAAAAAGCAGAAAAGAAAAAAAAGCGGAAAAGGATCCCTAAAATATAGGGATCTATTTTTAGTAGCCCAAAGGAAGCACACTTACTATTTTTTGAAACTACCGCCAAGTGTCGCTTTTCCCTTGATTTATGGCATGCACGTCATAAACCCTAATTTATCAAGTCTATTTAATTGAAACCCCTAGATCTCATTCTTACATTCGATCTTGGAGCTATAGCATTCCCGAGGAGATCAAGGAACCTTCAGTGTGATCATCGTCACTTTTCCAGGTAAGTTTTGCATTTATTGCTTTTAGTTGTGTTTTCTATCGTTTTTTGCCGTTTGGCTTGCATGAGTGTTGTTTTGCTTGTTTCTTTGCATGCATGTTGGCATTCTAACATGATTTATCTTGTAGAAGTGTTGTTTTAAGTTTTTTTTCTTTTTTCCCTTTCACGAGTGTCACATCGATTTCTCCATTTTTGCACCGATGGTCATCGTTGCAGTGACTCTCCTCACTAATCTCGTTCACTTCTCGTTTGTTCTATTTTTGCACATGATTTACTTTGTTTCATAAACACTCAGTCATGTTTTCACTCATGCCTTCACCATCTCTCATATCTGCTCATTTTTCACACTTCCCTTGGGAACTTATGCCTTTCCCTTAGCCAAAACTCACTTTTCCCATGGGGAATTGCTGAATATGGAAGCTCAAGCTTCAAGCTTGTGTTATGGAACTGCGCAATGTGTAGTACTGGCTGCCCTCATTGTGAATTGCGCAGTGCCAGGCCTCAACCAGCAACTTTGGCCACTGATACTGGGTAATGTGCAGTCTCTCCCGGCTCTCTGCCCAGGCTAAAATTCACATAGCGCAGTCTCAAGCCACAGGCTTCGACACTGAATGTTGGGACTGCATAGTGCGTAGTTTCCCCAACCATTCAGACCCTATTCTCACCAAAAATTTTGCAATCCTTCATTTCAATTGTCCGGTGTGCTGCATGAATATGTCCTGACGGTTGTTTTGCTTATACCTGATATTTTGTTGCCATCATTGTCTTTTTGTCTCTCAGGTATAGTGGTTGTTGAGAATCTCTCTAACAGTCACTTTCATAATGGCATCAAAGAGAGCTACCTCAAAAGAAACCATTGAAAGCAGTACTGGAGAAGCAGTTGAGAAAGTCCCTATTAACGTGCCTGTTTGCTTGGACACTCGGTTGTTCTTAGAGAAAGGATCTAAACTGACATGGAAACAAATCAAATATGATTTCATAAAGGAATTTTAGGCAGACTTAGAGGATCGATAGGTGTATCTTAGCATTATGCAATCAGGACCTTACAAGGTTGCATGCAGGTATCCAACCTTCCTATGTGCATATGTGGTCAGTTGGGTTATTTAAAACATTGATGTGACAACCATGACATTGAACAACACCAATGATGAGAAGCTTGCTACATTCCTGGCAACAGAGTTCAAAAAAATGTATCATCTTCCTGAGCCAGTGAAGAACATGGACTCACTGTTTTATGCCACTCACACTTACACAAACATGAGAGATATCATCAAGGGTTGGGTGAAGGAGCCAAACAAGTTTACATAGACATCCACCCACATGTATAAGACAAGAGCACTCAGGAAATCCTATTATATTCTAGTTATAATAGCTTGGATAATTTATGGCCAGTTAAACACAAAGACCTTTCTTGAGGGGTGGGGTATCTTGCTGAACCAAGTAGTGAATGAGGGGAAGTTGTTCAATTGGTCAGACCTATTGTCTCATCAACTGAGAGTTCATGTGAACAAATATTACAATCCTCTCAAGGGCGAGCAAGCACGCTTCTACATGTCTACATACTTACTGGATGCAATCTATGCAAAGAACCAGTTCCCTAGCATGAACTGGACATTGACACCGAGAAATACTGCCATTCATATCTATTGAAATCTACTCTTGGATTGCAGTCATCTCATAGTCATGAAGAAACTTATTGATCATTTTATTATCTCGCTCTACAGGTTCATCTTTCAGGAGGAACCACCTTGCATGTCACGAGCAACTATAAAGGCGATATTATATACTGTTGGTTGGTTCGCCTTACTAGATGGCACATTGATCAGAGCGTTCGGTGGGAAAAAACCGCCACATATTTTACCAAGATATGCCACTGAAAATTTGGTGATGCGAGGGATAACTTATCACCTCTCCACAAGATGGCATGCAACACTGCATAGGACAAAGAAGATACCATCGTCGACTCTTCCTTTGCAGGTCAGATTATACGAGATTAAGAATCTCAAGGTCATGGATGTTGAAAGCAAAGACATGGTCAAATTTAAGTTTGACACAAAGAATTACAATCTGTATGAGCAGAGGGGAATTTTCAAAGAAGATTGTGCGAGAGTGTACTTCAAATGGGTCAACGGGATATATCAGTGGTAAGAGGAGGAACCATGGAAGAACTTTTATAACTCCTCCAGACCTCTTGAGCCAATCAGTACGGTTGGGACTTCTCAAGCTGTCCCACAGGTGGTAGCAGTTTCAGAAGCAGCAGTAGCAACAGGCAGCGGTCTGGCGCGTGACAAAGGAAAGAGGAAGGTAAAAGACCATACATAAGAGGAACAAAGCTGCAAAATGAAAGAAGATCCTCTCACTAAAAAAGTAGCTTTGGTGATTAAAGCAAGGAGGGAACAAAGGCAACAAAAATCAAAGTGGAGGAAGAGAGAGAAGCAATCCTTAGAATAAGCAGTGCAGAAAGCAGAATAGGATTTGAAGGAAGAAAGAGGGCTTAGAAGTATAGAACATGAGAAGAGACAGAAGAAAGAAGAAGAAGAAAGGCAAGTTTCCATTGTGGAAGAGACGACACCTATATAGGTTGAAGAACAAGTACAATACGAGCCGACAACAGAAGGAGTGAGTGAACATATGCAAGAACATGAGTTTTCTCAAGAGCTTGAACAATTGATTGAACTCATGGACATTGAAGTCGGACTGGAGCCGCTAAATGAAGATGTGGACCTGATTTCCAACACACCTCAGGCCACCGCTCCAACTCCACCACCTCCAAATGCATATCAAGCACCAAGTGACGAAGGGGAGGTGATTCCCCTTGATGATGATTCGGTCATGGACGTGTATAATCTATCATTTGATAAGCTACAGAAGAATATTGTACAAGCATAAACAAATAATTTCTCGGATGATCATGCATCACCTTCGTTCATGAGAGAAAGGGTGATCGTGGCAGACACCAGTAGGAATCTGAATTCCAATGTTGATGTTAGGTGGGCCTTTATAGGAGCAACCAGATCCCAACACCCAGTGCTTGGTTGCCGATAACAAGTAGTTAGCACAGAACATACAGGCACATTGGCAAGAGAATGAACAAATCCATGCATCAGCGTAGAGTGCACCATCTGCACAGGTATACCATGAGGAGATAAGAGCAACAATACTTGTTGAAGTATCCACACTTGGAGACACTATGCAAGATCTTTACGAGGAGTTGGTAACCATCCATAAGGCAGTTTTCCACCTGAATGACTTGTTATGACAGAGCATATAGTTTTTCATAATCCTCAAGAATATGTTGGAAATATTGTCATTGATGGCAAAGGAGCAGATCAGGATCAACAAAGGTATAAATGAACAACAATGCAAAGAATAGAAAAGGGAAGAGAAATTGCTGCATTGAAGAAATTGTAATAATGTGAAATGTTTGATTGAGCTAAATTGTTGTGGTGCAAAGGCAAGTATCCAAGGCAAAGGCAAGACTCCAAGGCAAAGACAAATATGCATTAAGATGAATTGTTGTGATACATTAATGATATACATTGTTATTTGATGTTGGCATTAAGTTGATCCATTCAATCATTACATGTGGCTGAAATTATTATTGGATTATTTATGTATTTTGTGGACTAATATTCAAGATATGAAGTGTGTGGAAACGAATGAGTGGAAGGAAAAGAGTCAAGCTTATTCTCTCCCTATTCCTATGTGGAATACAAACAACGATTATATTATCTCTATAAAAGATGTCATTTTGGAGTGCATAAGGTGGCTAGAGAGCTGGAGAATGTGAGAGAGCCGATTAAGATACTATGCATATATAGAGCTGATGTGAATCAGATTTGAAGGGAGAATATGTAGAAGTAAATATGGAGGTATGCAGAGTTGATAACCAGGTAAATTAGCATATTGTTTTCATGTTGTGTGAGGGGATTGTGGTCTCCTTTCAAGTTGTGTCTTGATAAAATGATCAGTTGGAGGTTATTGAGGTAGAAGCCTCCTGTGGGTGGTAGCCTGCAAAAAACACATGGGAGTTGGAGCTTCCTTGCATGTTGTAGCTTGCATAAATTAGAGGTATAAGCCTTCTCCAGGTTGGAGCCTACAAAAAATGAGATGCAATAAGGAGTAGGAGCTTGCCTTTGCATCACAACAATAATAAAATCGTGGTTTTCTTCCTTAGGGATTTCCACTTATATCTAGTGTCCATATGCACCGTTATTATGTGTTGATGTGATGTATTGGTATGCTTATTACTTTTATTTCACACATCCAGTTTGTTGATCATCATTTGTTAAACTGCTCATGTAATGTTTTAAGTTGATGAGTTTAATGAAAAGAGTTTTAATGTCCATGAATGGAATAAACTGAGAACTAAATTGATTCACCCCCCCTCTCAGTTTAGTCAAGGGTTCATCAATTGGTATCAGAGCCAAGTTCCATTGGTGTAAGCCTAATAGCTTGAAGGATATTTGGTTGAGTCATGGATTATCAAAGTGTACCTGTGTTGATTTCAACAAGATTTCATGAATGGAGAGATAAGGTTAAAAGAGATTTAATGGCTTATGGACCTGAGGTATGGAAACTTGTATGTGATGATTACTGCAAAGACTCTCCCTCTTTGCAAGAACAAAAGTAGAATGCCAATGCAAAATGCGCAATGTATAACAGTCTTCGTAACAAGGATCTGATACAGTAATAAATTTAACCTTTGCAAAAGAAATCTAGAATAGATTGCATCTCATGCATGGAGGAGAAACTAGTGGTTGCAATGTCAAGAAGGAGAAGATAAACAAGAAGAATAAAAACCCCTTTCAAAAGGAAAAGGTTCGGTCAAATAAGGTACCTGCTAGTGTGAATGAACGTGATTGCCATGAAGAAATTACTGTTGAAGAACAAGCCAAAATTGAACTTGTTTTGATTGAAATAGGAAGATTGAAGAATGAAAACAAAGATTTGAATAAATTAGTGCATATATGTGATGAAAGATAACATGAATACAAGAAGGAAATCATTAGCCTAAGGACACAACTTGAAGAAGCATGGAGAATAGAGGTGATGATGAATAATCGACTAAATGAGAAAGAGATACAGTGTGACAGATTAGAGACTGAGATTGTTTCAACTAAAAGTGCGCTAGTTGAAAAGAACATATTATATATAAGGTTAAAAGAACAAAATATCTCCATGAAGAACTCAGAAAAATCATCTATTCAAGAGGACACCACAATATTGAAAACACATGTAAAAGATGAGACGAGTGGTGTGGTTAACAAGGAGACAAACAAAGGTAAAGAACATAATCAAAATGGAAAAAAATGGATTGAAAAAGTGAAATCTGCTCCTAAATATGAGAATATGAAGCCTGCAATAATTGAAAAGAGCAGTGTCACATGCCTCCATTTCCATAAGCTTGGCCATACAACAACACACTATTGGAGAAATCAAACCAAATATTATCAGCAAGAGATGTAGCAGAAAAATAAGCTACCTCAAGTAAGCAATCGAAGGAGACCTCTACCTACTAGAAAATCATATGTCATTAAGTACATAAATTTCTTCTATGGCTATTGTTTATTTTTCTATGCATTTGGACATAAGGCTGCTGATTTCAAACATGTTGAAATGAAAAATAGAAAATACAAGCATTTTCTGGGCAACACAAGGTGTTATAAGCGTAATAATCCATGTTACATAGCCAAAGATTGGAAGTTGTCCTGCACCCTAAATAAATCTAGCCAGAATATGGAAACTACTGCAAGTTGACCAAACATTAAGTTAAAAGAAAGTGTGGAAGAGGAAGAAAAAGGAGCAATTTGTTACTTCAATGACTCAATGAAGTCATAATGGTTTCAGGGGAGTTGTTCAAGAAATCAAAAGATGAATCCATTGAATGGTTGAGCAACACCATCTCAGGGGGAGATCAGTTCCATTAATACTCAATGGAGACAAGAAAAACCAGTAAGTGAAAATCTAAGCAGGGCCAAAGCAACCAAAGAAATTTGAAGTCATTATTAAGACCCTGGGAATGAAGATGGAGAATAAAATCAGATTCAATTTATACTAGTAATATTACTTCTATACAGTGAGGGTAATTTGCAAAAATAAAAATAAAAATATCTTGTTGAGAAAAATAAATAAATAAAATTCACCAACTGTCTTATATGACTCGCGACTAAGAACCTTGTAGAAGTAGAAAGAAGCAAAGATGAGTAGTGTTGATGCTACAGAGTTGGAGCAGGGGGGGTATTATTTATGTAAGTTTCTGAAGTTGACAAAGGATTTGGAAAGAGCTTTAAATGATAAGTTTGAGGATCATGTAAATGAGTACATGGAAGATTATAGAACTATGTGGAAACTATGCAACCAAAAGTCCTTTTAGAACTGCCCTCGCTAAGTCTATGATAAATAAAAGGATAAAAGGCATGAAAGCATTGGTTCAAAATTGAAAAATAAAAGGAGAGAAGGCATGAAAGCATTGGTTCAAAATTGAAAAATAAAAGGAGAGAAGGCATGAAAGCATTGGTACAAAATTGAGAAAAAAAAAAGGGAGGGAGAAAAGGCATGAAAACAACGGGAATATGTAAAACAAACAAAATTATTGTGTACTCTCATTGTCAAATCTGAGGTCCTCGTGAATGATAACCAGGGTGCTGGTACAAGTTAGTGTGCTACATTCAAGCAATATGATGAATGCTGATGAAAAAAATCAAATAAAGGCCAAAACAACTCAAATAGGTATTTGGATAAATATATATATATTTTTTAACTGTAACGGTTAAAATTTATTTATAGATAAAAACTGGTGGGGCTGGGGCCAAATCAACCATCATTACAGAGCTTCAAGCCAGCTTTCCATGACATGAGAGACTTCGCTATAATTTCATGGAATAAATATTTGAGAAGGGGTTTCATCATTTTTGCTGAAAGCTCCTTGCGGGAGAAGACAACCTTTGTTTGCATTGGTGTCTGCTTCCTTATTCGAACCTCTGAGATTGTGGAAAAATTGGTATGAGGAGAAGTCTAACAACATGAACTTTAGCCTTCGAAGGATCTTATTTAGGACTATATTATTGAATTGGTCCTTCGAATTTAACATCTTTATCAAAAATTTTGAGTCGCCGAAAGCTTGGAATTCTCTAATACCTTTCTCACGAGCAATTTGGCATGCTTTTAGCAGATAAATTATTTCTGCCTGATTATTTGTTCTCTGCCCAAGGCCCCAGCTGAATATGTCCCTTCTTATACCATCTGAGGAGTAGAGCACACCCCCGGCACCCGCAGTCTCGGGATTTTCTTTGGAGGCATTTTCGAAGAATATCGTTGCTTTACCCTGCTTCCTCCACCACACTTGAAATATTTCGTCCGAGTCTCGTAAGCGCCATCCTAGATTGGTGAAGGGGCTAGCTGAGAATTTATTTATTTATTTTCTCTATCCCGATAAACAAAGGTTCCCATCCAATTCTTTTCTTCAGGGAGGAGTGAGCTTTCAGGTTTATGAAAATGCTGAGATGTTGTCTCAAGAAGGAGATATTTGGCTTTGGCTGCAACAGTTGAAGGGTACCAAGAAGTGCTATTGAAAATATGCTTGTTTCTTACAATCCATATTTTCTAGCAGGCGTATTTGGGGATGGTATGCCAGACACGAAACCATAGAGACTTGCTGGAAATTGCATGAGGATAGCACACCTTCCAAGTGGAAAATAGATCAACCACAGAGATCTGGTATGGGACTGAGACATTGAGACCATGAAGGATAAAATTACACACATCTTTGGCGAAGGTGCAGTCCACAAAGAGATGATCCATAGTTTCTAGAGAATTTCTGCAAATAGCGCATCTGTGAGGACCGAGAATGCTTCTTTTTATCAGATTTTCCCTTGTCAATATCTTTTTATGCATTATAACCCAGAAGAAGAAATTAATTTTGGGGAGACCAAAGGAGTCCCAAACATTTTTCCAAAATTTTGCAGGCAGATTCACCTCTCTTTGAGATTGAAGATACATAAATCCTTGCACAACAGTGTAGGCTCCAATGTTTCCTCAGCCCCAAGAATATGAAGCCTGCTTATGGACCGGAGCTGAGTTAGATAGCTCCTCTTTGAGCATGTTCTGTTGGTATTGCAGATGCTCAGAGACTCTGGGAAAGGCCCAGGATTGCCAATTTCCTGTCTCATCCCAAACAGAAATGTATTCAAGTCTGAGGATGTCGTGCTGAGAAATCCACTCACGGATCTCTTTTAAATCTTCAGAATTGGCAAGAGGCGAATGTCCCATTATGTTGTCTCGCCACAACAATTTTTTTTTTTTTTGCATTTCCAGGAATGCGGTAGAGGTGATTTTGGAAGAAATCTATTCCTCTCCGGCAAAGATTCCAGATCAACGAACCTTTCAGAGTGTTATCAGACTGCAAATTTCTCAGAGGGACGCCTTTGACATACTTCTTTCTTAGAATTTGACTGACCGGATGTTTTATATTCACATATAGTTTCCACATAATTTTTCAGCCCAAGGAAATGTTTGCGTGGGTGGGATCTCTAATTTGAAGTTTGCCTTCTGAAATTGGACATTTAACCATTCCCCAATTGACTAAATGGAACTTCTTCTGGTTACCTTTCCCTCCACGCCAAAGGAAGTCTCAGATTAACTTTGAAACCTGCTCGGTGATAGTCTTTGGGGCCAAAAGAATGGAGGCCTGATAAATAGGCAAGGCAGAGAGCACTGATTTGATGAGTACTAGTTTTCCATCATTGGTGAGCCAATGGCCTCCCCAAGAGGCGATTTCGACTTGATTTTTCATATGACATCGACCCACAACGAACTCTTATTTACTCCGAGAGTTAAAGGAAGCCCAAGGAATTTGATTTTGTCCCAATAGGCATAACCAAAGAAGCCCAGATGATGCACGATTATGTGGATGGCTTGTTTCTCAACATTACACCCATACACTGCACTCTTCCTATCATTAATGAGAGCACCAGAAACATTAAAGAAGTTGTGGAGTATTAATTTGAAGGCATTTGCGATCCTTATGGAGACTTCGCCTAACAGGAGAGAATCGTCTACGAAGAAGGCATGGTTGATAAGTTCCAATCCTTTCATCAGTCTTATGCCTGAGACTGTCCCTGCGAGATTTTCTGCTATCAGTTTTCTGCTAAGAGTATCTGCCATTAAAATGTACAGGAATGGGGAGAGAGGGAAGGCTTTCCTTAAACCCCTTGAAGCTTGAAAATTATTGGCAGGTCTTCCATTGACAAGCAGAACTATCCATGGATTGTCTGTGCAAGCTTTGATTGGGTTGACGATCTCAGGAGAGAAACCAAAGGAAAGTAGGACTCTGTAGAGAAATGGAAGGTTGACCCTGTCAAAGGCATTTTCCATATCAAGCTTGATCAACATCCCTTGCTCCTTCTATTGATGGCTGGAATGCATTGCTTCCTGCACCTGTATGACATTGTCCAGAATGTGTCTCCCTTTGACAAACCCTCCTTGAGAGGGGGAGATGAGGTTCCCCAGCAATGACTTAATTCTGTTAGCGAGGAGCTTGGCAAGGATTTTGTAAGAAGCATTGCAGAGGGAGTTGGGCCTGAATCTTTCAAAGGATCCATGATTCACCTCTTTAGGGATTAATGCTAAGAAGGTAGAGTTAGTTCCACCCCCCACCTTAGCTTTTTTCAGGAAGCCTTTAATCTTTCTTAGCAGATCGAATTTGATTATATCCTAACATATTATGTAGAAGTGGATTGAAAATACGTCAAGCCCAAGGTCCTTGTCGGGTTCCATTGACCAAATGAATTTGCAGATTTCTTCATCAGTGAAAGGATTCATGAGGACATAATTGTCTTCTTTGCTGACAAGAGAGGGAATGTGAGAGAGAAATTAATTTGTGTCCTCTTCGCCGCCATCACTCTCTTTTCTATAGAGATTCTGGAAATGAGACTCAACATCTGATTTGATTTTGTTGAAGCCTTTGTAGACCAACCCTTCAAGAGAGATGATTTCTAAGATGTGATTGTAGGAGAGGCGAGCTCTGTACTGGCGGTGGAAGAAAGAAGTATTTCGATCTCCAGCTTTAAGCCATAGGCTACATGACTTGATTCTCTAATATTCTTCTTCAATGCGGAAGGAGCGATAGGAATTTCTTTGGGCGATCTGTTCCTTTTCAAGCTCCGCAGAGGTGATGTATTTTCTTTCCATAACCATTTTCAGGTCATCCAACAGCTGGACAACTTATTTTCTCTGACTGGTTGGGGTTTTAGTGGGCTTTCTAATCCACTCTTTCAAAGCATGTTTTGTGGCCTTGAGTTTATGCTCCCGCATAACAATTGGGGATCCTATGACACGTTTGGACCAAGCGAAACGAACAGTATCATAGAACCCATCTCTATCAATCCAAAGAGGGTTGAACCAAAATGGGATTGGGCCCAAGTTTTATTCCTCTTCCAAGAGGAGAAGGATAGGCTTATGATCAAAGGTCAACTTAGGTAGGATTTTGGAGGAGATGAGCCTCTGTTCAAGCAACAACGAACTCTGAACAAGAAACTTGTCCAAATGAGCATAAATGTGTTCTTCCCCTACTCTATTATTGGACCAAGTAAAGAGTCCTCTCGTTGGTTTGAAATCCAAGAGGTCCCGTTGATGTACAAGATCTTCCACCAGGGGGAGCATTTGGTCCCTGCTACAACTGCCTCCTCTATTTTCTTTTGAGTCCAGAACAATGTTTAAGTCTCCGACTAATATGATGTTCTTGGGAGAGTGGAGGTCTAAAAATTCATAAAGAGATTGCCAACAATCACTCTTTTCAGCATAGAGCATAGGAACATAAAGATTAAAAAGAGAAAAGGTTAGCTTAATTTTGGAGTGCCTCAGCTCGGTAAATATCCAGTGCTGGATATCAAAGAATTTTTCCAGTTGAAATTGATCCTTCGACCACAGAGTAGCAATTCCACCTAAGGAGCCCCTTGCACTTGCGACCTTTCTTGCATTTTTCTTCCATTTTGATCTGTTGATGTCGAGAAGTGTGTCCCCATCGATTTTATTCTCTTGGAGCATGAGGATTTCAGGAAAGGTCCATATTCAGGAGGTCTTTGATGGCTTCTGATTTCATTGGATTCCCCAAGCCTCTGCAATTCCAAGAGACTAATCACATTATTTAGTGTTGGATGGGTTGGTAGCTCCTCCCTTGGGAGGCGTTGTTTTGGTGTTTCTCTCGATGGACATTTTGATTGCGGATTGGATTCCTTAAGTTTTTTTGTCTTTCTGCCTCTTCTTCCTTGGCTTGTTTATGCAATTTTTCTTCCCACTCTTTTCGAAGGCCTCTCAAAGGTCTTGTCCTTCGAGGAACAAGCGTTTTCCAATGGCTTCTTTCTTATTATTTCAGCATATGAGGGAGGGGAGGAAGTATATAGGGTTTCTCTAGAGAGGACTGCCTCTTCGTTACCTTTTCCCAAAGAGGAGGAATTGTTATGCTGTTCAATGCCTTCCAATGTTGATTCTGGAGGCTCTACTGGGGTGTTAAGCTCTTCAATAGGATTTTCGGATTCTACCTGAGAGGGAACGAATCTCCCTTACCAAAGAGTCTGTCCTGATGTTGGTGCATTGATCCCTTTTGTGGCCCCTTTTCCTTTAGCTTTTGTCGGAGTTGTTTTTTGAACTAGGGTCTATTGCTCTCCTTTCTATTTCTCGTTGGCTTCTTCCACCTTCTTTTTGAAATGCCTTGTGAAATGGCCATAGCCATGGCAATGCCTGCATTTAAATGGAAGTTGTTCATAATCCAGCTCCTGTATATGGGTCCATTCGGCAACTGTTAGTTTAATAGCTTCCGACAACCCAACTTCCAAATCTACCTCAACGCATATACGTGCGCATGAGTATTGGTCTTTTCTCACTGCTTGGTCGATATAATTTCCGAGGGTATTTCCAATGGTTTGCAGAGACTTTTGGATCCAACAATGCAGTGGAGATGAGGGATACGTACCCACACTGGAACAACTAAAGGCACATCTTGAGCAGGATCGAAGTCGGGGGTCCATTTGTTTAAATATAGTCCCTGAAGACCCATAAAATACAGTCCATTTCTGAAAATGAGGCTTCTCTCTTCCACATTTTCAAACACAAATACAAAGAATCCTTTACCTACAAAGTGACTTATGATGCCTTCTGATACCAACGGAGTCCAATTTCTCTACACCTAATCTTCCATTACTTTGGGAGAGGGCCAAAAGCCAGTAAATTGCCCAATAAGCCCTCTTTCAGCAATATTCAATGCAGACTGACATGTTTCTTTGATTGGAAGGGCCACCGATGGATTGTTGTCCATCTTCTTCAAAAAATTTTGTTGTGAGTCTGTCAAAGGTTGTTTGTTGCTAGCCACTATCAGTTTCTTAAACGCAAGAAATTCCAAAGGAGGAGGAAGGGGAGCCTCGGGTCCCCCTCCTATAGCCATGGCGGCTAGGAGGTCGCAGATAGGTCACTCACAGAAGCGCGCGCTTATCCAGCTCAAAATATATTCGAAATGGGACGAAATTTAGCAAAGGATAGGGAACGGTATTTGCAGCAATATCACGTTGTGCATCCTTGATCCATTAATAGACGATGAATGTTGATATCATTAGAATGGATCGAGTTGATGAACCGAAGGAGGAGCAAGTGGTTCCCCTCAATACTATGGCTGAAAGGAATAAAAATATGGAGAGCCTGGGATCTTCTGCAACAGATTTTGCTACAGGTTGGCGATCAATACTGATGTTCCTCGTCGTGAACGACTGGGCATTACAGGTTTCAACATCGTGAATTTGATGGGACATTGAATTTTTCCTGGCTACCATCCGAGACGTTGGACCTTGCACCCATGGGGTCGCCTCAGCTTCTCACATGCGGGTCGAGGGTTCTAGTCACTAGACTCTCAAATACCTCTAGGAGTGGAGGATTGTGAATGTTTCATAATGTAGAAAGACAAACCAAAAAGGGGGGGGGGGGGGCCTGTTGTAGTTGTTTACATCTTGAATCGAAATTCATGGGGTTTGAAATATGAAGCGTTACGAAGAAAGCGAATCAACCATGATAAAACGTTACTTATTCTATGCTTACAGTATGCACAAAACCTGTGATATGCAGTGTGATGAAGGTTGAAGTATTGCAGGGGTAGAGGTCGATGTATTGCAGGGGCAGTTGTTACATTCTAGATATCATCATTCTGAAACAATGGGAAAGAGGAACAAATGTCTTATTGAAGGCTTGAGAGACGATTATTACAGCGGCAGTGACAGGTGAGTGTAATTAGAAATCATGCATTGGCAGAACACAGGGGAGTACATAGTAACAATTATGTAGTAATGAGTGATAGAGGTGCGATACACTAGACCTGAGAAGTGCCAGTCATTAGAGACCACCGAACATAGATATAGGGACATAGTGGAGACATTAGATGCACAAATACATTATTGCACATTTGTGCGTTGAATGAATTCTACCTACCTTGCATTAAATCAATGGTTGGACCGTTATCATATGGCATGCATTACCAGTGATGGGTCTGTTACATAAGAATTAGTTTCTTTGTTGAGTTGGCGTTGATGTTGATATTATGAATTGGCCTTATGGAATTTAAAACTTCAATGTTTTGGAAACACTATAATGTTACGGTTTTTGTTATACTATGAGTTACGGTTTGTGTTATACAATGATTATATCGCAACATCATACCGGTTGAGATGAAGGAACCACGTTCTCGTCATTTCCAAAAATTCCCTAACAAACTTGCAATGAGCTCCTCATGGGTCATTGTGGTTATGGTATTGTATATGTTCATCTCAAAAATCCGAAGAGGGTTGTGAACGAAATGACTGTTAGATAGGATGTTGAAATATTCCTGGATGGTATGAAGATATGTCGGTAGAAGTAGGAGTAGCACTTAAGCTAGTAATCTCGGTTTGGTGATTTTATGAGCATACATGTACTACAAACATTCAGTATTATGATCCAGAACTTGCATAATGTGCATGCAAAGTATTTTGTTCAACATCTTCCTTTGAATGGATGTTGATATATTCACTAGTTGATGGTGTTGGATGCATATGAATCCAATCGACAAGGATGCATAAATCTCATTGTATTTTTTTAACTTATCATCATTCTAATAAGCAAGTCTAGGCTATTATCTTGATGTGCTCCCAGATATTTTTAAAGGCTTCTGGTCGACTAGCTTCACAAGCACCAAGAAAATCCTTTAGTGTAGGTGAAAGGAATATTGATGCCACAATCCCACTCAGCTTCATCTCCTTCATATCACTTTCTGTTGTTGCCACAGAAGTTGCCACCTCTTTCATTGCGGCCAGGGAAGTGCAACTCAGTTGCTGATCTCTGGCAGCCGCTACTGTCAGCGTGCTTCCTTTGTAAAACATCACCATGTTTAGTTTCATGGAAGATCGCCTCAAACCCTCATAATTATAGTCCTAACAGTGTCAACTCACCAGGCCAGTAGAGGATAATAACGTTGAAGCAACGATTTTTTTTTTTTTTTGGTAAGGTAGGCTAAACTATATTGATTCGAAATAAAACATTACATATGCTACAGGATGAGTTGGTAAGCTGCGCTTATCCAATCCCAAACTTCATTGCTTTCAAAGTAGCACAGGTATGGGGATGCCTCCTTGGAGGAATCCAACCCTGTAATAACATCATATATGAAATTACAAAATGTGTCATGGCACTTGTAAAAGTAAAAGTTTTGTGATAAGAGTTGAAATAACAGAAAACTAAAAAGAGCTGAGCGACCGCGCAGTCATGGTGTTTTTGCATCGTCCTTGGTGTCTGGGTCCTCTTCCTCGATACGGTTGTCCTACTCCTGCGCTATGGCCTCCTCTTCAGCAGTAGGTTGACGCAGAGGCCTAGAAGCAGGTGCACAAAGAATGGGAGCGACAGGGTACTCAACATCCGGTACACGCGTCCAAATGCCCTCTGAGTCCATGGTCCATACGTCGGTGTCTTCCCCCACTACCTCCTGAACTGGAAGAGGCTCGCTTTTACGGGGCATGGGGTGCTCCTGGTGTGATATGGTGGATTTCCTGGGTCTGCTTCTGCCTCTTTTCATTTCCTGAACATGGGCCTCCTCCTCCTGGTTGTGCGCAGGGCTTTGAGGGGCATCCTTGGCATGACTTCCAGAAGAGGAGCCCTCAAAGGACTCTAAACGGTTATCGAGCCCTCGCTGGTAGCGTCCTGGGAACGCGCCTCTTTAGCTACCTCTGATTGTCCTTTGGCACAGTCACGGAGCCATGGGATAGTGAAGCAAAAGGGAGATGGGGGGTTGAGAGGTATAGAGAATATTCTTAGAGAAGAGACAGGAAGTGCGTAGCAGAGAGATATTGGGCAAGGTGGCGCGCAGGTGGGGGTTGCGCAACTGGGGGAGCTTGATGATGAGAGCGCGCATTCGGGAGAAACTAGCAAGGCAAGGGGAGATGAAGGGAGGTGCGCAGTCAGGGAGGTGCACGGTCGGGAGGGTCCCCAACAACCTGGAATTAGGGGGGAGGCTGCGCAGCGGGTGGAGTGCGTAAGTGGGTTGAAACTGAAGCAGAAAGGCTAAGAGGGAATTGTAATCTAGAAGGAGAAAAATTTTAATAACACTTTGCTGAGAGGCCTCCAATTTTGTAGACCTGTGGCACAAGCGTAGATGTTGTGCATTATTGTGACATGCTCACAGGTGTATGCTGCGACATTTCTCATATGGTAGCATGTGCTTTGCGTAGGATGAATTTTTCTTAACTTTTGTCTAAATGGATTTACCCCTTCCTTAATGGGTATCACATGTGAGATAATTCGTGTATCATAGGTTTTCAAATCATTGTAGGTCCACACGAACACACATTTGTATTGTTTTCAAATACGAACAAAGGCTTGTCGTTTTAGGTTTTAACCCTATATATAAATTACATGCAAATAATTCTTAAAACATAAAAATAAATAATGGCGAGAACATAAAATATACACAGAAACGTATGGCAGTGATTCATAACCATCTGGGAGCTCATTCAGATAATTGCAGCGGAGAGGTTCCACCCAGGGTGGTTGCTAGAGTTGCGTGTCTTCGTAATCCCTTGCCTCCATCACCTCATGTGAATTATTGCAGGGAGGTGGTTCCACTTTAGGTGAAGGCATGCGTTGCAGATATTCATCACCTCGAACGTGGGAGGGACGTTTTCATACGTGCACGTTATGTCACCCGCATCCAGGGAGAGATGGTCCTTTTGGATGAGAGTTTGGCATTCCATGCGTAAGGAGTCATCCTCAATCTGAGAGAGGTTGGAGTAATGCAGCGTGTTGTGGCTTTCCACACCCTTGTTGGGTAGGAGATCTGCAATATTGTTCGCTTTTCTGCGCACATGGTGAAAAGTTATTACTCTGTGATTTTGTATCAACTGTTCTAGGAGTTTGAGCTTGTTAGCTAGCCTCTATTTGGTGGAGACCTTTGAGGAGGAAGAGCCATGAAGAATTTGAGTGGCAGCCTGAGTGATGATTTGCGAGTCTCCCTCCATTTCCAATGGAAAATAGTTCAACTCGATGGCTTTGGAGATTCCCTGGATGAGCCCCTCTAACTCCGTGGAGTTGTTGCTATCCCATCCCATGTTTTCATAGAAGACCAGAAGGGGCTTACCCTAGGATTTCCTGAAGATACCTCTGAATCCAACATTTCCGGGGTTGCCTTTGGAGGCTCCATTGAAGTTGCATTTGAAGAAACCATTTGGTGGGGGATTCCATTATTTAGGTGCGATGGTTCTTCCGGCATTCCCTAAGGGGTTCTCCAAAGGGTTGTTTATGCTCTTATGCCAGTTGTTCCAAACGTTGCGTTCGACAGTAGTTGTCAAGAGATATTTTTTACTCCAGGGAGTTATGGCTAGAGTTTTTGTGAGATTGTTATGTAGCCTTGCCCAGATTTGCTCTCGGTTGGAGGCCTTGTCTTTAAAGATCTGATTGTTCCTTTCTTTCCACATGTTCTAGATAAGGAGGCCTGGAATCAACTGCTAGAGTCTATTCAGAAGGTTGCTAGAGTAAGGTTTTTTCGTTCACTTGCTGATGGTGTTGATGATGTTACCCCTTTCTCTGTTGGTGCATCTGCATAGAGTTTCAATCCTGTCTCACAGGGCATTGGATATGGGGCAGAGGTCCAAAAAGTAATCGATAGTTTCATGGTATTCTTGACATATAGGGCATCTTGAGGGTCCCACAAAACCTCGTTTCAGTAGATTCTCCCATGTGAGGATGCGTCGTTTACTAAGAAACCAAAGAAAGGTAGATACTTTGGGCTAGAGCTTGGAAGACCATATCTTCTTCCATATTTGATTGGATGGATCCAGGTTCTGATGTTGTAAGAGATTGTAGGCTTCCTTGGTGGAGTAGTTTCCACTTGGAGTATGGCCCCATCAAAGAATATCGGGTCCCTGTTGGGCTTTGATTCTTCTTTCAGTTATTAGTTCCTCCCAAATGTCTCTGTGATTTTCATTCTTCCAGTCTTCTTGTCATCTGTTAGTGTGAAGCCAGGTCCTGTAGCGTTGAGTTGTGTCATTGGTATAGAAATATTAGACACAGTTACATTGCCTTGCCTGTAAAATGGTGCTCTAAAGTGGTCTTGGAAAAATTGAGGAAAGACTGGGCATTCGCTGCTAGGAATCCTCCTAGAATTTGGCTTGAGTACCACTACACAATTCCCAAAAGCTATGGGTTTGGATCAACGTTTTTTGGTTGCTGGCCGCATTCCATATTTGGGATCCTCCTGGATCTATGTTGAATCTGATTAGGTCCTCCTTGGGCCAATTCCTTGCATATTTGGCCGCCCATAGGTTTTCCTAGGGTGTGTGAGGGTTGGAGACCCATTTCCACCATATAATAGCTCCCATGATACTATTTATGTGCTCTGGATCTCGAAGCCCTAGTCCACCATGTACTTTCAGTTTGCTGACCTCTTTCTAGTTTACTAGTGCCCATTTGTTTCTCTTTAGTTCCTCCCTAGAGAAAAGTCCTTTGCAAGTTACACATAGCTTTGAGGACCCATCTTGGAGCTGCTAGAACTGAGAAGAGATAGATGGGGAGAGATTGAAGGACCGCTTTGATGAGCACCATACGACCAGATATGTTGAGGGAACAGCGGGTCCAGTTGGATAATTTGGTTTCCATTCTATCCAGCAACGCTCGTCAGGAGGTGTGATTTATGGCTGTGTCTGTGAGAGGGGCTCCAAGGTATTTGGAAGGCAAGGAGGCTATGGAGAGGCCCAAAATGTGGGCGATGTTGCGCTGGGTGATAGGGGGAGTGTGGAAGAAGAAGATTTGATAATTTTTAGAGTTGACCTCTATGCCAAATGCTTCAGAGAAATAGTCGAGTAGAGATTTGAGGGATCGGGCTTCCTGGACCGAGGGGTGTCCCATTATCATGTTCTCATCCACAAATTGCTGGTGGGAGATGGGGGGGGGGGGAAGAGATTGTGGAGGGGAATGCCCTGAAGGGTACCCGAGTGGATAGAGATTTTTAGTAGGCATCCCAGACCTTCTTCCATAATAATGAAAATGAAGGGCGAGAGAGGATCTCCTTGTCTGATTCCTCTAGAAGGATTGAAGGTTGCCGAAGGTATGCCATTGACCATAATGGATAGAAAGGGGGAGGATATCGAGCTCATTATCCATCAGACCCAAGTGTGGCTGAAACCAAAGGCTATAAGGAATATCTCGATATAATCCCAACTGAGTTTGTCAAAAGCCTTCGACAAATCAATTTTGAGAAGCATACCGAGTTTTTTGGAGGTCTTAAGAGAATGGATGACCTCGTGGGTTAAAATTATGCCATCAAGGATTTGCCTACCGTCTACATAGCCCGTTTTCTCTGAGGAAATGAGCAAGTGTAGGAGTTGCTTCAATTTGTTAGCTATAACTTTGGAAATGATTTTTAAATAACATTACAGAGTGCTATGGGTCTGTACTTACTTGGCATAGCCACATTGTCTTCCTTTGGTATGAGAGTGAGGAAGGTGGCATTGAGAGGTAGTATAAGCCAGTGAGTGGTGTGTGATTCTTCTACGACATCCCAAACCTCTTCTTTGATGGTTTACCAAAAGAAGTGGAAGAAGTTGGCGGGGAATCCATTCGGGCTAGGAGATTTCCCTTCCTTTAGTTGGAATACTGCTTGTTCAAATTCTACCAGAGTGGTAGCTTTAAGCAGCATCTGATTATGTTCTTTCGTGACCAATTTGGGTATGTGCTGAGTGATTCTCCTATGGCTTCATGTCACTGGATGTTGGGTTCTTGGAGGATATCCTTGAAGTGATTCGCAGCTCCTCCGTGATATCCTCTTGCTTTTCCAATCGATACCCATTCGGATTTTTGAGAAATGTGATTCTGTTGTGCATCCTATGTTGAATGGTGGAGCGATGGAATTTTTTTGTGTTTCTTTCTCCATATATGAGCCAAAATTTTTGTTTCCATAGGGTCTCTTCCTGACTTCTTCTCTCTTCCAGCTGGGTTGTTAATGATTTCTCCTTGTTCTCTGAGTCTGTCGAACGTCCTTCTGAGATGATTTTTTGTTGGAGCTGCTTCATTTGCTCTTCTAGTTCTCTTTGATCTTTGAAGATGTTTCCGAAGGTGGTCTTGTTCCACACCTTTAGTTTCCCTTTGATAATGCTCAGTTTTATCTGGAACTGATACATTTTTGTGCCTTGGGGCGTCGTAAGGGAGGAACACCAATCTGAGATGAGTTCTTTGAACCCTGGATGTTTGAGCCAACAGTGTTCAAAGTGGATGTGTTTAGGCATGGGCGTACCCGGTCTGAGCCATGTAAACTGTATCGGCCAGTGGTTAGAGCTAGAGGTCAGAATGGTGGTAGCTACAAGATCTCGCCCTAGATGTATGAAGTCTTCCGTGATGAGAAAACGATCCAATCGGGAGGCAATCTGCCTCCTCTTCTGTTGTTCCAAGTAAAGATGACATTGGAAGTTTGTAGATCTATGAGGTGATTTCCTTGGATGAAGTTATTGAACCCAGTGCTGTCCATATCCAGATGCGGCCTTCCTCCTTTTTTTTTCTTGTAGATTGGTTATCATATTGAAATGTCCTCCAAGTAGCCAAAGAGGTAGAGTTCGCTGGTTATTGAGATCAACAATGTTGTCGAGAAGCTCAGTTTTTTGTTGGAGATTCTGGGGGAAATAGACATTCGTGAGCAATCCATGGATGGTAGTTCTAATTAATGGAAAGTTGGATTGAATGAAGTGTCTATTGGCATAGAAATTCTATAGGGTGATGATGTGGGGGTTCCAGATGATTAGCAGTCCTCCTGAAGCTCCATTGGCATCCACCGCTAGTGTTTTGTAACCTTTCCATATCCTTTTGAAGATTGTGTTCAGAGTAGAGATGGAACATTTGGTTTCTTGCATGTAGAAAATTGCAGGGTGTTCCTTAGTAATTATTTTCTTGACAATCAGGTGCTTTGTGGGGCTGTTGAGCCCTCTGGTATTCCATGAGATGATATTCATTGAGGGGGGTTATGGATAAAGGAATATAATCGGGTTAACTTGGGTAATCTCCAAGATTCTACCATCTCTCTGCCCATTTCTACTGTTCTTTGTAGATCTATTTTTCTGCCACGTTTGCAGGATTCTTTTAGAATAAATTTGGTGTTCAGGAGCATACCGCCTTGAATGCCCAGGGAGGGGAGCTGTTGTGCTCGAGTGAGGATTTATTCCATCTCCTGGATCTACTACTGGGGTAATGAGAGAAAATCCTTATTTTTGCATGCATCTTCTAACCCTATGAGATCTAGGCCCCCAAAGTCAATGCTCTCTGGTTCTTCCTCCATGGATTTTGGGATTGGGTCCAATGCCATTCCTTTGCATTTCGTTGCAGATTTTTCCCCTGCATGTGTAGGGGTTTGGGGTATCAGAAAGGCTTTTGGTTGGGTCTTGGTTTGTTGAGTCTTTGAGGTCTGGGGTTGCTCCTGCAAATATTGCTCTGTCTCTTTGGGAGGTTCATTCTAATTTTCATTCAGCTGAGTTAGGGCTTTGAAGTTGTTGCTTGTAGCTGGGCCTTTTTTATTCTGGTTAGAGTTTGACCTCTTGTTGTTCCTTTTCCTACTTGCTACTTTCATAAACCCTTCAGTGGCTTGTGTTAGTGTCAGCCTTTGCAGCCTTCCTCTAGTGATCAAACTTGCTCTTACAAAGTGATTTTAAGGTGTCAAGGTCAAATTTTGTCATTCAGTGAGTCTTCAAGTAAAATTTGGTCACTAGGTATTAGGTCTAGGGTTTGTTTTCACTCTTTTCAAAGCTGTCCAAATGTCGGTCCATGTCACCATTCAGCTGAGTGTACCATCATTCAGAGGGTTTTCATCATCATTTCAAGTTCCACTGGGTCATTTTACACCTTGTTCATGCTTCAGTTGTGCCTAGGTAAGGTTCATTTCCCTCTCCTAGGGTTTTGAAGGTAGTTTCTCTTGGATGGTCAAATCATCAGCAATACTTGTATCCTGATGTTCATACACATTTATCTATCTTTAATGTACCTTATTAAATACTTCCCATCACTGAGATCCCCCAAATTCCTCATTTTCGCACAAACCCTAGTTTCTTGCTACAACTTGGCAATTTTCTAGGCTAGGCCTGTGTTTTTCCCTTTTAGACCCCTTCCCCTCACTCAATATTTGAAATTACACTTTCCCCTACTCCCTAAAATTCTTCCCTACTTCCAAAAATTTTCTCAAGAATTTAGAAGCCCCTTATCCCCTTCATTTTGCTTCATTTCGACAAATCCTTTGTTCCACACATCGGGATAGGTTTTACTCCAATGATGTTTCTGAGCAATAACATATGAATTTGGGAAAACTGAGAGAGGGTTTTGTCCAAAATAGTCCAAGGAAGAAAAAACTCCTTCAATTTTTACACAGGTGTCATGGTTTTAGATAAATGTCAAAACTACAGTTGCCTCAGGAGAATTGATGCACCTCTGAAGTGACCTTGGTAAAATCAATATTTCTCGTAGCTTGGTTGGCCAAATGACTTCCTTAATGAGTCAAATGATAACTAGACACAAATATATTTCCAATGAGATATCATGAGCTCAATTTGGAGTTGAGGAAGACCTTCAAAAGTTGACTGCAACAGCACTATGCCTTGAGGCAGCCTCATTTTGCACATTTTGACCAGTCTTGGGAGATTTGATTTTTGACAGGGAAAATGAACTCCAAATTGAAAAATTCTAGTTGGGTTGGAAATTAAACTCAATAATATTTCCAATGAGCTATCCTACGTGCAATTTGGACACTGAGAAGGTCTCCAAAAGCCTCCTTCAAAATGGCGCGACGCGTTGGGCTTGTGGCGCGACACATAGAGCTGCAAGCCCAATTTCACCATAAACTTCTCCAAAATTTCAAAATGTGCTCAAATTTTTGGTGTGCAAGTAAGTTAAGAGTTTTTCCATTGCAAATCATTTTTTATGAAAAGAATAATCAAAATCCTTGGCATATAAAACATTTTCATCTTTCATAAGCTCATTTGTATGCCAAGAGGACAGGAGTGAGCAAAGGAGAAACCATGAGAAGCAAAGCAAAAAATTTGAAGGCGAAATTGTGCAAGTTCAGCTGTGCGACGCATTGGCTGGGTGTCGCGACACATTGGGCAGGCGTGGTGCATTGGGCCGGCCTTCGCAGTGTAAACAATACACTGGCGCGACACATCAGGGAGGCGCGGTGCGTTGGGTTGGTTGCGCGACGCATAGGGCCGCAAGGTATTTGGAACCCAAATTGCATTCAAAATTCGATTTTGCTCGGTCATTTCCGATCCAAATAAGTCAATAAACTTTGTAAATGCAAATGAACCAGTGTTTGGTGATATTTATGAGGATTTAAATACAAAAAATCAAACCCTATTTTGCTTGTGCAAGGATTGTTTCCTTAGGGTTTCAAAATTGGTTTTGTGTCTATCATTCCCACTTTCCCACCTTGTTATTCCCTTATCATTGTTAATCTTGTTACATCAATCCCATTTCCCTATTCCCTCATATCCCTAAAGCAATTATTCCCTATCCCATTCCCATTACCCCATATCCCAATTATGAATTTCCCAAACCCCAATGTTATTCCAAAAAACCTAGTGACTGTCCCTAAACTCTTCAATTGATAGTTTTCACTTGGAAATATTTCATCATTTTCCCTACCCTTTCCCTCCATAGTCCCTCAATCATTATCACATATTTGGCAACAAAACCAAAGACACCAAATTTCTCATTTTCATCCAAGACAAGATAGACTTTGGAAATCATGGAGACAGATACCTGTTATGATAGAGATGAAGAAGGCATCGAGGAGGCGTAAAAAGTATGAAAAACTTCAAATCTTGACCGAGGCTTCCTTGGCCTAGCATAGTTCATGATGGTAGGCACTCAGCCCAAATTTAAAGAAATTTGGGACACATTTTGTCATTTTTGTTTTTTTTGGCCTAAACACAGAGTTTTCTGCCTGTCGCGCCACTTGGGTAAAAATTTGTATTTTTGGATTCTTCATGAAAATTTATGCATGCATACCCATTACCCAGAGATTTTGACAAGTTTTGGGTTGCCGAAAGGGTCAAAAACACCCTAAAAATGACCTTTCTTCCCCTTTTTGGACACACAGGAAGTAGTGTTGGGAAAACTCATTTTTGGAGGGGTAAATGGCAACCAAATTCAGAAATTCCACTTGGTTTGGAAATTAGACAGGCATAGATTTCCAACGAGCTATCCTGCGCTCAATTTGGACATCGGGAAGGCCTTCAAAATCAGCTCCAAAGTGGCGCGACACATAGAGATTTCAAGCGCGACGCATTGGGGATTTTGGCTCAGTTTTGACTCAGTAACTCTGTTTTTCGCCTAGTTTTGGCCAGTTTGACTTTTTTACTTCCAAATGTAAAAATATTGATGTAATTTGATGTAATTTCATGGATCTTGACGTAATTTTGACAAATTTTTACTCATGGAAGTAGATTCATTCATCAAAAGGTGAATTATACTGAATGAATCGGTTTCCTATCTTATAGAGGCAAGCTGTTCCACTGCCTATTTTCCAGTTCTTAGTTTAGATCTTGTTGAAACAGCTCATAAAATAGTGAGCTTGAACCCTAGAGGCATGAGGATGAGTTATTCTTGTCTATATCTTGTAGTTTCTCAATCATTTTTAGGGTTGGACACTTGGGATTGCTTTGAGCATCATTGTACATTCATCTCTGCAGTTTGGCAAAGGAATAGACCAGGGTTTGCAGCACTCCTTGGGATTCATGTGGCTCTTTGTTTTGATGATGTGTTTCTCTCTGTTAATGTAAGTTTACTGGTGCTTTATGTGTATCATCTTCCCTCTTATTTCTTCTTAAGTTAAACAAACAAGGATAAAGGTGGAATTCATTAGATTTGCAGTGCTCTACCTTGAGTTTTGTTTAATTTTCTATGTTTTCAACTGTTTGAAGAGGATTCCTGAAATTTTCTTGCCCTCTTCAACTCCTCACCGGTCTGAGCTATCCATCTCATTAAAAATTGAAGTGTCAAAATAATTTCCTACCTTGCCCCATTCAGATCTCTGCAAAAACTAGGCCTCATTCCCCAGACCCAAAATCTGCCTTTCCCTTTGATCCTAAAAACACTCTCAAAATCAAATCAAAATTTCTTACATATATACCTAGCCTAAAATCAGCTTTTATTCAAGTCATCTCAAGACTCACTGATTATTTTTGCTGAGATTGACCAGGAGAGAGCCCTCTCCCGATCTGGTAGGGCTAGCTACCAGGTTAAGCGTGGTTTGATGTTACCCTAGACTTTGCCTTCCTCGGCCTGAGGTAGATTTAGGCCATAACGGCTTGATCATTTGATTCATTGTTAGCTGACACCTTTTGGTTTAGGGGGAAATATCTGAATAGGTGCCCGTGTTGGTGACACCTTTGGCATCTGAAGGGTACATGTTCATAATATACAGTTTGAATCCATTCATAATCGTCATGCAACAGACTTACCTCACCAGGGAGCGACTCTGCGATGTTCATGTAGATGCAGGTTCATGCGTATGCTGCATGTCGGTTGATCTTTGTTTCCTCTGTCGTTTTGATGAATTATCCTACGACGTTGCCTATGTCCCGTAGAGTCAGCTCATCCCAGTAGTCCTGGGGGAGGGTGTAGAGCCGGATCTAGACTGGAGCCCATGTGAGATCTTGCTTGTCTGGATTGAAGCGTTCTACCAAGTTGCGCAGGTATAAACCTGCCGAGTCGAAGAAGTATGGCCCTCCGTCCATGATCCAATTTTTGTCTTCAATGAAAATGAAGATCACATTGAAGAAGCCTTTGGTGCACAGCTGAAGGTCGATGTGACCCTTGGGCTTCCATTTGGAGGAAATACATCCTAAGAGGGTTTTTTCTGTTGGCCAAAAACCCATGAACTTGCCTATCAGTGCATGGTCCTTCATGAATTGGATTCTTTCATTGATTCGATGCGCAGGGAGCTCGATCTTGGTTCTTGTGGTAGCTTTGGGTATGCATGTGGATGAAGTGATGTTTGCTGCTTCTGCTTCTGTTGTGGAGGTCGGTTTCGCTATGGGAGTCACCCTGATTGTGTCATGAAGCGGGCCAGAGTTCTGCTGACGATCGTTGTCAGCCCCTACTGCCGCTCCTGTGGTTGAAGCAATGATATTATAATACAAAGTCGACTGTTAATACATGGAAGCGGCGATACTATAATACATGGAAGCAACGATATATAATGCAGCAATATTATAATACATGGAAGCAACGATATTATACAAAGTCGACTGCTAATTCCAATACGAGAAAAATGACTTGATCCAATTTTTTTTTGGTGACCTATCAATAAACGTGATGAATCGTTTGTGTCTAGTTGTTTCTTTTGCATTCTAAAAGCTAAAGAAAGCATGGTTGCACCTAGACGCTACCACTCAGAAGAAAAAGTCCGTCTCCTAAGTTATGCTCTACCCAACGAACATAAAATTATGTTACAAATGGGAAGGGGGAGGACAAATCATGCATGCATCGATTGTTATATGTTGGAGCGAATTAAAAAATAAATAAATAAATAAATAAATAAATAAATAAATAAATATATATATATATATATATATATATATATATATATATATATATATATATATAATTGAGTTTGACCAGCCACCATTGCTGGAACGTGATTAAAATGTGTCAATGGTTATCATGGCATGCAACAACATCAACGCTATCGAGGAAATGGAGCCATTGCTGGAGTGAAATAATATTGTGGTATCATTATGATTATTGCAGTGGTATTATTATCACAACAATATCATAGCACAACAGTTTTACGCTCACATTTCGTTGATATGGAAAGCTCAAATGTTAAAGCGAGGAGCTTTAATATGAATGATGTGTGTGTACATATTGTGAATAAAGAATATGCATATTATTTGAAACAACCTTAAAAATGACTATTGATAAGGCAACATAAACTCACAAAAGTGGTGTTGGCATTTTTGAAGCACCATGAAAATGTTCCCTGAAGCAGCGTTATCTTAATGTGCAGGAATATTATTCCTTTATACCAGTGTTCATTGCAAATTATTATAATTCTCTATTATTGTTTTGTTACGTTATATTATGATGCAGGGCTAGCCTGCATTCCCCAGAATCTTTAATCTCTGTTCATAATAGAATGCATTTCAGCATTTACCCAAATCAAAATCTTCAATCCTGGCTAATTTCAATTGCTTTCATTCTGGAAGCTTGTAGTTTCACATACATACAAAATGTAATTCCAATCATGATCAAATCATTCGATTCAGTAGGAAAATTCATACTCCTTTCTAAAAGCTTTATCTTAGCAATCATTTAAATCACAATCACATTCTCATATGCTGGATTCAATCAAAATGCGCCCCTGGTTTTCTTAACGAACTTAATATTGTTTATTCAAACCCCAAAAAATCAGCCCAAATTTGAATATCTCATGCTGAAGCTTCATCAATTAACAATGATTATAATCAATGAAATGCTTGGAATTGTCCTTACTCAATGCGCCCTTAAAGGTCGAACTTTGGCAACACATTTTAGATCTTATACATTCCAATGTCTCATAACCAAATAGTTCCAATAACTCTTATTCACCTATGCACTTTAAATAACACCAATCGACCTCATTTATGTAGTTAACCCATGTTTATGTGAAAGTCCCAATTCACATATTTCATTCTTGTTTGATTTAGTGCCCATGAAACTTCATATGCTTTAATTTGAGAAAATACCAGCGCTTTCAATTCAAAGTCTATGACAATTTGATCATGTAATTTAACTTACCTCCACAATGGAAAATCTGGCCACGCAACTCTCACTACTTCCGCATCTGGTTTTCAACGTTCCACCCTTTATACTGCACATAGACCTGACAAATTGTTCCGATCTATTCTCTGCACCAGCGTTCGGCAATTGCATTTAAAAGTAATTGTTCACACATATTCCAACCAGCTCAGCGCCTTCCATAAAGTCGACTCTCCAAGTTTCGTTGCACTTCGTTTGCACACATCGTCCTCTTGCACACAGAACCTGTCACTTAACACAATTACTTCAGCGCCAACAAAAATATGTTCTTCTTAATGAAACAAGGAAATCATTTTCAGTTCTACAAATTATCTGCAAATTTAAAAGTCTGCCAATCGAATTTCATTCGATCAGGTCTTCCACGCTGTTGAGTTCCTTTAAAACGCCCTTCCGGCATTCATTAACACTGCATTCATTCTTCTGCAACCCATTTGGACTTTAGACAATATGAATTCAACACATTACTGTTCTTGCAGCATTTAAAAGCCAGACATTAATACATTTACGCTGCAAACACTGCCACCATTTCATTTCAAACCATACGTTCTGATCTCATTTAAAACATCTCTCATTCCATTATTAAATCGACTCACCATTCCAGTTTTAATTCTGGTTCCTCGCCTCCACAGATCGATTTTAATACTGGTACTTATGCCATCGATTTCCCAATATGCAATCTGCTATGGTGTGAACACGCTCCACTGCATACCACAACATACAAGCCACTCCAGTTTGCAATTAAGTTATGTTTTATTTCAAATTAAAGTAACCAGCGTTTCATTAACGCTCCATGCGTTTATTTCAAATTTGTGAAGATCATTCCTTTTAATGACAACGTACTGCATTTTCAGAGACGGTCAGACAGAACTCTTGGCAATCATATACAATATCGCCCTCTTTCAAACAGTAACTAACAATCTACTGATACAGGAAGTTTTTCTCCTTGAAATCGATCCATGGTGATCGATTTACCAATTCCATGATTTCAATTAAGGTGCAGTCTCACATAATAAATCGACAATACTAAATGAACCTCTGCAAAAATTGAATTTCTTTCATAAGGACTAAACACCATTCCTTTGCACATAATAACCCCAGATTTCAAAGAGGAACGAATTTCCTTTCATTCATTGAACACACAAATTCAATCTTACGCAAACTCAATAATTGACATTCAGTAAAAAAACAACTGCTATATTAACACACTAAACACTTACAATACAACTTCCTTCCGTGGCCTGATTTCCAATAAATTGGCCCTTTCAATTACCTGAAGGCTTACAGCCTTGGCTGTTCAAGCCTGCTCTCAATCACACTCTCACTCTTTCCAACTATCTCAATGTATTTTTCTCTCAAAACCCCCTCTTATTTATACAATTTTAAAAATGATCTAATTTAATGCTCAATCCCCTTAATATCTCAATACCACTAAAATATCTCAACAAATCCTATTATCTAGAATCTTATCCCATCATATTCTTAACTAACCAAATTCTCTCATATCCTTTTAATTAATAAAAGGATATTTACAAAATCCTCACTTTCTCCTATTTTATTTAAAATAACAAATTTAATTAATAAAATATTAAAAATTGTCACACCCCCTTTTCTAACATATTTACAAATAAAAAAATACCCTTGATGCTCCTGCATCATATTACAATAAATTGAGCATATAATATAGTTTGAGAATGATACCAAAGCTTGGGTAAGTATTTACATTATTGTAAAGAGTTGGAGAATGTGGAAGGAAAAACAATGTGAAAGCTCATTTAACTATCATTCCCTTGAGATTCCAAGAATGTCTTTGCAACCTTAGTGCACATGCCATGTGTTAGTCTCAGCGATGTGTGTTGTTACTGTTGATTTTATGGGGGCGCTGTGTTGTTTTTTTTTTGGCATTCTTACAAAATTGTATCATATGCATATTAGTATGATATAGGTATATCCATTTTCTTCCAATATGAGGGCAATCCAAACACCAAGCAAGAGAATATCTATGCTCTTGCATTATGCAAGTGCAATGCACTTATTATTTGGAGAGTATTATATCTATTTTATTGTTTATATACATGCAATTGCAATGATTTACAAAGTGTTCTCCCAACAATACCATATGGAGCAACAATCATTTTTGAAGCAATTTTCATCTTCAAGCGACACTAATTAAATATGGAGAAGCCCCAACAAGCCATATGAAGTGGCATTCATTCAATGAAAAAATGAACAATGTTTATGCAGAACTTAGAGAGCAGTAATGAAATTATGTAAGCTACACTGAGAATTTTCTTTAGGCTACAAAAAATTTGTAACCCCCTCGCCATTGAAGTCAAAGGGGGAGGTAATCAAAGGAAGGAAGACATTTCTCAAAATGAAAGGGGGAGGATGTGTTGCCATCAATGCCAAAGGGGGGAATTGTTGGAAATATTGTCATTGATGGCAAAGGAGCAGATTGGGATCAACAAAGGTGTAAACGAACAATAAGGCAAAGAAGACAAAAGGGTAGTGAAACTGCTACATTGAAGAAATTGTAATAATGTGAAATTGTTGATTGAGCTAAATTGTTGTGATGCAAAGACAAGTCTCTAAGGCAAAGGCAAGACTCCAAGGCAAAGACAAAGATGCATTAAGCTGAATTGTTGTGATACATTAATGATATACATTGTTATTTGACGTTGGCATTAAGTTGATCCATTCAATCATTACATGTGGCTGAAATTATTATTAGATTATTTATGTATTTTGTGGACTAATATTCAAGATATGAAGTGTGTGGAAAAGAATTAGTGGAAGGCAAAGAGTAAAGCCTATTCTCTTCCTATTCCTATGTGGAATAAAACATCCATCAAATTATCTCTATAAAAGATGTCATTTTGGAGTGCATAAGGTGGCTAGAGAGCTAGAGAATGTGAGAGAGATGATTAAGATACTATGCATATATGGAGCTGATGTGAAGCAAATTTGAAAGGAGAAGAGGCATAAGTAAAGATGGAGGTATGCAGAGTTGATAACAAGGTAAATCAACATATTGCTTTTATGTTGTGTGAGGGGATTGTGGTCTCCTTTCAAGTTGTGCCTTGATAAAATGATCAGTTGGAGCTAATTGAGGTAGGAGCCTCCTGTGGCTGGTAGCCTGTAGAAAACACATGGGAGTTGGAGCTTCCTTGCATGTTGTAGCTTGCAGAATTTAGAGGTAGCAGCCTTATGTAGGTTGGAGCCTACAGAAGATCAGATTCAATAAGGAGTAGGAGTTTTCCTTTGCATCACAACAATAATAAAATCATGGTTTTCTCCTTTGGGGGTTTCCACTTATATCTAGTGTCCATATGCATTGTTATTATGTGTTGATGTGATGTATTGGTCTGCTTATTACTTTTTGTTCACACATTCAGTTTACCGATCATCATTTGTTAAACTTCTCATGTAATGTTTTAAGTTTATGAGTTTAATGAAAAGAGTGTTAATGTCCATGAATGGACTAAACTGATTCACCCCCCCTCTCAGTTTAGTCAAGGGTTCATCAGAATATACAAACTGCTATCACTGCCATGTATGAGTGGACAATGTGATACAAGGCCACATTGCTTACATTGGTGAAAAAGATGAAGCCGTAGACAGAGTTAGAGAAAGCCGAAGTTTGGATGCTAATCCAGAACAACAAGCAACTCGCCTCATTCATCAAAAGCATTCAGGCCACATATGGACAAATATTTGTAGCTTGGATTTCATGGTGAGAACCCACTGTATCCCATAAATTGGTACACTCATTGAGGCTAAACGCAAGCATCAAGTCCGATAGGAGATTGATCAGTACCTGAAGCAGCTGGAGCAGTAGGCCACCCAAGAGGACATGGAGATCAACAGACATACCTTGCATACCTACATTGGTGTTCCGATTCAGATTAAAATGATGTTGCACCAGATTGAAGAAGAAGTGAAGACTGGTCCAAGAGATTGTACCTAGATGCATTGGAGGCAAGAGTCCACTTCCAGCCTAACACTATCTTGCGATTCAGGGAGACCATCACATAGTACCAAGCTTGGTATGAGTGTGTGACTGAGAAACACCAAGTCCAAGATGCCCGGCTTGAGTTCACCCCAACACCAGCATCATAGTATTTTGTCTTGTTAGGCTGTCAAGTTGTCTCTACCCTATTTTGTCTTATATGGGTACAAGTGGAAATTGTAATATTATTTGTAATTATTATATGAGTGAAATTCCATGTGTGCATGATGGGATGTGAAGAGTCATATGGGATGTGAGGAGTCATGAGGGGAGTCCAAGAGTCATAGAGGGGGCATGCCAAGAGTCACCCCCCTTTGTTATAAATACATCCTCATAACTATTGTAAAGGGATTTCAGGAGCCAGGCTTTTGGCTAGGCTTAGGCTTATAAAAGTATTGGGAGTTTTGTGTCAGCCTTGGCTTCTCTGTAGCGTAGAGGGAGTAAACTTCTTTGGGAGGAGCATGTGTTATTGACTTCATGTTCCACTATTGGGGCAAGTGGTCCGTCATGTTGTATGTATAAATGGAGCTTTCACTTATAATAAACTCAGAGTTGGCACGTCTTTATGCATATATTGTAAATGTAGTTGGAATACTCTGGTTATGTTTGCGATGTAACATAGTTACTGATCAAATAGGAACTATTACCTCAAAACAAGAACTCTAACAAAAAAACATGAAAAAACCATGAAAAAACAACCCGAAAACGAAAAGTGTATTATGGAATAACCTTCTTCTTTCTTTCTTTATTTATTTTTTTATTATTTATTATTATTATTATTTTTTATTTTTTCGGGGTAAATTTTCAACATTTTTTAAAAATGGAAGTAAAAGCCATTTTTTTTTTTTTTTTGCAAAAAAAACCCGAAAACGAAAAGTATTGAAATAAAAATTTTAGAATAAAAAAAAACCTTGAAAACCAAAGTGTTGAAACAAAATTTTTAGAATAATAAAAATTTGTATTAAAAAAAAATTGAAAAAAAAAACATTTTAAAATAATTGAAAACAAAACTCGTTAAAATTTTTTTAAAAAATTAAAAACAAAATAAAAATATTAAAGTAAAAAAAACACAAATAAATTTTAAAAAATAAAATAAATTTAAAATATACAGATTAAATTTAAAAAATAAAAAGAAATTTTTTATTAAATTAAAAATAAAAAAAGTAAATTTAAAAAAATATATTAAATTTTAATAAACAAAAAGAATTAAAAATAAAAATGAAAATAAAAACATTTTTTAAATTAAAATTTAAAAAAATTCAAAAATTAATAAAAAATGAAAAATGAATATATATATATATATATATATATATATATATGATGATGATGATGATGATGGTTAATGTCCACTGAGACCAATTTTTGGTCTATCAGACCTAAAGAAAAGAGTTATTTAGTTTGATTTAAGATTTTATTCCTATGTTCAAAAAGCTTGGAGAGAAGCCTCCCGAGCTCATTATAATTTTGACATTTTAAAAGGTTAGGAAGGTCAATATTGCAACAAAGATTATGAAATTGAGCTCTAATGTGGTTGTACGTGGGGCACTCTAAGATGAAGTGATTTTCATCCTCGATGTTCATATTCTCACAGAGATGGCAGATCCTTTCCATCCATGGTGTTTTAGGAACTGTCCAACGACTTGTTTCACTATGGAGCTCATGAGAGTTCGTTCTAATCTTGGCTATATTAATTTTCTTCTTTGAGCTAGTTAAAATAGAGAGATACTTTTGATCTTCTAAGGTGGGGTTGATGACCTCCTTATAATACCTTAATTTTCTTTTAGCTGCTAGATCTTTCTCACACCACATTTTTCTTTGAACTTAGAAGTAACAATTTTTTTAATGTTATTGATGTTTTGCAATGCAACATTCTCGTCGATCTCCCAATGGTTTAACCAGGCCCTAGTGTCTTTATACCAACCTCGTTTAAGCCTTAGGTGGTTTTGGTTGGAATTTAAAGCTAGCTTAGAAAGTCTATGGTCTCCTATGCTATTGAGCTTGTGCTTGTACAACAGAAGCCTAGTCATAGCTAGGCTCTCGATAGGGGAAAGACCCACTTCTATAAGGAGAATAGGATAGGGTGTATTGCTTTTAATTTTAAGGTTATACGTTATAAAACGCTTATGGATTTGCTCAATCTTTCTCCAGGATTCTCTAGAGATGCTGCAACCCCAAACCTCACATCCATATAAGGTAACAGGAGTGACTAAAGTTTCAAAGAGGAACTTCTTTCTATCCCACATTATGAAGTTTTCCATTTTACAATTATTTTCAAGACCAAAATAAGCTTTCCACCCCCCATTAATCCTTTTTTGAATGCTATAGTTTCAGTTGAGCTTGTGATGAATATCAATTCCTAGATACTTGTAAGAAGACACTTCCTCCAAGTTACTATTGTCATACATAAATTTAGTGTAAGTGTCCTTCTTGGATTTGATAATCATAACTTTTGTTTTGTCAGTGTTAACAGACATACCCATGGTAGAGCAGAAATTCTTAAGAAGTCTAAGTTTCTTATCAAGGTCAGATGGGCAACTTGCGAGAAGAACAATATCGTCAGCATAGAGAAGAAGGATGATGACTATCCCAGCTAAGATCGTGCCAGCACATCCTGCTTCCTCTAAACAACCTTCTAGCTTGTCAATGTAAATGCCAAATAGGGTAGGGGAGAGCGGGCAACCTTGTTTAACTCCGATAGTACACTTAATATCTTTCGACCACCCCTCATTTCTCTTTAAGTTGGAAATTGCATTCTCGTATAACCCTATAGCACCTTCTCTTAGCTCGAAAGGAACATTTAGCTGTTCTAATCTATTCCATAGGTTGTTTCTAGGAACCGTATCAAAAGCCTTTCTAAAGTCCACAAAGCAACAGAAGAGATTGGATTTATCATTGCGGCATTCATCCACAATGATCCTAAGCATAACGAGGTGGTCCGTTGTTGAGTGCTTCCTTCTAAAACCTGCTTAGCCTTTAGCCCGCTTACCATCACTTTAAGCCAAATGCTCAACTTCTTTTCCAAAATAATACCATATAACTTGGCTAAGAGAAGACTAATCATAATTGTCTGATAATTAGGGGGGTTATTTGTATCCCCACTTTTCAAAATAGGGATAATGAGGCTCTGAGTCCAAGGTTTAGGGAACCCTTGCTTGATTGCTTGGTTGAAAAGCTTGTGGATGTGGGGGATGAGGATAGGACCTCCAATTTTTAAAATTTCCGCTTGGTAACCTTCAATGTCTTTAGCTTTCCCATTTTCCCGGTGTTTAACCCCAAAATCAGTGTCTTCTAATGAGAAAACTTCTTTCATTGTGAGCAGGGTTTCAAAATCCCTGGCATTTGGAGATTCATAAAGATTTTTAAGATAGGAATTCCAGTCGTGTAAAGCAATTTTATTATTACATTTAGTTTTCCTAGTTAGAATTTGCCTCCAGAATTTCTTAGGAGCCACCTTAGAGAGGTGTAAGAGATTCTCTTGTCTTTTACGAATATATTGCCTTTTTTTCCTTTTAGTTAGGGCTTTGTAGATTTTTATCTTGTCAATTTTGAGAGATTCATCAATAGCTTCCTTAATTGCTCTCCTCGCACTTTTACATTCTTTGTCATACCATGGGTTCGTTTTGCTATTTCTTTTATTACTTGAGACTTCAATTGAGAACTTGTTAATAGAATACGAGAGGGTTGTAGTAAAATTATGATAGAGGTCATCTATGTTGTCTATACTAGATAAAGGAAGCAAATTAGTTTTTAATTCATTTAGAAAGAGATCGTTTTTATTTCTATCAAAGATTAAGTTCTTTTGACTATAAGGATTATCTTCTATGGGATCTCTATGCATGACAAAATTGAGAGTTATGAGTAAAGGCCTATGATTAGAGTCAGGCTCGTGGTCGTCTAAGATGTCAAAATTGATTATTTCATTGTATAAAGGGAGATTGGAAATAACATAGTCTACCACGTTGCTGCCAAGCCCATGAATGCAGGTCATCTAGCTAGAATTCTGCCACTTCTTTAGACTGTTGCAAATTATGAGATCCTGAGCACTACAAAGCTTGACTAGCTCCAACCCAAACAAATTATCCACGAGGTCTTCAGAGCTCCTTTTGTACTGGCTAGCTAGAGTAAGGTCTTCATCTAACCAAAGTGGATTGGGGTTGGAATGATTGCTTAGAAGAATAACTTGGTTGCTTGAAGTTAGAGCATTAAAGTCACCCATTAAAAGGATATTACCTTCATTCCTTAGGCTAGAAATATCATTCTCTAAACCATTGTAAGGACTATTTTTATCTAGATTCTTTTTCTTATAGAAGTTATAATTAATAGGGGAAAAATAACAGATTGCTATGTAGGTCTTTTTATCATTAATTTCAGTAATCTCAATCCAACTATATTGGTTGTAAGGGTAGTTTTTATAAATCCTAGCATGGGGGGAGATGTTCTTCTTAATGTGGCAAGCTATGCCCCTAATGCCTCTATGGGAGGATCGCTTGTTCTAGGTAGACCATAGTGTAAAGCCATCAATGTTAGGGACCTTAGATTCTTCATGCTCCCAAGTTTCAACAAGCAATATAATATAAACATCATTTGAGATCCAACTTAGCTTGGGGCCTTTGTTCCATGGAAAGTCTCGACAGTTCCAAGAAAGAATTTGGAGCATGTTGAATTGATATTTATTACTATCTTTTTGGTTTATATCTCGAATAACGGCTTTTCTATTTCTAATTATTGCCCATTTTCCTTCCTTCCTAGCTTCTTTTGCCTTTTGAACCTCCTTTCTTAATTCTGCTTGATCTTCTGGAATGAGATCTTCATTTATAAATATTCCCGTTCCTTTTAAACTCGAGGTTTTACTAAGTATGTCATACTTATGGTTAGTAGAGCTCACCTTTATTCGGATCAACCTTCCTTTATTCTCAGTTAATTTCCCTAACCTTGTTGCTTCTGTGAGACACGTGGTTTCAATTTGTAATCTATTATGTAATTCTATTTGGGCTATGGCTAAAGTATCCTCGTCTACCTCCTCTTTCAAACCAAAGATTATAAGGTTTAAGGCCCTTTTGTTACGTTCATGGTCTAATTCGATCAATTTTTTCATTTCATCTTTAATTGGTTTGATATCTAATTTACCTGCCCCATTCTTTAGGGTGAGACTAGGGTGATATATATATATATATATATATATATATATATATATATATATATATATATATATATATATATATATATATATATATATATATATCATTTATTAAATAAAAAAAATTAAGATAAAAAATTAAATTAAAAAAAATATGTATTAAATTTTAATAAATAAATAAATTTTAAAATAAAAAATAAATTTAAAATAAATAAAAATAAAATAAAATAAAATAAAGTTTTAAAATTAAAATTTAAAAAATATTAAAAATTAATTAAAAACAAGAAATGGAAAAAAATAAATAAATTACCAAAAAAAATTAAAAAAAAAATATTTAAAATATAAAATTAAATTTAAATAAAAAATATTAATTTTTTTTTAATTAATTAAAAAAAATCAAAATTAAAATAAAATCAAAATTTAAAAAATATATATATTAAATTTAAATAAATTGATAATGATGATGATTATGGTTACTGTATGTTAAGACCAATGTGGTCTATCAGATCTTAAGAGAGGAGAAAGAATCTAAGTTTGATTCTTCAAAATCGTGTTTCTATGGTCAAAGAGAAGGGAAATAAGTGCTCCAAGATTGCTATAGGTGGGTTGGCTTAATATGTCAAGAAGATTGGAAGTGTAGCAAATGTTAGAGAATTGAGAGCGATTGTGAGTAAGATTCTGGGAGTCTAAAAGGAAGTGTTTTTCATCTTCCACCTGCATAGAATCACAAATCTGATAGATTCTACCGTTTCAAAGAGTTTTGGGAATAGACCGCAGCCCGGTCTCACTCCAAAGCTCATGGGAATTAGTTCTTATCCTAACGATGTTCATATTTTTCTTATTGCTGGACAACACAGAGAGATAATTCTGATTATCAAGGGTGGGGTTGATCACTTCTGTTAGTATGAATCTTTTGTCGAAGTGTACGAAAAAAGACCACTTTAGCTACGCATAACTTATAGCCCTAACATCAAATATGGCTGCCAATATCTTCAGATCTGGAGTTAGTTGATCAAGACAAATGCTGCAAAAATCCAGATCTATGCATAAAGAGACATTAAGCAGTAAAAGTAAGGTTTTGCTCCATACATCCAATAGACAAGACAAGAACAATATTTTTGAAAGAATTTTTGTATTAAGGGCACCTGGGAGGAAAACAAGAAGGTGTTTCCAATTCTCTTCAATGGGATGGGTTCTTGGAAGTCCTCAGCACTTCAGATCTAGCATTTCTCTCTCCTGTTGGTGTAGAAAACCCAGACAAAGATAGAACTCAAAGGGAACTCACACAGCAAATAATGGAAAATATGACAATGATAATGGCTCAAAGTCGGACCAAGAGTATAGATCCAGAGTGATCTAATAGGCAACAAAAGGTGAAGAATGGTAGGAGAAACCCTCCTATTTATAACAAAATATTGGGTCATTCTAGATCTTGGTGCATGATTAAAATAACATTAACCAAATCTAGATCCACCTTTTATGGGATATTTTATTATATTTGTTGGAGGGAAAAAGTATTTGACTTGGGTCAAATCCCTTTATTTGTTAATAATAAATAAATAAATGATTTATTTATCTTTTTAAGGAAGTGGTTGAAGGTTAATTAAATAAATAATGATTTATTTAATTATTTGTGGGTGATTTGGTCATATTTAACAAGGAATATTATCTAAATAAGATTTAAATAATTATTCCTAGAAAATAATAAGATAAATAAAGGTTTATCTAATTAATTTCTTTGATTTTAGGTTAAACATGACTGGGAATAATAATTAAATTATGGTTTAATTAATTATTCCATGAGGAAAATCAAACAAATATAAGTTTGTTTAATATTTCCTTTTGGGGTTTACTGTTTAGACCATAAACAACCTAATAAATGTGGTTTATTAAGTTATTTTACATAGTGAAAGCAATTTTACTTAGGGTAAAATTGGTCTTACATGGTGTACTTGGGTCCATCTAATGATAATAAGTTAGATGACCAAAAAATAGTGTAACAACTTCCTTATAATTACTCAGCTTCCTTTTACCCTTTAGCTCCCGATCCTCCCACAACTTGTCCTTAAACTCGGAGGTAATAGTATTTTTGATATTACCTTTACTTCCCATACTGAGATCCTCCTTAATTCCCCAATGGTTGAGCCAGGACTGGGCTTCCTTATGCCACCCACGCTTGAGGCGAAGGTGAGGGTTTTGACTACAGTTAGAAGCAACTGAAGGGATCCTTTTTTATTCCATGTTGTCAAGCTTCTTCTTATACATTAGATATCTAAACATAGATGTACTTTCAATGGGGGACAAGCCAGATTTGATCAAGAGGATAGGATAGGGAGTATTTCCCTTGATCTTAAGGTTGTAGGTTATGAATTTCTTTTGAATCATCTCAATCTTCCTCCATGACTCTTTGGATATACTACAACCCCAAATTTCACATCTGTATAAGACAACAGGGGTGACAAGGGTCTTAAACAGGAACCTCTGTTTACTCCAAATGTAAAGATCGATTGACTTACAATTGTTTTCAAGCTCATAATAAGATTTCCAGCCCCCAATAATCCTTTTCTCGATGATATAATTCTAGTTGAGATGATGAGGGAAGTCAATGCCCAAATACTTATAAGAAGAAACCTGCTCTAAGCATTGGTTATTATTCACGAAACTACCATGGGTGATCTTCTTGGATTTAATGATCATGACTTTAGTCTTGTCGGTATTAACTATCATACCCATCTTGGAAGCGATGATCGCAGAGAATGCGGGTACAGCATCGGGTCATCACCAACACCACATGGCCAGTGACCCCCTACCACACAGGCGAGAGGTCGATTCTAAGAGCGGTCGGCCCCCGCTGCCACAGGGGGGCAGGGGTTGATTCTAAGAGTGGTGGCCCCCGCCATACACAGGTGACCAAATTTATATATTTTTAAATTAAATTATTTTTTTTTTGGGGAAAAATTTATTAAATTTTAGTATATATATTTTTTAATATATATATATATATATATATATATATATATATATATATATATATATAATTTAATTAATTAATTAATTAATATATATATTTTTTTACAAAAACGATTATGAGATTATATTATAACTTTGGCAAAATGCTAGTGATCTGATTACAATGTTGGGCTAGAGCCCAGAGTTCTTCTTCAGCCAACACTTCATAGGCCTTACTGTTTCTAATTCCAAATTTCTTATATGCTGTTAATGATTCTATTTCCGAAATTTTTCCTAGTTTATGAATACAAGCAAACTGACTTAGCAAAATGCAATAGAAAATAATAGCAACAAATTATGGTATAGGATCCCAGTCTTCATTCCTATCGCTTGATAGAGCACCGGCTGAAAGGAGGACTGCTGTATTAGCTTCCAAGTCCGCTTCTTGATTATTCTCCCTCCTCACATGAAAAAAGTTCACATTTTGAAGGGAGTTTTGCAGAATTCTGATCCTAGTCACCACTCTAGCAAGTCTGAGATCCACTAGGATGGAGTTCTCGACCATGGTTTTTATAATAATTTGAGAGTCCCCTATAACATTGACCTCTTCTAACCCAGGGCCTTGACTTGCTTGAAACCTTGCAAGAGGGCTACTTGTGGTATAACCTACTCCCCAGGCATATCTGGACATGATTCTTCCATCTTCATTCTTGATAACTCCCCCCTACTCCAGCACTTCCGGGATTACCTTTTGCTGCCCCATCAAAGAGTAGGGTATATCTGGATTGCTTGAGGTTCCAAACTGCAAATTCTTCCTCATTCCCTCTGATTTGCCAGTCTTTTTTCTATTTGATTTGCCTTTGTTCTTTGATAAATTGCAGGTCCATTCTTGTGCCCCATTCTAAGTCTTGTTGACTTAAATTTGTGT